>JAKEPQ010000794.1:0-1200000 GCA_024500445.1 Entomyzon cyanotis
GGGAGAGGTTGTGCTCTCAGGTAAAGGAGTAGCTCAAACACACATGCTTGGCTCTGGAGCAGGGAGGAGCCAGTCAAGAGAATGGAAGCACAAGTCAGAGAACAGAATCAAACACAGGTGATGCCCAGGCAGGTCAGGTTGATCAGATAGGAGTTAAATTTCTTCATAGTAGCCTGTATGAGGCTATGTTTTGGGTTTGTGCTGAAAACAGTGCTGATACCACAGGGCAGGCGCCAGCTATTGTTGAGCAGGGCTTACACAGCATCAAGGCTCTTCCGCTTCATGCCCCACCACCCAGTAGGCTGGGAGGACAAGCAGTTGAGGGGACATGCTGGGACAGCCTAATCCCCAACTGACCAAAGGGGTATTCTGGGCACTATATGATGTCATGCTCACTAATAAAAACCTGGGGAGAAGTGAAGAATGGGGGACATTTGGAGTTATGGGGTATATCTTCCTGGGCAACTGTTATGTGATGGAGCCCTGCTTTCCCTGGAAATGGCTGAACACCTGCCTGCCTAATGTGGAGTAGTGAGGAATTCCTTATTTGCTTTTTGCTTGCGTGTTTAGTTTTTGCTTTCCTCTTAAACTGTCTTGGTCTCAACTCACTAGCTTTTCTCACTTTTACCCTTCCGATTCTCCCCATCCCACTGGTGTGCTAAAGCAGCTCTGTGGTGCTTAGTTGCTGGCTAGAAGTTAAACCACGCATACTGAGAGATGGTCGGCTGTAGACCACCTGATCAAGAGGAAGTATGTGAAGCCTTTCAAGACAACTGGAAAAGTCCACACTTCATCCCAGGCCCTGGGTATTCAAGGGGAGGACTTGACCACACCAGTATCTGATGGATAGTGGGCAAACATGAAAAGGACAAAAACATCCTGGAAGTTTTTTGAGTGTGTTGAATTACAAACTCTTGATGGAGATAATGAGCCAAACTAGGGGAAAATGTTGGACCTGGTCAACCCACAAACAAAGGAACAGGTTGGGGACATAAAAGTCAATGGCACCCATGGCAACAGCCACGATGAGGATGTCGAAGATCCTGAAAGAAGTGAGTGAGCGAGACACACCGCAAAAACACCTCCTGGACTCCCCAGGAGAGCAGATTTTGGGTCAAGAAGGACTTGCTTGGCAGGATACTATGAGAGACTGTCCTAAAGGGCAAAGAGCTCAGGAGGGCTGTTGATCCTCAAAAATACAACTCTCAAAGCACAAGAAGTAACCACTCAGACATGCAGGAAGTTGAGCAAGCACAAGAAGGCTGAAGATAGATGAACAGGGGACTTTGACTGAGCTCAAAAGACAAAAAGGAAGTATCATAGAAGTGTAAGCAGGGAATGGCCCCAGAGAATGCGGAGATGTATGCAAGGGGTTGAGTTGAATATTGGCTGGAGTTGAAAACTAGCAAGAAATGTGAATGGCAAACAAGAAGGCTTATAAGGCTGGCATCAGCAAAAGGAAAGCAGAAAATATGTGCCCACTGCTCACTGGAGCATGGAATCTAATAGCTAAGGACATCAAAAAACTACAACTCGTGCCTTCCCTTGCCTCAGTTTTTTATGGCAGGGGTAAGGTTGGCTCAGGTCTCCTGGTAGATTCCTGGAACCTAGTGGTGACTTTGGGCAAGTGAAGTGTTACTCACTGTAGAGGAAGGCTGTGGAATTAGGGAGTGCCTGTGCCAACTGGACACAGGCTAAGTCCATGGAACCAGACGAGATGACCCTGAAGGTTCCTGATGACTGGAAAGAAAACATCACACCTATTTTCAAGAAGGAGAATCCAAGGAGATAAAGACTGGTAAAACTCACCTCAGTGAAGCAGAGCCGCTTCCAGTGCAGCTTCAGCCCAGCCCTGTACTGTTGCACAGGGTTAGTCCAGCCCAGGGTGCAGGGATTTGGGCATTTGTTTTTGCTGAACTTCACGAGGTTCCTGTCAGCTTCTTCTCTCCAGACTGTCCAGATCCCTCTGAAAGTCAGCCCTGCCCTCCAGCATGTGGACTGCTCCCCCGCTACCTTTGGTGTCATCTGCAGAGCTTTCCCAAGAGCATACTTTGTCTCCTCAGTCCAGGTTGTTAATAAAGACATTAAACAGTATTGGTTCTAGTACTGATCCCCTGAGGGACCCCGCTAGTTACTGGGGCCCCAGCTGGACTTTGCACCCCACCGATCACAACTCCGAGCCCATGCATGCCATCCCCAGTCCCATGAGCTTGTGTATGTCCAAGTGGAATTAGAAGTTGTTCCTAGCTCTTTCTTCCTCTACCGTGGCTACTGCTTCATCCCCAGACTCTGCTAGGATGCTCAGGGACCTGGGAAGCCTGAGGAAGACCTTACCAGTGAAAACTGAGGCAAAAAAAGGCACCGAGTACCTCAGCCTTTTCCCTATTGCTTGCCCATGCGTCCCCTGCCCCATTGAACAATGAGCTCACGCTCTCCCTTAGTCTTCATTTTTGCTACTCATGTACTTTGCAAAAAGCCTTTCTTGTTGCACTTTACCTCACTTGCTAGGTTAAATTCCAGCTGAGCTTTGGCTTTCCTGACTGCATTTCTACTTGCGCAGCATCTAGTGTCTTTTATATTCCTCCAAGTTGCATGCCCCTGCTTCTACATCCTGTGTACTGTTTTTTTTTTGGTGGGTTTTTTTTGGGGTTTTTTTTTTTTTTTTTGGTGTCTGAGTGTCATTGTTGAGCCACTACTTGAGAAAAAGAACTCGGATTCTCAGCGTAGCAAGAAAAGAGAACTTTATTATTTGATTCCAACTATATATAGACTTTCCAGAGGTCACCCAGATTGGTCAGTCAGAAACCTCCCCCTAGGCCTGATTGGCCAGGCCTGGAACTGTCTAAACTCTCGAAGGACACTGTTTTAATAACATCCAAAACTTTATCTTTGTTTATAAAACACAGGAGAAAAATTCTCATGAGAAAGACCTGTGCTAGCCACATCTGAAAGCGCAGATCGGGAGTTTCCTTGTTCATCCATGCTGGATTTCTGCCACACTTGCTTGACTTCCTGTACATTGCAAATGGACCGTTCTTGTGCTCTGAGGAGTTTGTCCTTGAAGATCAACCTGCTCTCCCAGGGCACCCTTGCCCTCCAGGGCAATTTCCCGTGGGATCCTGCCAAGCTGGTCTCTAGAATAGGCCAAACCCTGCTCTTCTGAAGTCCAGGTTGTAATTCTGCTGTTTATCTTGATCACGCCTCCTCAGGATCTTAACTCCACAGTCTCACGGTCACTGCAGCCAAGGCTGCCCTCAGACCTTCACACCATCAACCAGTTCTTCATAAGATCATAAAATGTTGTCCTTCCTTGTTTGTGAGTAGCAGGTCCAACAGTGCATTTTCACTAGTCAGTTCATTGATCACTGCATCAAGAAATAGTCTTCTATACACTCCAAGTCTCCTGGATTGTTTGCCCCCTGCTGTATTGTCCTTCCAGCAGATAGTGGAGTCTTAAATGAGTACGGGAAGGCCTGTAGACTGTGAAGCTTTCTCCAGCCGCCTAAAGAAGGCTTCATCTACCTGTCGCTGTTGAGCGGCTAGCTGAGGAATGACCCAAGTTCTCAGACAAGGAAAGAGAGGAGAAGAGAGAAGAGAACTTTATTGTTTTTGAATTCCATATATATAGAGTTTACAGAGGTGCCCCTCAGGATTGGTCAGCTCCAAGACCTCCCCCTAGGCCCAATTGGCCGAAGCCTGAACTGACCCAATCCGGAGAAGTTGTTTGCAAAACATCCAAACTTTATCTTGTTTATGAAATATGGCAAAATGTTCCCACGGGGAAGGACCTGTGCTAGCCACATCACCTCTTCTGGATCAGAGGGTCTATAGCTAGACACCTAGTACAGCATCACCTGTGATGGTCTGTCTTCTAATCCTTTCTCTGGCTTTCAGCTGCTTTGTCACCTGTCCTAAGGTAAGGTCCATGCATTCAAGCCGCCCCCTCGTGTAAGCTTAACCCCTCCTCCTCGTCCTGTCTACCCTATCTTTCCTGAAGAGCCTTCATCACTCCATTGGAGCATTCCAATCAGGAGAGCTATCACCATACCTCCATAATCCAAATGAGGTGATAGCTCTGCAACTGTGTATGCAGACTTCTAATTCCTCCTGCTTGTTCCCCATGCTAATATGCGTTTCTGTTCAGGCTTTTGAGATGGGCCCTGAGTCATGCTGGTTTTACAGGGTAAGTGCAGAGAGCCTCTCCTGTCATGCTGTCCCCCCAGATATGTTTGTTCTGCCCCTTGTGCCTTCATTTCCCTTCGGGTTACAGTAATCCTCCCCTGGTGATGCCTTAAATCGCTAGTAAAATTTTTAGTACGCAGACACACAGTTTAGGAAAGGGGTTTTACCTTGGTTTAATAGGATCCCAGATGCGCACCGACGAACAAGCAAGCCCCCGACGTATATCCCCCATATACAATTTATGGACAGCCCAGATTAGAATACCTATCTAAAAGTCTCCAATAAGAAGTCTAACCAATGAAGTAATTGCCCCCTTATTAAAATTACCTCCCCCAAAAGATTACTACTTAGTTTACAAAAAACATGTCTCAGTGATGGGGGCCCTGTTCAAGGTTGTGCGTCATGCTTTTGAGATTGTGGGTATGTTTCCGTCTTCCCCAAAGGGGATTCTGAGCTGGGCAAGGGGTACTAGGGTGATAGACATGTAGGGTTAAGATACAGGGAGTAAAAAGTACAGGAACGGGGGAAGGGTAAAAGGTTATATATAAAGGATATATATAAAGAGAGTATAAAAGTAAAAAAATACAAAAACCCATCAGGCATCACTGGCATACCTACTTTAAAGCCCACTTCACTCAGTTAGCAAGTCTGTTTGCAAAAACACTCTTGTCCCCACTTTGTCAGATGTATCCCACCTCGCTGCTCAAAAAGGGTCCCATGGCCATAGGAGCCAAAAGCCCTGCCTGTGACACCAGCCGCACAGCAAGGTCTTGACCTACTAGATGAGTCCACTTCTACCTGAGCCTTTCCTCCTCACTGTCAGTATTGAGAATACCACCTAGGTCCCCATGCCCTTCACCCTCACCCCCAGAGTTCTGTAGTTACTTGTGAAATACTCCAGGTTACCCCTGGCAGTAACACTGGTGCCCACATGGAAGTGCAGGAAGGGGTAATAGTCTGAGAGTCAGACAAGCCTTGGCAGTCCTTCTGCAACATCATGGATCCTGGCCCCTGACAAGCAAAAAATCCTCCAGAGACATCAGCTTGGGTCAGCAGATAGGTGTCTCTGTCCCCCACAGGAAGAGGTCTCCAATCACTGTCACTTTCCTTTTTCCCTTTGTGCAGGCGCAAGGCTTGGGCTCAGTTGGCTCTGATGCCATACCCTGAAGGGGTCTTGTTTGTCCTCATCGGTGCCCAGGACACTATACCCAGGGCAGTTGCAGGTCTGCAGGTGGAGCAGGAGCCTTTCTTCCATTTGTCCAGAAGTCACAAGCTTCCAGCCTTCTCCATCTTGACAGCCACCCTCAGCTCCCTGTTTGACCATGGTCTTTAGCTGTCCTTCCTTCCTTGCTGTGTGTGACTCAGGCCGTTGTCTCTGCAGAGTTTCTGCAAAGACCCTGTCAATCTGCTCATAGTTCTCCCTGATGATTTGCAGCCTGCTCACTTCTTCCTGCATCTCCTTCATCCTGGTGACTCAACACCTTGACCAGAGCACATCTCTCACAGGGAGATGCCACCCCTGCCCACAGTCCCACGGAGAGGCCTCAGGCACTCTCTGTGGCCCGAGACCTGGGAAGTGCCATCCTCCCACCCTACCCCAACTGTTTGGATCAGGGTCTCCAGTGTGCCAAGGGCATTATCACCAGTCAGTGCTGGGGAGTGTGCCCTGCTTCATGTTGAGACCATTGCTGTACAATCTCCAAGCAGCCTCACACAGTCCTCAGCATAAGTGCCTGTCCTCTCTGTACCACAGTCGTGCTAATAACTGCTGCAACAACTACCACGTCACTATCTGCTGCTCTCTGTGAGGCGGATTCTCCTAATCAGGAGTCAGCCTTTCTGTGTGCAACCTGCTGTGCAAACTGAGAGCAGCCCCTGCAGCGTCCCGGGTGCCCTGCACCACAAACTGCCCCTGCTAGTGGCTGCATCTCTGTTTGCAGTGCTCTGGTCTGCTGCGCTCCCTAAGGAGCAACTAAATAACAAAATCATTGCATGCTTTGTAGAGGCTAGGAATTTCTATGTGTTTGGAAGATGTCATCTTTTTCTTGTACTTGTAGATGCGCAGTATACTGAAAGAGTGATGACAGATGCACCAAGTATAGCTGTTTATTGGTGGTGCATCAATCAAAAGATGTTAATGAGGCCCTAGGTTTTAAAAGTATGCTAAAAAGGAAGAAAAAATGGAAGTGAATTTTACTAAGGGAATGTATTGGTTTGAAAACAAACCAGTGGGAGATCACAAGTCAAGATTGAAATTAAAAATAAGTGAAATAATACAAGGAAGAACACTGACAAAGTCAGATACAACCTAATACCCTGTTAGGGTGGTAGTAGCAGTCCAACTGAAGTAGTCCAGTTGAAGCGGTGATCCTGTGAAGGTCTAGTCTTCAGCTGAAGATCCAGTGGTAGCTCTTGTCCTCTGGGAACCCAGTAGACCGGGCTCACTCAGGCAGTTCCAAGGCCAGGTTATATCCAGGTGGGAACACCTGGCTCCTCCCTCCTGGGCAAAGCATCCCACAATGGGATGAGATAAGTCCATGAGTCACACGGTGGGTCCCTGATGGCCCATTGCCTGTCATCCGGGGTGGGTCGTTAGCAGCTGATAACAGCTAATGGATGGCCCATTGCCTGTCATCCGGAGTGGGTCATTAGCAGGTGATAGCAGCTAACGGCCCACAGCTGGTGGTAATAGAATACTTAAACACATCTATATTGCAACCTAGGACAGGGAACCTGACTGTTTTCTAAATTACTGGAGTTAGAAGAGCTAGTGGAATGAAAAAATCTGTTATTCCTGCTCTAAAGCAAGTTATTCTTGCTTCAGTACATATTCTAATATCCCTTTAGAGAGTCATTAATGACATATGTGAAGTAAAGCTTGACTAGTTATTTGCCTGTCAACTTCATAAATGTAAATTATGTACTGATGACAAATGTTCTTAAAAATATTATTTAAGATTGTTTACCAAATGTATATATTTTAGATTAATGCATTGTCTAGCCACCCCCATTTAGGGGGAGTTGTCTTGAGCAAAGCTTTTCTCAATCTGCTATATAAACTGTTGTTGGATTGAAGGTCCTATCAAGCTTATCGGGGACTTGCTCTTCACCCATTTCCTGAAGCTTCATTTCAGAGACAAATTGCAGTACTTATTTTGATAAAAATTGCCTTTTTTTTTTTTTTTTTTAGGTTGAGTACTTAATTTTTCTGTGACTCATTTCAGTAATGTTTTCATGATTTCTGATGATGTAGGAGCTGACTACTGGGAAGAAGAAATTTTTTTATAGGTAATACTGTGTTCAGTAAGGATTTAAAGTGTCTACTGTATTAATTTCCTTTGAATGTGCACAGATTGTCCTTGTCTGTTCATTTATAGACCTGGGGTTATATCCTGAATTTTCTATAGCTGACATTTCTTTAGTACAACTTGGAAAGTTGGAACAGGCCAGAAAGTGTTATCTTAATTGCAGAGGGAAGGGTATGCTGGAGAAAGTGGTACTATGTTGTGGATATAGCTGTTTCCTTGCAGTAGCTGGCTATGAGAATGTAGCCTTACTGGTTATGAGCCCCTTGTAACATTAACTTTAGTGTAGTGTGTGTACTTCAGGAAACCACACCTTCTTGTAGCTTTTCTCTCCTTCTATAACAAAATAGAGCCCCTCAAGTACTGATTGTTTTCCAACTTGTGTTATTCTTTAAATCTTAATGAAGCTGTGTTTGGGCAGGACCAGGTCAGTTATGAGACCTTCTGGTGTTAACCAGCCAAGTGGCTTCTGCAAATTTTACATCCCAGCATTTCTATTTCCCAGCGCCCAGTGCCCTCAACATCTTTCCGGAGGTTTGTGGGTGATAGGGGATGTGATATGCTCTTGGCCCAGGAGTCTATGAAGTTGTTTCAGAAATGAGTCCCATTGTCTGACCCGATTCTTTCTGGGGTGTCCTGTTGCCACAGAACTGGCCTTTCATGACCCAGGATGGTGTTTCAAGTGGTGACAGGGTTTACAGGGTATGTTTCTAGCTACCCGGTAAGTTGATTCCACGCAGCACTTGCCTTGACAAGTTTGTGGCAATATAGTCAATATACCAGGCCTCGCCATATCAATATCCCAGCCACCACCCACTATTCCAGGGACACTTTAGTTGTGTGGCTCGCTTCATTGCAGTGAATTTTGCATTCATGGGTGACCTGTGTGATGGCCTCAATAGTCAGCTCCACCCCTCGATCACAAGCTCATCTGTACGTTGCATCTCTCCCTAGATGCCCTGATGTGTCTGTCTTGTATGGGAGACAGGAATTTTATGTGTTTTTGCAGTTTGACAGACTTTAAGATAGCTAGTTCCCCAAGACTTAGTCCCGTTCGCAAGATTCTTTGATATCTGGCCGATTTGTCTAAAAATACCATTTATTAAACACAGAAAATAACAAACATACAAACATAGAACAGATTGACACACATAAACACACAATGAATACATAATTGCAACACTATAATAGTTAAAAATGCAATTATGGGGTAAAACTGTTGCTTGAACTATAAAAATAGTTAAAAATGCAAGAAATGCTTGCTTGAGCTAGCTGAAATGCAAGTTAAGAAAGGTACCTATAAGTTAGCCGGAATAATACAATTTAGGAAACTCGATGATCTTACCAAATCAAATTTTTGGAGCTGGGGATACATCAGCGTCCTCACCCAATCCCTCGGGAAGTAACCACAGAGCTTGCGTCCAAGCTCAGGGGAGAAGGCTTTACTTCACGCTCCAATGTCCATGTAGAAAGCTTCTACCTTTCTGAGATTTCGTGAGCTTTTTATAGGATAAAAGTGTGTATTTGTAGTCACTGAAAAATTCTCACATTCTCTCTACATTCCACAGGGGAGTGTCTTTTCAGACTTTCAGTCGCCAGCACTAGATAGCTGTTGAATAGGCTATCAACCTAAGTTGAGCCATCCATTTCTTGGGACTGATCAGAGAGAGAAGGGGGTGGGGGGAGCATCCTGCCACAGTGTCATGGGGCCTCCAAGCTATGAATCAATCACCCTTACTTTCCCAGTCCAGGTCCACCTGAGCCACTCCAATTCTGTTAGCCTGGTCTACCTGCTTGTTGTTTTGATGTTCTTCAGGGACATGATTCTTGGGCATGTGAGCAACTATGTGATGTGCCTTTACAGCAAGTCTTTCTACCCGGCAGCAATGTCTTGACACAATACAGCAGCCCAGATGGGTTTACCTCCATACGGCCAGTCGATCTGTTTCCATTGCTGTAGCCACTCCCACCGGGCATTTGCCACCATCCATGAGTGCATACAGTACTGGCCACTGTTCTCATTCAGCAATAGCAATCTGTTCTCATTCAGCAATCTGTAGGGCCAGCTGGATGGCTTTCACTTCTGCAAACTGACTAAATTTGCCTTCTCCTTTGGAGGCTTCAACAACTTGATGTGTCGTTGCTTTCCACTTCCAATGGTTTCCTACGACACAACAGGATCTGTCGGAAAACAGAGCATATTGCCTTTCACCTTCTGATAGCTCATTATATGTTGGCGCCTCTTGGGCACAAGCCACCTCATCAGGTGATGCTCCAAAATCTCTGCCTTCTGGCCAGTCCACAATCCCTTCCAGGGTTCCTGGGTGGTTGGGGTTCCCCATTTGAGCCCATGGCATGATTAATGCTCCCCACTTACTCCATGTAGCATCAGTTGCGTGATGTGTAGAGCAGACGTTTCCTTTAAACATCCAATGTAGCACAGGCAATCACAGTGCCAAGAGGAGTTGTGCTTCTGTACCAACAACTTTTGAAGTGTATGGAATCTTATTGATCACACCTCTTGGGTCTGTGAAAACTTACGTCTTGCCATTTTATTCTCCAAAACTGGATGTCTTGTGCAGGTCCCTTGACCTTGCTTTGTCTTATGGCAAAACCAGCTTTTGGAAGAATCTGGATTATTCTTTTCCCTTTCTCAAACACTTCCTTTGCTGTGTTGCCCCACACAGTGATGTCATCAATGTATTGCAGGTACTCAGGAGCTTCACTCTGTTCTGGTGCAGTCTGGATCAGTCTGCGACAAATGGTAGGGCTGTGCTTCCACCCCCGGGGCACTTGATTCCAGGTGTACTGGACACTCCTCCATGTGAAAGCAAACTGTGGCCTGCATTCTGCTGCCAAGGGGATCAAGAAAAACACATTGACAATATCAATTGCGGCATACCACTTGGCTGCCTTCAACTCCAGTTCATATAAGACTTCTAGCATGTCCTTTAATGGCAGCATGACTTTGTTCAGGTCACAATAGTCCACTGTTAACCTGCACCCTCTGTCAGAGTTTTGCACTGGCCGTTTGGGACTACTAAAAGGCAAGCAAATCTTTCTGATCACCCATTTGCTCTCCAGTTGACAAATCAACTCATGGATGGGAAACAGGAGTCTCGGATGATGCAATATTGCTGCCTGGTGCACTGTCGTAGCAATTGGCATCTGCTGTTCTTTGGCTCACAGCAACCCGACAAGAGAGGGATCCTCTGAACGTCTGGGCAAGGTAGACAGTTGTTTAGTCTTCTCTGTATCCAAAGCAGCTACAACAAAGGCCCACTGGTATCCTTTTGTGTCCTTGTAGTACCCTCTCCTAAGGTAGTTTATGCCAAGGATGCACAGAGCCCCCGGGCCAGTCACAATGGGGTACTTTCACCACTTGTTCCGTTAGGCTCGCCTCAGCCTCCAACATAGATGACAATTGGGACCCCCCCTGCCAGTCCAGAAATCCAGATGTGTTCCACCCCCTTGTACCCCAATGACATTGGGGTACATTGTGCACTAGTGTCCACCTTATACTCCCTGGGGTCTGATGTGCCAGGCCATGGAACCCGTACAGTCCAGTACACTCAGTCATCCCTTTCCACTGCCTGGCTGAAGGCAGTGATTTAGGGTAAAATAGAAATTACTAATGTAAAAGAGCTAGAAGCTGGATAATAGTAATAATAATATTTTTGAACTGATTTAGAGAGCCAGATATTGGATAATGATTTACTAAGATATGCCTGCTGCAATTCATTTATTATTTTCTTGATGGATTTGTGCCTACCTGGTATCGGGGAGGATGGAGAGAGGAGAGCCAAGTAATTGAGAAAAACCACTGAGTGTAACTGAGCATCCCGCCCTTGGACCCCAAGACCGGTACGAGTTGGTTCTCAGGCTTGGACTAGGACCAAGGACCAAGGGAGCATGCGCAAGGGAACAGGGTGAACAGTTCATTGTGATGAAGAGTATGGATCCTGTCATAATTAATCATCGGGACCCTTGCCCACAATTAATCTGAAGACACTGCGCTTGCGCGGGCATATTTAAATGAACTTTGAACTCATTATAATACGAAGCGGGGATAGGTATTGAATATGTATAGGGGCTTTGTCTAACTTTATGCATATGTAATCTGTAACCTAATATAAACTTAGTGAAGTGCCGCTGAGGGCGTGCATGCCTTTGGAGGGGCTACCCCCCATGCACCCCAGCTGGAATAAACACATACCTACTTCATAACTATCTGAGTTGTGGAGTCAATTCCGTGCTTCAGCAGGGACCCTCTATTCCTCGTTGGAGTATTCACTATCCGACCCCTGTGGTGTCAGACAAGAAGCCCTTTCACCTAAATCAAGAGGAGAGGTGCACTCAGCCCTTCTTCTGCATCTGGGGGATTGCTGGTTGCCAGTTGCCTTCTACCATCTCAACAGCACCTGGAACAAAAGCCTTCTCGCATGGCCTCTTCTCAGCAGCTGTCCTCCTCTGCAAGTCACATATGTGAGCTTCTAGTTTTGAGGTGGGCTCACCATCCCACTTCCTCATGTCCTCCCTCTGGTCACGTAGGATGATCCTGGGGTTCCCTTTATGTCTGGCTGAGAGAGGCTGGCTCCGTGAGGCACCCCTGACAGCCAAGATGCTGGCCCACAGAGATGAGGAGGATGAGAGATTCTCTTTGGAATGCTGGAGCTGGTGGGACAGTCTCTCCACAGTTGACATATTGAAGTCTGGTCAGTTCATCATTGGCAGGGTGTAGGAGTACAACACTAGTGCGTTCCAGACAAACCTCCTCCACATGGCCTGTGTACACTGGATGTTATTCAGATCTTTGGAGACCTGGTTGCTGTCCGGGTCACTGTAGATGACTTTCACCACCATTAATTCTCTCAGATACTAGATGTCTTCCTCAGTAATAGTCCACTTCCCTTGGTAATTTACAAGATCATCCTTGAGGGGATATCTCACCTTCACACTCAACAGGAGTCACCTCCAGATACTGAGAATTGTTGCCTCTCTTCCGATCTCTTTGTCAATTTGCCAGTCCCAAGATAAGGATACCAGCTGCTGGGCTTCCTTACCCTCTAATTCCTGACTGTTGGCCCCCACTATCCCTGCATCAGAGCAATCAGGCAATTCACTTGCCTGGCTGAAGCCTGTAATCTTTCCACAGATCTTGAAGTTCACTTACTCAGGGTTAGGGACCATGTGGTTTCTGCCTCTTGGGTGAAGTCTGCCACTTCCTCCTCCTGTTTCTTTGTCAAAGAACCAGCTTCTTGATCAGGCCCTTCCTCCTCCTCCTCCTCCTCCTCCTCCTCCTCCTCCTCACTTACTAATCAATGGTATGGACCTGTCAACTTGCACATCCAGTGTTTCTTTTTGACTACGGGGGTGATTACTGTAGTTGGGGTTTGGGTCCTTGTCTCAGCCACTGTGTCCTCAGATGTAGAGGCCCTCCTTCCTCTGCTCCTCTAATGGTGCTGAACAGAGGCTCAATAAGCACAGGTCATGCCCCAATACTGCTGAGTCTCATTGGGGTAGGCAAGGCACCCTTCTGGCAAGTAGCGCATCAATTCAATGGGATTGCATGCCTGTCCAGGCATAAAACCCCAGGCTATCAGAGGTGATAACCACCTTAGGCATCTGCCAAAATCCTCCCACACATCCTACTGCCTCAGGGCATGTCAACCTCCATTGAGGGGGGGGTGGTTTGAACTAGATGACCTTTAAAGGTCCCTTCCAATACAAACTATTCTATGTTTCTCTGTGGCCTCACCGACGAGTTGTTTCCTCTTATGCCAGGATGAAACCAGGTCCTACATACTCGACAAAAAGCCAATTATGTTTGTTAGATAACAGAATCAAACAGCTTACACAAGGATGTACAAGAACCTCTGGAGCCCATGCAACAGAGCCAGCTGCATCAATCCCAGAGAAAAGGGAGATGTAATCCCTCATTCTTCCCACAAGGTAGCTCACCCAGCACAGGAATTACATCAATGCCAGCCCAAGTACATTGCTTTTATCAAAATGTTCCCAGGCACAGCAAAATAGAGAGATAAGCAGTACAGCAAATAGCAAGAGTTGGAAGCAGCCACTAACAAGCCCTAAATGCTGTTGTACAATAGAGTGAACAAGCTCTGTGACCAGCATAAAACCCTGCCAATTAACAACTACAACAGCTATAGCATGCTCAGATTAAAACTGTTGTTAACTTGTGCCCCATGTTGGATGCCAAAAAGGGGTGTGGTGGGCTGATCCCCATTCCTGGAGTGTGTGCAAGAGAACTTCCTGACACAGCTGGCGAGTGAGCGAACTCGGGAAGGTGCCCTGCTGGACCTGCTGTTTGTGAACAGAAGACGACTGGTGGGTGATGTGATGGTTGTAGGCCGTCTTGGGCATAGTGAACAAGAAATTATATAGTTTTCCATTATTGGAGAAGGAAGGAGGGGTGACAGCAGAACTGCCACTTTGGACTTCCAGAGGGCAGACTTTGGCCTGTTTAGGAGACCGGGTGAGAAAGTCCTTTGGGAGGCAGTTCTGAAGGGCAAAGGAGTCCAGGAAGGCTGGACATTCTTCAAGAAGGAAATCCTAAAGGCGCAGGAGCAGGCTGTCCCCACGTGCTGAAAGATGAGCCAGCAGGGAAGATGACTGGCCTGGCTGAACAGAGAGCTTTGGCTGGAACTTGGGGAAAAAAAAGAGAGTGTATCACCTCTGGAAAAAGGGGCAGGCAACTTGGGAGGAATGCTGGAAGGCAAATCCAGGGAACTAGATGCCTTTCAGCCTGACCTCTGTGCCAGGAAAGATTATGGAGCAGATAATTTTGAGTGCCATCACGCGTCACGTACTGGACAACCAGGTGATCAGTCCCAGTCAGCATGGGTTTAGGAATGGCAGGCCCTATATTCAGGGATTCGGGGACTTGAGAGATGTGGGAAGAAAGATTTTAATTGAAAACAGGCAAAAAATTTGTTGAGTACCTCTGCCTTCTCTATGTCAGCTGTCACCAGATCCCCTGTCCTATTTATCGGGGGGTAAAATTTCTTTTGTCTTCCTTTTCTAGCCAGTGTAGCTGTAGAAGCCCTTCTTGTTATTCTTCACATCCATTGGAGAGACCTTGATTAAGAAATTGTCCTCTGTGCACTCCAAAAGTCTCCTGGAGCGCTTACAGCTTGCTATGCTGCTTTTCCAGCAGATGTCAGGGTGACTGAAGTCTCCCAGCAGGATCAGAGCCTGCATTTGCAATGCTTCACGTAGTTGAAGTAAGAACGCTTCATCAACAGGCTCCCCTTAATCGGGTGGCCTGTAGTAAACACCAGCCACAAGGTTTCTTTTGTTGGCTTGGCCCTCAATTTTTACTCATAAGCTCTCAACCTGTTCATTGCTATTTTGGTTACCCATGCTGCATGCAGTGGTACAGAGGCACTTCAGCTAGGCTACCTACCTTGTGACCTTTTTAGAGGAACACAACCCAATTACTTTGAGGTGTTTCACAGATGTTTCTCTGCTGGTTCCTAATACATCAACAGCCCCTGGCTCTTCTCTGTTCCTCAAAACCACACCCCCTTCCCCTGCTAAGTCTAGTTTAAAGCTCTCTGTATCTATGGTTGCCTTTAAGCTTAAAGTGTCTGCGTTGATTTGCCAAGTCAAATTATATTCATAACAGAGTTACAGATTAAAAAGGCTTTGGTTTTGTGCCACTGATTAACATTATTCTGAATGCCTTAGCTTTTCTTTGAATCCCTCTGCTATTGTCTGCATCTTTAGTTCATCTGGCATATATACCATAAGGGGTGGTATATAAAACAACTGTGATATAGTGCTCAAGGGTTTACACTCAAAATTATTTGCTTTTATTCTCTACAAGGCTGGGAAGTCTATTGTCCAAGTGTGAGTATCACAGCATAGAAAGATGCATTTGGGAGGAACGATCACAGGAGACTTACTTCTTTCTGGCTCATGTTTTTCTGGCTTGACTAACATGACTTCTTTGCCATTTTGTAGCTAGTCTCAAGAAGTAACTGCAGATGGGGAAACCTCAATTATGTCTATGTCTCAACTGCATTTTCAGGAGGAGGAAGTTGCAAATCACTTTGCTTTAATTATTAAACTGTTCTTATCTCAACCCACAAGTTTTACTCTTTTTTCTGATTCCCCTCCGCATTCCACGGAGCGGGGGAAGTGAGCAAGTGTCTGTGTGGTACTTAGCTGCCAGCTGGAGTTAAACCACAACACATGCCTAAGGCTATATAGCAATGTTTTCCTGAGGTTTCCTCACAGAAACACCCACTCTATGTTTAAAATAGGTCAACAGACTGACTTACAAGAAGATGGAGCTTTCATTTGTGTATTATATGTTTATGTTTTAAAAAGGCATACTTTTAATATTGTGGGAGTTGAGAATAAAAATTTAATTGGATACTGGGATTTGGGGGGGGAGGAAAGAGTTTCTTTTTTGTATGCTTTTTTTTCAAGGAAGCACGTAAAAATTAAGAAGGAATAGGCTCAATATGATATATACTTTATGCATTATATTCTTACCTTTCAACCTCTGTCTCTCAGTAAATTTGTTAGTTGAGGAACTGCCTTTATTTGTACTTCAAATTACCTAATGATTTCTTCAGTTTAACTACTAAGTAATATCATTTGTGTTATTTTATTTATAGATGCTGGTCTCTGGGTGTAGTAAGAATAAATATCCATCTCTGTCACTATTAAGGCTATAAATTAAACCATACACATCTGTGGCAAATTAAACTGTCCTCATTTTAAAAAACTGTAAACACATAACACAGCCCCCAAATCAATTCAACCATATCAATTTATCCCAGAAAAATCAGCTTTATAATTGTTCTATCTATGTATCAGTACAGATCCTGCTTACTAAATATATTGGAAATGAACAATTGTCTTGTATGCATCATAGTGTGGTGAAACAAGTTTGTTCATGCCCTGAGGTTGGCTGCTATGTTAACGTGCTATCTTTTGGGCTCAATTTTTCTGTTTTGTGGCTTTTTGTTGGGGTTTTTTTTTTTTTTTTTGTTGTTGGTGTTGGGTTTTTTTAGGGACATTTCGATGGTCTTCAGAAGGTAAGTTTCCTTCTTTATGTAAAAGAAATTAGAAGAAAAGGATGTTTTGCAAATAAAGTAAAACTAAACATACATCTGTGAAACATTCCTATTAAATATTATTTCTGAAAAGTAGTTCCTTCAATTTGATTTTACAGTAACTGAATATATTCTGAGCATTTTTATAATTTACTTATAATTTTTCATCTTAGAGTCCTTTTCCATATGCCTTATCTTCTTCACTTGGTATGGCTCCATAGCAGTTCTATTGCAGTAATGTTTTCTTATACTTCTTATACAGTGAACAAAGGTGTTCCTTAAGTGGGGTTTTTTTATACTATTAAAAATCTTGTGTTGTTGAAGTAAAATGTATTTAATTAGTTGGAGGCTTGAGAAAATGTGTTAAGATAATGAATGAATGAAACATGCTCTACAATAGTTTCATAACTTACTGCCATCACTATTGTGAGCACAGAAAGGAGTCACAAGAGACTTCTTTTTCTTTCAGTTGAAAGATTGATGGGAGCACCAGTGTCGATTGGTTATGACAGCAGCCTTGTTAAGAGGGGGGAGGGAGATGGGCTTTCCAAGTATTTCTTAAACACCAAAGGATTCAGCAGCAGTGCAGGCCAAAAAGAATCTGGATTAAGTAATAATTCCAATTTGGAAGTCCAGGGAAGTCTTAAGATCTGGTTGTGGGCTAGTATTTTAAGTGCTTATTTTAGTCATGAGGAACAATTCCATGAAGCAAGAAAAAGTTCAGTGGAAAGAGAGATAAAGCTACTTTGTAGGTTAAAAAATAATAAATCAGCCTCAACCTTTTAAAATATATTTTATTCAAATTGTGTTCATAACAGATCTTATTAACTGTAGAGGAATAAAATACTTGAAGCACAACACTTGAATGACTGAACATTGCTCTAATTTGCACAAGCTCAAACTAGTTAAAATTAGCAGTGTAGAATTCTTTTCATTGACAGTTAAATAGTTTAGTCAATTTTCCTTTCTGTTCTTAACCAGGATTACAGAAAATAAATATTCATTATTAAATTTTCCTTTTAGATAAATGAATTGGTGGATGCCCGTAATGTCAGCATTGGAGCCTGGTTTGAAGCCCACATAGAAAATGTCATTTGAGCAACAAAAAGACATAACAATGGTAAAGCTCAAGTAAAGACTGACAATTCTTGCAAAAGGATTAATGGAAACTTAAGTCAAGATCATTCTAGAGAGAATGCAAATTATTTGGACAGTAGACCATTCACATCTTACTCAGACTGCATGGATACTGATGAAGAAGCTATCTATCATATCAAGTATGATGAGTAAGTGTTTCTCATATTATTTTGAGTACATCATATATTATGATGTGGTGTGTATAAACAAAGAATTTTGTTGAAGAAACTTGGAATCAAAGAGAACAAGTTCAATATTGCAACCAAGGAAAGAAATATTAAAAAGCCATAACGTCTTTCAGTCAGATATAATAAATATCCTGAGAGTAATGAGGGTTTTGCATTGGATTTTTCTGTGCTTGTTTTTCTATGTAAAGTATAAGCTAATCAAAACTACTTTGCTCATATTCAGTTCCTTCCATTGAAGTCAAAACAAGTGTTTCATGGGAGCAAATTCTGGTGCTTGAATTGCTTATATTTTGTCCTAAAAGTAATATTTATGTATGAGATGACTGGTCTGCATTTCATGTAGAGGTTTCTTGTAGAGAATCTGGTGACCGGGAACACAAAACCAGTTCTGAGCTGGAGTGAGGGTACAAAGGGATTTTTATTTTTATTTTTTAAATCTGCAGTACAAGCAAATTTCAGAACCTATGACAGATGTGCTAGAGTAGAGGCTTTGTGCCATAAACTCAGTGGGATTTGCGGGGATTTCTCATCACCAGCTTTTGCACTGATGCATTCACATAAATTGGATACTAGTTTTTTAATCATGCCCTAATTTGCTGAAGCAGCTAACTAAGCTTCTAGACCAGTGGCATCAATGAGAATTTTTTATTACAGAGAACAACAAAAAAATCCCACTTCGGCATGCGAGATAAAAGGTAAAGGAACATACGTTTACTTTACACAGCAGCATATTCAGTATTAGTGTTGTTGAAAATAAATTCAATTAAAGATTTCAAATTTTTTTTAAGTATCAATTTCAAGTTTCATTGTTTTCATAATTACAATTTAAACTGGTTTTGCTAGGGAAAAAAGCAAGAATGTTGAAGACTCAAGCTGAACATTTTTTACTGGTCTTGGCAATACTTGATACAACGTTTCTTTATATAGATACCTTGGAAGATAACATAACTTTTGTCTGAATGTGGAGTTCAAATGCAGTTTTATATCTTTATATTTTATTCAAATTGTGTTCATAAATTGTGCTGTATAGATGGCAAAAATCTATGGTGTTTGGCTCAAAGAAAAACCATTGAACAGTATTATTTTAGCTTGTTTATGCTATTTTCAGGTAGCATGCAAAAATTCCAATACCAGAAACAGGATAATGAGAGGCAAATGTCAATAATCAGTCTTCTAAACCTATCAGACTAACATGGTGTGAAAAATTCAGCATCCACTTTTTCTTGTGGCTGAAAATCTGTCACACCCAAGTATAAAACACAAGCAGTAACTCAAACTTACTTTAGAATATCAAGAAACTTTCTACAGGACTCCATAAGACAGAAAATCCATAACGTTTTGATGTGCAAAGCTACTATTCAACATATTAATGTAAAACTAGCAAAGAATTTTCCACTGAGTCTAGAATATTACTTGCTATCTTAGAATAACAAAAAGAACTCAAAGATCTCCATTTGTTACATGCTAGTGTTAGACTATAACTCCTCATCCTGTTAGAGGAAGATCCAATTTAAAATGTTTTCATTTCTTCCAACCTCAGTTGTGCCAATGCATAAGTGAAAACATCCTAAATTTGATGCATTGCTGACAACACACAAACATAGAAACACAGCTTTAAAAACCAAGAATTGTCAAAACCAAACCAGAAGAGTCTTTTTCACTTCAAGGACACAAGAAAACCTCAGCAAAGAAATTAGCCGAGAAGCTGACTTCAGGAAACAAAGTTTCAGTCATGTTGAACAGATTTCATTCCACAGAAGACACTTTTAACAAATGTAAACATCTTAAAGAAACTAGTTCCCCCAAATATAATCCAACATATGATTTAACTGTTGCTTTCTCAAGCAGAAAAAAGTTCATGTCTGCTTTTCTTTCTCCTGTATAAATAAATATAACGTGATTTCCTTAAAAAGGAAAAATAACGCTCCAAACTTAACAGAAACTGGATACCATGGTTTTGCTAATGGCTGGTGTTTTGCTAACATCTGGTGGTGTTACCGATAGGTAAAGCTTTGTAAAGGAAAAGGCCTTGTAACATGGCTCTGGCCTGTCATTTAGGCCAAGTAGAAGGGAACTAGAGGAGAATGATTCAGCTGGAATAGAGGGACGTGTGATGTTACTCCCTGCGGGAGGGCGGCAGGAGCTGGCAGCCCCCTGAAACGAGGTCCCTGGGGCGCGTATCTCCACCGAGTCCGGGCCGGCCAGCTCCCAGGGCGCGCTTAGCGTGGCGTGAGTCTCCGGTCACGGAAATTCTGCAGGAAACGCGGTGGGACGAAAGAACGAACTGGACCCATCGCCGTTCTGCCAGGGAAGTTTATTTGGGGTCCTTAGGTGAGGGTTGCAGGGGAGGAAAGCGGGGGAGGAAAGCAGGGCTGACAGCTCGATGATGGGACCCCGAACTGACGCAGGCATCGGCTTATAAGGGAAAGGAAGGGGGCGGGGCTGGCTCCCCCAGAGCCAGTCCCGGGAGGTTTGAAGGCAAGACAGGCAAGGGAACACACCAATAGATTTCGGATACAGCAGGATGCATATTTCAAAAAGAACCAATAACATACAGGGCAGGGGAACAAAGGGAAGCCACATGGAATCCTAAAAAACCACATTGCTACAAATGTGAGAACCTGAGAGATTACTGCATGAGAACCTGCGACTGCTGCGTGACATTCCCCTGTCCACCTCGTGGTGTTCGGTGGTTGGTTGACTTGGGATTGTTGTGCCTTAAAACTATGTAAACTGATAACCAGTTGACTGCTTAAAAAGACCGGGTTTTTTCGAATAAACGGTCCTCCTTTGCACCTGCCTGGGGTCTCTGCATCACTCATTAGCACCATAGCCGGTGAACAAATGCAACATGGTGGGACATGATGACACCCTGTAATATATCTTTTAGCCTAAAGTCAGTCTTAAGCTGTCAAAATCAGCCTTTTCCTCAAAGCACGTAATAAAAAATAATATTCATGTGTCATGCAGAAAAGTTTTAAATTATCTACAAGTCTGCTCAACTTCCTGCATCAACTATGAACTCTACTACTGTTCCATCTCTGACCAACTATGCAGTTAATGTATTGAAAGTCCAAAATTATAAATGAATTAATCTATTCAACAAGAGTAGTAGTAAACAGATAAAACCCAAGTGTTTAACAAACAGTAAAAATCCCTGTAAATCCCAGGGATTCCTTTGTTCAAGGTCCCTCCCTGGAGGCACCTAGCTCAAGCTGGTTTTGTGTTGCTGCACCACAATTAAATTACTTGAAGGAACCAGATGTCTGAGACTTTGCTATCTGAAACAGAGGGTCAAGCTGGGAAGGAAAACGTGTCTGACTGTATGAGTGTGGTGTGAGCAGGGAGTCAAATGGGCACCTGTTGGCCCACTGGAGCTGCCTGCAACGAAAGGGCTTTGGTCCCAGCAGTGAAAGTCTCAGGTGGTGTGACTCCCACAGTGGCTACTGAATGGTCAGACAGGAAAGTTTCTTTAATAACGGTAAAGGGGCACAGAACCCATCTGGATCTCTAGACTGACAGAGGTGCTGCCAGATGAAGAATTGTGTGCACCTGATGGGTTAACACAATGCCTATTCTTTAAAAAACATTGGCCTATGGAACTGCACAATTCTTATTCTGTAGGAAGAAGAACTGGAAAGCAACCAGCCCAGT
The DNA here is from genome assembly GCA_024500445.1 of Entomyzon cyanotis. NCBI lineage: Eukaryota > Metazoa > Chordata > Aves > Passeriformes > Meliphagidae > Entomyzon > Entomyzon cyanotis. The sequence goes on from JAKEPQ010000794.1 coordinate 21,556, forward strand.
TATGCCAACTTTTACCAGTTCACCAGGTGGTCAGGTATGACTTTGGAGTCACCGACCACCAGGGACCACCAGAGACCCCTGGGACAGGGGCATGTGCTGATGGGAGGGAACATATGCTAATGACTTCAGGGAAATGATTATCATATGTATGTTTCTTCTTGGAAAACCTATGTATGTAAAATATAGTATATAAACAGAAGCTTTTTCTGTACTCAGAATGCACAATATTTCAAAGGAGATATCCCCTTGTGCATCTGGCTTAATAAAGAATGCCTTCTTCTTAATGCTACATTGCTTTGTATTGCATTTGCATGGCCAAGCTTTGGTAGCGGGGGGAGTACAGGGGTGGCTTCTGTGAGGAGCCGCTAGAAGCTTCCTCCATGTCTGGCAGAGCCAATCCCAGGTGGCTCGAAAGATAGATGTGCGGCTGGTCAAGGCTGGGCCAATTAGAAATTTAAGAAGAAAAAAAAAATGTTACTGTGCAGTTGTAATTGTGGTCAGAGAAGAGTGGGGTGAGAATATGTTAGAGGAACAACTCTGCAGACACTGAGGTCAGTGGAGGAGGGGGAGGAGGTGCTCCAAGCACCAGAGCTGAGATTCCTCTGCAGCCCATGGTGAAGACCATGGTGAAGCAGGCTATCCCCCTGCAGCCAATGCAGATCCATGGGGATGCAGAGATACATCCACAGCCCATGGAGGAGACCCATGCCAGAGCAGGTGGATGCCTGAGAGGAGGCTGTGATCCAGTGGGAAGCCTATGGAGAGAGGAGCCCCTGCTGGAATAGTGTGTCCTTGAAGGACTGTTCCCCTTGGAAGAGTGACCCATGATGCAGCGGTTTCAGGAGGACTGTTGCCTGTGGGAAGGACTCATGTTGCAGCAGTTCGTGGAGATCTGTTGCTCATGAGATGGACTCATGTTGGAGAAGTTCAAGGAGAACTGTCTCTCTTGGGAGGGAACAGACTGTGCAGCAGGGGAACAACTCCTCTCCCTGAGCAGCAGGAGAAACAATGGGTGATGAACTGACCATTACCCCCATTCCTTGTTTCCTTGCACTGCTGGGGTAGGAGGTAGAGCTGAGAAGAAGGGAGGGCTGGGAGGAAGGTGTTTTTAGGGTTTTATTTTACTTCTCATTATCCTGCTCTGATTTTGTTAGTAATAAATTCACTTCATATCTCTAATTTGAGCCTGTTTTGCCTGTGGCGGTATTTGATGAGCAATCTCTCCTGTTCCTTAACTCAGAAACCCTTCACTATATTTTCTCTCCCCTGTCCAGCTATGGAGGGGAATGGGAGAGTGGCTTTGGTGGGTGCCTGGCATCCAGCTAGGGTCAACCCACTACATGGTGTTAAGAAGTTTTTATTTTAAATAAATATAAATGCAGGCTGCACCTAGCACTAGGGGTATTGGCACAGCATTTGGAGTCATGGAAGCAGCCTGTGAGGTACTTTTCGAAACAATTGGACATGCGAGTAAAGGGTAACCTGGATGCTTGAGAGTGGTGGTAGCTGCAGAGCTTTGAATCCAGGAAGCACAAAAGCTGATATGAGCTCCACGTGGTAACAGCTGGTTTGGAACAAAAAGGAGGACATTGTATATCACCAGCAGAATGCTGAAATACCAAGTTGACCTACTGGAGCAGGACAATGTTGAGCTTAGGGTGACTACTACTTTGAACCCAGTCATATTTCTCCAGGCTTCAGAAGAAGCCTGGAGACCTTTGTACCATGACCGCCTGGTAACCATTGCACAAGTGTATTCTGTCAAACCAGATTGCAAGAGCAATCCCATCCAGGACCCAGAACTGGAACTGCACACCGGTGGGAGCAGCATGGTATGAAATGGAAGACAGGCAGCTGGGTATGCAGTAGTAACCTCGACCCAGGTAACAGAAGTCCAGGCTTTATCTTTTAAACACATCAGCACAAAAAGCAGAATTAATGACTACACCAAGTGCTAGAAATCACTGAAGGAAAAAGGGTAAACATATGGAGTGATTTAAAATATGCTTTTGGAATAATACACACCCATGAAACCATATGGAAGGAAAGGGGATTGTTATGGGCACAGAGGTCTCCTGTTAGGTACAATGAAAGAATGAGTCAACTCGTGGTGGTTTTGCTGAGCCCAGAACATCAGCAAGGTATCTTTAACATCCAAGAGAAATTTAAACCCTTCAAAAGCTGTTGTGGTAGGCCTGAAGAAATGTCTGAAGGGTGGAGAGGGGCACAAAGATGGCTCCTGGGTGTCCTGTGTGAAGGTTCTGGAAGTTTTTCACCAAGTCCAGTAGAGGCAATCTCTGACGGCTCTGAAGGTGATGGACAGGCTGCTGGCCAAGTCTGGGCCAATTAGAGATGTTAGTTATGCCTCTGTGAAAACATATTTAAGAAGAAATCAAAACAAAGTAGTCATGCCCTTCTTTTTTAGCTCGAGGAGGAGGTGACAATACGTGAAGGGAAAACAACATGGAGACACCAAGGTCAGTGGAGAAGGTGGGGGGAGGAGGTGCTCTGGGCGCCGGAGCTGAAAACACTATGCTAGCCATGGTGAAGACCATGGGGGGAGCAGGTGGTCCCCCTGCAGCCCATGGAGTCCACAAGGATGCAGAAATCCACCCACAGCCCATGGGGAGGTGCCCATGCCAGAAGAGCAGGTGGATGCTTGGAGGAAGCTGTGATCCAGTGGGAGTCCCATAAAGAGAGTTAAAGCTGCAAAGGCCTTGCAAGAGAAAGGCCTTGCTCCCGAGATGGAAACAGCCGCAGAGGACTGTCTCCCATGGGAGGGACCCCATGGCTAAGTAGAGGACCTGTCTCCCTGATGGACTGACCAGAGGAAAAAAAACCCTTACCCTGCCCCCCTGCCCGTGCTGTTGGTTGGAAAGAGGGAGGGGAATGAGCAGAGAAACAGTGTCTTGAGAGAGTGGTGAGCAGACAAACAGTGTTTGTAGTAGAATTGTGGTGATTAATGGATTTATGGACTAAGAAAAAACCCCATACCCTGCCCCCTACCTGAGCTGTTGGTTGGAAGGAGGGAGGGGGGTGAGCAGAGAAATGGTGTCTTAAGAGGGGGGGTGAGTGAAGGAATGGTGTCGGAAGAGCTTAGTTTTACTTTTCATTTATCCTCTGACTCTGTTAGGTTAATAAATCACTTTGCTACTTTAAGTTTTCAGCCTGTATTTGCCTTCAGTGCGTCCTGCCACCAGTGTCTTATCTCAACTCATGAGTCCAGTGTGTGTGTGTGTTTAACAGGTTTTTTTCTTCCCTCTCCTACACGTCTGCAGCAGGAGACAGCAGAGGTGCCTGGCATTTAGCCAGGGTCAAACCCCAACACTTGTACAGAGTGTGGTGCAAAAGCTGAAAAAAGTGGCTGTGATGCCCTTGTAAAGCTCATCAGTTTGGAGACTCCCCAGTTAATACAGGGAATCAATTAGCTGACAAAACAGCTAAAGAAGTTGCTGAAAAAGGTATCCTTGCACTAATACCTAGCAAAAAGTTGAATGTTTTGGAACAAAACCTAAATTATAGTAATCAGGACAGGAAGTTAGCCCCATCATTAGAAGCTACAGAAAATCCCAGCAGGTGGTTGGTACCCTCATGTGGGCAGATACTTGTACCTCCACAATTAATGTATAAGATAATGGAACTAAAACATCAGGAAACACATTAGGAAATAGAGAATATGGTGATTAGTTTTCAAAAATTTAGTAAGCACAAAAATGACAAATTAATAGATCATTTGTTGAAAAATATGTGATTTGTTTGCAAAATAATCCCAAGAAAGGAAGAAGGCCATCTCCAGGTCTAGTAAAACAGGGGAATTCACCAGGCAATTATTGGCAAATTAATTTTGCAGAATTGCCCAGGCAGAATGGGGACCAGTGCATTTTGGTATTGGTAGATACTTTTTTTGAATGGCCAGAAGCTTTCCCATGTTGCACCAACAAGGCAAGGGAAGTCTCAAAAATTTTGCTGAAATTAATATTTAATAGTACTCAGACTAACTCTTAACTCTTAAAAGGTACGTCATTATCAACAGATCATTGGGACTAGACTCGCCTGTGCATCCTTTTCAACCAGGAGATACGGTGTGCATCAGAACCTGAAAATTTGGACCAATCCAGGAGAAGTGGAAAGGACTGTATCAAGTCCTCCTGGTAACCTATATTGCATTCAAGGTAGAAGGAATCAAGCACTGGGTTCATCACACATGGATAAAAGCAGTGATCACATATCATTGGGAACTGGAGGATAATCCTTTACCCATGAAAACATAAAGAAAACAAGACAAACTGGTTTCTATGTTATTTCTTGTGGGAGGAATTTGTATTAATTTTTTTTTCTGCTTAGAGTTCTGTAACAGCTTGCTTACCAATACCAATCTCAGCAGAAAATCCAGTTCTATGGGGAGTCTTAGTCAATAATTTGACAAAAATATGGAAACACATGTGGGAAGGAAATAACACCTATGAAAATTGGACAAGAATACAAGAAAATTATTCCTTACTATGGACATATTGACAAATGGAAACTTTAGCTAATGCAACTCAATTAGGATTTGTTGAAATAAATTAACAACTGCAAGCCACAACTAAAATGACCCTGGTTGCTTGAATTTAAACAGTACTTGTGTACACGTTCCAAACGTGACTGCTAAATTAAATAATCAGATAGAGATAATAAACTCAGTTGCTGCATCTAGCAGAGAATTAAGAACAGGATTAGAAAATGGATGGTTAAATAAAACATTGAAAGAAGTTGGATTTTCTCTGACTGGTTGAGTTTTTGCAAAGCATAATTGTAATTGTACTAATAATTGCTATTATGATACTTGCTTTAAGCTATGTAAAAAACATGATTGCTAATGCAACACGAGGAACTTATGTGATATTAATAAAGAAGCAAAGTGAGGCTTATGAAGGCTTGAAGGGAAGACAAGCTTCACAAGCCTCAAAGGGGGGGTGGAGAATCTTGCCAGATGAAGAATTGTGTGCACTTGATGGGTTAATACAATGCCTATTCTTTAAAAAACATTGGCCTATAGAACCGCACAATGCTTATTCTGTAGGAAGAACTGGAAAGCAACCAGCCCAGTTATGCCAACTTTTACCAGTTCACCAGGTGGTCAGGTATGACTTTGGAGTCACCGACCACCAGGGACCACCAAAGAGACCCCTTGGACAGAAGAACGCATGCACCGATGGGAGGGAACATATGCTAATGACTTCAGGGAAATGATTATCATATGTATGTTTCTTCTGGGAAAACCTATGTATGTAAAATATAGTATATAAACAGAAGCTTTTTCTGTACTCAGAATGCACGATATTTCAGAGATATCCCCTTGTGCATCTGGCTTAATAAAGAATGCCCTGCTTCTTAATGCTATATTGGTGTTAAGTTTTTATTTTTACAGATTTTTGTTAGCAGAGATGCCAACAATTGTCTGTACTGGAAGCTGAGGGGAGCTTAACCCAGGACAGGTGGCAAAAGCACCCTACTGTGACTGCCCCAGAGGCCCTTTGTATCCTTGGCATTGACTACCTCAGGAGAGGGTATTTCAAGGATTCAAAGGGGTACCGATGGGCTTTTAGTGTAGCCACTGTGAGTACAGAGATCAAGCAGCTATCCACCCTGCCTGGCCTCTCAGATGTCTTTGTCATGGGATTGCTACGAACTGAAGACCAGCAGGTGTCAATTGCTATCATGATGGTGTACTGGTGGCAATATTGCACAAACTGAGTCCCTGGCTCCCATCCATGAGCTGATTCATCAACTGGAGAGCCAAGAAGTGATTGGCAAGACTTACCTTTTAATATTCCCAAATTGTCAGTGCAAAAGTCTGACAGAGGGTGGAGGTTAACAGTAGACTGTCATGGCCTGAACAAAATCACACCACCACTGAGTACTGCTGTACTGAAGATGCTAGAACTCCAATATGAACTGGAGTAGAAGTCAACCAGGTGGTATGATGCAATTGGCATTGCCAGTGTGCTTTTTTCAATTCCTTTGGCAGCAGAGTACAGGTTACAGTTTGCTTTCACTTGGAGGGTCATCCAGTACACCTGGAATAGATTGCCCCGGGGTGGAATCACAGAAACATAGAACAGTAAGGGCTGGAAGGGACCTTTAAAGGTCATCTAGTCCAACCCCCCATGCAATGAGCAGGGATATCTTCAACTAGATTAGGTTACTCAGGGCCCTATCCAAGGTGACCTTGAATGTTTCCAGGGATGGAGCAACTACCACCTCTCTAGAAAACCTGATGCAGAGTTTTACCACTTTCATTGTAAAAAAATTCTTTCTTATATGTAGTTTAAATTAACCCCCTTTTAGTTTAAAATCATCATCCCTTGTCCAATCACAACAGGCCCTGTTAAAAAGTTTGACCACATTTTTTTTATAGGCCCCATTTAAGTACAAAAAAGCCACAATAAGGTCTCTCCAGAGCCTTCTCTTCTCCAGGCTGAACAACCCCAACTCTCTACACCTTTCTTCATAAGAGAGGTGTTCTAGTCCTCTGATTGTTTTGTGGCCCTTCTCTGGACCCGCTCCAACAGGTGCATGTCTTTACAGTATTTCAGGGCTGCAAGCACACATTGCTAGCTCATGTTCAGCTTTTCATCCACCAGTACCCCCGAGTCCTTCTCCGCAGGGCTGGTCTCAATCCTTCGTCCCCAAGCCTATATTGATACTGGGGGTTGCTCTGATCCAGGGGCAGGACCTTGCACTTGGCCTTGTTGTACCTCATGAGGTTCACATGGGCCTACTTCTCAAGCTTGTCTAGGTCCCTCTGGATGGAATCCCATCCCTCAGACATGTCAACTGCACCACTCACCTTGGTGTCACCTGCAAACTTGCTGTGGGTGCATTTGATCTCTTTCTATGTCATTGATGAAGACATTAAACAGTACTGGTCCCAGTACAGACCCCTGAGGGACACCACTTGCCACCGATCTCCATCTGGACAGTGAGCCATTGACTACTACCCTCCAGATGTGACCATCCAACCAGTACCTTGTCCACCCATCAAATCCCTCTCTCTCCAATTTAGAGAGAAAGATGTTGTGGAGGACCATGTCAAAGGCTTTACAGAAGTCCAGATAAATAACATCTGCAGACCTTCCCATGTCCACTGATGGAGTCACTCCATCATAGAAGGCCACTGGGTTGTTCAGGCAGGACTTACCCTTGGTGAAGCCATACTGGCTGCCTCAAATCACCTCCTTGTCCTCCATGTACCTTAGCATATCTTCTAGGAGGATCTGTTCCATGATCTTCCCAGGCACAGAGGTGAGGCTGACAGATTGATAGTTTCCAGGGTCCTTCTTTCTACCCTTTTTAAAAATTGGTGCAATGTTTCCCTTTTTTCAGTCACTGGGAACTTCACCTGATGTTATAACCTGCCCCTGAGGTGGGGTAACTGAAGTTCTTGTTAACAGATCCCTTGGGGTGGATTAGAGTGAAATGACACTGAATGACAGGTGTGTGGGTGTGTATATATATATATATAAAAAAGGATTGTTTATTATAATACAATTTAATTTCAGTGAAAAAGAGGTATGTAGCTGTTTTGGTTATTATCTATAGAAATATAATATAAAAGTATAAAAATATCACTTAAGAAAATATATATGGAAAAAAAGAGAAACAAAGGACAAAATTAGATAGTGGAGAGGAAAGATATAACCACCCATGGATCCAGATGCAAGACGTGATTGTTGTAATTTCTATGTCCATTGGTCAAAGTGATGGTTGCAGTCTTGATCCATCAGGAGTGGGGGCCCACAAAACAAAGAGTTCAATGGGTTAATATACGTTCAGGTTTATGTGGGAATGCCCAGGTACCTCCCCTGGGGGGAAAGTTTTATGCTGTCTGATGCAACACTGTGGATCATGTGCAGTCCTCTGATGGAAGGCTCCAGAAATGAGTCTGGAGGCGCTTCAGGGCTCTTTGATGGTTTATGACCTCTTCTAAGACATGACCACTGTTTCTCACACCTGTGTAGTTGAGCCAGTTATGCCTTATCAGAAGAGATGAATACCTTTAGGCCTATGAGTGAATGTCCTGATACCTCCCATTGGGTACAGGGGGGAAAAGAGTTTTACACTGTCAGCCTTATTGGGAGGGAAGAAATTGGCATGATAAAAAAGATTACCCCACCTCCACAGGATCTTACACACCTTTTCCCTTGTCTAGCCAGAAAACAGCTTGTTTAAGATATCAGTCACAGGTTATCAGGAACACAGTGATTTGGTTTATCTGAACAAAGTTTGGTCCTCTCTGCTTATATTAACCTGTCTAGAAACTTTTTTACTTGGTTGCATTTTGGTCTGTCACACCTGCCATGACTTTTCAAATATGATAGAGACTGGCTTGGCAACTACATCAGCCAATGAGCCAATGGAGAGATGCTCCAGACCGTAATCATCTTTGTGGCCTCTGCTGGACCCTCTCCAGTAGCTCCTTGTGTTTCTTGTACTGAGGAGCCCAGAAATGAACACAATACTCCAGATGTGGCCTCACTAGGGCCAAGTAGAGAGGGAGGATCACCTCCCTTGACCTGCTGGCCACACTCTTCCCAATCTACCCCAGGATACTATTGGCCCTCCTGGCCACTAGGGCACACTGCTGGCTCACGCTCAACTTGTCATCCACCAAGACTCCCAGGTCCTTCTCCATAGAGCTGTTCTCTAGTAGGTCAGCCCCCAACCTGTACTGGTACTTGGGGTTATTCCTCCCCAGGTGCAGGACCCTACACTTGCCCTTGTTGAACCTCATTAGGTTTCTCTCTGCCCAACTCTCCAGCCTATCAAGGTCCTGCTGAATGGCAACACAGCCTTCAGGTGTACCAGCCACTCCCCCCAGTTTCTTATCATCAGCAAACTTGCTAAGGGCACATTCTATCCCTTCGTCCAGGTTGTTGATAAAAGAGTTGAATAAGGATGGACCCAGTATTGATCCCTGGGGAATGCCACTGACTACAGGCCTCCAACTGGATTCTAATCCTCTGATCATGACCCTCTGAGTTCTGCCATTAAGCCAGTTCTTGATCCACCTCACCATCCATTCAATCTAATCCATATTTCCTGAGCTTACCTATGAGAATGTTATGGGAGACAGTGTCAAAAGCCTTGCTAAAGTTAAGGTAGACAATATCCACTGCTCTCCCCTCATCAAACCATCATAGAAGGCTATTGGATTAGTCAAGCATGATTTCCCCTTGGTGAATCCATGCTGACTACTCTCGATGACCTTTACTTTTACATGCTTGGTTGTTGGGGCCTGGTCTGTCTTAACAGACTTATAAAAGTCATTGAGGATAGATAAGGGGAAGTATTTTGCTGATGCTGCAAGAAAGCAAGAAGCTGGCCAGAGAAAACAGGATATATTGCCCACTAAGCAGGAAATTGCGGTTTTAGTATATACCAATCATATAATGCATGCTTAGTGCGTGCTTAGTGCGTGCTAATTGCTTATAGCCAATTGTAAAATTACATGGCACGTGTACGAACCATATGTAGAGTTCCGTGGTGCGTGTACGGAAGATTAAAGGCTTTAAAAGAAGCGCTGTTGCAAATAAAGGTAGAAAACTCTCTGTATCACATTGGTGTTATGTTCTCGCCTCGCATGGAACAATGAACCCCAACAACTGGTGACCCTGACGTGATCCGCGTCTACAAGAACGGGTTAGCGGCCGTACCAGAGGGATCGGGAGAACACGAGGGATCCCACCGGCCGGCGAAGGTAAGCCGGGCTGTCCAAGAAAGACAAGAGCAGGCCTGCAACTGGCGGGGAAGCCAGAGATCGGTGGGATAGGAAACGCTGCATCTGCAGTAGAAAGAGCGGCTGTAAACAGCCTGCTCCAGTTGGCAAAGAAAACAGAGACTGAGCTGCGTGAGAGTGACCTCACGGCACTGTTGTGGTGGTGTCGGAGGAAAGGACTAATGACGCAACCTGATCAGTTGTTCGATTTAAGCACATGGAATCGAGTAAGAGAGGAACTCTGGGAAGGGATAACGATTGGAAACAAGGACGCAAAGAAGCATGCCCCGGTATGGAGAACTGTCACACTTATGGTTGAGCAACTAAAAGGGGAGGCTCAAGTTACCATCACGGCAAAGCGAGCTATAGAAGAGGCTGGGAAAGACTCAAATGGGAAAGAATGAGAGGAAGTGGCAGAAGCAGGGAAAACTGACTTGCTGTTGCCAGAAACATTGGCGTGTCCCGCCACTCGAATGGAAAGAGAATTTTGGGCTGGACCTGAGATAGATATCACACCGTGGGATCCCGCTGAGCCACCCCTTCCCCCTTCCAGTGTCAAAGACGCTGCAGATCCAAGCAAAGTGCCGCTACCAATGGATATAGATGAGTGGGAAGGGCAAGCTGAAATGATACCCTGGCATGGTTGATGAGGAGACCAGAGAGGGTCTCCGAGCGCAGGAGCGGGTTATGAGGCGGTTGCTAGAAGAGATGCAGCGACTGGATGAGGGGTCTAAAAACACTAAGATAAAGGGGCTTATGGCAGAGCTCATAAAGCTATAGTGGAGGGGCTGCAAGCCGTGGAGGCTTGGGTCCTCGGAGAGGAACAACCCACACCACCTACCAATCCATTCTTACCATCTGAATTGGCTGAGCCATCTGCCCCTACAGAGCCTGCCCTTGCTCCCGTGAGTGATTCAAAGAAGCGGAATTGGGTGATCGAATGTGTCAAGGAGGGGGAAATGTCAATCGAAGAGGCCGATAATTACTTGCAATCTCAATTTGGCCCAGATGGCAGACTGATGAGGCAAGAAATATGGACCATAGCGGACTGGTGGGAAAAGGTGGGTGGAAAGCCCAAGCGGACGCAGTCTACAGCCGACGAGTCAGAGTGGGCAGACTGGCTTAAATCCAAAATGACGGGAGGAACAGAAGGAAATAAGGAGGAGGGTGGGCGCAGGGTGGCGCCCACGTCTTCAGGGGCCTCAGAAGCACCTCCACCACAAGATCCATCCTACCACGCTGGCCAGCGATGGCACAGGGTCATAAGAGACGCCACCATTGAAGGTGTCATGTTGCCACCTGAAATTACCTCTATGCCCATTATAGTCACTGGTAACAATAGGGTCTGGCATCCCTTTGACTGGAAAACTGTGAGTCAGTTACAAAAGACTGTCATGGAATATGGCCATGACAACCGACAAGTGCGGACCCTGGTGCCGGCGTTCTTCACGAATCAGGACCTGGTTCCCCTGGATATCAAAAACCTTTTCCAAATCGTGCTGCCGCCCACCGCCTTTATGTTATTTAAAGATAAGTGGAAGGAGAAGTGTGAGGTTGCTATGCTTGCCAATCTAGAGGAACAGGCCCAGGATGACCCACTCTGCTATATAACCCTCGATATGCTTATGGGAGAGGTTCAATATCGAGATGGCGCTGCTCAAGCCGCCCTCAATCCTCGAGTGATCCAGCAAAGCCAGGCACTTGCGCTGGCTGCGTTCCAAGAGTTACTCCGAATGGGAACGCCAGCACCTCCATATACAAAAATTATACAAGGACCAAACGAGCCATACATGCAGTTTATAGATCGACTTAAAGCCGCCCTTGATGCAGCACCCATGCTTGATGCTGCCGCAAAAACCGCTGTGGGAAAAGATCTGGCCTTTCAGAATGCTAACATACAATGCCAGCAGATTATTGCCGGCTTACATGGGGGAGCCATGCTTAGTCAAATGGTAGAAGCCTGCTCAAAAGTCCCTGTACTCATGCACGAGGAAGAGAAAGCCAAAATTCATGCAACAGCCATGACCGCTGCCTTAAAATCTGCAGTAGTGCAAGGTAAAGGGGACTGAGGGACCCGGAAAGCGCCTGGTGTAGGATGTTACAATTGTGGAGAAAAGGGACACCTTAAAAAGAACTGCCCAAAACGAGAGCATGCCCCAGAGAACCCATTTGGGGGAGTGTGCCGTAAGTGCGACAAATTTGGCCACAGGGCAGCGGAATGTCGCTCGCGCTTCAAAAAGGACCGCATGCCATTGCAGGGAAATGGGAAGTTCAGCGCCAGGCACAGGGGTGCGATGACAATCAAATAACCGCAAGTGGCAGCTGTCTCGACAAACTTGCAGCTGCCACCAGAGGCAGTGCCACAGTCGATTTGGCCATGGGAGACACAGTAAACCTTGCTGACAATCGAGTGCATGTTGTTCCCTCCACTTGTAATGGACCCTTAGGATATGGCCTGTCGGCCCTCCTGTTGGGGCGATCCTCAACAGCACGTCAAGGCATTTTTGTGGTACCTGGAGTCATTGATGCTGATTTTGAAGGGACTATAAGCATCATGATTTACACGTTGAGTCCCCCGGTTACCATCCCACGAGGTAGTGTGATTGCTCAGCTTGTTCCTTTTAGAGCCAGTATACTCAACACCAAGGATGTTTCCCGAGGCCGAAGGGGATTTGGATCCACCAGAGCCCCAACAGTGGCGTTCACACATGTAATAACCACTGAAAAACCTACCCGGACAGTTAACATTAAAGGGCCTTGCGGTATTACCCTTCAGGAAAAGGCTATGCTACTTGACTCTGGGTCCGATGTCACAATCATCCCTAGGGACGCTTGGCCTGAAGCCTGGCCACTGGAGCCTGTCAGCAGCTACGTCAAGGGCATTGGGGGAGCCACCCCCATGCATGTAAGCCGCCACCATTTGACCATCACTGATATGAAAGAAGGACTGGTGGCCCAAGTACGTCCTTACGTCCTGTCTACACCTCTCTGGATTTTAGGCTGTGATGTCCTAGCTCAATGGGGGTGTCGCCTCATAACCCCTTTTTGAGTGCGGTCGTTGCTGGCTCCTCTCGACCCACCTTAAGGCTTACATGGACTACTTCGGAGCCGGTGTGGGTCAGGCAATGGCTGCTGATGGAAGAGACACTCCAACGCTTAACACACCTCATGGAGGAACAGGTGCAAGCTGGACATCTGCAGGAATCTCAGAGCCCATGGAACACCCCTGTGTTTGTCATCCAGAAAAAATTGGGGAAGTGGCGCTTACTGCATGATCTGCGGGCAGTTAACGCTGTCATGACTGACATGGGAAGTCTCCAGCCTGGGATGCCTACACTGGCTATGTTGCCCAGGGGATGGGATATTGCAGTCGTGGACCTAAAAGACTGTTTTTTCACAATCCCATTACACCCAGATGACTGCGAGAAGTTCGCCTTTACTGTTCCGTCCGTCAATCAACAGAGGCCAGCTAAGTGGTATCAATGGACAGTGCTCCCACAAGGCATGAAGAACTCACCCACCATCTGTCAGTGGTACGTGGACCTCGCCCTAGAGCTGTGGCGTAAACAGCATCAAGACCTAATTGTTTACCACTATATGGATGACCTTCTGCTTTGTTCTGCTCAATGAATAGTAGATGAGATATTGGACTCCTTACACACGCACCTTCAGACCTGGGGGCTAGTCATCGCACCAGAGAAAGTACAGCGAACCACCCCCCTGGCACTACCTAGGCCTTTCCATAACAGACTCTAAAATTCGGTCGCAAAAACTATCACTTTGCCCCCAACGTTGCTACCTTGCTAGATGCACAGAGGCTTGTTGGGGACATACAATGGATTTGCAACGTTTGTGGGATCACAAATACAGACCTCAAACCACTGTTTGAATTATTAAAAGGTGAAAATGCTAAGCCTCAGACGCCAAGAACGCTAACCCCCAATGCGCAAGATGCCCTGCAGACAATTACACGAAAGATTGAGCGATACGCCATCCACCACATTGACCTGACACAGCCTGTGATGATCATTGTATATAACACTGAGCAAGAAGTTTCCGGCCTTCTTGCCCAGTGGTTAGAAAACAGTACAGATCCACTGGCCATCCTAGAGTGGATTTTCTTACCAAGCCAACCCAAGAAAAGCGTCCTATCACGACACGAGGCTGTCACTCAGTTATTGCTAAAGGCGCGTGATCGCCTATATACGATATCTGGAACTGACCCAAATAAGATTCTCTTGCCATACTCCTTGGACCTTGTCTGCCATTGGATATTGCACAGTATACCCTTTGCTCTGGCGACCCATGGTGTATCCTTGGACAATCATTATCCAAAACATCCGTTGTTTAAAACACACTTGCCCCTTGAGCCTCGACTGTTATGTCAAAATCAGCCTGTGCAGGGCCAAACCATTTTTACTGATGCCAGCAGTAAAACCAATACTGCTGGGTATGCCTGGCAGCAAGAAAGAAAATGGCAGCATGAAACTTTTGTGGCTCAGCACTCCGTACAGGTGCTAGAATTGCAGGCGGTGACGAAGGCTCTCATACAATTTGAAACCCCAATAAATATCATTTGTGACTCTTTGTATGTTGTTGGGGTAGTCCAAAGGATACACCGAGCACTGTTAGGACATATAACTAATTCGGTTCTGTTTGACACAATGAGACTCCTATGGGAGGCATTGCAGCAACGTATAAACCCCTTTTTTATTACTCATATTAAGAGCCATATCCCCTTGCCAGGTCCCTTAGTGGAGGGAAATGCCTACATTGATTCTGTGGTCTCTGCGAGTGCCGTCACTGCTCATCCTTCCCTGATGCAACAAGCGCGAGAATCACACATGTTTTTACATCAGTCATCCCTTGCTTTACAATGCCAATTCTATATATCAAAAGCTGATGCCCGAGCAATTGTTGCATCATGTCCTGATTGTGCCAGAATAAGCCCTATACAAGATCTCGGGACAAACCCACGAGGGTTACAGCCCCGCCAAGTTTGACAGACAGATGTTACCGATTTTTCCTCTTTTGGTACCCTTAAGCAGGTTCATGTCTCCATTGATACGTGTTCATGAGCCATTTGGGCTACCCCGCTGGTTGCCACAACAGCTAAAGCAGTAAAACAGCACTGGCTACAAGCCATCGCTGCTTTGGGCGTGCCAGCAACAATTAAGACCGATAATGGTCCTGCATATCGCAGCACGGCTGTAGCTACCTTTTGCAATAAGTGGAATATTCAGCATGTGACAGGTATCCCGTACAACAGTACTGGACAAGCTATAGTTGAACGTGCTCATCAGTCGCTTAAGTGCTATTTTGCTATATTTTTAAAAGAGGGGGAGAGATCCCCGGCGAACATTGTAGCAAAAACCTTTATGTGCTTAATTGGCTAAATCCTCGAGCTGATGCAAACACTGAAGCTAGCATCTCCATTTTTTCTCATTTTTCTCGAAATCTATCAGTTTTTTCAGAACATGATATACCTGTAGATGTATTTAACCCGCAACAGAACAGTTGGGAAGGCCCGTATAGACTACTAACCTGGGGAAAAGGTTATGCTTGTGTCGTTACAGGACAAGACCGTCGCCCGCACTGGTTGCCAGCCAAGTGGATAAGAGTGCACGTTACGACACCCGCTGAGCTGGATGTCATGCCCCGAGGCCCAGAGGAGAAGTAATCAGCGGCTCCAGCGTGAACTAGCTTCTCTGCTGCGGACCCTATATGAAGTTTCAGGGTTCTCCATTCACTTATATCCACAAGAGGTGTCACTGTTGAGCCGCTAGCAGAGAAAGAAGATCCAGGTTCAAAGTGTGGCATCAAGAAGAAGGTTTTATTATTTTGATTCCATCTTATATAGACTTTTCAAAGGTCACCCAGATTGGTCAGTTCGAAGCCTCCCCCTAGGCCTGATTGGCCAGGCCTGAACTGTCCACATCCCGAGAAACTGTTTTTAATAACATCCAAACTTTATCTTTGTTTATAAAACACAGGAAGAAGAGAGAAAAGAATTCTCACGGGAAAGGTCTGTGCTAGCCACAAAGAGGCCTTACTGACGGACATCTTTTATACGCAAGAGCATGCAGTGTGCTTGCTGCGGTCTCAAGTAAAGCGAGAGGCGGAGAGACCATGTAATGAGTGTGGGGCAAAGCAGAAGTGGCTGAAAATTTTGAGTAGGGAATGTAAGAAAGTTTGGGTAAATGTGGCGGTGTTTATTGGAGAGTGGCTGTGCGTGGCCTGTAGTTCTCGCTTTCATGAGCAAGATAACCCGCTGAGAGCCTTGCGAGAGTTTATTGGAGATTTTTCTTCAAGTAATCAAGACCTTATATGGTTGTTTGAGAGTGTAGAAGCTAGAGAGCGAGCTTTACATAAGTGGCAGATACTAGTAACAATACAACGAGCCAGAGCAAATAGAGCCACTGTGATTTTACAAGCCCAGTGCCACTGGAACATTTTTGTACCAGCTACCCATTCTGTTCTCGAAAGCCAGTGGGATGGGGCATGTAGGAGTTGGGCACGGCGCCGTCATAGGGATCGTCGCGCTTCTCAGCACACTAGCAGTAGGGATGGCCCAATGGGTACCCCCCCAACCGAAAACTAACATATGGATAACTATGGCAAATCTTACCGGTCAAGATGCCATATGCTTAGCTTTGTCATCCCCGGGTAATCCGTTTTCTACATGTTTAGTGGGGGTACCGATGGACTACTGTCCCTGTCCCAGCATGGTGCCCACATGCAGCAACTCTGATATCAATAGCACGGTGAACAATTGGGATGAGTGGATGCCTTATTTGCCAATTGCCCCGACCGAGCCCCAAGAATTGGAACTATTGGGCTCGGTCCAAATGGATGCCTGCATAAAGTTTAATTGGTCAAGCTCTTCTTGTAGAACATTAGGTTGCAATGGCTCAGCTGTTAATGTAAATTCTAGCTTGCTAGTTTATCGCAATGACTCTTGGTGCAGTTATGTGTCCAAAAACATTTCCAAAGCAACCAACCACCCTTTGCAGCTACCCCTAGGATATTTTTTTATTTGCGGAGACCGTGCATGGGCTGGTGTCCCTTCCAGAATCAGGGGAGGCCCCTGTTCGATAGGACGATTAACCCTCCTAGCACCGAACACATCAATGATTCTCAATGTGAACATCCTCGAGGGAAAAGAAGCGTGCATAAGTTTCAGGCTGACTGTAACAATAACGTTGAATCTGGAACAATGGAGAGATAATTGCATCCTCCATTTTTGCGCCCGGAGTTGCATCAGCGCATGCCCTAGCTACATTAAAAAAGTTAGGGTGCTGGCTAGCAAAACAAACCAATGCCACATCAGCAGCTATTAGCAGTTTGTTGACTGATGTTGACTCCGTTTGACATGCTACCCTACAGAACAGAGCAGCTATAGATTTCTTGTTGTTAGCGCCGGGGCACAGATGTGAGGAGTTTGAGGGTATGTGCTGCATGAATCTCTCAGATCATTCAAAATCGATACACAAGCAGATAAAAGAGTTGCAGTCCCTTACCCACCAGTTAACTATATCTGACAGGCTGGGTATTGATGGGTGGCCCAGTGGCTGGGGTATTACTGGCTGGCTGAAGGACCTCTCTAAGATAGCACTAATGTTGGTGTTATTCCTTTTGGTAGGTGGGATTTTGCTGTGCTGTGGCTTACAGTGCTGTAACATGGTTATTCACCAGGTGCTGGGCTTATTTGAAAGGAAAGGGGGAGATGTTGGGGCCTAGTCTGTCTTAACAGACTTATAAAAGTCATTGAGGATAGATAAGAGGAAGTATTTTGCTGATGCTGCAAGTATTTTGCTGGTGCTGCAAGAAAGCAAGAAGCTGGCCAGAGAAAACAGGATATATTGCCCACTAAGCAGGAAATTGCGGTTTTAGTATATACCTGTGGCTAGCACAGGTTCTTCCCGTGGGAACATTTTGCTATATTTCATAAACAAGATAAAGTTTGGATGTTTTGCAAACAGTTTCTCCGGATTGAGTGAGTTCGGGCTTGGCCAATTGTGCCTAGGGGGAGGTCTCGGGCTGACCAATCTGGGGCACTTCTGTAGACTCTATATATATGAAATTCAAAACAATAAAGTTCTTTTTCTCCTCTCTTTCCTTGTCTGAGAACTTGGGTCAGTCCTCAGCTAGCCGCTCAACAGCGACATATACCAATCATATAATGTGTGCTTAGCGCGTGCTTAGCACATGCTAATTGCTTATAGCCAATTGTAAAATTATGTGGCGTGTGTACGAACCATATGTAGAGCTCCGTGGTGCGTGTATGGAAGATTAAAGGCTTTAAAAGAAGCGCTGTTGCAAATAAAGGTATGTGGCTAGCACAGGTCTTTCCCATGAGAATTCTTTTTGTGTTTTATAAACAAAGATAAAGTTTGGATGTTATTAAAAACAGTGTCTTGAGATTTGGACAGTGCAGGCCTGGCCAATCAGGCCTAGGGGGAGGTTTCTGACTGACCAATCTGGGTGACCTTTGAAAACTCTATATATATGTTGGATTCAAACAATAAAGTGCTTTTTCTATGCCACGCTGAGAATTGGGGCTTTCCTTCTCTGCTAGCGGCTCAACAGCGACAAAGGTAGACAACTCTCTGTATCACATTGGTGTCATGTCGTTCTTGCCTCGCATGGAACAATGAACCCCGACACTTGGTGATGACCTCAAGAATGACCTGTTCCATCACTTTTCCAGGGATGGAGGTGAGGCTGACTGGCTGTTAGTTTCCCAAGTCCTCCTTTTTGCCCTTTTTATGAAGATGGGAGTAACACTGGCCTTTCTCCAGTCATCAGGCACCTCTCCCATTCTCCATGATTTTTCAAAGTGGCTTAGCAACATCTGCCATCTCCCTCAGCACCCGTGGATGCATCCCATCAGGACCCATGAATTTATGGGTGTTAAATCTGCCTAGCTGATCTCTAACACAACCCTCTATGACCAAGGGGAAGTCTTCCTTTCTCCATCCTTTCTCTCTTACCTCCAAGGTCTGGGATTCCTGAGGGCTGGCCTCAGCAGTGAAGACTGAGGCAAAGAAGGCATTCAATAATTCTACCTTCTCTATGTCTTACATGACCAGGACACCCTGGATTCAGCAGTGGCCCCACATTTCCCCTAATCTTCCTTTTGCTGTTGATGTACTTGCAGAAGCCCTTCTTGTTGTCCTTGATATCCCTTGCCAGACTCAATTCCAAGTGGGCCTTGGCCTTCCTCTTCACATCCCTACATATTCTAATGATATTCCTATAGTCCTCCCATATGGCCTGTCCCTTTTTCCACATCCCATAAATTTCTTTCTTCCATTTGAGATTTGCTAGAAGCTTCCTTCTCATCCATGTAGGTCTCCTACCCCCTTTGCTTGATTTCTTGTTCATGGGGATACACTAGTCTTGAGCTTGGTGGAAGTGATGCTTGAATACTGACCAGCTCTCTTGGACCCCCTTCTCTTCTAGGGCCCTAACCCATGGGATACCTCTAAGTAGGTCTTTGAAGCGGCCAAAGTTAGCTCTCCAGAAGTTCAGAGTTCTAGTCCTACTTACTGCTTTGCTTTCTCCATGTAGGATCCTGAGTTCCACCATCTCATGGTTGCTACAGACAAAGCTGCCCCCAAACTTCACATTTTCAACCAGTCCCTCCTGGTTTGTTAGTACAAGGTCCAGCAACACAACTCTCCTCATTGGCTATTCCACCACTTGCCTCAAAAAGTTTTCATCAACAATCTGCAGGAACTTCCTGGGCTGTGTGTGCCAAACTGTGTTGTCTCTCTAACCAATATCAGGGTGGTTGAGGACACCCAGCAGAACCAGGGCCTGTGACTGCGAGGCTATTTCCAGCTGTCCATAGAAAGCTCCATCAACTTCCTCCTCCTGATCAGGTGGTCTACAGTAAACACTCACAACAGTGTCACCCATATCAGCCTGTCCCTTAATTCTCACCCATAAACTCTCAACTTATTAATCTGCCCCTGCGTAGAACTCAATATATTCCAGTTGCTCTCTCACATAAAGAGCAATTCACCACCTCAACTCACTGACCTGTCTTTTTGAAAAGGTATGTAGCCATCCATGACAACATTCCAGTCATGTGAACTATCCCAACATGTCTCAGTAATTGCAATGAGATCATGGCCCTGCAACCACACAGATTTCCAGTTCTTCCCATTTATTCTCCATGCTGTGTGTTTGTATACAGGCACTTCAGAGAGGTAATCAAGCATGCAGGTTCCCTAGAAGGGATGCAAGAGGACTCACCACAGCCATACACACCCTCGATGTGGTTAGCCCTATGATTCTCATCCTGAGAGGCAGCCAAGGAACATCTGTCACTGCACTGGTTGGCATGGCCTACTCCTCGTGAGGAAGCAATAGCACAAGCATTGCCACTTTGGACCCTACCCCCCAAGACCCTTGCCCCATCTTACATTGCTCAGCTCAAGCTAGCATTGCCATGTTCATTTGTAGTAACAAGTCAAATTCCCTAGAAATACAATAAATCTGATACTCTTTGTTTCCCCCTCATGTAACATTTATGCCTCACTTTAATACTCAAGCACTGTGCATACCTCAGTTATGTAAAGCAGCTTAAAATAAGTTACACCTTTCATCGGCAAAAACACAGCCCGAGACAGTCTCTGGATAAAAATGTGCCCCACACTGATGAGAAAGTATCAACTCACAGAAAAAAACTTTTAATCAGGGGTCCCCAGTACCATTGGAACCAGGTGTAGAATAAGCACTTTTTGAGATATCAGCTAAAACTGACATCCTTCTCTGTAAAAAACCTGTTTGCAGCACCTAAAAGGACTAGGACCCTAAACTCTCACAGCTTCAATACAGGGGAGCCAGGGGGTGCAAGGAGATGCAGACTGCCGCTTCACCCCACCCCACCACCCCAATAGTCGCATACCCACCTCCAGGAAGGATTCTAAGGAGTCCTCTGACTCTCCTCTTCTGGTGGATGGAATGAGTTTGGAGTCCACAGTGCCCGAAAACCCTTAGTCTGTGATGTGGCACCTAGGTCTTGGAAACCACTTGCAGGGCATACACAAAAAATGTTTTCCTTATACCCAGATGGGGCACCAAGAGGGCAAGAACCCAGGGAAAACACCTGCATCCTTTTGCCTGGTCGAAAAAGCAAAGCAGAGTTTCCTCCCCCTCACACCCCCAACTGTCTGCTCTGTCACTTAGGTGCGATAAACTGAAGGAGCCTTCCTCAGTTTGGGTGGAAAAAAAAAGAAAAACACAAAGGGACCTCATTAGTACCCATTCACTTACTGTGGGGGGTGGGGAGAAAAAAGAAAAGTATACAAAGAAACCAGAGTTGAGCCCAGAGCCTTTGTTGTTATGCCAGGCAGCTTGTCTTCCCTCTTTATCCCCCATAGCCTCCTAGGCTCAGTAAGAGGAGAGAAAACAAAAGCCAGAGATTCCAGTATGGGAGGAGATAAGGAGCTTTGCATCCAGTCACAGAGAGCAGAACATAAATGGAAGATTACGTAAAAGACAAGCTCCCCCCATCCCAACCGACCAGGTCTCCACCTCACCTGCTTGCCCCGGTAGAAGAGGCGCTGGCGGTTGGGGCTCACACAGAAGGTCTTCTGGATCTTCTCCCGCAAACATTCAATCCTGGTGAGACGGCTCAGATCATCAATAGTATGTGTCTCAGTGCCGTCTATGGTACGAACTTGGATCCACATGGTGTGTGCCTTCTGCTAGCTCAGCCACCCGCGGTGAGCGGGAGGTCTTGTTCTCCGAGTGCGGGATAACAGAAGACTGAACAGACGTTTCCCTCACTTCTTTGTTCAGCTCAATGGAAGCAGGTTTTTTTGAATCCCGACGAACAGGCACGAACCTCCCTGCACACAGGCCTTGCTCAGAAGAGCGCAGAGAGGTAAAGGAGACCTGACCTAGTCCTCGTGTATTTCCCAAGCGTACCCCGTAATCACACAAACAGAACCGTAAGCTCTCCAAGACAGCACAACATGAGGTCTGGCCGGAATTGCCACAGGCAGGTCTAACAAACACCACCAAGAGCCATCACCAACCTTCAGAGCGCGTTTACTAGTCTCTACCACTCTCGTACCAAGGTCACGGCGCCAATAGTGATCTCGGGAGAGCCCTCAGCCATAAAGAGACAACATTGGCAAGTGGGGGGGAGAATAGATAGCATCGTCACTTCTCCTTCTGCATTCGGCTGTACACAAAGTCACGCCCAGCCCCGCTCAGCCCAGCCCCAGGCCCAGCCCCTTTCTTTGAGCATTCTCTGGACGGCATCTTTTTTCCTCCGGCTCGGTAGTTCTATCAAGGACCTAAATGGGGGAGAGTAGAGAAGCGGCCATTATCGTTCCTATGGGAACCAAGCGCGTCTTCTTGTTCCCTCACAGGGCAAAGCGTCTCTAGTCTCAGGCCTGCAAATTATACCAAGGACATAGGAAGTGATTCTGGTAAAATGGTACTGTAAAAACATATCTGCTGCAGTACTCAGTGAGATTCAGCTTATGGATATAGCTCTCTGTGATGCTATTATACCTGAGAGCACTGAAGCATACATTTTTTGGTGCAGAATTTGCAGCAGCTTTGTTGCCCAAGTAGTAAAACTTTAGAGACTGAGATAACAAACTGTCAAGTTCCAGATGATAGAGATGTGTTTTTGTGACTTTTTTTTTGTATAAGGATGATATCAAAGATCCCTGTATATTAATTTCAGGTCTGACATAATTCACACTGCAGTCTTGGTTGAGTTACTTTTAAGGCCTGATTTATGCGTATTAAGCACTTGCAAAGGCATCAGAAATTAATCTGTTCCTTGCTTTTTTATCTCCATTGTTCCATCTCTGCTATTGAGATAACATACCTTCCTGTAACTATACCTACTACAGTGCAACACCAGTGTGTCAGAGACACAAGTTCGGAGTTTGGTTTATTGACTGGTGGTGATGGTACAAGCTCCAATTCAAGTAATGTAGTGCATGTGATCTAGTCAAATCTTTGTTTTCCAGCCTTCTTGGCTTCCCTGAAACATTCAAATATACTAATGAAGAGGAATACAATAGGAATGTGGGTTAGTAATCATTATTAAAAAGAGATAAGAGATAAATCAAACTGTCTTCAGCTTTGCCCTAGTTCCACTCTACCACCACAGTAAAGGGAACAGAGTCCCAATAAAATCCTTTTGCAGGGTCTTCTGCTTTGCAGATCACAATCTTTCTCTTGAAGCTACTGCTAACAACAGAATGTGTCTCTTTTATGGAGGGGGGAGAAAAAAGATCTGGAGGGACTCTGAAATGGGGTCAGTTTTAATGGGTTAGAGGAAATAGAATCAATATTTTGTGGGAGACTATGTTGAAAGCACAGAATCAGCTTTCTGGGATAGGAAATACCTTTTGCTAGAGAGGAAGAGACTGAAAGAGGATCAACCTGCTACAAAACAATATCTGGAAATCCAAAGGAGTTGGTCATGTGTAAGCAAGCTGCTGGTCAGTATGCATGTCTGGGCAAGTCCTGCATCCAATCACTGCAGTCTGTCCTATCTTCTTATTAAACTCTATTCCTAACTGTTTTCTGTTTCTGCTCCCTCTCTATTCTGTGTGTGTCTATAAGCATACGTATATGTTCTGCTAGCAAGCTTCAAGTCAGACTTAGCCAGTAAGTAGGAGATCAATATCTGGAAATACCCATGGCGCATGACTGAATAAAAGGCTCAGGGTCTGGGCCTGCCTACTGGGTGGACCTCAAGTCCATGACACCATTCAAGGGATCTGCAAATGAAAGTGTGCCCATGAATCAAGACTGAGGGTCTATGTTCCACTAGTGAACTTCAATCCTGATCAATCCTGTCAGGGCCCTGAGTAGCCTCACCTTTTGCCTTCACCTACAGCCTCTGTCCATGACCCCAGTAGCAGGACCCCTGTCGCTGTTGAGCGGCTAGCTGAGGACTGACCCAAGTTCTCAGACAAGCGAAGAGAGGAGAAAAGGGACTTTATTGTTTTGAATTCCATATATATAGAGTCTACAGAAGTGCCCCAGATTGGTCAGCCCGAGACCTCCCCCTGGGCCCAATTGGCCAGGCCCGAACTCACTCAATCCGGAGAAACTGTTTGCAAAACATCCAAACTTTATCTTGTTTATGAAATATAGCAAAATGTTCCCACGGGAAGAACCTGTGCTAGCCACAGACCCCTGCTTTCTGTTTGAGCTATGTTGCAGGAGTAATGGTCTCTACCTCAACCACAGGATTGCTTGTGCCTGGCTATCAGTCCCATTGGGATCAATCTGCACTAAATTGAGGACTGTTTTGGCATCAGACATATTATTGCTGTGGACCTGCCTGGCAATCATTAGCCTGTATCTGACCCTGTTTGCCCTCACCAAACCTGGTTCTGATCCTGACCTGTGGATTAACTTTTGGCTATACTTTAGACCTGGCTCATCAACATGAACTTGCCTGATGATCTGGACTCATGGTTTAATCTGGCTTCCATCCCTGGGTCTGCTGTGGTCCTTTTGCTTGCATACCGTAGGGCTGTTCCCTAGCTGGTGAGGCCCCTGCCCTGCTGGCTATATTATTGGGTTTTGTGCCCTGTCCCTTCCCTTAGGGAAGAGATAGCACTTGCTCCTCTCTGATGCTGAAAAGGAAGAGCGGGATGGGTTGATGTGTGTTGTTTATGTGAGTGCTGCTGGTGTTTATGTGGGTGCTGGTAAAGTTATTGCTGTCTGCCTGTTTTGGTTTCTACATGGTTGTGATTTAAGAAAGAGACAAAACTTCACAACTTATATAATTTTAAGTTGTAAAGCCAGTATGCTTATTGCAGCACCGAGCACGTGGGAGGTAGCCCTCCAAAGACACGTGCACCGTCAGTCCCGTATAGCTGGGTATATATGTGGTTACATGTTACAAATTCATAGAGTTTCCCAATACGCTTATACATATGCATAACCTATCCCCGCTTTGTATTATAATGAGTTCAAAAGTCATTTTTATATCCTTGCGCCTGTGTAGTTCTGTTTTATGGAGGGATCTTTGCAGAAGGTCTTTTTCACTGACCTTCTCTCCATCCAAAGGCCAGAACAACAAATTTGATTTTTTTTGCCAGCGTGGAAGTTCCAGAGTATCACAGTCCTTGTTTGGCAAACACAATGAATGCTAAGTCAGCAGATATATTGTGTGGTGAGCAGTTTCTTGCTGCTGGAGCTGGGCTTGACTTTCAGCCCACTCGGCTCCGGCTCTGTCCCTCCGGACTAGTCCAGTCGGCCCCCGGGGGCACCGCCTGATTCCCCGGATGGGGACAGGTGAGATCGGCCGCCCTGCGGCAGAGGGTCAGGTCTGGTGACGGGGAGTCGAGGAAGTTTCCAGTCCCCAAGAGGCAAAGAGGCTCAGAGAGTGAGAGGTCCAAGGTGCTTTATTAAAAGGGAAGCGAGGAAGCGGGCACCCTGGAGGCTCTCAGGCGGTCCGTGGACGTGAGGTCTCGTCGCGAGACCACATGAGGCACGAACCCCCGAGCCTCGACGGTTGGGGGGTTTAAAAAGGGGGAAACGGGGTCTCCAGGGGTGGATCAGCAGGGGCGGAGCCAATTGGCTCGGGTACAGCAGTAATAAGCAAGCGGGGCAGCAAATAATACACAACCAGGGGAGGGATACAATTGAACCAATGAGGGAACGAGGGAAACAGAACTTTCTGGACATGGGTGGCAACTGGGGCGGCAACAAGGCGAGGTAACAGAAACTTTTAACCAATAAACTAAAAGAAAACTTTCAGGGGGTGAGGTGTGGGAGGTTATACTTCGTCCTCAGAGTCCTTGGACCAGGCAGCATTCCTTCTGGGGAGCTGCGCCAGGTTGACAGCTGGCGTCCGAGGCTCTGGGTCGGCCGGTTCGGATTGGCGAACCTCCACAGTTTCTGACAAGTTATCTCTTAACTTCTGATTCCCTTGTATCAGTTGGTTGTGTCTCTACTTTGTGTATGTATCTATTGCATTTTTGGAATACTTCCTTGGTGTGGTGGGTTAGCCCTGGCTAACAGCCAAGCTCCCACCCAGCCACTCACTTCCCCCACCTCTCCAGTGGGGGGGGGGGGGGGAGACAGGAGAGAGAATCAGAAGATGTATTGGATTTGCAATGCAAGGTTTTGATAGTGGGGGGGCCTATATGAGTGACTTCTCTGAGAAGATGCCAGAAGCTTCTCCTATGTCCGATAGAGCCAATGCCAGCTGGCTGAACGATGAACCCACTGCTCGCCAAGGCTGAGCCAGTCAGCAATAGTGGTAGCACTTCTGTGATAACATATTTAAGAAGGAAAAAAAGTTCCTTCCTTGTCTGTCCCTTCTGAACAATACCATATCTGGAAATCCATTGTGTGGTTAGGTCTGTAAAGAAACAGAGATTGGGTTGCTGGCACAGGGGTTAATGATTAGAAAGATCACATTGTTATGGATTGATTGTAGGTAGCCTGTTTTGTAACATTTAAAGTGGAATTAGAGGATAGAATATAAAGCAGAAGAAAGAATGTAAAAAGTACTTGACTGGTAGTCTCTGAGAGGATGTGAAAAGGGGAGGTTAGAGGAAAAGCGAACTAGTTATTTAGTGTTGCAGTGTGCTAATAGGCTGTGCCATCTCATGCTGTATTCCCCTCCTTAGCTCCTCCCCTCTGGCTTTCCCTGGTTGGCTCTTCTGAGTTAACTACGCCTCTCGTCCCTCTCCTGATAACCCTCTGCGAAAGCCGGACTCGGGGTTCACCATCTTGGCTTTCTAGTACCCCACATTCTCCCCTGCTTCTCTGCCCCTCTCCACCATCCCAGAACCTTCCCCTGTGAACCTCAATAAATTCCCTAGAAACCTCAGAAGGTGATCCTGCACTTCTTCTACCGCCACGTCTCCATAGCGACTTGCATCCACAGCCCATCACAGCCGCGTGCATGCCTGGCATGTTTTGGTTCTGGGCAGCCTCTCCCACATTGCAGCGTGGGGTGGCTGCCCTTGAATTGCAGCGCTGCTGCAATTTAGTAGTTGATAATGTCCTGTTTGGGTATGCTAGTGAGAAAATGATGTAATGATAAAAGAGAAATTAAATGAGCAGCATAATATGCATTATGGACTGGAACAAGGGTAGCAGAGACTAATTTCCCAGCAGAGAAATTACAGGATGGGCAGATCAGGTGACTGAGCCATCTGGTGTATGAAGCAATAATGCAGTTAGGTGGCAGCAAAGATAAGGTTTGAAACAGTAGACACAATTAATAGAGTTGTTTTCTTGCAATCAAATCCTATAATAGCTTGAATGACTGAAGAGGGAAGGACCTTCTGCAAATGGGGTCTGAATGACGTGCTGTGCATGAGTCAGAATCCTGTTTGATGCAACACAGATAGCAAAGGGCTTGTGTTATCTGGCTCTTACAACAAGAGCATGAATTATGTCAGGCAGTGTCTGAGAAAGGCATTACCCACTTCACCTTACATTTCCTTCTTAGATGCTGGACAGTTTTATCCTTGGTTCCTAATATGATGTTGCTTTACCTACATTATAATGAATATATGTATGTATGGCTATACATTTGCATATAACACATAATTTTCACTCTTTAGAAACATCACTATCTTCTGTATCTGTATCATAACACTAGATTTCTATTCACAAACTGCTCATGTTATATACAAATACAATTTTAATTTCTGTCTGTAAACTAGCAACACTGATGCTTTCTGTTTTCAGCATTTTATTTCTTCCCATGTTAGAAGTATTTCATAAGAAAACAACTTGCACTTCAATGCCTTAGTTTCCAGTATATGTTTCATAATTTTCATTCTATTAAATTTTGAAGTATATTAATTTAGTTCATAAATGTATAAAAAACCCTTAATATATTAGCTAAAGGGTATATGCATTTTTATTCCTTTAAAAAGTTCAGTTTCTGAGAAAATAAAGTTTTGATAAGCAAGTAACAATCATAGGGTTTTCAAATTTTCCCCACATTTCAGTTTTAAAGAAAAAATATTTGTTTTCCTTTCTACTTCCACATTTCTGGAAAAGGTATATCTAGACTATGTTCGCTCCTTATTTTTTGCATTTTCTCTGTCTAGCATATATCTGCTAACGACTCTTTCAGGGATGCTAGTTGTGGCATCATTTTTTGGTAAAGATCAGAGTAGCCCATCTGAGGTAGACAAAAACCTCCATAATAAATAAAATACTCCCCCAAAAAAATGTAATTATCTCTCTTTTTATTTACTTCTTATTTCTTGACTTTGTTTTCCCTCTTTTTATAGGCAAAGAATGTAGAGATCTCATTAACTCAATTGGAAATGAGCAAGATTATCTTCTTTTCAAGTATGTAACATACCTCCTGTAAGTTGAAAATATTTTTTATTATATTGCTATCAACATTTAATAAAGGTGCAATAAAATGTTGTCTCTAGTGACTGATAAACAAAAAGCATAAGAGTACAAGTGTTCTATAATATTATTTATGTAGTTGTAGATGCAGTTTTGATATAAAAAGTAAACAATACCTTCATGGGACTGTGGATCCTTGGTTGATATTTCATGATGGCCACCTTCATCTAAGTAAAAATGAACTGCTTTTGAGCCTTCTGTCAGTATATAAAATTTCATTGTTGCTCACAGACTAAAAGTTAATTGTAAATTAATTTTAGTTAGTTTCACTAATAATAGTAAAAAAAATTCCATACTAATAAATCAAATGTATTCTTATAGCAACCTTTGCCTGATAATCTCAATGTACTTCACCAAAACTAAATGTGCCTTAGAACAGGCAACATTGCAATGAAAGCATATAGTGGACATAGGCAGCTGTGTTTTTTGATTTGGTGGTGGTGTCAAAAAAGAAAAGTTCTGTGCTTGAATGTTTCTGTAAATGAAGAGAACAAATGTATGCTGAGCCTTGGAGAGTTAAGGTATGTTAAAGCTCACAGCTTGAGAAAGGGGCTTCCAATTCAAGATGAAGAGGGTTAAGTCTGAGAAAAAAGTGTATTGAAGGGGGATTCGAGCTTATAGATGGCTGTGTTGGAAGACACTGATGGGGCTAGGGGACTGAGCCACAGAGTGGGCTTGAATTAGCAGTTAGTTGAGGAATGGTGAGACAAAGGAAGCACATGCAGTGCAGGACACACCAGTGTGTGGAGATAGAATAAGAGATGGATTGCACAGAGAAGCTTGTACTTGGAGAGAAGAGCAAGAGTTTGAGAGAAAAGTTCCAGTTATTTCCATTCCAGGGGGAAGGGGGAAGAAGTGAAATTGGGGGTGGGGTGGGGGTGGAAGTGTCTTAATCTTTCCAGACTAGATTCTTCTATTTCATAACCTACTTCTTGCATATTTCCCAATTTTGCGCTTTTAGATGTCTATAGAGAAGGATTTTCAGGTGCATATGGCTACCTACAGTAGCAGCATTTATTTTGGATACCAATCATCTTTCATAGAGAAAGCAAATTTCCTTGAGTAAATGTTGTCAGAAAAAGGATTTGAACTACAAGAAACATTAGGAGAAACCACAGCTCCTGAGCTATACATATATACTGACGCTAGGGCAGTATACAAGGGATTAACTGCATGGGTTAATAAGTGACAAACAACTGGACAATGAGATGTAGGAATTTATACCTCTGGGTCGAACATGTTGATATTTGTGTCACTTGGAGTGTTAGGGAAGAGAGGGAGCACAATGCCACAGTTGATCACTTAGCTCAAGTTAATAGCACTACTTTACTTCCTGATTCCCTGTCCCTTGATGCTCTATCTCCTGATGAGGAAGCCCTTGCTAAATGGGCCCACAAAAACTCTGGGCACTTGGATGTCAATGGCATATATAGATGGACTCAAATCCAGGGAATCCAATGTACCCAAGAAGCTGATGCCTAAGATTTTTAGCTTTTTATATTTTTCATATATTTGTAGCTTTATAGATTGCTAATGCATGGCTGTAGCACCTAGTACTTTTCCTATCCTTTTCCCCTACATTTAGGAACAATAAGCTAATCTTCTAACATTCCTAAAATACTGTTTAGTCTTATTCCAAGAAGAGAACCAACTACAAGGATGTTCTGTTTTCCAACCAGAATCTGGACCAGGCAACAAAAGTGGGGCAAAGAAGCCCCTGGACTGCTTCCAGTGGGGCAGGACCCCCTGAATTATTACCTAACCAACGAACCTTTTAATTGGATAATATATGATAGGTATACTAATCAACTAACCTTATAAAAATTGTAGAATTACTGTACCACGTGTGGGTTTTGCCATATTGTGTTACCTGAAAGCTTTCAGTTAAAGGTTTGCTTTTATATTATCACTCTAACATTGTTTGGGAAGATCTGTTCTGTTTTCCAGGCAACAAAGCCATTTGGGAACTAGTACAGTGGTGTGCAGTTTGTAAGCTTGAAAGTTGCCTCAGCAGCTTTATGAGCAGATTCAACAAAGCCTTGTTCCTTGCCATACCTGGCAAATAGATTACATTGGGCTCTTACCAAAAGTGGTTGCAGTACATTAAAACCAAAGCAAAACTTTTTTTAGCTGAACAGTTTATTACTAATATAATTTGTAACTTATAGTATCTTTGGGGAAGGTAAACTGTATGTGAATCAAGGGGTGGAATATACTGATCTTGACCAGAAGACCATTGTATATTGAGGAGTTAGTAATTCACAGTACAGTTAACCTGAGTAGACTCAGGTTTGTGCTTGCTATGCTGTGCTGTGCCATGCTATACAGACAGCATGGCCTTCAGGCCTGTGTTGTGTTGCACAAATTTCTCATGCACAGGATAAACTCAGCCAGCTCATTGGAACAGAGGAGCCTGCAGGCAGCTCCCACTTGGTACTGGTGGTCACACCAATTGCGTGGCTTTGCCTTTATCTAACAGTGCACCAAGAAGTTCTCATGAGAACTTCTTTTTGTTTGACAGTAAAAATGATAAGCAGAGTTGTTTTCTTGCAAGATGTCTTGGTTTGAGAGACAGGCGTCTGCCAAGAGAGGTTGAACCCTCCCCCAGGACAGAGAATGTGATTTCCTTTCCTCCCTCCCTCCGAATTATTCAATTTTGTAAATCAAGGGCTTTCAGGCAAAGGTATGGGAAAAAAGGAATATCAGTTCTTTACTAGTATCTATAAACAAGCAATAACAATAATAGCAACCAGAACTAGAACCAGAAGACCAACAGCAGGTGACTTGTGAGCTGCTGAACCTTTGCCCGTGTGGTGTAATCACGGTTGCAGGCGGCAGGGGCGCTGTTGAGCTCCCGGCCGGGCAGGGCAGGCGCGATGACTCCCGAGCGGCTGCAGGTGGCGCTGTGGCGCAGGGTCAGGTCTGGTAGTGGCAGCCGATAATGGCGGAGAGCTGAGAAAGCAGGCAGCAAAGCAGCTCGGAGCGGCGAGCGGAGTGGCAGGGGCAGGAGCTGGCTTTCTCCCCGGCCAGCTAGTGAGGATTTTTCTGCAGTCACAGCAGACGCCGCAGTCTCGTGCGGCAGAGGGCAGGGGTGGGTGGCAGGGGCAGCCAGGCTCTCCCAGCAGCCGGACTCTCCCGGCAGCAGCTGCGGGAAAAACGCAGCCCGGGGAAACGTGCCCTTCCCAGTGGGGAGAAAGGTTGAATCAAAGCTCACCCAGCCAGGAGAAGAGAAAAAACAGGGCTCGGTTGGATTTCCTCTGGTCACAGCCAAAAAGCAAAAAGAGCAGCCTTTCCTCTCAGCGTCCGAACCACGAGAGAGCCGTTCCAAGGCCTCGCTCTTCCCTTCACCTGCCTCGCCCAAGCCCAGCTTTTGTCTTTCACAAAAGGCTTGATGGTTCTAAAACACCCAACTATTTGTTGCTTAGTAACAGGAATGGGGAGAAATTCTAATGTACTCAACCCCCAACACAAGAAAAGCTTGAATAGTGGAAAGGTAAGAATCTCTTCTATGGATGAGGTCTGTCCAGCATGCTGTGTGTGAATTGGAGGCCTGTTCAACACTACACCACTTGGGGTTCTCAGCATCTAAAGGGGCGTAAGAGTGTCTGTGCTGTTTTCTCCTTATAGTGATAGCTCTAATAAATAGCATTTTAAATTATATTTTGCAGAGTCTGAGTGCCTCTCTTACTGGGATCATAATGGATCAGCACCTTCTAGTGCAAAACACTGAGGTATCAGAGATTCAGTAGTTAAGAGTATAGAAATAGCACTGAAATTGCTCAGAAGCATGTCTGTTTACAATAAGTGTGCATTATTTCACTGGCTTCCTTGTTGCTTCTTTCATAATTGACTAGGAAGCCTGGTAAAGGCAGAGGGACTTACATATGACCAGAAGATTGGAAGGGAGGGGAGTAGAGACTGTCCATAAAGAGCAATGTGTGGTAAGACTGAAAGACTTGTGTGCAGGAATGTATTAATGTCTGGCATTCCAAGTGCCTAGGATGTTGGTTAAGGAGAGCAGTACTGACAAAGAGATAGAATTTATTGAAAACGCTGAGGCAATCCTAGTCGTCCAAGCTCAACAAGTTTTGAAATAATGTTTTCAATATTAAAGTAAGTAATAAAACTGTAAATTGAGAAAAGTAAAAAACAAAGAGAGAAAGCATTTGCCTTAAGCCACTTCTGATTTTATGGTTAGGGTGTCTCACTTTTTGTTCCTCAAGTATGGCATCAGCTGCTACTAGATACAACTCTGCAGTTTCTTGATAGGACCTAGGTCTTGTCCAGTATGGTAGACTGAGCAGTGCCTTCCAGGAAAAAAACTTGCTACTTTCAAATTCAGTGCAAATCCTATACATTTCTGAGCCAGTGCAAACCTATAAAGTAAACAAGTACTATAAGGAAATTTGGCCTTTATTGGCCAGAATATTCAGGCTACTGAAATAATAGAATGCACTAGTAGAGATGCAATATTCTGAGAATGATGGGCCTGATCAGTCAGTCCTTTATTCTTGTTTGACAACATTCTTCTGAAATATCTGGGGTTTAGCAGTTGTTTCTGGGAGACTTTCTTTCCATCCTCTCTGTTCAGGGTAGGCAGAAACTCTGTACATAAAGTGAACAGTGTTAAGTTATGCAGGCAGAAGACCAGGCCCTGGCCTAAGGTTCAGCTAATGGAACAGGACATGTTAAAATAGCATGACATGAGAAATTGCTGGATGTGACAGATAACAGTGTGAGAAGTTTGCTGCCTACCAGGAGTTTGCATTCACAATGTCACTGAGAGGCTGCCGAGCCTGGTGAACCCTACAGACTATCATCTGCTCCTACTATTCCAAGTAGCGTCTAATGATACTGCGAAAAGACAACTTAGAACCATCAAGAGACACCATATGTCCCTTGGAACAATGTGAAAAGGATCAGGAGCACTGGTGGTGTTCTCCTCTATCCTCCCAGTCAGAGTAAGGGTTCAGGAAAGAGGAGACAAATTGAATAGGTGATTGCCTGGTTGTATGGATGATGCCATACTCAAGGTTTTGGCTTCTATGATCATGGGTCTACCTTGGAGAAGCCAGTGACCATGCTTTGGTGGAATTCATGATCTCGAAGGATATAGGCCGAGCAAAAAATATAGTCAAGTCCCTAAACCTTAGGAAAGCAGATTTTCGGTTGCTTAAGGTACTGGCAGATGGAACCCTCTGGAAAGCTGCCCTCAGGGATAAAGAAGCTGAACAGAGCTGGCAGCTTTTTGAAGGCATTATTCTCTATTGAAAAAGCTTTAACATGTCTGGGGGAGGGTAAGGTCAAGAGGGTGGATTGGCATCAAAAAGGGGGAGATGTAGAAGGGGGAAGCTGCTGGGCTGCTGGCCTGCCCAGCCTGCTCAGCCATCCTGGCCTTGATAACAGCCCTGTTCCCACGGGAAAGTCTTGCAGTGTATTACAGGATTTTTGTGTATGGTTTTTCCCCTCCTTAACCCCCTCCCCTCTGGCTTTCCCTGGTTGGCTCATACGAGTTAACTCCACCCCTTGTGCCCCTCCTGATAACCCCCTGCAGAAGCTGGACCTGGGGTTCACGATTTGGGCTTTCCTGGACCCCACACCTCCCCCTGTCTCTCCTCCCCTCTCCACCATCCCCTAACCCTCCCTTTTCGGACCTTAATAAACCCCCTGGAAACCTCAAATCGAGATCCTGCACTTCTTAACCTGCTGCGCCTCCATAGCGAACCACGTCTCTAGCAGCCCCGCAGCCTGCTGCTGCCGCGTGCGTTCCAGGCATATTTTTGGCTCGGAGCAGCTTACCCCACTTTGCAGTGTGGGGTGGCTGCCTTTGGGACTGCGTTGCTGCAGGAAAGCACATACCAAAGGATCATCTCCATCCATAAATACCTATGTGAGAATGCTTTGATTAACAGCCCCAGAAAACTGGGCTGTGAATGTGTGTGGGATGAATGAATGTTTGTTGATAAAGAGCAAGAAACATCTGCTTTCTGCAAGCAACTCTGCTTGTTTGCGTGATTGCTCTCTCTCTCTCCTATTGGCTGGCTGCATAGTTGATCCTAAAACTTGTACATGGAAGAAACATATAAATACTCAACTGTGTTTAATAAAGACGATCCTGCTAGATGACAAGCAGTGGTCTGTGCTATCTTCAAATTGCTACAGGAGACACTAACAAGTTAGAACACTCCCAAATGCTATGGAATCCTCCTAGGAAGCCCATCAAGCCCTGCCCACTGAACAATTCCTGGCCTTGCGCAAAGAGACCAATCCTGTGGGCCATACTGTCAGGCCCCTGAATCTGGGCCCAGCCCAACAAAATTACTATGTAGTATTACTGGGGCAGGCTTTGGGCTTTGCATGGTGCTGCAACACTGCCTGCAAAAATGGAAAACCAGGGCAAAATTCCACCTTCAGAAGAACATGTGTGTGGGGGCAATAAGAAAAAGTCCCAAAGAGCTTTCTGAAAAAGACTATGTGAACCAGAACTGGCCAATGGGCCTGTGAATTGGAAACTGAATTATGAGGTGTCACACAGAGAGGATGAGTGATGGTGGGGAGCTCCCTTTCTTTGTCTATGGTAGTGTTTAGGGGGTCTTACCTGTAAGACCATTATGGGGTGTGGGTTTGTACTAAATGTGTTTCTTTATCCTTAGGGCAATGCTGCAAATAGGAGACAGAAGACAGAGCCTACAATCAAGACAGCCTTGTTAGTCCATGACTGCTGCAGAAGAAGCAAGACCTGGGCTTTGAGACACATTCTGCAGCCCCATGCTTTTAGAGACCACAGCTACTGCAGAAAGAACAAGGGGATCAGTAAGAGCAATTGGGGTGTTGCAGAGCAGAAAGACCATAATTATTTTTGGGAACAAAGGAATAACAGGCAGGACAGAATTGATAAATGCACTGGTGATGCTTTTAGTTCTGGGGCCTTGGCTTAAATACTAATGAAACTGGAAAAAAGCCCTTAGAACAAAGAGTGATAATTAGGGAAGATAAATTAATTTTGCATTGCTGCAAGCATCTTGTTGGCAAGGGATTACTAGGACCACAAGAGCCCTTCAATGCTAACTGTTTTTCTGAATCTGATGGGGCAGTAAATGTCTCCTATTAGGGCAGAAGATGAGCCCCTGGAAGGGACTTCCTAGTTAATGCAGCCCCCTGCAAGAGTCTGTGCCCCAGCCAGTCCACTGTGGCTACACAGGCCCTTTCTTGAGAACTTTTTCTTTCCCATGCAAAATATGCAAACAATGAGATAATGATTAAACACCTGCTGTTTTTCCTGATCTGTTTTGATCCAAGACAGAGTGTGTTTGGAATTGGGTGTTGTATGACTTCAGCCAATTACCCCGGGGGGGTGGGTGACCACTGTCCAATCACCTATGAGTTTTTACCATATATAAAGAGAAATTACAACAATAAATTTCTTCTGCTGCTTTTCACTGGACTGGGTTCGTGTGCTACATTGCGCCGTTGTGGGTACAACAGCGACAGCCCACAATGAGGATGACTCCCTGGAGGGACCATTGGCCACACTCCCAAGCCCTGTGGGTACATTTGAAAGCCCAGCTTTATCCCCACTCTCCAATGTAGCAGTGTCAGATACTGAAATAGTTCATGCCTCAAACACTGATATAAAGTTTTGCTCATTATAACAAAAAGTGTATAAAGAAGCTACAATCAAAGAAGCCTCCCTGAAGATACCTGACTGGGACTTTGGACTGAGAGTCAAACTGCTGAGATTAGATAAAGGGAAACCTATTGTTCAGTCATCTCAGGCTGAGGGAAAGGTATGCATTCACAAAGGCCAAACCCACCAGCTGTGCTGCAAATTATCCCTGGCTGAGTATTGGGGTGGGGGCAGAGCACAGCTTACAGAAGCCAGGTTTGCACAGCCTTCCCCCCCAGCCGAGGAGGGAGGGAGGAGGTTTGGGGTGCATGGCGTAACCTCTGGTCAGAGGCAATAAACACCCATCCTCCATTGAACAAACTGGCCCAGCTGTGGAACCCCCAACCCCACTGGCCACATCCACAGGACTTTCACATGAGAGGCAGCTGAGGGGGAGTCACAATCCATCAAAGACCCCCCAAAGTGCTAGGCCTTGCACCACAGGAGTGCATGTGATGCAAGCAGAGTCTGCTGCTAGAGGCTGCCTCCTCCCCTGGGGGGACTAGGCTGGTCATTGCCACCTGGCCTGAGTGTATATTAACCCATGGCATTCTATGCTTTTTCAGGGGGACCATCACCACCAAGAAGACCAGCTGGAGAGGATCAACGCAATATCGTTGGGATCCACAGATGGTGATATCTTCTTTATTCTGTCTCTGTCACCCTCTTTCTGTCCCCCCCACCTCTTTTCTCTCTTTTCCTCTCTCTCTCTCTCTCTCTCTCTCATATTTACTATCAAATAAAACCCATACTATTGACTGGCATATGGTCTCATTTGCACCTTAATTCAGGCAGAGGTATTTCCAAAGAACTTTAATAATTGGATCATAACAAACAGAAAAGGTGGAGGTAGTGATAGACCATTATGCGACTTTTATGGAGTATGTGTGGCAGTGGGAATGGCTGATCCAGAGCTTTAGGGCTAGGCGATAGAAGGATACAGATTTGTTCATATAGATCAGGTATCACTAGATGAAACATATGAAACATTTGTTCTGAGTGCAGAGCAATTTTTTTGACCATTTTTGCCAGCTGTTTGAACCTGGTGATTGCACTCAGTTCCACCTTGAAGTTGGCAACATGCATGACTCTTTACATCCTCCCACTATTAATTTAAGCAATATGGATGCAGAGAAATTTTTAGATTGAGTCAACACTCATCTGGAAAGTAAGGGTGTTGTGTTTTGATTAGACTTTCCACTTGACTCATTATTGTAAAGGCTGTTGGGGGTGGGGTTCATAGTTATAATCATTATTATTAAATAATTCAAAAAATATAGATAAAATAAGTGCTATTTAATTGATCTAAATATCAATTATGATAATCTCTGTTTTACTGAGAGTCTCATAGCACTTTTAGCAGTGAGGGATCTGGCATGCAGAACAGTTAAGCAGAGAGAAAGAGATTCATGACAAACTGGGGTGGTCTCTGCACAGGAAGGTCATGCTGAGTGACATCCCCTTGTTTGAGGACCTGCTACATATTAATATAAGCATCATCCTCTGATCTGCAGGGAAAAAGGGTTGGGGGAGTTTTAGGCCAAGCAACATTCTTAGATATTCCAAGATCTGTTTCTTCCTTTTGTATAATGAATGCTATTATGGTGTTAAGGATGTTAGGAAGATATTTGAGATGAGAAATTTTGTGAGCTTTGTCATCCATCATACAACCCTGGCTGTAGCTGTAAAAATTATTGCTGGCTTTGCTAGTCTCATGACTGTGGATATTGAAGGGCTGCAAGAAGAAGCTTTTCCCTGGGAGCCTCTCCTTTCTCATGCAAACTATGAAAACAATGAAATGATTTTGTAAATAATAACTAAACACCTGCTGTTTTCCCTGATCTGTTTTGAGTTTAAGGCAGAGAGTGTTTGGAATTCAGTGTTGTAGAACTTCAGCCAATCACCCTGGGGGTGGGTGATCACTGACCAATCACCTATAGAATTTTAGCAGATATAAGCAGGAGTTGAAAAATAAACTGCCTCTCTGCTTTGCTAGATCCGTATTTGTGTGTGCCTGCTGCATTCTCTCTGGGTATTACAGCGACACATGACTGTGAAATTAACTTGAGGACAAGGGTGCCCCAGTGTAGCAGGGCATCTCACCCCCCCCAACAAGAGGTTGTTGTTGGTTAACTGCTCAGATAATTCAAACAGGACAAGCTGTCTTGTAGTGAGTTATTTTGGCGCCAGGGGGTTAACACTGGTCTGGCATCTCCCAGCTAACAATACACATCTTACTGTTGAAGTGAGATCTGGAAGATAAGATGGATTTATGACTGACAGACACTCACTTTGCAAGCTCTAAAAGCCACATGAAACTTTCACAAAGCAGAAATCTTCTATACATTTTCCTGGAAATGTGTGGACTTTCTCACATGAATAGGGATGCTTGCTTTGCGGTTACTCCCCAGAGGTTAAGTGAAGGAATCTGTGTACATTATCATCATTTCGGTGGTAAGTTACATTTGACTCCTAATCAATACTATTTCTTTTGCTAGCTTTAATATAGGTACCTTGATATAGTGCATTGTTTTATTTTATGCTATAATCTACTAGTAGTTCTTTAGTTTTATACTGTGTAGTAAGTAACTCTGATTAAGATCTTTGGTCTATTATCTCTTTGTTTAATAAATAATTCATTTTTATAAATAGACCTGATTTGCCATCATTAGAACTTGCAGACCAGAGTGATTCCTTAAATTTAAACTGTTGCCAAAATCTGAGGCTAAGGCAGGGCTTCCACTTGTCCCGCGACACCCAGCTGAAGGCTGCTGTGCAGGTCTGGGGAATTATTTCAGAGGCAAAAGGCTCTGAGTATTAAAAAAATAAATTGATTGTTTGGCTATGATTTTCTGTGAAAAGGGTAAGAAAGACTTATGTAGAAAAACAGAAGAAATGTAAAGCCCAGAAGTATGTAGTGAGCTACAAAATAGATCTGTAATGTAAACCAGCAGCAGTGTTTCGTGTCTGTGAATGACAGTTCAGAAGGGCAGGGTTATATTGTTAATGACATGGAATGTATGCAGGAAACTGGGACACATATCCTGGACTGTATTTTTGCCATTACGTTAGCTGCAAATGCCCCTTGGAATGAAGAAGAAGGGGCAGAAGGGAAAGCTTAAAGAAAATATGATTTTAGAAAGGCCACAAGTCTCATCGACTTTATTTAGTTGTTGATGAACTCAGAGTTTTGGGACTGCTCTTTCCTAGATCATATGCTTAAGGTTATAACATGGTTTGACACTGGCCAAATGGCAGGCACCCACGAAAGCTGCTCACTCACCCTCCCCTGCTGCAGCTGGGCAGAGGAGAGAAAAATTTAACAAAGGGTTCATGAGGTGAGATAAGGAACACGAGAAAACACTCATAGGGCAAAACAGGCTCAACTTAGAGATATAAAGTGAGTTTATTACCAACAAAATCAGAGGAGGATAATGAGAAGTAAAATAAGCCCTTAAAAACACCTTTTCTTCCCCCAACCCCTCCCTCCTTCCCACCAACAGGGCAGGGAGACAGGGGGGTGGGGGTTTTAGTCAGTTAATCACCCGAGGTTTTCTTCTTCTGCACAGGGAGAGGAGTCCTTCCCCTGCTACGCCGTGGGGTCCCTCCCACAGAGACAGTTCTCTGCGAACTTCTCCAGTACGGTTCCAATCTCACAAGCAGCAGTCCTCCCAAAACGGCTGCAACGTGATTTCCTCCCATGGCCAAACAGTCCTCTCAAAACTGC
The DNA here is from genome assembly GCA_024500445.1 of Entomyzon cyanotis. Taxonomy (NCBI): domain Eukaryota; kingdom Metazoa; phylum Chordata; class Aves; order Passeriformes; family Meliphagidae; genus Entomyzon; species Entomyzon cyanotis. Next base: position 61,102 of record JAKEPQ010000794.1, read on the forward strand.
TGCAGCGTGGGTCACTCTTCCATGGGGTGCAGTCCTCCAAGGACAGGCTGCTCCAGCTTGGAAGCAGGGGCCCCCTCTCTCCATTGGGTCTCCCAGTGGATCACAGTCTCCTCCAGGCATCCGCCTGCTCTGGCATGGACCCCTCCCTCAGGGGCTGCAGGTGGATTTTTGCATTCCCCATGGACCTCCATGGACTGCAGGGGAACAGCCTGCTTCACCATGGTCTTCACCCCAGCCTGCAGAGGAGTCTCGGCTCCGTCGCCTGGAGCACCTCCTCCCCCTCCTTCTTCACTGACCTTGGTGTCTCCATGTTGTTTCCCTCACATGTTCTCACCTCCTCCTCCTCTCTGGCTGGAATTAAAACTGCACCACTGCCTTTGTTTTGATTTCTTTATCAATATTGTTTAAGGTCTTCATTAACAACCTGGATGATGGGACAGAGGGCACTCTCAGTAAGTTTGTGGATAATGCCAAAAGGCAGAGGTGGCCAGTCAATATGGTGGAGGGCAGGGCTGCTGCTCTTCAGAAGGACCTGGACAAGGTGAAGAAATGAGCTGACAGGATTTCAACAAAAATAAGTGCAAGGTTTTGTACCTGGACTGGAATAATCCCATGCAACAGTACAGGCTGTGGACTTACTGTTTATGAAGCAGCTCTGCAAAAAAGGACTTGGGAGCCCTAGAGTACAAATTGAACACATCGGCAGCATGCCCTTGCAGCAAATGCAGCCAAGCACACCCTGAGCTAAATTTTAGTAAAAATGTAGCCATCAATTCCAGGGAAGTGCTCCTTCCCCTCTATTTGGCACTTGTAAGAACACATCTGGAGTATTGTGTCCAGTTCTGGGCTCTCGAATATAAGAAGGTGTTGTGGGGTAACGCTAGTAGGCACGTAAGCACCACACAACCGCTTGCTCACTGCCCAATCCCTCACCCAGTGGGACAACGGAAAAGGAAAGGAAGGAAATTTGTGGATAGGGATGAAAATTGTTTAATATGAGAAGGAGAAGTGGGAAAAGAGAAAGAAAACAAAGCAAGTGATGCAAAGGCAGAAAGAAAACAAGGCAAGTGATGCAAAGGCAATCACTCACCACCTCCCACAGGCAGACCAATGCCCAGCCAGTTCCCAAGTAAAAGATGGCTTGCTTCCCTGAACTTTTCATTGCTCAGCATGGTGTTACATGTCATGGAATACCTGTTTGATTAGTTTGGGTCATCTGTCTGGCTGTGTCCACTCCCAACCTCTTCTGCACACCCAATCTATTCACCAGGGGGGCAGAGTGATAAACAGAGAAAGCCTTGATACTGTGCAAACACTGTTCAGCAATAGCTAAAATATTATTGTTCTATCAGCATTTTTTTGGTCAAAAATCTCAAACAGCACCATATGAGCTGCTATGAAGAAAATTAACTCCATCCCAATCAGACACAGTACAGAAGAATATTGACATACTGGATGGAGCAAGTTCAGCAGAGGGCCATCAAGAAGGTTAAGGGGCAGGAGAATATGATGTACAAGGATAAGGCTGAGAACTGGGCCTGCTGTAGTGCTGTTGAAGCCATGCTGATCTAAGAATATGGACAAGGCAAGGTTTGTAGGGAAATGTAAAACTCGTACACTTGAAGTAGATTGACAAACAGATAAGGTGTAGGGTATGCAAGTCCTCTTATTACATCAACTGATGGAGCTGAAGACATACTGCCTTTCTCTATAAACCTCAACTCATATACATGTTCATTTCACAGTGACTCCACCACTTCCTTGGACAGTCTGTTCAAATGCTTAACAACCCTTTCAGTGAAAAAATTCTTCCTGATGTCCAACCTGAACCACCCCTGGTGCAGCTTGAGGCTATGTCCTCTCATCCTGTCACCAGGATGTGACTCCATGGGAGCAGCCTGTCCCTGAAGGACTGCACCCTCTAAAAGAGTTACCCACCCTGAAGCAGTTTGGGGAGGACTCACATTGCAGCAGTTTGCAGACAACTGTTGCTCATGAGATGGGCTCACGTTGGAGAAGTTCATGGAGAACTGTCTCCCTTGGGAGGGACCCCACTGAGCAGCAGGAGAAACAACAGGTGATGAACTGACCATAACCCCCATTCCATGTCTCCCTGTGCCGCTGGGGTAGGAGGTAGAGCTGGGAAGGAGGGAGGGGTGGGGGAAAGGTGTTTTTAAGGGTTAATTTTACTTATTATCCTGCTCTGATTTTGTTAGTAATAAATTCACTTCATATCTCTAATTTGAGCCTGCTTTGCCCATGATGGTATTTGATGAGTGATCTCTCCTGGTTCTTATCACAACCCATGAACCCTTTGTCATATTTTCTCTCCCCTATCCAGCTTCAGAAGGAAGTGAGAGAGTGGCTGTGGTGGGTGCCTGGCATCCAGCCAGAGTCAACCCACTACAAGCCTCCTTTCAGGTGGTTGTAAAGAGTGATAAGGTCTCCCCTGAGTCTCCTTTTCTCCAGGCTAAACATCCCCAGGTCCCTCAGCCACTCCTCATATGACTTACTCTCTAGACCCTTCACCAGCTTTGTTGCCCTTCTCTGGACTCGTTCCAGCACCTCAATGTCCTTGAAGTGAGGGACCCAGAACTGGACACAATTATAATTCCTTATGTCCAATCTAAATCTATCCTCTTTCAGTATAAAACTGTTATACCTTGTCCTGCCACTATAGGTCACAGGGAAAAAGAAAAAAGAAAAAGAAAAAGAAAAAGAAAAAGAAAAAAGAAAAAGAAAAAGAAATAAGTGATTCTACAGCAACCAGTCACCACCCAATGCCCATCCAGTCTCTGAGAAATAGCTATCTTGGAAAAAATTCCCCCCTCCATTTTATTGCTGAGCGTGACATCATATGGTATAGAATATCACTGTCCATTTGCCTCAGCTGTCCCAGCTATGTCTCCTCCCAACCTCTTGCCTACCCCTAGCCAAGCCCCTGGGATGGGCAGAGTGACAGAGACCTTGATGCTATGCAAGCACTGTTCAGCAATAGCTAAAACATTAGTGTGTTGTCAACACTGATTTGGTCACTAATCCAGAACACTCCACCATATGGGCTGCTATGAAGGAAATTACCTCCATACCAACCAGACCCAGTACACCCAACCTGCATGCATTTCTGTACCTATGATTGAGGTGAGCCCACTTCTGCCCTGTTTTATCATTCACAAGATTTTTCTTGTACCCATCACGCTGCACCCTTTGCTTGCCAACGTGGTCCACTACTTCCTCATTTGGCAGTGGGTCATCATCCCCTTGCCCCATCATTCATAATTTAAAGTTCCTCTCACCAGGTTGTGCACACTGTTGGCAAAGATGCTCTTGCCCTCTTTCTCAGGTGGATCCCATCTTTCCCCAGCAGTCCTTGATCCTCAAAGAAAGTATCATGGTAGTAAAAGCCAAATCCCTGTTGAGTATACTGCCTTCGCAAACAATCCACAGGATCCATCCACTCTTCAGGACCTTCTCCTTCACTGGCAGGATGGAAGGGAAAACCACCTGGGCCTCCATAATCTTGACCCTGGCCCCCAGAGCCATATCATCACTCTTGCTACCTTCCAGATCTCCCCTGGAAGTATTACTGGTGCCCACGTGGATAAGCAACAAGGGATAATAGACTGCTGAGGGGCAAACAAACCTTGGCAGTCTCTCCACAGTGTCCCAGATCCAAGCCTCTGGCAATTAATAAACCGCCTCAGGCAGCAGGTCAGTTAGCAGATGGAGGCCTCTGTCACTCACAGGAGAGAGTCTCTAACTACTGTCACCTGTTTGTTCCTCTTGGTGCCAATGCATGGTTAGAGTCTGGCTGGCCCTTATATTTCTCCAGACATGGCTTTCTTTCCATCATGTCCTACCAAGGCATGGAACCTATTCTGCCATTGCATATCTGCAGGTGGAGAAGCAGCCTTCCTCCTGTTGCCAGAAGTCATAGGCCTCCAGCCTTCTACCCCACAGGAGTCTCCATTTGCCACTCAAACACAATATTTGGTTGCTCTGCCTTCTGGGCAGTTAGGTGTTTGAACTTTTGTCTCTGCAAGGTCTCTGTGGAAACTCTGTGTAGGACCTTAAGGCTTCTCAGTCAAGTTATAGGTTTGGGATATGGTAACAGACAGCAGACCAACAGCTTTAGATTTACTGTTATTTCAGAATAACAGCACAGTAACAAATGCAAATCATCAGTACAGTAAATCATGTCAAAATGACAGCAAATCCAGTAATTCACTAATGCTGGGCTAAACTTAATATCAGGATATGCAAAGACTTACATAAGCACAGCTATAAGACAGGCTGGCAGAAAGCAGAGTGTGGCTTCTTCAGATGAGTGAGTTGGACCAGCCAACAAGCTTGGGGAATTCTAAATTCCCTGATCAGACTGTTCTTGGCTGAGTCACAGAAGCACTATCTGGACTTGTTTAACAACTGACACATTCTACCTCCGCTCCCCTTCTGTGTCAATTCTGCCCTTGGCGTGCATGGGAAATATTGTATAAGGCAATACTAGTCCAACATTTCTACCCCTTGCTTATGTGACTCATTTGGAGAAAGGGTGATCATCTTGTCATGGTAGCATAAGGCCAACACTGATGTCCATGTCTCCCACCTCCGCTAGGGTTTCAGGCACAGAGGGGAGTTTGGTCATGGAGTAATAAAGGGTTTGTCGGGGTTTGACTCTGACTAAACGCCAGGCACTTCGACTCTCTCTTGCTACTAAAAAAAACCTATAAAAATACACACCAATCCCGTGAGTTAAACGAGATAGGATACTGGTTGGTAGGAGGACGCACTGAAAAAAATAAAAAAGGGCAAGCAGGCTTCACTTAAAGTTGCAGAAAGGTGATTTAATTACTTAACAGAGTTGGAGGATAAATGCAAGGCAAAAATAAACTTTCCATACAGTTTGTTCACTCCCCCCCTCCCTCTTATGAACGTCTAGTATTCACTCTCTTTCCTCTTTTATAATCAACAAGCCCGGGTAGGAAGGCAGGGTGTGGGGTCTTTTCTCATTCCACAGAGCAGATTCATAAATTTATTCATCTTCACAATTCTTCTACTACAAATACTCTTTATCTCTACTTGTTTCTCTTTTTCTCTTCAGACAGTTTTCTGGTCTCACCCCCCACCCTCTTAAGAAGCAGTCTCTGCACTCACCCCCTTCCCTCTTTCTAAACCAGCAACACAGACAGGGGGCAGGGTGAGAGGGGTTCTCTGGTCAGCTCAATCAGGGAGAGGGGTTCTCTATTTAGCCACGGGGTCTTTCCCATGAGAGACAGTCCTCTGGGAACTTCTTTGGCGTGGGTCCAATCTCATGAGCAACATCCCGCCCGAATCCTGCTGCAACATGAGTCCTTTTGTCTATAGGTTGCTGTGCAGACTCTCCCAAGCCGAGGCCAGGCTGCTTCCATGCTAGGAGCAAGGAAAAGGCCTTTCTTTCCCTTGCAAGGCCTTTGCAGTTTTAACTCTTTCTATGAGACTCCTACTGGTTCACAGTCTTTTCCAGGCATCTACCTGCTCCTCTGGAGTGGGCTGTGGGTGGATTTCTGCATCCTTATGGACTCCATGGGCTGCAGGGGGACCTCCTGCTCCCCCCATGGTCTTCACCATGGCTAGCAGAGGGTTTTCAGCTCCGGCACTTAGAGCACTGGAGCCCCTCCTCCCCCACCTTCTTCACTGACCTTGGCGTCTCCATGTTGTTTTCCCTTCACATATTTTTACCTCCACCTCCTCCTCCTCTAACTACAAAGAAGTGAAAGAAGTGCGTGCCTGCTTTGTTTTGATTTCTTCTTAAATATGTTTTCACAGAGGCGTAACCAGCACCTCTAATTGGCCCAAATTTGGCCGGCAGCATGTCCATCATTTTCAGAGCCATCAGAGATTGGCTCTGCTGGACTTGATGTAAAAACTTCCAGAACTTTCACTCAAGACACACAAGAGCCATCTTTGTGCCACTCCCCACCCCTCAGACACCTCCCCAGGCCTACCACAACAGCTTCTGAGGAGTCTAAATTTCTCCTAGATGTTAAAAATACTTTACTAATGTTTTAAGCCAATCAAAACCACCACAGGGTTACATTGAGTCAAGGCAGTCAATAATGTTGTGTGTTGAGAAACCATCAGGACAGGCCAATACCAAATACAAATATATAATACCATTACTAGAACAAGTAAGAACCATTCAAAATAAGGATAAGAACTAGGGGGACAAAGTGGGATGTTCAATATCCCTGTAGCAGTGGAGGCCATCCTAAAAGGGACTCCCACCAGCTATGTATGACTATTTTTTTAACACATTTCAGGATTTGTTTGATTGCCGTGATGTCATGGTTGGAAGCTATTAACATTTGATGTGCCTGCTCCTTTGCATGTTTCAATAGTCTTCATGTGGCAAAACCCGTTCAGAGAGAAATTCATATCAGGAGGGGTAGGGGTGATGTGGTGCTAGAGGGTGTAGTTAGTTAACTGTACTTGATAAATGATAATTGAAGAAATATAGTTAAAATCTGATTCAGATAGGGTTGTAAAACAACAGGTGCATAGATTAACACTAGTAGATAAAGTATGGTTATACAAAGGACATGAAGATCATAAAGATGCACAGCTGTTCCAGGCATAGACAAGTGTTGTCTCAGCATGTTCATCGAGGTCTATTGAAAAATTACAGACTCCACTATGGGAATTAAGGCACATATAAAAGGTTCTAAAATAATTCCCTTCACATACAACCCCCAGATTTGGCTCAGGGATGCAAGCTTTAGTGCCTAACAATCACCATCTCTTCATTCTCTGCAAGGCCTGTTGTTCATGATCCACAGGATAGATCATGGATCAGGCAATCTTAAAGTAGTGGGGCTCTATGAGCCAGGTTTCCCCATTTGTCCTGTAATTTTAGTGAACCAAGAGTCATAAGAAATTGGGATTTTTCTTCAGAGTAGCAGGATGTAAAAGGAGGCAATCTGTAAAAAAAGAACAAAATGCTAGGCTACAAGCAAAGGAGCAAATAGTTATTTGATCTCCTCCTTTCAAAATTCCTTCGTACACATTTGGTCCTAGTACCCCTGTAATTAGAGTGGTGGTGATGGTGTTGCTAAGGGGAATATGTGATTGCACTGTAGTCAAGCTGCACCTAAACATAAAGAAATTCTATAAAAGTAAGTTAAGAATGGGGAGAAGTTAGAGAAGACTCCATTGCAACTCCTGGGATCAGTCACTGGGCTGAACCTGTCTTCTCCCCTGTAGGGATGACTATTGGATAAGAACCATACTCTATGTGTGCTGAATGATTATTTCAAGCTGGCTTTTGTTAGGGATTAGAGCTTATTTCTATATTGCTTTGAATACATTTTTGCAGCCAGATGCTATCACTGACAATCTTTAAACCTTATCTTGTCACAATTTTCTATTATATTAATAGAGTGTTATTCTGTAAACTGTTAAGTGTGAGTCCTTCAAGGGCACTAACAGTGTCCAGCAGCAGGGAACATACTGAACTGTGGAAACCCAAGAAGGGGTCTCTCTGTTGGCATGTGACCCTGAACAAGTCAGTCGAACCACCCTCTGATCTATTGGAGTGCTCAGTGAAGTGTCCCCATAACAGGATGCTGGCAGACAGGTCGGGCATAAGGGTCTCGGCTTTCCTGCAGCATTGACAGACAAATTAAACACTAATGGTTTGGGGAAATCTCATCTTTTCACGTGACACTTAGATTCTTAAGTGTGTTACATTTGTAATTAAGTTAGGCCTATAAGTGAATTACTGTTGTGCTTATAGGAAATTCTTTATGAATCTTTCATTAAATTGCTAAACTCAAGCTATCAATTAAATGCTGTTAAGTTTAAATGCTGTTAAAACTTTGGGCCTAAACCATTGTTCAAATCTGGGGCCAAGTTTGGCAGGGGGGTCCACTCTGAACCTTGTGTCTCAATGAGAGGGTCTCCCTTATTCCTTTTTATCCTTTTCCTTTCCTATCCTTACCCTTTCCCACACCCCAGCCTCCACATAGATAATTATAGGGTTGATTTAGGGTTTTGAGCCATTGGTTTTAGATTTTTATTTGGTTTTTCTCTGTGTGCTTTCACCTTCAAGTAAGTAGTAGAACGAACCTTGCCAATGAACTTTGTAGTGCTTTCATGTTTATATTAAACTTGCTTTTGCCTATACCATTGCCGGTGATTCTTTAAGTGACCTGAGACACTCATTCATGACACACATCCTTCAGGAAAGGAACATTACATTGACACTGACCCTCATGGCATCCTTGTCTCTAAACTGGAGAGACATGGATTTGATGGATGGACCACTTGGTGGATAAGGAATTGGCTGGATGGTTGCACACAGAGTTGTGGCCAATGGCTCAATGTCCAAGTGGAGAGAAGTAATGAGTGGCATTACTCAGGGGTCTGTATTGCGACTGGTGCTGTTTAACATCTTTGTTGGTTGCATGGACAGTGGGATTGAGTGCACCCTCAGCAAGTTTGCTGACAACACTGCGTGGTGCAGTTGACCTGCTGGAATGAGAGGATGCCACCCAGAGGAACCTTGACAGACTTAAAAGATGGGTCTGTGTGAACCTCATGAAGTTCAACAAGGCCAAGTGCAAGGTCCTACACCTGCGTCTGGGAAATCCTAAGCACAAGTACAGGCTGGGCAGAGAATGGATTGCGTGCAGCCCTGCAGAGAAGGACTTGGGGGTGTGGGTGGAAAAGAAGGTCAATATGACTTGGAAATGCATGCTTGCAGCCCATAGAGCCAACTGTATCCTGGGCTGCATCAAAAGAAGCATGACCAGCAGGTCAAAGGAGGTGATTCTTCCCCTCTACTCTGCCCTTGTTAGACCCCATCTGGAATACTGCATCCAGCTTGGGGGCCCCCAACACAAGAAATAAGTAGACCTGTTGGAATGAGTCCAGAGGCGAGCCACTAAGATCATAAGAGGGCTGGAGCACTTCTGCTACAAAGACAGGCTGAGACAGCTGGGGCTGTTCAGCCTAGAGAAGAGAAGGCTCAAGGGAGACCTTATAGCAGCCTCCGAGTACCTAAAGGGGGGCTACCACAAGGCTGGAGAGGGATTTTTTACAAGGGAAAGCAGTGATAGGACAAGGGGTAATGGCTTAAAGCTGAAGGAGGGTAGATTTAGATTAGATATTAGGAAGAAATTCTTTACTGTGAGGGCAGTGAGGCACTGGAACAGGTTGCCCAGAGAGGCTGTGGCTGCCCCATCCCTGAAAGTGTTCAAGGTCAGGTTGGATGGGGCTTTTTTATAGTGGAAGGTGTCCCTGCCCATGGCAGGGGAGTTGGAATGAGATTATCTTCAAGGTCTATTCCAACCCAGACCATTCTATGATTCTATGATTGCAAAGGATATAGTCAAGAATAGGATGTTAAACTTTAAGTGTAAAGGGGCATGGGAAAATTACAGGGGAGTAAAATTAGAGAAAACCAGGTAGTTATATTCACATTCCAACAAAGTTATAACAGTATGGAAATTATAGGGTGAAGTGCAGTTGCTACTCCCTGAATGGGATGTGGTCAGTGTGCCAAACTTCCCGCACACAATACATGATAAGGGGGACTAAATGGAGAGTGGATTGGAGACACTGTGGCCAGGCTCTATTGAAATTGGTGGTAGTTTGTAGCTGATCAGCTGCATAGCAGCTGTCAACTAAGGGAGGAAAAGGAAGACATCTTGCTGTTGAACCAGCAATTGTGGTGTCATGGGTTGCTGCCGGCTGGATGCCAGGCACCCACCAAAGCTGCTCGCTAACTCCCCTCCATAGCTGGTGTAGCGGGTTGACCCTGGCTGAATGCTGGGTGCCCACTAAGTTGCTCTATCACTCCCTTTCCCCTTTGGGACAGGGAAGAGAGTAAGATGGAGAACAGCCATCAGGGTGAGATAAAGCAGTTTTATTACAGTAAAAGAAAAGGAATAAGCACATATTTGCACTTGCAAAAGCTAAATGAAAAAGAAGGTCAATCTCTACTTCCTATTAGGAGCGATGTTCGGGCACTTACCAGGAAGCAGGACTTCAGCATGTGTAACGGTTGCTCCAGAAGGCAAATATTGAAAACTTATGAATGCCCCCCCTTCCTCCTCTCTCTCTTAGCTTATATATCTGAGCTGACATCATATGGTATGGAATATCCCTTTGGTTGATTTGGGTCAGCTGGCCTGGTTGTGTCCCCTCCCAGGATCTTGCCCACTCCCATCCCTTTTGATGGGGAAAGGAATGTCAGAGGGACAGTGCTGCTCAGCAGTAGCCAAAACACTGGTCTGTTATCAACACCCTTCCAGCTACTAATGCAAAGCACAGCACTGGGCGGGCTGCGAGCTTCACCTCAGTCAGACCCAACACAGAGGACAGAGGAGAGAAAATATGACAAAGGGTTCATGGGTTGAGATAAGGACCAGGAGAGATCACTCATCAAATACCATCATGGGCAAAGCAGGCTCAAATTAGAGATACGAAGTGAATTTATTACTAACAAAATCAGAGCAGGATAATGAGAAGTAAAATCAACCCTTAAAAACACCTTTCCCCCACCCCTCCCTCCTTCCCAGCTCTACCTCCTACCCCAGTGGTGCAGGGAGACATGGAATGGGGGTTATGGTCAGTTCATCACCTGTTGTTTCTCCTGCTGCTCAGGGAGAGGAGTTATTCCCCTGCTGCACTGTGGGGTCCTTCCCACGGGAGGCAGTTCTCCATTAACTTCTCTGACGTGAGTCCATCTCACGAGCAACAGCTCTGGAAACTGCTGCAACGTGAGTCCTTCCCACAGGCAACAGTCCTGCCTAAATTTCTGCAGTGTGGGTCACTCTTCCATGGGGTGCAGTCCTTCAAGGACAGGCTGCCCAGCATGGGCCACTCTGGCCTTGGGTCTCCTGTGGGGTCACAGCATCCTCTCAGGCATCCACCTGCTCTGGCGTGGGTCTCCTCCATGGGCTGCAGGTGGATCTCTGCATCCCCGTCGCCCTCCATGTGCTGCAGGGGGACAGCTGCTTCACCATGGTCTGCACCACGGGCTGCAGAGGAATCTTGGCTCTGGTGCCTGGAGCACCTCCTCCCCCTTCTTCTGCACTGACCTTGATGTCTGCAGGGTTGTTCTTGTCACATGTTCTCACTCCACTCTTCTCTGGCTTAAATTAAAACTGTGCAACAACTTTTTGTTTTGATTTCTTCTTAAATATATTATCACAGAGGCATTACCATGATTTCAAATTGACCCAGCCTTGGCCAGCAGCACGTCCATCATTTGGAGCCATCAGGGATTGACCCTGCTGGACATAGTGGAAGCTTCTGGCAACTTGTCACAGAAGCCACCCCTGTAGCCCCCACAGCTACCAAAACCAGTCCATGCAAAATCAATACACATGGCAAGATCACAGATGTAAAAACTGATGAACACTTCCATCGCAAAGCTATCTGCCTCCAAAGTATGACCATCCCTCACGGAGCCTGCACTCTAGATTTTATTGACTATATCTTAGAATTTTATATCAATCAGTGACAAAGGCGTGTATGACTAGAGTCACTCAAGCTCCACCTAAACATAAAGAAATAGTACAAAAGCTAAGAATGGGGAGAAGTTAGGGATGAGTCTATTGCAACTCCTGGGATCAGTCGCTGGGCTGAACCTGTCTTCTCCCCTGTAGGGACACCTATTGAGTAAGAACCATACTCTATGTTTGCTGAATGATTATCTCAAGCCAGCTTTTGTTAAGGATTAGACCTTATCTGTATATTGCTTTGAATAAGTTTTTGCAGACAGATACTGTAACCAGCAATCTTTGAACCTTATCATGTCACAATTTTATACTAATTAAGGAGTGTTATTCCATAAACTGTTAGTGTGAGTCCTTCAAGGGCACTGGCAGTCGCTGTCAGCAGGGAACATGCTGGACTGTGGAGACCCAGGAGGGGGTTTCCCTTATGCTGTTGGTGTGTGTCCCTGAATAAGTCATTCAAACTGCCCTCCAACCCAGTGGACTGCTCACTGAATTGTCCCCATAATGGGACACTGGCAGACTGTTCAGGCACAAGGGTCTCGGCTTTCCTGGAATGCTGACAGACTGTTCAAATACAAAGGATTGAAGAAAATCTCCCCTTATCATGTGACAGGGGGCAATCCCCAAGGAGTTTGTAAATATCAGAAAGGGCAAAGAAGGTGGTGAGTAAAGCATGCTCCCATTCCCAATAAAATGCTTGTGCACTTTATCACCCCTTGCTAACAAAATGGATTGGTTTAAGGGCAGGGACCTCTTTCCTGGAACAATCCCCATCAGGCACTCTTTTCACTGTACTCCACCCTGAGTTCAAGTCTGATGGTAGGGGTGAAGGGTCTCAAAAACTGATACTGCAAAATGCTTTGTAGAAGAAGGATTAGGGCCTGTTAATGACTCATGTTCTTGTTCCATGTGGAATGTTTGCACAGCAAGGAATACAAAGGATGGGCTAGCTGACTAAAACCGGGGACACGGGCATGTCCAAAGTTTAACGTGCCTAGAAGGCTCTGGAAGTCGTGTTTGGCAGAGGGAGTAGATAAAGACAAAACAGATTGCAAAACACTTTCAGGAATACTTTTGGTACCAGCACACAAGGAGACTCCTAAGAAAACTAGGTTTTTGACAGGACCTTGGCATGTACAGGGAGGAATAGAAAGATTCCAGTGTTCTTTGAGGGCTGAAATTAAGAGGGTTATATCTTGTCCAACAGATTCACATGCAGGTCTGCCCAGAAGAATGCCATTGATATATCAATGATGAGAAACATCAGGACTGAGAGAAATTTCAGCTAAGTGTGGCAGCACAGATCCTTTCCCACAGGAATTTTTTTTCTTCTTCTATGTTTTCTAAATAAAGTTTCATGTTATTGAAATGGCTTTTGGATACAGGTGGTCAAACGCCTGGGCCAATCAATCCCTGGGGGGTGGATGATTGTTGGCCAATCTGAATAGCCTTCTGATGTGTATATAAATCTGTTAATTATTTAATAAAGTAGTTCTTTTGAGCACTCTGAAAGGACGCATCTCTTCACTCTGCTAGCGGTCAAACAGCGACATCTGGTGACCACTGGTGCATACTACATGCATCGCAAAAGGTACGCCAGCAACCTTCTCCCCCACTCCCCGCCCGCCGTGCAGCACGGCTCAGGTTTTGGGATGGAGATGGACCCCCCGATGCCAAAAGACAACCTCTTGCGAGCCTTCTTGAAGGATCCCTGGTGCGATCCAGCGGTCACAGGAAAGCAACACCTGACCAGGGTGTTGATGGATTGGGCTGTGGAAAATGGGGTCCCGGAAGTGTGGGAGACAGATGTGAATTGTGCCTTATGGCTGAAGGTTGGGAAGGCATTGTGGAAAGAAATGGTATTTGGAGACGAGAAAACCATTCATTTGCATTGGACATGGCGATTGGTCTGAGACGCATTAAGGGGACAGGAAGTTTACACTGCAGAACTTAATGCTTCTCTCTGCCTGGACTCCTTGCTTTCAATCAGCAAGGACCACACTGAGAAACCCTCAACCAGGAGTGACCCCACAGCAGCGGATGGGTCCAAAAAACGCAAGTATAACTCTCCAAATGATTTTATCTTACCCACCTACCCTCATCCGAATGACCAGTAAGCAGAGATGCTGAAGAAAGAGGGGGATCGAGGGGACCACGGGACGCCAGCAGCAGCGAACATTCCCCCACCTCTGCCTCCGCGGAATGGCGCCGCCCCTCCCCCTCCATTGGGGCCACTGCCGGAGCTCCCAGCCACGGTGTGGGCTGCCCTGGGTGCAGGAACTGAGAGCGCAAAAACTGCTTGCCCTGCTGTGACAAAGACAGGAACAGCAACAGACCCTGGTTCTGTCCAGAACAGCCGTGGACTCAGAAATCCTGACTGCGCAGGGTCCGCGAGTCATGCTGGAACCGGAAGAGAACTCTCCAGCAGCCGGTGCTTCTGGCCAAACCGACCTGATTGACATGACGACTGAGACCCTCCGTGAACCAGGTATGCAGGATTTTGGGTCTCCACCAGATTTGCCCCCTTTGTCTCGGCTTTTAATGGATTTACTGGTCAAAGTGGCCAGATTCCGCCGAGATATGGTAGAAATCTGCTCGCAGGGCGTCCAGCACGCAGGCTGGACCGGGGCGGAAGTGCCTGTCCTAAGACCCCGGAAGGTGTCCAGGCTTCATGCCGTGGGGACAGCCGATATGGCGGTGGGAGTGCGGGGGGATCTGGGACAAAGATGGCAACTGCCGGTCCCACTGACGGTTTCAGTGGCAGACGCAGCCTCAGCACAGCGCGCTGATCCAGCCCCTTTTGTGCCAACGCAGCAAGCGATTTTAACTGATGTTGTGCCAGTGAACTTGGCAGGAGCACCCGATGCCCCGCCCGTATTGCTGCCGTCCTCTTGCCCCTCCTCCAACCCCATCACTGTGCTGTTTCTCGGCATGGGAACTGCATCCAGCCAGACCCCGTCATTTGTGATAGGGCTTGCAGATAGCAAACCCTACTCCGACGATTCAGACAGAGACGTAGACAGGATGCTTCCTCCTGGGCGGAGGCTCGCACTGGCAGGGCGGCGAAAGAAGCACTTGCTTCTGAGCAACCCTTGGAACCGCCGGAACGGCGTGGAGCCATTACGCCCACAGGACTCCTTGCATTTCTGGGAATCGGTAAAGCAGAGCACTCTGGAGGCGGGACATTATGAACTTATAGAGAGATTAGGGTTGCCAAAACAATGGGAGAACCGTGAAAGGGACCCGTTGGCTGCTATGGCAGATCAAAGTGATGCTAGCTTCCTGCAAGGAGACGTTCAGGCTTTTCCGGTGTTTAAGCCTGACCCGAATTTGGATGAGAAAAGCAAGCATGACATCACTGCATGGAAGGTCATGAAAGATCTTTACTCGAAAATAGCAAATTATGGCCTCTCTTTGCCTCATGTTATGCAAATTATTAGAGTGATAAATACTGACCTGCTTGCTCCATTTGATATTTCATATTTGGCTCAAGTCTTGTTTCACCCCATGCAATATGCAGTTTTTGAGGACAATTGGAGAATGATGGTTGAAAAACAGGTGAGGCAGAATATGCACTTGCCTCCTGAGGACCCTAGGCGCACGATTGGGGTTGATGTCCTTATGGGTAGAGGACATTTTACTAACTCCAACATCCAAGCTACTTGGGATCCTCAGATTCTGAAGCAAGCCCAAAGGCTCGGTATGGGAGCCATCACAAAAACCATGGAGATGATCGCCCCACAAACACGGTATTGAAAAATACATCAGGGGCAATCTGAGCTTTTCCTGACCTTTGTAGAGAAGCTAGCAGCTGCCTTGGAAAAGCAGGTGGGAGATGATACACTGAGACAGATATTGTGCAGGCAGTTGGCAAGAGACAATGCCAACGATGAATGTAGAAGGATCATCAACGCCCTACCAGGAGAACCTTCACTCACAGACATGGTACAAGCTTGCGCTTAGGTGCAGGCAGACAGTCAAGGGAAATCTGCCTTGGCTGCATTTCTATCGCCTGGTCGGGAACCTCCTGATCAGGGACAAAACCAGCCCAAAGCTGGGAACAAACGGAAACGAGTCAAATCAAAGCAGAAGGGAAATTCGGGGACCAAGACTCCTCAATGTCAGAGATGTGGTAGGTCAGGTCACTGTTCAGACTATTGCAGGTCACAGTACCATGTAGATGGTCGACCCCTGTCGGGAAAGGTGAAAAGGGGTGCAAAAAGGGGGATTTGCCCCCCATCACGACAGTTTCCCCAGAACAGGGCAATGACACAGGCCTATCCAGTCAATGTGGAGACGGCACCCAAGGCTCAGCCCGAGTCGAAGCCTACACTGTAGCAACAGTCATCCTAGAATCTGACAATGCCCACAGGGTTCCCTTGGATGTGCATGGACCCCTAGATCAGGGATTCAGTGCACTGCTTGTGGAAGGGCCTGATGCCACCAGCCAAGGGATCCTTGTTCTTCCAGAAGTTATAGATGCTGATTTTACAGGCCAGATTCATGCTACGGTTTCCACATCAGATCCCCCCGTCACTATCCCTGAAAAGACTCACATTGCTCAATTGTTGCCTTTTGAGTCTTCTGTTCCCAGGGTAGACCAGCAAGTTGGCGGAGGTAACAGCACTGAACTGCCGGGACTTCCGCAGGTCTACTGGGCTGCTGCCATCTCTAATCAGAGACCACAGATGACATGTACCCTTGTCATGCTGAAAGTGCATCCGCACCGAATTCAGATCCAAGGTTTGATTGATATGGGTGCCGATGCAACGATTCTTTCCTCCACTTCATGGCCTCCTTCATGGCCTTTATTCCCTGCGGGACTGAATATCGCGGGGCTGGGAGGAACCACACAGAGCCGACTGAGTAAGCGACCTGTGTTGGTGAAGGACCCAGAGGGCCACACGGACTCCATTCGGCCCTTTGTCACTTCAGCTCCAATTAACCTCTGGGGATGGGACGTGTTGGCAGCTTGGGGGGTGCGAATCATGACAAATTTTTAATAGGTGTCACTGTGTGCAAGGGCACACTGTATTCCACGCTATCTCTGAGATGGCTGACCAAAACACCTATAGGGGAACCCCAGTGGCCCCTGCCAATAGACAAATTAGTCGCCCATTGTCAGCTGGTTCAGGAGCAACTGAAACAGGGACACATTGAGCCGTCTACCAGTCCCTGGAACACCCCTGTTTTTGTAATTAAGAAAAAATTGGGGAAATGGAGACTTTTGCAAGATCTCCGAAAAGTTAATGCAGTGATGGAAAGTTTGGGGAGCATATAGCCTGGCATGCCCTCACCTACGATGATTCCCACGGGGTGGGAAATCTTTATTGTTGGTTTGAAGGATTGTTTTTTCCCAATCCCTTTGCACCCCAATGACAGACCAAAATTTGCCTTTACTGTGCCTGCAATTAATAATGCGGAGCCTGTAAAGAGATTTCAATGGAAAGTGTTACCTCAAGGCATGAAAAATAGCCTGACTATCTGTCAATGGTATGTCGCTCAGGCCTTGTCCGGAATCCGTGAGCAGTTTCCAGAGGCACTCTGCTACCATTATATGGATGATATCCTGCTGGCAGCATCCACCCAGGACGAGTTGCAGAGGTTACAGCCTTAATTGCTCACTGCCTTGCATTCCTATGGGTTGCAAGTTGCTCCGGAGAAAGTTCAACAGCAGCCTCCTTGGAAATATTTAGTGTTGCAACGTGTGTCCTTCCCCTGATCCCTCCCCCTTGACCCTTCCGGACTGGCTGATGTGAGCCAGGACCGCCTCCCTAACCCCACGGATAAAAGCCCAGCAGGACCCGGAACCCAGCCTCTTTGATTCTGGGCTTCATGGAGCAACTACCCTCCCCCCGACTCTCCCTTCCCCTCCCCCACTCCCCAGTGCCATCCTTTATTATCCCAATAAACCACCTGAAGCCTGGAATGAACAGCTACCTTTCTAGACCTGCTACACTGCCACAAAGACCCAGTCTGACCAGTCTCACCGCTTGTGACCAAGAAGAAAACATCCTGCGTGTTCCGGCTCTGGGGCTGCCCTCCCCCCCGCAGCAGGGGAGAGCTGCCCTTGGGTACTGCACTGTTGCAATTTAGGAGTCAAAATTTTGGATCAAACCATACAACATCAAGAGGCGCAGTTTTCAGACTCTATTAAGACTCTGAATGATGCCCAAAAATTGCTGAGTATCATCAATTGGTTACGTCTGTATTTGGGACTAACCAATGCACAACTTTCCCCACTTTTTAAAATTTTAAAGGGGGACTCTGATCTAAACTCACCTCAGAAATTGACTCCTGAGGTGCGACAGGTGCTGAATGAGGTGCAGCAAGCTGTTTCTGCTCCTCAGGTTTATCGAGTAGATCCCTCTACCAATATCACTGTTTTCATTACTTCTCCAGACCTCCATCCCACAGGTATCATTGGCCAGTGGAACAAACAATGGGATGACCCTTTGCATATCCTGGAATGGGTCTTTTTGCCTCATCAGCCAAAAAAAGACAGCACCCACATTGTTCGAGTTGATAGCGTGCCTGATAATCAAATGCCTTTATCGGTGTTTACAATTAATGGCAGAGGATCCTTGTGGCAGAACAAACACCCCCCCCCCCCCCCTTCTCTCTCTCCCTGATTGCTGGCCGAGATCGATGGCTCAGATTAAGTCAATAGCTTAGTCCGGACTATCAATGCTGGCGTCTGGAACTCAGAGTGAGACACTGAGAGAATGTGAATAATTTTCAAGTGACCGCAAATACACACTCTTTTCCCTATAAAACACCACGAAAAACTCAGCAAAAGTAGAAGCCTTTCTACATGGACATCGGTAACGTCTTCTCCCCAGGGTTTTGGACGCAGCCCTGTGGTTACTTCCCGAGGGATTGAGTGAGGAAATTTTAATGTATTCCAGCTCCAAATTGGATTTGGTAAGATCATTTGAGTTTCCTAAATTGTATTATTCCGGCTAACTTATAGGTACCTTTCTTAACTTGCATTTCAGCTAGCTCAAGCAAGCATTTATTGCATTTTTAACTATTGTAGTTTTGCAATTATACATTCATTGTGTGTTTATGTGTGTCAATCTGTTCTATGTTTGTATGTTTGTTATGTTCTGTGTCAAATAAATGGTATTTTTAGACAAATCGGCCAGATATCAAAGAATCTTGCGAACGGGAGTAAGTCTTGGGGAACTAGCTATCTTAAAGTCTATCAAACTGCAAAAAGTCATAAAGCTCCTGTCTCCCATGCAAGACAATCCTGCAACGATTGTTGTTCCGGTATCACAGGACAGCTTTGAATGGAGCCTTGCTAATAGCACTCCTTTGCAAAGTGCACTGCAAATTTTCTCAGGGCAGATTGCTTACCATCTGCCCAGCCACAAATTGCTGCAGCTGGCAAATTCAATCAGTTTTAAGTTGCGGCCAGTCGGGTGCCAGTTCATGGACCCACCGTCTTCACAGACGGTTCTGGGAAAACAGGAAAGGCCATTGTCACCTGGAAGGAAGGATCTGAGTGGCAAGTGCTGAAAAGCCACGAGACAGGCTCTGCTCAGTTGGTTGAATTGAAGGCAGTTGCCATGGCTTTTCAGCGGTTCTCTCAGGTGCCTTTGAATTTGGTCGCTGACTCTGCTTATGTAGCAGATATAACCAAACATTTGGATTGTTCACTTTTAAAGGAAGTCAATAATGTGGCTCTGTTTTCGCTATTGCGAACTTTGTGGAAGGTGATTCAAATTCGAGTGCATCCATATTATATTTTGCACATCCAAAGCCACACCAAATTACCAGGTTTTATAACAGAAGGCAATGCCAGGGCTGACATGTTAGCCAACCCTGCATGGGTGGCACCTCAGCCTGACAAAATTGCACAAGCCAAGGCATCGCACAATTTCTTTCATCAGAGTGCACATACCCTGCAGAAGTAGTTTCAATTGATGCCAAGTGAGGCTCGTGACATTGTCAGCGCTTGTGCTGATTGCCACGGACTCGCTGCACCTCTGCCACCGGGGGTAAACCCCAGAGGCCTAAAGGCCTTGCAGCTTTGGCAGACAGATGTGACACACATCCCTGAATTTGGCCGATTCAAGTATGTGCATGTGTCTATTGACACTTTCTCCTCAGCTATGTGGGCAACTGCTCATACTGGAGAGAAAGGCCGCGATGCCATTGCCCATTGGAAATTAGCCTTCTCAGTCTTGGGTGTGCCAGCCACTGTGAAAACCGATAATGGTCCTGCCTACGCCTCGCAGAAGATGTGGCAGTTCTTACACCTATGGGGTGCAGACCATAAATTCGGTATTCCACATTCTCCTACTGGCCAAGCCATTGTTGAACGCGCTCTGAAGCGTGTCTTGGAAAGACAAAAGGGAGGAATGCATGGGGAAACCCCACAGAGCCGATTGGAAAAAGCTTTGTACACAATCAATCACCTTACAGTGCCACCGAATTCGAATAATCCTGTGATTTTGAACCATTTTCTCTCATTGCAGTCGTCAAGCGAGTTGCGCTTGCCCGGGCGAAGGTATGGGTACGGAACTGTTGGAAAACACAGTTTTCCAGCAAAACGTGTGTTAGTTGAGCAGGCCTGAACAAAGCCTCAGCATGGTCAGGCCTCAGTAAAAATCCTAACAAGCTGTCGTGAGAAGCTAACACCTGGGAACCACAGCTGTGCTTCTGGGCTGTGAGAAGAATGTCATGGGAAAGAATAGGGAGTCAAAAGTGTTATGAGAAAGAATAAGGGAGTCACCAGGAGGATCCCTGAATATGTGAGAACAAACTGCGGATACGTGTGTAGCTATAATTAGAAACATCTGTAACAGTATATAAGTTTCTCGTTTGGTGAAATAAAATGGAGCTTGCTTTATGACTTATATTAAGTCGTGTGTGAGTTCTCTCTCGCCATTCCTCATGGAACCTACTTACTAACACCTGGGAAGGCCCGCATGAGCTTATTGCTTGGGGTTGGGGGTATGCTTGCGTTTCCACAGATACTGGGGTACGATGGCTGCCTGCAAAATGCGTCCGCCCTTACCTGCAGCCCCAGAGACAGAACCAGCAACCTCAAAATGATAACCAGAATGCAGAACACCAACCAAGTGATCCTTCTGATGATGGCCAGGACAACCACCATCAGGAAGGCGATCCTTCCACAAGCAGAGACTAAAATTTAAGTTTTATGGAGTCAGAAAGCAAGGACTTTGAAAGCATGTTTTAACTGAATTATAGAATTGTAATATAGAATTAAGTTTTATAGATGCTCTATTCAGGGTATTGCTGAGAGTCTCTCTGTTCACCTTAAATCAGCATCTGGTTTGGGCTCTGTTCATTGGCTGGCCACCACCAGGCAGACCCCTGATCGGTTTTCCATCTAGGCTCTGTTTGGTAACTGGCCACTACCAAGCAGATCCTTCATGCTGATTCACAGAGGTTCACAAGCAATGCCTTCTGGTTCTTAAATAAAAGGGAGAGCTGTGGCAGCACAGATCCTTTCCCCTGGGAATTTTTCTCTTCTTCTTCTTCTATGTTTTCTAAATAAAGATAAAGTTTCATGTTATTGAAATGGCTTTTGCATATAGGTGGTCAAACACCTGGGCCAATCAATCCCTGGGGGGTGGATGATTGTTGGCCAATCCGAATAGCCTTCTTGTGGCAGCACAGACTCTTTCCCATGGGAATTTTCTCTTCTTCTTCCTGTGTTTTTATAAATAAAGTTTTGATGTTATTAAAATGGTCTCTGGAAAGATAGGCAGTTCAAGCCTGGCCAATCGGCCTAGGGGGAGGTTTTGAATTGGCCCAATCCGGACGACCTGTGAAAGTCTATATAAGTTCTAAAAATTAAATAATAGATTCAGATTTGTGCCACCTGTGACCCTCCCTGGTCTTTCACTCCACTAGCGGTTCAACAGTGACACCTTCTGATGTGTATATAAATCTGTTAATTATTTAATAAAGTAGTTCTTTTGAGCACTCTGAAAGGACTCATCTCTTCACTCCGCTAGCGGTCAAACAGTGACAGCTAAGGCTAAGGCCTCAGTAGTCAATGGTCAGACATTGATACCCATTGGGTTTGCCCATTGGCCAGACAGAGCCGTCAACACCGGAGTGTGTGTGTGAACAACTATTCCTTGTTCTTCCAGTTCTGTGAGAAGGGAGGTGGTAGGGTTTGGATTTCACAAGATATTGTCATAAATTATCAACATGGAAAAGTGGAGATAGGGAAGGTTCTTCTTGGAGTACCCAAACTAGCTAAAGGTTTGGTTCAAAGTGCTCAGAAATACCATATAAGGCAGTACTTGTCCCACATCCTGTTAATCTCTATTCCATCTCCCCTAATGTTGCACAGTCTGTTCACTTTTTCATGCATCTCCTCAACTTGGCAACACAGCTCCTCAGCCAGAGCACACCTCCTGCAGTAAAGGACACTGCCTCTGCCTGTCATAGCCTCAGGGAGAGGCCTCAGGCACTTCCTGCAACCTGAGACCTGGAAAGCTGCATTATTCCTCTGGAGCTTGTTACTCTCAAAATCTTGTTTATAGGCAAAAAGAAATCACACCTGATATATAAGTCAAGAATTTGTTGTTAGCATAATTGAAAAAGGGTCCAGATCTAATTGTTACAGAAAAAGAAAGAATAATAATGCAGTTAAAATTCTATATACATACACTTCTAAGTTTCTACACCTTTTCCTGATGTTATGTTCTGCTCCTCTGCTCCAAGGTCAGTGGCTTTATACTCGTGTTCATTGTAGAGGTATTATGGTGAATTGCCAGCATTTTGAGTTCTTTGTTGGGAGGAATATGATGAATCTGCAAGCCAACAGGCAGGATGCAGGAACAACCACAAAACCACATATGATATGCAAAGAGTAAATTTTTTTTTGTTACCTTGTGGACCTGGAGATCCACAAAGCAGCCCCTAAGCAGGGGCACACAGGCAGGAACGCAGGCACTGCAGAGCTTGATCCTTGCTCGAGGATCATCAAAACTTCTGGTTTTGCCTATATTTCAGGGATTCACATAGGTGTAAATTATCACTGAGCTTTGATCTTTCTCACAGCAGGGCAAGAATTTCAAGCATGTTTGATAAAGTGCTTCTGAGTCTATCATAGGCCTATGTTATCTAAATACTACTTGTTGAACACACAGGACTAAACAACGATTAGCATGATATATGTGTTTTTCTACACCCCAGCTGCAAGTCACTTGACTGTGTTTACAATCTTCTGTTATTTTCCCATGTTCTACCCCTTTTCTCAAGGGACCACTTCCGCTGGGTCTGGCAAAGCTGTAGGTGTCCATTTTAGCTTGTAGGGTATAGGGCAGAGTAATTTACAGAGTCAGGCAATAAACACATATAGAAAAAGAAATAAACATATCTCTACAATAAAGCTTTGAATCAGGTGTTCTATTCGTCCTGTTAGGGAACTAAACCACTCAGCCAGGCACCACCAGTAGATTGTTTCATTTAATGCATTAAGTCCTGGAGATTTTGAATGTTGTAGGATTTGTGGGTCTGTTTGTCGGTTTCGGACAGTCGGGACAGAGACGAGAGGTCTCTGAAGTCAGGTCTTAGAGCATGGGGTTTATTGTGAAAGGGCGTGGGTGTAGGAGACCTGCCAGACGCAGCCCAAAGCAGGTCAGAGAAGCAAGAGAGAGAGAGAGAGTAGAAGAGGAGCGGAAAAGAGAGAGAGAGTAGAAGAGGAGCGGAAAAGAGCGTGCGAGAGAGTGTGGTTGCCGTTTACAATACAATAAATCATCTTCTGTGTTGAATATTCTAATTTTCATTAACCAATCTAGAACAAGCTACAAATCCTACAACATTTACATACAACCTATAAGAATCATTGCATTACCATACGGAGTTATATTTTAAACCCTAAAAACTGCTTTTTGGACCCTCTGCCAAGTTGGCAGGGTCTGCTCTGACCCTTGGACCTGTCTGCAAGCAGAGGGTATTGTTTCATCAAGAGGGGGATTACCTCCAGTCGGCCGTACCATTGTTTTCTAGTTGTTCAGTAACTGGGGTTTGGTATCTCAAGGCTCGTCTTCATTTCAATCTCACTTATAGTTTTCATATTCTCAGCATCTTTTGCCAGGTAATCATATTTATAAGGCTTTCCTATTTCATCTTCCTCAACAGAATGTCATCCTCTATGCTGGCTAATTCATCAGTAATGTTGAAGAAACACATGCCTTCAAAATCAGGGCAGCATTTATGGTGTCAAAGAAGGAGATAGTCCACCGCCAATAGATTTTGCAATGTTCATTGGCATATAGGTGTTACCTACTTGGAAAAAATAGCAATGAGAAATATTAGTATCAAAATCACAGTATGATTCTGCAATACAGCTACTGTGGTTGGCATGCCAATGAAACATTGTCAAAAGATCTGCAGCTGTTAATCTCTGAGAGTCAACACAGGCAGGCAGCCAGAACAACCACAAGACCATGGCTGAAATGCAAAGAGTAAATTTATTTCATTACCTCGCTAACTGGAGGATCCTGAAGCAACACTTGGGTGGAGACACACAAGCAGGAATGCTGGCACAGTTAGGCTCAGTCCATGCTAGCAGGCAGGGGCTGCTGTTTGCACCCATTTATCAGGGGCCCATGCACACATAGTTTACTACCATGCTGTGATCTCCTCTGTGCTTTTTATGATCTCTGAACTTTGATCTTCTCTCTCCCAAAACAGGAAGCTCAAGCATGTCTGTGACAGTGCCTCCAAGTCTCTCCAAACACCTTATCTCTACACAAAGATTCTACTTCCCAAAACAGAGAGAGGAGAAACAGCAGCAAGCATAATATATGGGGTTTCCAACACTGTTATTTTCCAGACCTTGGTGTTCCCAGCTGCAAGGTCACTTGAGAGAATCTACCATCTTCCTTGCCATTCTTCTGGTTTTAACCCTTTCCTCCCAACACAATCTTTCCTTAATACAAAAGGCATATGAATTAGTTACAGTAGAGGCAAACCAAATCCAAGTATTTACATGTTGACCTTGCAAAAAGGTATCCAGAGCATGTGCTTGTAGTATAAGCCTACAAACCATGACAAGCCATCATGGATGCCATGAGTCAGTGTAGAGGTAGAGTGTTGGCCACTTCTCTCGCTCAGCAATGTCCAAAGCCAGCTGGATGGCTTTCAGCTCTGCAACATGACTCAATCCACTTTGTTTCTCAGTAGCTTCCATGACTCGATGCCTAGGGCTCCATACCGCTTCTTTCCATTTCCTACCGGTCCCTACAACAGAATCAGTCAGTGAAGAGAGCGTATTACCTCTCTCTTTCTTGTAGCTGGCAGGGCCTCCTCAGCATGTGTCACCTGGTCTTCTTCCTCTTCAGATGATAGCCCAAAATTTTCACCTTCAGGCCAGTTTGTGATAACTTCCAAGATCCCAGGGTGATTAGGATTTCCTATTTGAGCTCATTGTGTGATAAGGACAATCCACTTACTTCAGGTAGCATCAGTGGCATGACGTGTTGCAGAGACTTTTCTTTTAAACATCCAGCCCAGCACTGGTTGCCCTGGTGCCAGAAGAAGCTGTGCTTCAGTGCCAATCACTTCTGAGGCAGCTCAAACCTCTTCATAGGCTGCAAGAATATCTTTTTCAGGTAGGGTGTAGCTGGCC
This sequence comes from Entomyzon cyanotis, assembly GCA_024500445.1. NCBI lineage: Eukaryota > Metazoa > Chordata > Aves > Passeriformes > Meliphagidae > Entomyzon > Entomyzon cyanotis. The sequence goes on from JAKEPQ010000794.1 coordinate 86,233, forward strand.
TCAGATCCTCTGTATGCCCAACTCCAGAACCTGAGAGGTCATCCTTGAGTGCCCCCAGGTACCTTCTGCCAGAGGCTCCAGAAAGGACCATTCTCCCTGGCTGCGGTGTAGAGCACATTCTTTACATCCTGCCCTGTCCTGACTGGCCCAAGGGCTACTGTGTGGGCAATCTTGTTTGATCTGTTGAAAGGCTTGCTATTGTTCAGGGCCCCACTTGAAATTGTTTTTCTTTCTTGTCATGAGGTAGAGTGGACTTAAAATCTGGCTGTACTCAGGGATGTGCAGTCTCTAAAAACCCACAGCACCTAGGAAAGACTGTTTTGCTTCTGTGCTGGTTGGTGGGGACATAGTGGCTATCTTATTAATTACCTCTGTTGGAATCTGTTGGTGTCTGTCTTGCCACTTCACCCCTGGGAACTGAATTTCCTGGGCAGGTCCCTTGACTTTGATAGCAAAATCCATTTTCAGGAGAATCTGGATTATTTTTTCCCCTTTCTCAAAAACCTCCTCTGCCATGTTCCCCCATACGATGATGTCATCAATGTACTGCAAGTGTTCTGGAGCCTCACCCTTTTCCAGTGCTGTCTGGATCAGTCCATGGCAAATGGTGGGACTGTGCTTCTACCCCTGGGGCTATTGGTTTCAGGTGTACTGGATACCCTTCCAGGTGAAAGCAAATGGTGGCCTGCACTCTGCCGTGAAAGGAATGGAGAAAAACGCATTAGCAATGCCAATAGTGGCACCATTTTGGTGCCTTGGACTCCAGTTCGTACTGAAGCTCCAGCATGTTTGGCACAGCAGCACTCAGTGATGGTGTGACTTCATTCAGGCCATGATAGTCCACTGTCAGTCTCCATTCTTCATTACACTTATGCACAGGCCATATAGGGCTATTTAAGGGTGAGCGAGTCTTGCTGACCACCCCCTGGCTCTCCAGTTCACAGATCATCATATGTATTGGAATCATGGAGTCTCAGTTTGCGTGGTATTGCCGATGATGCATTGTTGTAGTGGCGATCAGTACCTGTTCTTTGACCCTAAGGAGTCCTACTGCAGAAGGGTCCTCTGAAAGACCAGGCAAGGTGTTGTTATGATCCAATAATTAAGGTTCTTTGGAAATACCCCTGCCTGAATTAAGGTGCAAACGAGACCATGTGCCAGTCAATAATATAGGTTTTATTTGATAGTAAATATGAGAGAGAGAGAGAGAGAGAGAGAGAGGAAAAGAGAGAAAAAAGTAGGAAAAGAGGTGGGGGGGACAGAAAGAGGGTGACAGAGACAGAATAAAGAAGATATCACCATCTGTGGATCCCAACGATATTGCGTTGATCCTCTCCAGCTGGTCTTCTTGGTGGTGATGGTCCCCCTGAAAAAGCATAGAATGCCATAGGTTAATATACACTCAGGCCAGGTGGCAATGTCCAGGCATGTCCCCCCAGGGGAGGAGGCAGTCTCTTGCAGCAGACTCTGCTTGCATCACATGCACTCCTGTGGTGCAAGGCCTAGCACTTTGGGGGGTCTTTGATGGATTGTGACTCCCCCTCAGCTGCCTCTCATGTGAAAGTCCTGTGGATGTGGCCAGTGGGGTTGGGGGTTCCACAGCTGGGCCAGTTTGTTCAATGGAGGATGGGTGTTTATTGCCTCTGACCAGAGGTTACGCCATGCACCCCAAACCTCCTCCCTCCCTCCTCGGCTGGGGGGAAGGCTGTGCAAACCTGGCTTCTGTAAGCTGTGCTCTGCCCCCACCCCAATACTCAGCCAGGGATAATTTGCAGCACAGCTGGTGGGTTTGGCCTTTGTGAATGCATACCTTTCCCTCAGCCTGAGATGACTGAACAATAGGTTTCCCTTTATCTAACCTCAGCAGTTTGACTCTCAGTCCAAAGTCCCAGTCAGGTATCTTCAGGGAGGCTTCTTTGATTGTAGCTTCTTTATACACTTTTTGTTATAATGAGCAAAACTTTATATCAGTGTTTGAGGCATGAACTATTTCAGTATCTGACAGGTGTTCAACTGTCTAATGCCTTCTGTCTCCACATCAGCTATCCCAAAAGCCCACAAAGTCTTTTTGGGTCTTTAAAGTAATCAATACCACAAATACATGGGGCCTCTGGACCAGTCACAATAGGGTGTTTCTTCTACTCTTTCCCAGTCAAGATCACCTTAGCTTCCAACAGAGTCAACTGCTGATATCTCCCTGTCACCCCAGCAATAGAAACCATTTCTGTCTCCACATGTCTCGATGGTATCAGAGTACATTGTGCGCCTGTGTCAACCAAAGCCTTGGATTTTTGTCGTTCTGATGTGCCAGGCCATCAAATCCACACAGTTCAATAGACCCGATTTTCCCTGGCCTCTACATGGCTAGAGGTAGGGCGCCTCTACTTCTGACTATTGTTCCCTCCCTGGGCATACATTCTGGAGGTCACTTCAAGGGGAATGGACATGTCATCCTCCTTTCTGTTATGCCTAGCAGCTCAGTCATGGGGAACTAGAGCAACATTCATTCTTGTAGAACTCCTCCTGTTAGTAGTTTCCTCCTTTAGCTTACACACCTGTGCTGCTAGGACAGAAGTGGGTTTTCCATCCCATCTTCTCATGTCTTCCCCATGCTCAGACAGGAAGAACCACAGGTCAGTTCTTGGGGTGTACCACCTCTCCCTAGCTGGAGGATGTCTGTTTCTGATAACAGGGGCTCTGGTCTGTACTGACAAGACTTGGAGAAGGCCCTCTTTAAGCTCCTTGCTGAGTTTCTGATGGGTCTCTTCAGTCCTGTCTTCCCATTTCTACATATGCTTAGTCAAGTCTGTTTCCACAGCCGAGATCTGGGCTTGTGTTGGGGCATGGAGAGTATCTTCATATGTCTCGAGCCTTCTTGTCATAGAGTCCTGTGGCTAGCACAGGTCTTTCTCGTGAGAACATTTTGCTACGTTTCATAAACAAAGATAAAGTTTGGATGTTTTGCAAACAGCGTCTCCAGATTAGGGCAGTTCGGGCTTGGCCAATTAGGCCTGGGGGGAGGTTTCTGGCTGACCAATCTGGGTGACCTCTGAAAACTCTATATATATGGAAATCAAAATAATAAACGCACTTTTCTCTTTCCTTGTCTGAGAACCTGGGTTTCTCTCAGCTCGCGGCTCAACAGCGACATAGTCCACTGTCTCATTTTCCTCATTCCACAGCAGTGATGCTAGGAACTGAGCATTTGCTTGGGTCCTGAGTCGTGCAAGTTTGAGCCACATCAGTGTGGTACATTTTACCAGGTCTGGGCTTTTAGTGATGTGGTTGTCATTTGAGAAAAGGATCTCTGTCACAACCACTTCCCGCAAGCATTGGATTCCTTGCTCCATGGTCTTCCAAGGGCCCTGCTGCAACTGGAGGTCTTCTTGGCAAAGGTATGTCTCCTTCACACTTGCTAAGAATCATGTCCAGAAGCTGAGGGGTTCTGGCTTCTTTGTGATCCCCTGGTCAATACCCACATCATGTGACAAAGATCCCAAGTGCCTCGTTTCAGTACCATCCAAAACTGTACCATCACTTGCAGTGTCCCAGACTCAGATCAACCAGCTCAATACAGATTTGTCCGGTCATCGGGTGAGGTCTTTCTCAGATACATAAGCAGGTTTTCTTACCTGAGAAAATCACAGAGCAAGTCATCTTGGAAAACAGTTCTGGGAACATGAAGGAGAAGGCTACTGGAAACAGTCATCATGGATCTACCAAAGATAAATCATGCCTGACTGACCTGATTGCCTACTTTGATTAAACTAGTTATGGTTGTGGATATTTACCTCGACTTTGCCAAGGTTTTTGACACTGTCTCCTATCCTGTTCTTATATTCAAGTTATTATGTTATGGTCTGGATGGGGGGGAAGGGAGGGCAACTAGACTGATGAAAAACTAGTTGGATGATTGAGCTCAAAGGACAGTAGTCCATGGGTCATATTGTTATGATCTAATTATTAAGGTTCTTTGGAAATACCTCTGCCCGAACCAAGGTACAAACGAGACCACATGCCAGTCAATAGTATGGGTTCCACCCGATAGAAAATATGAGAGAGAGAGGGAAGAAAAGAGAGAAAAAGAGAAGTAGGAAAAGAGGTGGGGGGGACAGAAAGAGGGAAAGAGAAAATATCACCATCCGTGGATCCCAACGATGTTGCGTTGATCCTCTCCAGCCAGTCTTCTTGGTGGTGGTGGTCCCCCCCCAAAAGCACAGGATGCCATGGGTTAATATACACTCAGGCCAGGGGCAATGTCCAGGCATGTCCCCCCAGGGGAGGGGCAGCCTCTAGCAGCAGACTCTGCTTGCATCACCTGCACTCCTGTGGTGCAAGGCCTAGCACTCTGGGGGGTCTGTGATGGATTGTGACTCCCCCTCAGCTGCCTCTCATGTGAAAGTCCCATGGATGTGGCCTGTGGGGTTGGGGGTTCCACAGCTGGGCCAGTTTGTGTCAACTTGGCTTCTGTGAGCTGTGCTCTGCCCCCACCCCAAACTCAGCCAGGGATGATCCTTAGTGCAGCTAGTGGCTTTGGCCTTTGTGTATGCATACCTTTCCCTCAGCCTGAGATGATTGAACAATAGGATTTCCCTTTATCTAATCTCAGCAGTTTGACTCAGTCCAAAGTCCCAGTCAGGTATCTTCAGGGAGGTTTCTTTGATTGTAGCATCTTTATACGGTTTTTGTTATAATGAGCAAAACTTTATATCAATGTTTGAGGCATGAACTATTTCAGTCTCTGACACATATTCTACCTGGAGGCTGGTGACAAGTTGAGTACTGAAGAAATCTGTCCTGAAACCTGTCCTGTTGAACATCTTTGTTAATGACCTGGAGGTGGAAACAGAGTGCACTCTTGTCAAGTTTCTAGATGATGCTCTTAACGACAGGGCTGATATTCAGAGAGCTGAACAGTCTGGAGTCCTTGGTGTGTAATATGCCTTATTGGGAATTCTCTGTCAGCTACATTTTCTACAGAGCAATGAGAACAGTTCCTTTTGACTTGGAGGAACTACCTGTACTGGGTTTGGCTGGTAGGGAATTAACTTTCCCCATAGCAGCCCTCCCAGTGCTGTGCTTTGCATTGGTAGCTAAAAGGTGTTGGTAACACACCAGTGTTTTGGCTAATGCTGAGCAGCTCTGGCACAGCATCAAGACTGTCTTTCTAACACCCCTCTACACAGAACCCAAAGGCCAGTAGGCTGGGAGTGGGCAAGAGGTTGTCATGGGACATAGTCAGGACAGCTGACCCAAGCTGAACAAAGAGATATTCCATACCATATGAAATCATGCTTGGCAATACAATCTAAGAGAAATGAGGATGAGAGGGGACATATGTTATTATGGTGTTTGTCCTCCAGAGCAACCACTACACATACTGAAGCCTTATTTCCCAGGAAATGGCTGGACATAACCTGCTGATGGGAAGTTGAGAACAAATCTTTTTCACAAAATCATGGAATCATCAAAGTTGGAAGAGACCTTCAAGATCATCTTGTCCAACTGTCCACCAAACACCACCATCATCACCACTAAACTATATCCCCAAGTGTCACATCCAGATGCCTCTTGAACACTTCCAGAGACTACCTCCCTGGGCAACTTATTCCAATGCTTTAACACTCTTTCAGTGAAAATTCTTTTTATAATATCTAATATAAACCTCCCCTGGTGAGATATTCATCCTAGGGTGATGAGGGAGCTGGCAGAAGAGCTCGTTAAGCTGCTCTCCATCACTTATCATCAGTTCTGGCTAACCAAGGAAGTCCCACACAACTGGAGGTTGGCCAGTGTGACACCCATCTATCTACAAGAAGGCCCAGAAGGAGGACATGGGGAGCTACTGGCCTGTCAGCCTGACCTCGGTGTTGGGCAAGGTTATGAAGCAGATAATCTTGAGTGTGATCACATGGCACATACAGGACAACCAAGGGATCAGACCCAGCCAGCATGGGTTTAGGAAAGGCAGGTCCTGCATGACCAATCTGATCTCCTTTTATGACCAGGTGACCCGCCTGGTGGATGAGGGAAAGGCTGTGGATGTGTCTACCTGGACTTCAGTAAAGCATTTGACACCATCTCCCATGACATTCTCCAGGAAAAGCTGAAAGCCAATGGATTGGACAGGTGTACTCTTTGCTGGGTAAAAAAATGGCTAGATGGCCGGACCCAGAGAGTGGTGGTGAATGGTGTTGCATCCAGTGGGCAGCCAGTCACTAGTGGTGTTCCCCAGGGCTCAGTATTGGGGCCAGCCCTGTTTAATATATTTATCAATGATTGGGACAAGGGGGTGGAGTGCACCCTCAGTAAGTTTGAAGATGACACCAAGATGTGTAGGAGTGTGGATCTGCTGGAGGGTAGGAAGGCACTGCAGAGGGATCTGGACAGGCTGGATCAATGGGCCTAGACCAACAGCTGCATGAGTGTCGCTGTTGGACTGCTAGTGGAGTGAAGAGTCGAGAGCTTTCAGGTGATCAAAAGGATTCTGAATTTATTATTTATTTTAGCAATTTATATAGACATCATTGGGCCGTTCGGATTGGACCAATTCAAAACCTCCCCCCAGGCTGATTGGCCAGGCTTGAACCACCTATATCCAAAAGACCGTTTCAATAACACAAAACTTTATTTATAAAACATAGAAAGAAGAAGAGAAAAGTTCCTGTCATGGTCCACTCATAAGCAGACGCATGATGGTTTGTACCAGCTACGATCTCAGAGTGCAAAAAGAAAAGAAAACACAAAATCCAACAAGTCAAGGGAGTTAAATTTCAATCCAAGGGGAACTTGATTAATTTGGCCTGTAGAGCGGCCTGCGATAGAGAGAGACAGAGAGAGAAAAATTGGGGAAAGATGGGGAGGAAAGGGAAGGAAAGGGGGCTATAGCTACCACCACAGGTCCACAGATGTCCGTTGTCCCTTGGGTCCTGTCCAGTCGGCGTTCCTTGGCCTCTGCAAAGATCGATGTGATCTTTCGGTGGGGAAGATCTTTGGAGTTCAGCCACTCCAGAGCTGTCTTTTATGCTAGTTCATACACCTGGTCCCTCCTTGCGACCCGCCTTTGCTCCCCCTTAATTCTTGTGGAGATATGCCAAACTCCACTTGACAGGGTCAAGGGAGGAGTGTCCAAGGCATGGTCGGCAGGTTTTTCACAATGGGTGTCAGGGCAACGGGTGCAAAGCCTTCGTCACATACCCGCTTTGGCAGGCACAAGGCCTTTGTTCTGTATCAACTCAGGCAGGTGCAAAGTCTTCGTTCTGTACCACCTTAGGCAGGTACAAAGCATTCGCTCCGTATCAGCTTTGGGTAGGCACAAAGCATTCGTTCTGTACTACCTTAGGCGGGCACAAAGCATTCGCTCCATACCAGTTTCAGGTAAGTACAAAGCATTCTCTGCGTAAGTCCTGCACCTGTAGTTTCTGATGAGAAATGTTGAGACAGAACTCGATTCTTGGATCGACCCTTACAGTTCCCATGGGAAAGAATCTGTGTTGCCACACATGCGGTTCAACAAGACCAAGTGCCGGGTCCTATATGTTGGCTACAACCCCATGCAGCACTACAAGCTGGAGGAAGAGTGGCTGGACAGCTGCCCAGCAGAAAAGGATCTGGGGGTGCTGGTCAACAGCCAGCTGAACATGAGATGGCAGTGCGTCTGGGTGGCCAAGGAAGCAAATGGCATCCTGGCTTGTATTGGAAATAGCGTGGCCAGTAGGACCAGGGAAGTGATTGTCCGTCTGTACTCAGCACTGGTGAGGCCACACCTTGTGTGCTTTGTCCAGTTCTGGGCCCCTCACTGCAAGAAAGACATTGAGGTGCTAGAGCAAGTCCAGAGAAGGGCAACGAAGCTGGTGAAGTGTCTGGAGCCCAAGTCTTATGAGGAGCGGCTGAGGGAACCAGACTTTTTAGCCTGGAGAAAAGGAGGCTGTCTCGGGACAAGTGGAAGCTTCAGGCAATCCCGGCATTAGCCTCAGATTTTGGCAACAGTTTAAATTTAAGGAATCACTCTGGTCTGCAAGTTCTAATGATGGAAAATCAGGTCTATTTATAAAAATGAATTATTTATTAAACAGACAAGAGATAATAGACCAAAGATCTTAATCAGAGTTACTTACTACACAGTATAAAACTAAAGAACTACTAGTAGATTATAGCATAAAATAAAACAATGCACTATGTCAAGGTACCTATATTAAAGCTAGCAAAAGAAATAGTATTGATTAGGAGTCAAATGTAACTTACCACCGAAATGATTATAATGTACACAGATGTCGCTGTTGAGCCGCTAGCAGAGAAGGAAAGCCCGGATTCTCAGCGTGGCATAGAAAAAACGCTTTATTGTTTGAATCCAACATATATATAGACTTTTCAGAGGTCACCCAGATTGGTCAGTCAGAAACCTTCCCCTAGGCCTGATTGGCCAGGCCTGAACTGTCCAAATCTCGAGACACTGTTTTTAATAACATCCAAACTTTATCTTTGTTTATAAAACACAAAAGAAATTCTCATGGGAAAGACCTGTGCTAGCCACACACAGATTCCTTCACTTAACCTCTGGGGAGTAACCGCAAAGCAAGCATCCCTATTCATGTGAGAAAGTCCACACATTTCCAGGAAAATGTATAGAAGATTTCTGCTTTGTGAAAGTTTCATGTGGCTTTTAGAGCTTGCAAAGTGAGTGTCTGTCAGTCATAAATCCATCTTATCTTCCAGATCTCACTTCAACAGTAAGATGTGTATTGTTAGCTGGGACATGCCAGACCAGTGTTAACCCCCTGGCGCCAAAATAACTCACTACAAGACAGCTTGTCCTGTTTGAATTATCTGACCGGTTAACAAACAACAGATAAACTCTTGTTGGGGGGATGAGATGCCCTGCAGAAGTTCAGGGGAGACCTTATCACTGTCTACAACTATCTGAAGGGAGTTTGTAGCCAGGTGGGGGTTGGCCTCTTCTCCCAAGAACTAGTGACAGGACAAGATGACATAGTCTTGAGCTGTGCTAGGGGAGATTTAGGTTGGACATTAGGAGGAACTTCTTTACAGAAAGGGTGATTAGAGATTGGAATGGGCTGCCCAGGGAGGTCGTGGAGTCACCGTCCCTGAAGGTGTTTAAAGAAAAACTGGACGTGCACTTAGTGCCATGGTTTAGTTGACATGGTGGTGTTAGGTCAAAGGTTGAACTCAATTATCTCAAATGTCTTTTCAAGCTGAATTGATTCTGTGATTCTCGCGCAACTTTGGAACATTTTGTCTCGTCCATTTACTTGAAACATGGCAAAAGAGACTGACCCCCACTTCACTACAACCTCCTTTCAGGTAGTTATAAAGGGCAATGAGGTACCCCTGAGCCTCCTTTTCTTCAGATTAAACAACCCCCCTTCCCTCACCCACTCCTCATAAGACATCTTTTCTAGACCCTTCATCAGCTTTGTTGCCCTTCCCAGGACATGCTCCAGCACCTCACGATCCTTTTTTGAGCAGTGCTAACAAGGCAGATACCCTGGTGTGAGTCTGTTACAGACCACCCAACCAGAATGAACTGGCAGATGATGTATTCTATAAGTGTCTGTCTGACGTTTCACAATTGCCAGCCCTTATTCTTGTGGGAGACTTTAACTCGCCAGATGTCTGTTGGAAACTCAAGACAGAGGAAAGAAGACAGTCTAGGACTGTCCTAGAGTGTGTGGAAGAGAACTTCCTGACACAGCTGGTAAGGGAGCCTACCAGGGGTGGGCCCCACTAGACCTGTTGTTTACAAACAGAGAAGGGCTGGTGGGATATGTGATGGTTGGAGCCTGTCTTGGGCACAGCAACCACTATAATTGAAATTATAGTTTTCAATTCTTGGTGAAGTAAGGAGAAGGGTCAACAAAACCTCTACCTTGGACTTCCGTAGGGCAGACTTTGGCCTCTTCACGACACTGGTTCAGAGAATCCCTTGCGAAAGAGTCCTTAATAACAAAGGGGTCCAGGAAGGCTGGACATACTCTAAGAATGAAATCCTAAAGGCACAGGAGCAGCCCTTCCCCATGTGCTGAAAGATGAGCCAGTGGGGAAGAAGACCGGCCTGGCTAAACAGGGAGCTTTTGCTGGAACTCAGGGAGGAAAAAAGAGAGTTTATGACCTTTGGAAGAAGGGGCAGGCAACTCAGGAAGAGTACAAGGATGTTGTTAGGTCATGCAGAGAGAAAATTAGAAAGATAATAAAAAGTGATTTCATTAATAAATTATTAACAGAAAGAGGGCCAAGGAGAATCTCCATACTTTTTGGGATGCAGAAGAGAACATTTTAACCAAGGATGAGGAAAAGGCTGAGGTACTTAATGCCTTCTTTGCCTCAGTCTTTAACAGTAAGACCGGTTGTCCTGAGGGCAACTAGCCCCCTGAGCTGGTCGACAGGGATGGGGAACAAAATAGACCCTCTGCAATCCAGGAAGAGGTAGTTACTGACCTGCTGAGCCACTTAAGACACTCACAAGTCTATGGGGCCAGATGGGATTCACCCAAGGGCACTGAAGAGCTCACCAAGCTGCTCTCCATCACTTATCAGCAGTCCTGGCTAACCAGGGAGGTCCCAAGTGACTGGAGATTGGGGCAATGTGACACCTATCTACAAGAAGGGTAGGAAGGAGGATCTGGGGAACTGCAGGCCTATCAGCCTGACCTCGGTGCCCAGGAAGGTTATGGAACAGATCATTCTGAGTACCATCATGCAGCACATACAGGACAACCAGGCGTTTAGGCCCAGCTAGCATGGCTTTACGAAAGGCAAGTCCTGCCTGACCAATCTGATCTCCTTTTATGACCAGGTGACCCGCCTAGTGGATGAGGGCTGTGGATGTGTCTACCTGGATTTCAGTAAAGCTTTCAATACTATCTTCTATGACATTCTCCTGGAAAAGCTGGTAGCCCATGGCTTAGACGGGTGTGTTCTTTGCTGGGTAAAAATCTGGCTGGATGGCCGGGCCCAGAGAGTGGTAGTGAATGGTGCTACATCCAGTGGGCAGCCAGTCACTAGTGGTGTTCCCCAGGGCTCAGTATTGGGGCCAGTCCTGTTTAATATATTTATCGATGATCTGGTCGAAGTTTGAAGATGACACCAAGTTGGGTGGGAATGTTGTGGGAGGGCAGGAAGGCTCTGCAGAGGGATCTGGACAGGTTGGATTGTAGGGCTGAGGCCAATTGTATGAGGTTCAATAAGGCAAAGTTCCAAGTTCTGCACTTCTGTCACAACACCTCCATGCAGCACTACAGGCTGGGGAAAATCTGTTCAGATATCCTCATGAAATCCCAGAGATTTACAGTGCCTGGAAATCTGCCTGGTGGAAAAGGACCTGGGGGTGTTGGTTGACAGCTGGCTGAACATGAGCCAGCATGTGCCCAGATGGTCAAGTAGGCCAATGGCATCCTGGCTTGTATCTGAAGTAGTGTGGCCAGCAGGACTAAGGAAGTGAGTGTCCCTCTACTCTGCCTTGGTGAGGCCACACCTCAAATACTGTGTTCAGTTTTGGGCCCCTCACTCCAAGAAAGACATTGAGGTTGTGGTAGTTTTGATTGGCCCAAAACATCAGAAAAGTATTTTTTAACATCTAAGAGAAATTTGGACCCTTCAGAAGCTGTTGTGGTAGGCCTGGAGAAGTGTCTGAAGGGTGGGGAGTGGCACAAAGATGGCTCCTGTGTGTCCTGAGTGAAAGTTCTGGAAGTTTTTACATCAAGTCCAGCAGAGCCAATCTCTGATGGCTCTGAGAGTGATAGACATGCTGCCTGCCAAGTTTGGGCCAATTAGAGGTGCTAGTTACACCTCTGTGAAAACATATTTAAGAAGAAATCAAAACAAGGTAGGCACGCACTTCTTTGTAGTTAGAGGAGGAGGAGGTAGAGGTAAAAATATGTGAAGGGAGAACAGCATAGAGATGCCAAGGTCAGTGAAGAAGGTGGGGGAGGAGGTGCTCCAGGCGCCGGAGCTGAAAACCCTCTGCTAGCTGTGGTGAAGACCATGGGGGGAGCAGGAGGTCCCCCTGCAGCCCATGGAGTCCACAGGAGCGCAGAAATTCACCCACAGCTCACGCCAGAAGAGCAGGTGGATGCCTGGAAGAAGCTGTGATCCAGTTGGAGTCTCATCGAAAGAGTTAAAACTGAAAAGGCCTTGCTCCTAGGATGAAAGCAGCCTGGCCTTGGCTCGGGAGAGTCTGCACCTTATAGACAAAGAGACTCATGTTGCAGCAGAATTCAGGCAGGATGTTGCTCGTGAGATTAGACCCACGCCAAAGAACTTCCCAGAGGACTGTCTCTCGTGGGAGGGACCCCATGGCTAAGTAGAGAACCCCCCTCCTTGATGGACTGACCAAAAAAAACCAAACCACTCACCCTGCCCGTGTTGTTGGTTTGGAAAGAGGGAAGGGGGTGAGCAGAGAGACAGTTTCTTAAGAGGGTGGGGGTGAGAGCAGAACTGTCTGGAGAGAGAGAAAGATAAGTAAAGAGTATTTGTAGAAAAAAAATTGTAGTGATGAATAGATTTATGAACCTGCTCTGTGAACTGAAAAAATACCCCACACCCTGCCCCCCTACCCAAGCTTGTTGGTTAAAAACAGGAAAAAGGATAAATAAAAATGGGTTCGTAAGAAGGAAGGAATGAGTGAACAAAATAGTGTATGAAAAGTTTATTTTTGCCTTGCATTTATCCTCCAACTCTGTTAGGTAATTAAATCACTTTAGAACTTTAAGTTTGGAGCCTGTATGCCCTTTCTTCCATGCGTCCTCCTACCAGTGTCCTATCTCATTTAACTCACGAGATTAGTGTGTGTTTTTACAGTTTTTGTTCCTTTCCCCTCTCCTGCACACCTGCAGCAGGAGAGAGCCGGAGTGTCAGCGTTTAGTCAGGGTCAAACCCCGACAGGGGTGATGGAGCAAGTCCAGAGGACAATGAAGCTAGTGAAGGGTCTGGAGCACAAGTCTTATGAGGAGTGACTGAGGGAACCAGGGTTGTTTAGTCTGGAGAAAAGGAGTCTCAGGGGAGATATTGGTTTCTACAACTACCTGAAAGGCACTTGTAGTGAAGTGGGTATCAGTCTCTCCTCTCAGGTAACAAGTGACAGGACTTGGCTTTAAGTTCTGCCAGGGAAGGTTTAGATTGGATTTTAGGAAAAATTTCTTCACTTAAAGGGTGGTCAGACATTACAACAGGCTGCCCTAGAATTGTTAAAAAAAATCACTTAAGGACATGATTTAGTGGTGAACATGGCAGTGATAGGCTAACAGTTGGTTTCAATGACCTTGGAGATCTTTTCCAACCTTAATGATTGTATGATTGTAAGAACAACACCTAGTCTTGCACCTGGAAAGGAAGAACCCCTTACAAAGATACAGGCTGACACCTGCCGGGCTGGGGGGCAGCTGTGCTGAAAAGGACTTAGGAACTCTTGATCTTGGGAACTCTCGATAGACAGCAAGCTTAACATGAGCCAGCAGTGTGCCCTGGCAGCAAAGGCGGTCAATAGCATCCTGGGCTGTATTAGCAGTAGCATAGCCATTAAATCAAGGAAAGCGATTATCCCCCTTCACATAGCACTCATTAAACCATATCTGGAATACAGTTTTGGGCACAGTACAATGCAGGAAATACATTGATCAGCTGGAGCATGACTAGTGGAGGGCCACTGAGATTATCAGGGGCCAGGAGCACATGCTGTAGGAGGAGACACTGAGGGAACTGATCTTTTTCAGCCTGAAGAGGGGAAGGCCTAACATTAGTCTTTCAGTACCTACAAGGAGGCTATGAAGAAGACAGAGCTAGGCCCTTCACAGTGGTGCATGGTGGAAGGACGGGAGACAACAGGCATAAGTGGAAACAAGAGGCCCTGACTGGATAGGAGAAACTTTTTCAGTGTGAGGATGGTCAAGCATGTGATCAAGGTGCCAGAGAAGTTGTACAGTCCCCATCCTTGGAGGCTTTCAAGACCAGACTGGATAAAGTCCTGAGCAACCTGGTATAACCCCTAGATGACCTTGCTCTGAGCAGGACATTGGACTAAAGACTTCCTGAGGTCCCTTCCAACTGGAATTTTACTATGATCCTATATTAATGAAAGTTAAGCCCTATTGTGCTCTCTTCCTTTCTGGAATGCCTGTTAATTACTTAACTGGGTTCAGCAGTAGAAAAATATAGTTCATTATCTGCAGCTTGCAGCTGAGACAGCTGCTGCCTTTGCACATATAGGGAAAACACGTAAGATATTTGTTATCACAAGGACTTAGTGGTCTTGGACAAAGGTCCGGCAACATGTTTAATGCTAGTTTGCTCTGTATAAGGAAGGGACATAAAACCAGCACGTGACAGAGGAAAAGTGGAGAAGTACCTATCAGCTTGAGTCTCAATACAGACGGGCCTATCCAGCATGCTGTACACCAGAAGAGAGATCTATCTGATGCCATCACCTTGAGACCCTGATAGCAGAAGGAGTGTAAGACAGCATCTAATTAGATTACTATAATTGGTTCCATATAGATTCTGGTTTTGTGTCTATAAACAACCTCTTTTTCTCACATCCTGGGTGCCGTTTGTTGTTTTCTTGAGCCCTCGTTGTTGGCCCAATAGCTAAACAGAACAGCAAATAACCTGAGGGTAAAACACAAGTCTTCTAGACAGTAGTACTAGGGCCAAGAAATGGGCTTCCATCAACTGATCTATTGCTCATTTTTTACTAATACTTATCCCACTACAATAGACTTCACTGAATCAAAATTAGAGCCTACAAAAAAAAAGGCTAATGTTACATAACAGCTAGTTTGCCTTTATCAAAAACTGTGTGTAGGCTCTATAAGAACTAGCTAGTTGTACCAATTCATTTACTTGGATTAGTGAAACTATTATTCTAAAATGCATTCCAAACCCTGTGTGTGGTCAGAGCAATTCAGCAGAAGGCCAAGTAAACAATAGAAGGTTTGGCTAAATGAACATACAAATAATAGACTCCTGTAAAAACACATGAAGCAAACATTTATATTGACATTTGAGGTACAGACTCTCCCTTGAAATAGCTCAGCTACAGAGTACATATTTGTTGCTGTTGAGCCGCTAGCAGAGAAAAGGACTCGGATTCTCAGTGTGGCATAGAAAAGAGAGCTTTATTATTTTGATTCCAACTTATATAGACTTTTCAGAGGTCACCCAGATTGGTCAGTCAGAAACCTCCCCCTAGGCCTGATTGGCCAGGCCTGAACTGTCCAAATCTCGAGACACTGTTTTAATAACATCCAAACTTTATCTTTGTTAATAAAACACAGGAGAAAGTTCTCATGGGAAAGACCTGTGCTAGCCACACATATTTATGGACAGAGTTGCTACAGAAGCAGCAAGTTTGAAAAGTTTGGTAGAAGTTTTGGATTGCAGAGGCTCTGACGCCAGACTTGTTCTGGGAATAGCATTTGGACCTAAGATTCTAAAATGGGAGGTTTTTAAAGATCTTTGTATTTCTCAGTACTTGGTAATTTCAGAAAACATTCACTTAATAAAAAGAACTTTAGTTTAGCAGTGTATGAAATACCTGCCAAAACCTGACTTACAAGTGCTTGGCTCCTGACTGTAATCAAGCTTTTTGTTGAGAGTAGAGTCTCATCCCACCCACTGTACCTGAAGGTCCCCTTTTGTTCTCTTTATCAAATGTTTTCCACTCCATTACAGACCTAGCTTTAAAAAAATAGTTTAAAAATTTAGTGAATTTAAACTAAAAAAGCCTTTAAAAAAAGTTTCTCAGTGACCATAGAACCCAAAGATCATATGTAAGCAATTGTTAGTTGGGGGGGGGTGGGGGTGTGGAGGGGAACACCAAACAATGTTTTTATGAAAGCAAAATGTAACATTTAAAACCACTTAGAAGTAGACAGTGTTTTCATTAATGCCATCCAGATCTGCAGTACTGATGTCATACCAATTTATTGCTATTAATGATAAAAGCAGAATGAAGAGCTATACCAGGACTATAGTAGAAATATAATAGTGATTTCCAATATTCACAGAATAAGACATAGCCATATCTAATGACAATAGCAGTTCCTACTGGAAATCTATCACTTATTGTAAACATTGTATTTGTGCAAATTCTTTTTCATACTTTAATTCCTAAAAATCATGAAAGGCAAATTTAGTAGCATAAAACACATCCAGTTTCACATATGGCAATGAGAACCCTTCTTCATAGACAACCAAAAACCTAGCAGCACATTTTCAAACATTATTACAAGCATTTCTGGATTACTCTCCCTCCAAATCCCCTCCATGCTCAAAGCACCAAAAATAAAGTGCAATGCTCATAAAAATGTATCAAGAAAATAGCCACATTCTTTTCTTTGTAATAAAAAATGAGTAATTTGCCTCAGTCTTAACAGTGCTATACTGCGTCCATCATTTTGGGTTCTTCATCTTTTTGTAGCATTGAATTTAAATTGCAGACACTTCTGTTTATGCAACCTTGTAGATCATTTGCATTCTGCAACAAATGAAGAATTGAAAGCTTAATCTCAATACATACATACACTTACAGAGAATTAGGTCAAGCTATTTTGTCTGTGTTAAGATGAGATAATTTTGTAATAAAATATAATTTCTTAAATAAAACCCTAGACAGCATTATCATAATGTGAATATCAGAAGCTTCTTTACATTTAGCTAGCATCCCTTATTGTGCATTTTCTTAGGGTTCAGTTACCAGATCTTACCAAACAGATACCCTGAACAAATTTATTTCAAAGTACTCTAAAATTGTGTCTCCTTCCCCAACATCCAGCTTTTAAAAGCCTTTAAAATTTTCTTTTCAGCCCAAGATGGGATCATCACTAACACTGAAACCAAACACCACAGTGTTCCAAGATAAAGATAAAAACAAGGGCAAAATAAATGTGTAAATTTTCCTTAGATTTGATTACCTGTGTATTTCCATTAATGGGATTAGTAATTTGCAGTTGAAAGCTCATTTCACTTCCTGTGATACAAAGTATATTTAATTCTAGTACCTGAAGAGGTTAATGATGCAGTTTTCTATTTAGCACAATTATTCAAGGGCACTGAACTTACATATGCCTTTTGACACTATAAATTGTGATAGCTTTCAATAACAAACTCTCTCCCATATTGATAATAGTGCACGCTAGAACTAACAGTGCTCCAAGTATAGAGACCTAGATATCAAAAAGTACATCTTCTCAAGAGTATAGCAAAAATTTATTCCTAATAGAGTTTTTGTATTAATTTTTGGAAATAAAAAGTCTACCTGTGACAAAGACTCCAGTCCTTCTACAATACCAGTATAGACACTGGAATTCTCTACTGACATAGCTTGAAAGCCTTGAGACTGTGAACAGATTCTCACTCTTGATTTGAATGCTTCAAGCTCAGTTTTAAAAGCTTCCAAATAGCCTTCTTCCCCTGCCTGAAAAGAGAGGAATGAAATATTTTTCATCTTAGCCAGATTTACTTCTAGTTGTAAGCATACATACTGCTAAAAAGAAGTCCTGCAGTAATGCATATTATACTCATTGAAGGATAATGGTTTGGACAAGTCAATAACAATATTAGCACCAGTCAGCTTAAAAAGAAGATTCAGGTAGGATGTTTTTTGTTTGTTTGCATCGTTTTAAAGAGACTTGGGCATTTGAGAAGTATAGGAACTGAGTTACTCCTTCATCTGAGAACATGCAAGAGCAAAACAAATATAATTTTAATCCTTCCTTTATTCTACCTCAGAAGCCAATACCTTTAAGAGAAAAGGTACTCCTGGCAGCACTCACTTCAAAAGCAAAGCACGAATCAAAGTGGGTGTCAAGTCCTTAGGGCAGCATTAAGATCAGCATGACTTGATTCTTCAGTCTTGTATAACTTAATATAGAACCTGAATCAAACCGCAGATTCAGTCTTCTCACATCTCTCCCTCTCTCAGCATTTCAGAGCTAACTATCACTGACTGAAGAGAAGCAGACTCCAAATTGGGCCCTGCCATGAACTGCATAGAGAAGCATTATGACAAGCAAAATAGGACACTCAGTCCTTAGACATATTCACATTTGCCAAAGTAATTTAGGTGGCACTTCATTATTCCACACTCCTGTGGTTCCCACGCTATGTTCTGCTTTCCCTCTGGCCTAACAAGAATCCATGGAACTTCCATTTTCAAGATCAGAATTACACAAAACATTCATCCTAGAATGAACTGCCAACAAAACACCACTTCCCTATAAGCTTGATTCAGTCAATAACATATTTAACCTCCAACCTCCTTCAGAATACTGATCCCTTGCAAGGGTATCAAGAGTTTTTCTCAGTGATATACAAATTCTGACTTACTTTGGCTTTTTGGAAGAATAGACGAAAACAGCCTCTTGGATCCACATTACAGTTTCTGGCCATTTCTATAATAAACTGCATCACAAGTGCTTGGTGTGCTATTTGTTCCATAAGAGCTCTTTTCTGAAGAGAAAGTACATAATTACAGAAAATATCTTTAAAAGTATAACTCCATCTAAAATCCAGCAAAATCTTTGCCTTTGATTCCTAAAGAGAAAAGAACTGATGCTGACAGAGGCAAAGAGTTAATTAGCTGAGACCAGATCTAATATAGCAATGCGGTTTTGAGGCTTCCTTCATTATGGGAAGACACAGAGAAGAGTAATTAAATCGGCTCATCAATCTGGATAGCTTTTCTGTAGTGTAAGTCGGAAACTGTATACTTTTAAGCAGTTTAAAGTTCTTCCTAGTACCTGTTCAGCTTCTAGATGAAAACACCATAAGATGAGATATTTAGCTGTTTCTTCACATACAAGATATGGGTGGTCAGACAAAAATCTTTGACTGTCATCCCATCTGCCCAGCATACCTAATTAAAAAAAAAAAGCCACACAAATTCATACATTCAATATTTCAATTATTTAATGCAGTGAGGACATTATTGAAATTTACATACTACTACAATCTCCTTCACGCTTCATTGTTACCTCAGAAGAGCTGCATGCTAATCAAACTGAACTCAAATTTTTTGTTGTTTTTAAAACACCACACAATGCTGAAAGAGCATTGCCAATAAGGTATGCTCAAACTGTAAAAATACAATAAGACCTTAACAGCAGCAACTAACTATATTTTAGTACCTCTGGCAGTGTTAAAAACAAGTTAATCATAAGTGGTTTTCACACACTGTAACAAAGTAGTATCTATACATATTTGTTAAGAATTTGATAGCATAACTAAGTTGATGGATTTATACTCAGTGATTTTGACAGAAAAGTTCTTAAAGTGCTTGCAAGTAAGATAAATAGAAATGAAAGCATAATCATAGTCTAAAATTAATATGCTTCTGACATAGTTTGCTAGGTTTTAGGAAATACAAAGCTATTTTTATAATCAAGTTCAAGCATTAATGTCAAAACAGGAGACCCAACTCAGTGGTTGAAAGTTAACTAGAAGACTGAATTGTAGTAAGTAGCATGAAGCTACCTTAATGGAAAGAGTTGCAGGTTGAAAGTCAGAATTCAAAATTCAAGAAGTGAGATCACCTTCCCCCCCCCATTGCCCTTCACATGAGTTAATTGCCCTAAAATATATATTAGTGATTTTTCACTGCTTGCCAGTACTAGATACAAAGTTTTACCCTTCTATCACTCATATAAATAAAATTAAATTTAAAATTAAAAGTGGTTGCATCTCTACATAGTCTTAACAGCTGTTTTGCAGATATTTACCTTTTATCATTCATCCCCCTCATGGATTATGAGGCAGTAAAACTCCAGCTACTTACAGGAGGCAGGTACAGACAATCCCAGGTACTTTTACATGCAGGAATTGCATCTCCACTAATGTCCCTATCATTTCCCATGGAACAGTAGAAAAAGTTGCTAGAATTTTAATTTTCATCACTTGAAAATTTTTTTCAGTTCTATATTGATGCAAGAAGTTTTCATTGATCATAGGAACCAAAAGACTTCTGTGATTTAGTTTCCTTTACTTTGAAATGGTTATTTGTTACAATGCTACATCTCCTGTCCTGAGAAACAAGAATCTAGATACACTACTTGACAGATGTTTCATTTGTTAACACCCAGTTTGAATAATAATAATAAATAGACCTACACAAATTCTACAGGAGGTTAAACTGCAAAATGTTGGAAGCAACATACTTACCAAAGTATCTAATCTTTTGTTCATGCTTCTGTATAAATGATTTAGATATATCTTCATCTTCTACTTCTTTTCTTTTATATTGACTAATAAAACTCTAAAGATGAGGAAAAAATTATCATAGAATCTCCACATACACCTTTTTGAACTATTCATTGCTATCTAAAGTGCAATGTTCTAGTTTTAAGCATAGCCCAGCAAACACATATGTAGCCCACACTTAATGTACCTATGAAGGTTATTTACCAAAACATAGCTTGTCTAATTAATAATAGGGTGACAATGGACTTATCATAATCTTCTTCTAAGCAATAATCTATCTCAAAGTTCTACACACTGGTAGGAACTTCCTGATCTATAAATGATGAGAAACATCTATACCACCTAGCCCCAATGAAGCTAACCCAGTGGAATTCTGAAAAATGATGCTTTAATGGTTCATATTCAAATTAAATGCCAAAAACAAAACTGGAACTTAATATGAAGACAGTTTGTGCTAAATAATATTTATTAAGATTCATGTTCTTAGAGGTCAACTGTGCATGTTTCAAATGTGAGAATTTGGCATAACAAAGAAGCAAATTTCATGTGAAGAACAATTGCTCATCCTTGGTTTTGGCAGCAGTTGCTATAAGGGACAAATAAAACTTCTGATTCCCAATTAAAGGAGAAGTGTCACACACATTTGTGATATCAGTGCAACATGTCCCCTTTAAAAGGGAAAAAAAAGAAAGAAAAACATTGAACACATTACAATAAGCACTACACTAGATATAGAAAACACTCAAGATGAGAAATAAATGAAATATAAAAGGCATATAATTATGTTCATACACATTTATACGTCGTACCTTATTAAATACTTCCTTACTAAAAGAATCTGTATTCCATAGATTCTGTCTTTCCCTCTCTATTAGGGCTTCTTCTTTTCTCCTCCATTCTTCTTCCTTCTGTCTCAGTTCTGAAGCTTCAGTCTGTGCTTTGGCATATTCCTGATCCACAGATTCTGAATTATGCAGTGCTAAACTACCAAGTTTCTGCTGGGCTTCTGCTAGATTCCATTTGGATTCTATGGAGCTTTTCACAAACTCTTCTTGTTTTTGACAGATTAATTCAATCCCTTGATCATAGGCCTGTGTGGAAAACAAAACATGCTGTTTAGGGAAGGAAAACTGATAGAATTTATGAAGCATATAGAAACAGAAGGCTTTGACTCCCAAATAGAACACTGAGATGGAAGGCATCTTAAAAGCAATATTATAGTCACAACTGACTAAATATAATGTTACCAGATGATAAAATGTCTACACCAGGTAAGCTAACACAATGCTCGTTCTACCAAAACCACTGGCCTATGGAAGTGCACAATGTCCATTGTGTAAGAAGGAGAACTAGAAGTTCTCCAGCCCCAGTGCCCTGCCAACTCAGCCAAGTCAACTGGAACATTGGAGTCCCCGACCACCAGGGACCACCAAAGAGACCCCCAGGACAGAAGAACACGTGTAAAGGGGAGGGGAAATATGTTAATGATTTTGGGGAAATGATTATCATATGTATGTTTAGTCTGGGACAATCAAAGAATATGTATATATAATACAGTATATAAACAGAAACTTCCCTGTACTCAGCATGCACATTTTTAGGAGGAGCTATCCCCTCATGTATCCAGCCAAATAAAGAATGCCTGCTTCTTAATGCTACATTGGTGTTAAGGAGTTTTTTCATTTTACCAAATTTTTGGTAACTCAGGTGGCACACACTCCTGAATTTCAACTTATCCGAGGGATCGCAGGACCTCCAGCCAGCACCAAGGGATTCTTGGGGAGAACCTTCGATCCCCTGTCCAAAGGAAATAGGAGCAAGACCCCTGGTAAGATAAAGGCATTCTTTACTTTACTTTAAAGATGCCAACTGTTAACCTGCCTGTAAGGCACAGCAGAAGCTATGCAGGGTTTGGTTTAAAGGTACCTAAGGTGGGAAAAGGGAAGGGTTAGAGTCCCTTCTAAGGAGCTCCTAAAAGGTAATTGGTTATAATGGGAAACAAAACCTCAAAAGGGGTATCACAGGTGTCACCACTGGGATGCATCTTGAAACTTTGGAAACAAATTGGAGGTGATCCCCTCATGCGTGAAAAACTTATAAAATTTTGTAATCAATGGTGGCCACTTTACACGCTGGAAAACCAAGAGAAGTGGCCTAAGGATTAAACCTTACAGTATAATACCATATTGCAATTAATGTTGCTTTGTAGAAGGAAAAATAAGTAGGATGAAGTTCCTTATACACTTGATAAGGAAAAGAAAGACAAAGGGTTGAAAGAGGTGTTGTTTTCTGTGCAGCATAGGACAGAGGTGCTTAAAGTGCAGGCGAGAGGAGGAGGATTTAGAGCTAATGGTTGCTCTGTGGAGAAGAATTGGGGGGAGCGTGAATGACGAATCACCGGAGAATACAATTAAATGCACGAGCAGGTCGTGGGAAAGTGGACTGGAATGGAGAGAACACTTTAGGGGATCAGAGGATTTTGGTCCGATTGCAGGATGCACTAGAAGGCAGCAAAGAGAGATTGGGTGCAGCAGCGCAGTTTCGCAGTTCACGAGCGGCCACCCCACGCCGCAATGTGGGGGAGGCTGCCCGGAGCTGAAACACAGCAGGCAGGCACGTGGCTGCAGCAGGCAGTGGAGCTGCGGGGGACGCGAGTCGCTGTGGAGGCGTGGCGATGTGCAGGATCACCATCTGAGATTTCCAGGGAATTTATTTAGGTCCACAGTTGAGGGTCTGGGGATGGTGAAGAGGGGCAGAGAGGCAAGGGAAGGTAAGGGGTGCTGGAAACCCAAGATGGCGAACCCCGAGGGAGGCTCTCACAGAGGGTTATCAGGAGAGGGAAGAGGGGCATAGTTAACTCAGAAGAGCCAACCAGGGAAAGCCAGAGGGGAGGAGCTAAGGAGGGGAATACAGCATGAGATGGCACAGACTCCAGCCAGAGAGAAATCTCTGGAACAACATCAATATACAAAAAAATCCTATTAGCACACTGCAACAATTGGGGGAGAGGTTGGGGGAGTTCTGATGGCTCCCCTCTGGCAGGCAGTTAGGAATTATGGTCCAGTAATCCTGTTTTTAATAATGAATTTAATGTCTCAGAGAAAGGTGGCAGAAGTTTATAGGGAAGATTTGGATAGAGTTGCTAAAGTATTTGAAACCATAATTAGGACTCAGGACCCAACCCCCCCACTCAGAAACAATTGGTTGAATATTATAATAATTGGTGGTTAAAGTATACTTTGGTAATTTGTATTAATTAGTGGCTGAAGTGTATTTTGCAATTTCTGTTGTGATAGTCATTAGCTGAAGTGTATTTGGCAATTTGTAAAGAAAGGGGACATTGGAAAAGGGAGTGTCCCCAAGCCAGGGCAAATTGAACAAAGAACCTAAACCAAGCTCTTCAAGCCATCAAGCTCAAGACCTTAAGTGAAAATGAAGAACCCCCTGAAGGAACCAGGGGAATCATCCTCATCTGATCCCCTGGTCACATTACTGCTGGGAGTGAAAAGGTAAATTTTTAAAATTCATACAGGAACAACTTATTCAGTACTAAATACATGCAGAGGAAAACTTGGCTCAGAATCTGTAAGCGCTGTGGGTGCAACAAACAAGAAAGAGAACAGGCCATTTTTTACAACTATTACTATTTAAATTCATAAAACAGTGGAGGAAACACCAATTTGTATATGCCTGAATACCCAATCCCCTTGTTGGCAAGATTCATTGGGAAAATTGGATGTTCAAATAACTTTCTGGGATGGAGAAATACAAATTCAAACACAAGAATCAAAAGCCGTCGAGGCAAAGATTTGATGTTACAGGAATCAGAAAAGTTGGAAGAAACCCCAGAGGGGGCAGAAAATGCTGTAACCCTGTTGGTATGGGCAACTGAGATGCCTGGATGATCAGAAGTGGCAAGACCAGTGAGAATTACTCTCAAACCTGAAGCCAGATCAGTAAAGCAAAAACAATATCATATTAAGTGTGAGGCAAGGAAAAAGTTGGAAAAACTTATAAAAAAATTTTAGCCTATGGGTTAATGAAAGAATGTGAATCAGAGTATAACACACCAATATTACCAGTTATAGATTAGTACAAGATTTAAGGGCCATTAATAGAAAGTACCTGATATTCATCCAGTGGTAGCTAATCTGCACACACTCTTGACAGCACATAAAAGGGAATACAAATGGTTCATGGTGTTCAATCCTAAAGATGCCTTTTTCTGTAATGCCTCTTGACTCAGATAATTTAAAAATTGTTTGCTTTTCACTGGGGGAATCCAAACACTGGGTGGAAGGCACAGCTAACATGAATTGTGATAATAAAAAAAAAATTGGAAAGCATTCTGCCAGCATTCAAGACTGAAAGTAAGTGAGTAAGTGCATCAATACTACTGTAAGCCTGTTACATTTCTTAGGACAAACTAGATACAAAGTGTTGAAAAAAATGCCACAAATAGGCAAAGAAGCAGTAATATATTCTAGTTTTGAGATCTTGCAGGAAAAAGAAGCTTGGGAAGCAGCTGAAAAGAAGCCATTTGCCAGACTCCAGAGCCAAGGACTACAAGCTGCCTTAGGTATGGCCAGATGGTGTCGATTTTGGATTGCCAATTATGGGGTACTGGCAAAACACTTGTATGGCCCTTCACCGAAAATACTTGGTATGGACTCCTGAGAGTCAGAGGGCCTGGAAAGTCCTGAAATAACCTTAATAACAACCCCTGCATTGGGACTCTCACACTTAACCAAACCTTTTGAGTTATCTGTACATGAAAGGATGCACCTGGCACTAGGGAGCACTGGACAGTGTTTGGGGTCATGGAAGCAGCCTGTCCAAACAATTGGACAATACAAGTGAGGAATGACCCAAAGACCTCAGAGTGGTGGTAGCTGCAGAGAAGCACAAAAGCTGATATGTACCCCACATGGTAATGGATGGTTTTGGAACAAAAAAGAAAACATTGGACCAGGTTGCTCAATTGGAGCAGGACAATGCTGAGCTTAAAGTAACCGCTACTTTAAACCCAGCCATGTTTCTCCAGGCTTCAGAAGAAGCCCAGAGACCTTTTACCATGATTGCCTGGTAACCATTAAACAAGCATGTTCTGGCAGACAGGATCTCAAGAGCAATCCCATCCAGGACCTGGAACCAGACCTGCACACCAGTGGGAGCAGCACATTACAGGCAGCTGTGTATGCAGTGGGAACCTCAACTCAGGTAATATAAGCCCAGGCTTTACCTTTTAACACATCAGCACAAAAAGCAGAATGAATGACTGTATTGGTTTGAAAACAAACCAGTGGGAGATCACAAGTGAGGATTAAAATTAATAGGAAAATTTAAAAATAAGTGAAATAATACAAGGAAAAGCACTGACAAAGTCAGATACAACCTGACACCCTGTTAGGGTGGTGGTAGCAGCCCAAATGAAGTAGTTCAGTTGAAGCAATGATCTTGTGAAGGTCTGGTCTCCACCTGAAGGTCCAGTGGTAGCACTTGTCCTCTAAGAATCCAGTAGACAGAGCAGTAGACTTAGGCCGTTCCAAGGCCAGGTTATATCCAGGTGGGAATGCTTGGCTCCTCCCTCCTGGGCGGAGCATCTCACAATAGGATGAGATAAGTCCATGAGTCATGTGGTGGTTTCTTGCTGGCCCATTGTCTGTTATCAGGGGTGGGTCATTAGCAGGTGATAACAGCTAATGGCCCACAGCTGGTAGTAATAGAATACTGAATACATCTATATTGTAACCTAGGACAATGACCTTACACTGGGTGCTAGAAATCACTGAAGGAAAAAAGGTACACACTAATGAAACCATATGGAAGGAGTTTGTTATCAGCACAGACGTCTCCTATGAAGTACAAAGGAGAAATTAGTCATCTGCTACAGAGTGTGCAAAAGCTGAAAAAAAGTGGCTGTGATGCCCTTGTAAAGCCCATCAGTTTGGAGACTCCCCAGTTAATACAGGGAATCAGTTAGCTGACAAAACAGCTAAAGAGGTTGCTGAAAAAGGTATCCTTGCGCTAATACCTAATAAAAAGTTGAATGTCCTAGAACAAAAATCAAATCAGGACAGGCAGTTAGGCCCATCATTGGAAGCTATGGAAAATCCCAGCAGGTGATTGGTAAACTCATGTGGGCAGATAATTGTACCTCCAAATTAATGTATAAGATAATGGAACTAAAACATCAGGAAACACATTAAGAAATAGAGAATATGGTAACTAGTTTACAAAGGAATATAGTAATAATGAAGATTACAGAAATTAATAGATCAGTTATTGAAAAATAAGCAATTTGTTTTACAAAATAATCTTAAGGAAGGAAGGAGGCCACCTGCAGGACTAGTAAAACAGAAGAATTCACCAAGTGATTATTAGCAAATTGATTTTGCAGAACTGCCCAGGCAGAATGGGGACTGGCAGATTTTGGTATTTTGGTACTTTTCTGGATGGCCAGAAACTCTCCAATGTCGCACCAACAAGGCAAAGGAAGCTTCAAACTTTTGCTGAAATTGATATAATGGTGCTAAAATTTAATCTTTTAAGTTTTAAAAGGCACAATGTTATCAACAAATCATTGGGACTAGACTCGCATGTACATCCTTTCCAACCAGAAGATACGGTGTGCATCAGAACCTGGAGTTGTGGACCAATCCAGGAGAAGTGAAAGGGACCATATCAAGTCCCCCTGGTAACCTACATCGCACTCAAGGTGGAAGGAATTGAACCCTGAGTTCATCACACGTGGGTAAAACCAGCAAAACATTAAACACAGCAGAAACAAGACTGACTAACACAGTCATATATATATATAAATCCTATAGAATAGGTATAGAATATGATTTTCTTAGGGAATATTATTTATTTGATCTAGATGAAAATGATAAATAATTGCATATTTATAATAATAATAATAGAAGCTATAATCCTAATTTCTAAGAAAGGGAATGTAGTCTTAAAATTAGTGCAAGATTTTGACAAATTACAGAATGCAACTTCTATAACAGCTTGTTTGCCAACACCAACCTCTGCAGAAAATCCAGTTCCATGGGGAACTTTAGTCAACAATTTGACCAAAATTTGGGAACACATGTGGGACCTTACAAAACAGATTAGCTTTAGACCTATTACTGTTACATTAACGTGGAGTATGTGGTTACTTGAATTTAAACAACAATACTTGTGTGCACACTCCAAATGTGACTGCTAAATTGGATGATCAGATAGGATAAAAATTGGTTGCTGCATCTAGCAGAGAATTAAGGACAGGATTAGAAAGTAACTAGTTAAATAAAATATTTAAAGAATTTGGATTTTCTCTAACTGGTTGGTTGACCTCACTTGTGCAAATTATAATTGTAATCATAGTAATAATTGTGATTATGATATTTGCCTTAAAAATGTATATGATGTTAGGAAAACAAAGGTGAGGCTTAGGAAGGCTTGAAAACAAGCTTCGCAAGCCTCAAAGGGGGGATGTTACCAGATGGTAAATTGTCTACACCTGGTAAGCTAACACAATGCTTGTTCTATCAAAACCTGTGGAACTGCACAATGTCCATTGTGTAAGAAGGAGAACTGGAAGTTCACCAGCCCCAGTGCCCTACCAACTCAGCCAGGTTGACTGGAACATTGGGGTCCCCGACCACCAGGAACCACCAGAGAGACCCCCAAGACAGAAGAACACGTGTAAAGGGGAGGGGAAATATGTTAATGATTTTGGGGAAATTATTATCATATGTATGTTTAGTCTGGGACAATCAATGAATATGTATGTAAAATAGAGTCTATAAACAAACTTCCCTGTACTCAGCATGCACGACTTTGGGAGGAGCTATTATCCCATGCATCCAGCTGAATAAAGAATGCCTGCTTCTTAATACTACATTGGTGTTAAGGAGTTTTTTCATTTTACTGAATTTTTGGTAAAAATAATACTGTGTAGATAGATGATTTTTAAAGGAAACTTCTACTTCAAGCTTTCTAACCCTATCTGAAAGATATTTATATAATAATTGCCACCAGTCATACAATCTCCAGATGCATATCATAAAATTCTTTTGTAGATGAAAGGATTTACCTCACTTCCCTCTGGTTATCCTTACACTGCAAAATTAACAATAGTCAAAATAGCACAATACAAGACATACTTCTAAAAAGAAAGCATTTGCTTTTTGATGTCAAATTGTAACACTAGAGTGTTGTGGTGGATAATACCACCTCAGGAACTGCTGGGGAGCCGAGTGGTTCCAGTACAGCAGGGCTTCACTGGTGGGAGACATCCTAGTCTCCCCCCTGGAGAACATGATGGTCCCTCCCCAAATTATGTAAATCCCCCCAGCTGTAACCTAAGCCCTGATCCCATCCCTTCCTTCTCCCCATTGGTTGTGATGTTCCCCCCCGCCTCCTCTTACCTGACCCTCCAGCTATCCCTATAAATATAGACAACGAGGGTCTCTCTTCCTCTTTCATCCTGGACCCCTTCGGAATAAACTTCTGGAATATCCAGCTGACTGAGCGCTCTGAGTTCTTTGTCTCTGGTGACGCACGAGCTATCCAACTCTGTGGGTGAGTGAGAATATGTGCCATACACCGGCACGGGTGTGAGAAAGGTCGTTCTGTACAGCACCAGGCAGTGCTGGCTGGAGTGATCTCTCAATAGCCTTAGAGACACTTTCGGTAAACGCAGAGGCCTGGTTCCACCCCTCCTTCCCCCCTCTGCCCCAAGTGGCGCCCGATACAGGGACCTGAAAAATCCCTGAAAGTGTCTCGGAAGGCTTTATGCCATAGATGTCACGATCGGAGCAGCTACTTCCCTCGAAAACAGGTCTAAGTTTTATTAGATCTGTTTAAGGAGGCAGCCGAGAAATCTCCGTTTGTCTGGGACAGGAGAAATCGGCTAACACCAGAGAACCACACCGAAAGTTTTTTTTTACACTCTCGGAAGCCTCGAAGTGGTAAGTGAGGCTTTGCCGGGGTGAATTTTTCTTTTGTTTTCTTTCCTTATTCTTTCTTTCGGTGTTGGGAAGAATTTATTTGGGGAATATGGGTGGGAAGTTAACCCGTCCCCAATCAGAGCTTTATACCTACCTTAAAACTACCCTTAAGTCAGATAATTCCCAGTTTTCTAAGGGGAATTTAAAATGTTTTGTTCGTTGGATTTTTAACATCTTTCCAAATGTTTCTGTAGCTGCTGTTCAGTCTCTTAGTTTCTGGGATAAGATCGGAGAGAAACTAACTGTTCTCACACAGGCTGGGGATCAAACGATTGCTAATTTTCTCCCTTTGTTTGTAGTGATTTATAAGTCTGTTAAGAACGCTAAGACTGAATCAGTTCTGCCGAAAAATTCAGATCTCTCTTGTGCTGTCTCCCCTGTGTCTGTTCCCTCCCTCGCTGTCCCTAAACCCCTAGAACCCCAGGGGGGAGAAGCGCTCTCTCCCCTATCCCCTGCTCCAGCCGGGTCTGGCCAGCCTGGCTCGAGCCTGCCCCTCACCCTCTTCCCAGCTCCCCAAAACCTCCCTACCTCGACTCCATGTTTTTCGCGAGACGGCACAAACCACGCGTTACCCTTTCCTCCTGCGGGGCAACATGGCGCCGCCCAGGTGGAGAAACAAGCTGGCACGCCTGATTCTTATCAGTTTAAAACTCCCGGGTTAGCGTCGGTCCCTCCCCCCGCAGTATCGGGTGTCCCTGCGTCGGTCCCTCCCCCCGCAGTATCGGGTGTCCCTGCGTCGGCCCCGCCCCCGCAGTATCGGGTGTCCCGTCGGCTCCGCTCCTCGTGGTATCGGGTGTCCCTGCGTCGGCTCTGCCCCCCCGCGGGGAGCTCCCATCCCGGCGCGGGTCCCTCCCTCGTTCACCCCCCCCTCCCCGGCGGTGCTACTCCTGCGGCCCCGCTCCTCCCCGGTTCCCACGGCAACGGAGCCAGCCAGCGACGGAGGAGGAGCCGTCCCCACTGTGCCCGGTCCCGGCCTCGGGCTGCCTGTTCCTCTTCGGAGGAGGAGAGCAGCGACTCTGAAGAGGACCCGTGGCTCGATATACGCAGGCAAGCCGCACACGAGGGGCACTGGGAAATAGCCAACAAAATCTCTGTCACTGCAGCGCCTGTCCATTATAATAGAGCTGGAGGGAACCCCCGGTGGGACGCCCTCCCGTATGCACAGATAAAAGAGATGTGCAAAGCGGGGAAGGATTTTGGGCGTGACTCCCCTTATTTTAAGAATCTACTTCAAGCTACTTTTGCTGCAAATGTATTAGTTCCACATGATATAAAAAATCTTATGGCATGCCTTCTGTCACCCGGGGAATACATGCTGTGGGACAGAACTTGGAAAAAACAATTAAAAGACCTCCTTCAGGTATATCACAGAGATCCTAACAGGGCTCACTTAACACTGGATGATCTTTGTGGGGAAGGAAACCTAGTTAAACCCCAGGATCAGGCGAGACAATTGCCTGAACTAATTTTAGAAGATATCAAAAGAGAAGCTGACAGGGCTTTGCTCTCAACTCCCTCGGACTCCACTCCCTCTCTAAATTTCTCCACCATAAAACAAACTATCGATGAGTCCTTTGTAAAATTCTTCGATAGACTAAAAGAGTCAGTTGAAAAGCAAGTTGGGAACTCAGAAGCCCAAAAGGAGCTACTGCGTGCATTAGCTATGGCAAATGCTAATGAGAGTTGTAAAAAAGTCCTCCGAGCCCTTCCTCTAGACCCACCTCCTACCCTCGATCAGATGATTGAGGCTTGCACCAAATTAGCATCTCCTGAAGCAACCATAGCCCAAGCAGTTTCAAAAGGGGTAGCAGAAGCACTAGCAGCATCTCAGAAACCTCCACAGAGATGTTATAATTGTGGGAGTTTTGAACACATAGTCAGAGACTGCCCTGAACCAAAGCGTGTTAAGCGAAATACTAACAAAAATACTGAGGCTGTGCCCCCAGGCTGTCCCTGCCAGCATCACCATCAGAAGGACCAGGGAAACGGACAGTGAAGCGCGGCGCGGCTCCGCGCAAGGACACAAATTCTACAGCCGTCTCTCCCTGCCCTGCCACCCCTGCCATGGATGGTAACTGCGCACCACACAGCGGAACAGACAAGAGACTCTGTCTTGTAAGTACTGATACACACCACTTCCGCAATGGAAATCAACAACACATATACGTGGACTTTGAAAAACCTTTTGACAGGTCTGTGGACATTCTAGTAGTCGGGGACACTAAGCATGGTCCACCTGAACTTTTTATTTTACCTGAGGTCCACAAAATAGACCCCAGTGGACAAGTACAAATTTCTGTCTCCTGTAACAACACTCCCTGGTTTCTATCAAAGGGTCAGGTGGTAGCACAAGCTATCATACTACCTGAAAACCACCCCAGGTGCCACAGAACACCTTCCATATGGTGGGCAGAAGTTGTAGGCGCAGATAAGCCCATGATGAATTGTAAACTACACAATGATAAATCCACTGCCTACCTGATGGGGATGGTAGACACAGGAGCCGATGTAACCATCATTTCTCGAGCAGAATGGCCCCAGGACTGGAAGACCAAACCAGCAGGCGGCAGAATCGCAGGCATAGGAGGGTCAGCAACTTCCCAGAGGAGTACAAATAATATCATCATAGAAAGCCCTGAAGGACACACAGCCACCATCCGCCCATACGTAATTGACTCTGGTTTTACCCTCTGGGGCAGAGATCTCCTTACCCAGTGGGGGACTCAGCTGGTAATCCCACCTCCATCTCAGGATTTCTAGCTGGGGCCACTGGGAGACGCTCCACCCCGCCCCTTACCTGGAAAACAAATGACCCAGTCTGGGTAACCCAGTGGCCCCTAAGCAAAGAGAAGCTCAGCGCTTTAGAATCCCTGGTAGAAGAACAGCTTGCCAAGGGTCACATTGTACCATCTAATAGCCCTTGGAACTCCCCTGTCTTTGTCATACGGAAACCTGGAAAAGACAAATGGAGGCTCCTCCAAGACCTCAGGAAAATCAATGAAGTCATTGAAGATATGGGACCCCTACAGCCTGGCCTGCCCTCGCCCTCAATGCTTCCTCAGAATTGGAAGCTTGCTGTCATTGACATTAAGGACTGTTTCTTCACAATCCCCCTACACCCAAGTGATGCTCCTCGGTTTGCTTTCTCCGTGCCTTCCCTAAACCAGGAAGCCCCCCAGCGCAGATACCACTGGTGTGTGTTACCCCAGGGTATGAAAAATTCTCCAACTATTTGCCAATGGTACGTGGCTCGCGTCCTGTCCTCCATCCGCAAAGAGTTTGCACGTTCTATCATTCTCCACTACATGGATGATGTGTTGATTTGTGCACCAA
Source organism: Entomyzon cyanotis (assembly GCA_024500445.1). Lineage (NCBI taxonomy): Eukaryota > Metazoa > Chordata > Aves > Passeriformes > Meliphagidae > Entomyzon > Entomyzon cyanotis. Next base: position 118,776 of record JAKEPQ010000794.1, read on the forward strand.
ATGATAAATACCTGAACTTAACTCTAGAAAAAACTATTCAAGCCATTGAGAAAGCAGGGTTTGAGATCCAGCAGGAAAAGATTCAGCGTACCTGCCCGTGGACCTACCTGGGACTCCGCATCAGCGAACGGACCATCGTACCCCAGCAGCTCACCATCAAAAACAACCCAAGGACACTCCGGGACTTGCACCAACTGTGTGGTTCTATAAACTGGATTCGTCCTCTGCTGGGAATTACTACGCAAGACCTTGCTCCGCTGTTTAACCTCCTGAAAGGCTGTGACCACCTGGACTCGCCCCGAGTCATCACAGAAGAGGCCCGGGAATCCATCGCTAAGGTACAGCTTGCCCTGTCTTCTCGCCAAGCCCATCGGACAAGTCCTGAGTTGCCTTTTAATTTCATCGTTCTGGGTGAGTCACCTAGGCTGTATGGACTGATTTTTCAATGGGACACTGCACAAAAAGACCCACTTCTTATAATAGAGTGGATCTTCTTACCACATCAGCCACTCAAAACCATAACAACACGACAGGAACAAGTAGCCCAACTAATTATGAGAGCCAGAGCACGCCTCCGTACCCTTGCAGGGTGTGATTTCACCTGCATCTATCCATCATTGGAAAATGAATCCTTAGCAAACGTACTCCAAACAAATGAACACCTTCAAGTTGCTCTGGATAGTTATCCAGGCAAGATTTCAAATCATCATCCAAAACATAAATTATTCAATTCGGCTTTTCATTTGGCCCCAAAAGAACTTCAAAGTCGAACCCCTCTCAAGGCTCTAACTGTTTTTACAGATGGCTCCAGGAAATCCCAAAAGTCAGTCGTGACTTGGAAGCATCCCGAAACGCAAGTGTGGAAGCACGATATCCAAATAATCGAAGGCTCACCGCAAATTGCGGAGCTTGCGGCTGCTGTTAGAGCTTTTGAGATGTTCGAAGAACCTATTAATCTGGTAACAGATTCAGCTTATGTAGCTGGGGTAGTCGCCAGAGCAGAACATGCCTGGTTAAAAGAAGTGTCAAATCCTGAATTGTATAAACTGCTCTCAAAACTTGTTTTTCTGCTTTCCCACAGAAAGCAGCCGTTCCATGTGATGCATGTGAGGTCACACACCGATCTCCCTGGACCAGTTGCTGAAGGGAATCGGAGGGCAGACGCTCTGGCTATGCCGGTGAAAGCTCCTAACATTCCAGACACCTTTGCTCAGGCAAAGCTGAGCCACCAATTTTACCATCAGAATGTACCAGCACTGATGAGAATGTTTAAACTACCTCGTAACCAAGCAAGAGCAATTGTAGCAACCTGTCCTAGCTGTCAGAGCTACCAAATGCCATCATTAGGGTCTGGGGTTAACCCCCGGGGTCTAGGCAGCTGTGAAGTCTGGCAAACAGATGTGACCCATGTCCCCCAGTTTGGCAGATTGAAATATGTACACGTTTCTGTAGACACATTTTCTGGAGCTGTTTTTGCATCTGCCCATGCAGGAGAAAAGGCAAGAGATGTTATAAAGCACTTTCTCCTTGCTTTTGCTACCCTGGGCGTTCCTGCTGAGATAAAAACTGACAACGGTCCAGCATACATCTCTAACAAACTTCAAGAGTTTTTTAGCTCATGGGGCATCAAACACATTACAGGTATCCCCCACTCCCCCACAGGACAATCCATAGTTGAGAGGACACACCAGACAATTAAGAGGGTCCTAGACCAACAGCAGGGAGGGTCAGAACTCAATTCTCCCATTATGAGACTCTGCAAAGCCCTTTTCACAATAAATTTCTTAAACAATTCGTTTGAAGAGCCTGACCCCCCTGTGTTCCGGCATTTTACTAATTCGACCCAAGCCAAATTAAAAGAACAACCGCCAGTGTTAATCAAAGATCCAGAAAGCCATCGAATATCAGGCCCTTTTTCACTAATTGTATGGGGGAGGGGATATGCTTGTGTTTCCACACCTTCAGGACCCAAGTGGATACCAGGAAAATATGTAAAACCCTACCTCCGACCGTCAGTGACAGCTCCTGAGCAGACGAAAGATGACACACCAGACACTGACAAAGAAACCCCAGACAAAGAAACCAGTGCCGCTTGGAGAAGACGTCGGCGCAAGATTCCAGCCACGTGAACAGCTATTTGTGCCGCCTTCAAGCAGTTCCCCAAACCCACAAATCCCTTATCTGTTACCCTCATGTGTTTCCCTAACCCACAACCTTATTACCTGTGTCTTATGAAAAAAAGGGGGGATGAGAGGGGAAAAAGAAAGAAGTAACAGAAAACCATCTTTTAATGATTTTTGCTTGAAATCCCACAGAAAAAAGGACTACCTATACCTCTCTTACCACCATGCCTGTAATTGCCTACCTCTGCATTCTCCTGACCTCCTGGATTCTGTTACCACCAGAGGTTGTCGCATGGATTGTCCCTCAGCCAAAGACCAATATGTGGGTTACATTGGCAAAAGCACTCCAGCAAGACCATATGTGCCTGTCTATGGGCAGCGTCAGTGACCCACTTTCATCATGCCTGGTGGGGATCCCTCTCCGCAAAGATGAACTGCCTTTTGCAAACGAGGTGCTCCCCCAGAAAGAAGCTTGGGAGAAATGGGTAAACACGCTGGCAACAGCACCAGAGGAACCCCACGAATTACTATTATTGGGGTCCTCCCAGGCTACCCTTTGCCTCAAGTTTGTCTTCAGCCCGAAAAGAGGGATGGCATTATCCTGGTCAGAACACCAGAAATTAAGTCATAGTAGAAATGCAACACCCCAGGGAAAGGTTTACTCTGTCAGTAATTGGTGTCAGGATAAAAAGGTCATCCCAACAGAGTCATCTGTACACCCCAAAGCACTGCCCAAAGGTGTGTTCCTGATTTGCGAGAATCAGGCGTGGTCTGGAATCCCATCCCAGCTCCAAGGGGGACCGTGCACTCTTGGCAGGCTTTCTGTACTAGCACCCAACAAAACCCAAATTCTACATTGGAGAAACCATACTCGATTGGCCCGCCAAAAAAGAAATATACAACAATTAGATCCTAATTGTGATAGCGAAATTATCAATTGGTCATTGTCTAAAAGGATTGCTGCATCGTTTTTCCTGCCTGGAGTAGCAGCAGCAAAAGCCTTAGGTGAACTTAGCCACCTTGAGTGCTGGCTCGGAAAGCATGCTAACCTAACCTCGAGTGCCCTCTCTCAACTTCTTGAAGATGAAGAAACCACCAGGCATGCAACACTGCAAAACAGAGCAGCCATCGATTTTCTTTTATTAGCCCATGGACATGGCTGTGAGGAATTCAAAAGACTGTGTTGCTTTAACCTGTCATCTCATAGCCAGAGCATCCACGCGACGATACAGAAAATAAAGGATCAAATCAAAGAACTGAAGACAAAAAAAGAAGCAGACTAGATTGGCGATCTTTTCAGACAATGGGGACTTCAAGGATGGCTAACATCCTTAGTCAAAACTGGACTGTGGGTGATCCTAATAATTTTCCTTGTTCTAAGCTTGTTCGGTTGCCTCAAGAAGTGTTTAACTAAGCAAGTAGGGGAGGCCTTTCCTTTAAATAAAGAAGGGGGAGATGTTGTGGTGGATAATACCACCTCAGGAACTGCTGGGGAGCCGAGTGGTTCCAGTACAGCAGGGCTTCACTGGTGGGAGACATCCTAGTCTCCCCCCTGGAGAACATGATGGTCCCTCCCCAAATTATGTAAATCCCCCCAGCTGTAACCTAAGCCCTGATCCCATCCCTTCCTTCTCCCCATTGGTTGTGATGTTCCCCCCGCCTCCTCTTACCTGACCCTCCAGCTATCCCTATAAATATAGACAACGAGGGTCTCTCTTCCTCTTTCATCCTGGACCCCTTCGGAATAAACTTCTGGAATATCCAGCTGACTGAGCGCTCTGAGTTCTTTGTCTCTGGTGACGCACGAGCTATCCAACTCTGTGGGTGAGTGAGAATATGTGCCATACACCGGCACGGGTGTGAGAAAGGTCGTTCTGTACAGCACCAGGCAGTGCTGGCTGGAGTGATCTCTCAATAGCCTTAGAGACACTTTCGGTAAACGCAGAGGCCTGGTTCCACCCCTCCTTCCCCCCTCTGCGGCACTAGAGTAACTATTACTACCTGCCTTCCAGCGTGGATTAATATTACATGGTGGGTTAACCTTGGCTAGCTGTCAGGTGCCCACTAACTTACCTCTATTACTACCCCTCCTCAGCAGGACAGGGGATGGAAATAAGAAAAAGCTCATGGGTCGAGATAAAGACACAAAGATCGCTCACCAATTACTGCCATGGGCAAAAGAGACTCAACTCAGAGAAGATTAATTTAATTTATTGCCAACTAAAAATAGAGTAGGATGGTCAAAAACAGACAAAATGGAAAACACTTTTCCCTCTCCCTTCCCAAGCACAACTTCACTCCATTGTTCCTGACTTTTCTGTCTCCTCCTCTGTAGCAGGGCATCTCACCCCCCCAACAAGAGTTTATCTTTAACTCCTGTTTGAGTCAGATAAACAGGACAAGCTGTCTTGCAGTGAGTTATTTTGGCACCATGGGGTTAACACTGGTCTGGCATCTCCCAGCTAACAATACACATCTTACTCTTGAAGTGAAATCTGGCAAGATAAACCAGATTTTTGACTGAGAGACACCTCACTTTACATACTATAAAAGCCACATGAAACTTTCACAAAGCAGAAATCTTCTATACATTTTCCTGGAAATGTGTGGACTTTCTCACATGAATAGGGATGCTTGCTTTGCGGTTACTCCCCAGAGGTTAAGTGAAGGAATCTGTGTACATTATAATCATTTCGGTGGTAAGTTACATTTGACTCCTAATCAATACTATTTCTTTTGCTAGCTTTAATATAGGTACCTTGACATAGTGCATTGTTTTATTTTATGCTATAATCTACTAGTACTTCCTTAGTTTTATACTGTGTAGTAAGTAACTCTGATTAAGATCTTTGGTCTATTATCTCTTGTCTGTTTAATAAATAATTCATTTTTATAAATAGACCTGATTTTCCATCATTAGAACTTGCGGACCAGAGTGATTCCCTAAACTGTTGCCAAAATCTGAGGCTAAGGCAGGGCTTGTCTGAAGCTTCCACTTGTCCCAAGACATCCTCCCTGTACTGAGCACCACTGGAGGTATGAGGAACGGATGTTGTGGTCCGTTTGCGCCTCTGGCATTCCTTTCTCCTCACACTTTTCCCCAGCTCCAGCATAGGTTTCTTCCCACAGGCTGCATTTCTTCAAGAACTGCTCCAGTATGATTCCATTCCATAAGGTGCGGTCCTTCAGGAAAATACTGCTCAAATGTGTGTCCCCAATGAGCTGCAGCTCCTCTCAGGACTCTGCTCCAGCATGGGCTCTCCCCACTGGCTACAACTTCCTTCAGGGCACATCCACCTGCTCCACTGCAGTGTCCTCCACAGGCTGCGGTGTGGATATCTGCTCTAGCATGGTCCTCTCCACGAGCTGTAGAGAATACCTGCTCTGCATGTGGTCCTCTCCATGAGTTGCTGGGGGACAACCTGCTTCACTGTCATCTTCTCCATGGGCTGCAGGCGAACCTCTTCTCCCGTGCCTGGAGCACCTCCTTCTTCTCTTTTTTCTCTGTCCTTGATGTCTTCAGGGTTGCTCCTCTCACATTTTTTCCTCACTCCTCTCTCTCACAATTGCTACACAGTATTTTTTTTCCCTTTCTTAAATGTTTTTACAGAGGTGCCACCAGCTTCACTGATTGGCTCAGTTTTAGCCTGCAGTGGGTCCATTTTGGACCTGGATGGAACATGAGGGCAGCCCCTGGTGTCTTCTCACAGAGGCCACTCTTACAGCCTCTCCAGTACCCAAATGTTGCCACATAAACACAATACAATTACTCAGTGCATGCCCTAGCAGCTTAGCCTGGACTATCAGTGAAAGTGGCATTTAAGCTATGCATTAGCTAAGGCACAACATAAGCATCCCTTTCCTTATACCAAATATATTGAGAGGGCTAGGAGATAGAAGTGATTTCTTAAACCTCAGTATTTATATTGCCTACAGATGCACACTAGAAACCCAGCAATTTAAGAATTTTTTCTTTCTCTAAACCATCTACGGGCTACAAAGAGGTGGCAGACTCTCTCTTCACAAGTAACCACATGGACAAGAAAAGGGGCAATGGGTACAACTTACACTGGTAGAGGTTTCATCTCAATATAAGAGAACTTTTTTACAGTGAGAAAAATCAATCACTGGTACAACCTCCCCAGTGATGCAGTAGAGTCCCCATCACTGGAGGTTTTCAAGATGTGATTGGACAGAGTGCTAAATAATCTCATCTAGGCTCCCTTTCCCACAATAGGTTGGGCCACATGATCTTTCAAGGTCCCTTCCAACCTGGGTTGTTCTATAATTCTATGATCTGTTATGCCCTCCCACCAGAAGTGAGAAATAGAATGTGTATATTAGCTTCTCAGCTTTCCAGTGCAATATTCTGAAGTTAGTAATGGTGACCATCTTTGACAGAGGGATAGGAAGGACACTGTAAATTGTGAGAGTTTATCTGGAGGAAACTTTAATGCAGATTAATCAGAGTGCTCATGCAAACTTTGTTTCAGAATCACAGCAAATCTCTTTTTAAAGAACAATTGACTACTTGCAATGTGGAAAAAAATTACAACTTCTTATAAACAATGCAGTCTTTCTAATGACCTACCTATACTATTTATGGCTATATAGAAAGAGGGACAGCTAATAGCAATGTTCAAATGAGTGCTGGATGGATACTCCCAAGACTAGGAAAAAAAGAAGCTTCTGACTCCTGGCAATGTGAGAAAGGCTCTTTCTCTGCCCACAGATTTGAATTTATAGAATACATACAGTACCCTAGTAAGAGGTGAGAAGGAACAAACCTCTGAGTCTCCAAGGTGGACTGCTCCAGTAGACATACTCTGAGTGAAGGATCACACTGGGAGACTGTGGGGAGCTTCTTGAAAACTGGCAACACTGGAAAGCTAGAGGAGAGGGGGAGAGAGAGAGAGGGGGAGGGAGGGAGAGAGAGGGAGAGAGGGAGAGAGAGAGGGAGAGAGAGGGGGAGAGGGAGAGAGGGAGAGAGGGAGGGAGAGAGGGAGCGAGAGAGAGAGAGAGGGAGCGAGAGGGAGCGAGAGAGGGAGCGAGAGAGGGAGCGAGAGAGAGCGAGAGAGAGCGAGAGAGCGAGAGAGAGAGTGAGAGAGAGCGAGCGAGAGAGAGAGCGAGAGAGAGCGAGAGAGAGAGCGAGAGAGAGCGAGCGAGAGAGAGAGCGAGAGCGAGAGAGAGAGCGAGAGAGAGCGAGCGAGAGAGAGAGCGAGAGCGAGAGAGCGCGAGAGAGAGCGAGAGAGAGAGCGAGAGAGCGCGAGAGAGAGCGCAGCGAGAGAGCGAGAGAGAGCGAGAGAGAGCGAGCGAGAGAGAGCGAGAGCGCGAGAGAGAGAGCGAGAGCGAGAGAGAGAGCGAGAGAGAGCGAGCGAGAGAGAGAGCGAGAGCGAGAGAGAGAGCGAGAGAGAGCGAGCGAGAGAGAGAGCGAGAGCGCGAGAGAGCGAGAGAGAGAGAGCGAGAGAGCGCGAGAGAGAGCGCGCGAGAGAGCGAGAGAGAGCGAGAGAGAGCGAGCGAGAGAGAGCGAGAGCGCGAGAGAGAGAGCGAGAGGCGAGAGAGAGAGCGAGAGAGAGCGAGCGAGAGAGAGAGCGAGAGCGCGAGAGAGCGCGAGAGAGAGCGCGAGAGAGAGAGCGAGAGAGAGCGAGCGAGAGAGAGAGCGAGAGCGCGAGAGAGAGCGCGCGAGAGAGCGAGAGCGCGCGAGAGAGCGAGAGCGAGAGACACTCAGTGTGGGTGGGGCCAGAAGTGAAAGCAGCCAAACCCCACCCTTACAAAAGCCACCCCCAGGGAGCACCAGGGAGTGACCAGGAGAGGCAAACAGCACATAGCACATCAGCCAGGGTGGGTGAGGCAGTTTGCACAGAAGTTTGCACAAGAAGGGCATGCAGGGAGTACACAGTCCCCCTACTGACTCAAGAGGCGAGCCCAAATAGTGGTCATCACCCTCCCAGATGAAAACTAGCTATGGTTTCCACTTGCCAGAGAGCCATTGCCAGAAGGCACGTGGTGACCCAGATGGAGCTCCTGTACAAACATGTGGCTATCCAGGACTCAGGCTGCAGGCAGTGCCGCAGCCTGTCACTGGTATCAGAGGGCAGCAGCGTTAATACCTGTGTGAGGGAGAACCAGGTGGATGATCTGCTCAGCCTAGTGGCAGAGCTGAAAGAGAAAGTAGAAAGGGTAAGGAGTATGAGGGACTGTGAGGGGGAGATAGACTCGTGGAGCTACTCTACCATCCCTGAGACAGATGGACACACCACAAGAAGCAGAGGATCCCCTACCCTCTCACCACAAGGCAGAAGGTGACCTAAGAGACAAGGGGGAATGGAAACAGGTTTCTGCTTGGGCAGCAGGTGAATCCCCTCCTGGCTTCCCTCACTTTCCCAGGTGCCCTTACAAACTAGGTTTGAGTATCTGGAACTTGAGGGCCAGGCAAATGATGTTGCAGACAAAGGTCCATCCAGGGGGTTGTCTAGGGCAAGTCAGTCAACCCCATGCATTACAATTCTCTCAGTGAAGAAAGAAAGAAGGGTAATTGTTGTAGGTGATTGCCTTCTGAGGGGAACAAAGGGCCCAATATGCTGGCTAGACCCATACCACAGGGAAGTCTACTGCCTCCCTGAAGCCTGAGTAAGAGACATTACTAGAAAACTCACATGTCTGGTACAGCCCTCTGATTATTATCCACTATTGGTTGTTCAGGTCAGCAGTGATGATGCTGAAGAGGGAAGTCCAAGGGTGATCAAAAAGGACTTCAGGACATTGGGGCAATTGGTTGAAGGGACAGTAGCACAGGTGGTATTTTCCTCAATCCCTCCAGTAGGAGGGAAGAATACTGAAAGGAACAGGAGAAGCCACCAGATTAACGTGGCTCAGAGGCTGGTGCCATCGCTGGAATTCTGGCTCTGTATGTTAGGGACTGTTTCAATTGTATGGAGCTCAAGGATAGTGATGATAAGGCTGAGTGTCTATGGTTAAGAATCAGGGGGAAGGCCATCAAGGCAGATCTGGTGGGAGTCTGTTATAGACCACCCAACCAGGATGAACAGGCAGATGAGGCATTCTACAAGTGGCTGGCAGATGTCTCACATCTGCTGGGAATTCAACACAGTGAAGAGAAAACAGTCTAGAAAATTCTTGGAGTGTGTGGAAGAGAACTTCCTGACACAGCTGGTAAGGAAGTCTACCAGGGGTGGGGCCCCTCTAGATCTGGTGTTTACGAATAGAGAAGGGTTGGAGTGATGGTCAGAGGCTGTCTTGGGCACAGCAACCACAAAATTATAGTTTTCAATTCTTGGTAAAATAAGGAAGGGGGTCAACAAAACTACTACCTTGGACTTCCATAGGGCAAACTTTGGCCTGTTTAGGAGACTGATTCAGAGAGTCCCTTGCAAAACAGTCCTTAGTGAAAAAGAGGTCCATGAAGGCTGGACATTCTTCAAGAAGGAAATATTAAAGGTGCTGGAGCAGCCCATCCCTATGTGCTGAAAGATGAGCCAGCAGGGAAGAAGACCAGCCTGGCTGAACAAGGAGCTTTCACTGAGACTCAGGAAAAAACCCCAGAGTTTACCACCTTTGGAAGGATTGGCAGGCAACTCAGAAAGGGTACAAGGATGTTGTTACGTCATATAGAGAGAAAATTAGAAAGGTGAAAGCCCAGCTAAAACTCAATCTGGTCACAGCTGTGAAAGATAATAGAAAGTGTTTTTACAAATACATTAATAACAAAAAGAGGGCCAAGGAGAATCTCCATTCCTTATTGGATGCGGGGATGAACATTGTCACCAAGGATGAGGAAAAGGCTGAGGCAAATACCTTCTTTGCCTCAGTCTTCAACAGAAAGACCAGTTATACTCAGGGTAACCAGCTCCCTGAGCTGACAGACAGGGACAGGGAGCAGAATAAACCCCTCATAATTCAGGAGGAGGTAGTTACTGAACCACTGTGCCACCAGGATACTCACAAGTCTATGGGGCTGGATGGGATCCACTTGAGGGTACTGAGGGAACTGGCAGAAAAGCTTGCCAAGCCACTCTCTATCATCTCCATCTCCATTTATCAGCACTCCTGGCTAACTGGGGAGGTCCCAGGCGAGTGGAGGTTGGCCAGTGTGACACCCATGTACAAGAAGGGTTGGAAGGAGGATCCAGGGAACTACAGGCCTGTCAGCCTGACCTCAGTGCTGGGCAAGGCCATGGAGCAGATCATCTTGAGTGCCATCATGCAACAAGTACAGGACAACCAGGGGATCAGACCCAGCCAGCATGGGTTTAGGAAAGGCAGGTCCTGCATGACCAACCTGATCTCCTTTTATGACCAGGTGACCCACCTAGTGGATGAGGGAAAGGCTGTGGATGTTGTCTACCTAGAATTTAGTAAAGCCTTTAACACTGTTTCCCACAGAATTATCCTGGAGAAACTGGCCTCCTATGGTGTGGATGGGTATACTCTTAGCTGGGTAAAAAAACTGGCTGGATGGCTGGGCCCAAAGAGTGGTAGTGAATGGACTTAAATCCAGTTGGCAACCACTCCCTAGTGGTGTTCCCCAGGGCTCAGTATTGGGGCCAGTTCTGTTTAATATCTTTATCAACAGTCTGGATGAGGGGATTGAGTGCACCTTCAGTAAGTTTGAAGACGACACCAAATTGGGTGGAACTTCTGGAAGTATTCAGAAAATGTGTGGATGTGGCACATGGGGACATGGTTTAGTGGTGAACATGGTGCTTGGTTAATGCTTGGACTCAATGATCTTAGAGATCTTTTCCAACCTTAATGATTCTATGATTCTATTCTATGTGACATATTAGGAGATGATGATAGAGCTGGGTTTCTTCAGCCTTCACAAGAGAAGACCCAAAAGGAATCCTGCTGTTGTCAACAACTGCTTAATAAGAGAATGTGGAGAAAACAGAGTCAGACTCTACTAGGAGGTGCACGGACAGGATGAGACGCAGTGGACACAACCTGCAACAAGGGCAATTCCACTTAGTTCTTTTCCAGTAAGGTTGTCAAACCCTAGGACAAGGGCCCAAAGAAGTTGTGAAGACTCTATTTGTGGAGATATTCAGAACTCAAATGAACAAGGCCTCAAGCAATCTGCTTTGAGCAGGGGGTTGGACTTAATACCTCCCAACATCCCTTCCAACCTAGTTTGTTCTATGACTATAATTTAGTTATTTAGAAAAGATTTCTCATCTACAGAGAAATGCACCATATCAGTGTTTATTTTTTAATCATAAGAATATTTAACTCCTCCACTCCAGCTCTTGTAAAATGCTGTTTTTATTGTGGGTGTATGTCTTGGAGTGATGTTATGATAATCCTGTATTCCATCGTTAGCTTATATGCTCAAAAAAATGTGGTCCTGTGGCTTTAACTACACCCAGCTGCAGAGAGAAGAGCGAGTTGTTTTAAAAACTTTTTCCCCAAGCCTCGCTGCGGGAGAGCAAGGAGAGGGGGAGAAGAGAGACTCGCTCACTCTCTCGGAAGACTGCGCGCTGCGACAGCTGTTGGGGTGGCCAGCTCTGTTTCTGTTTTTTTTTTCATCATTTTTTCTTAATTTGAACCCTTTTCTTCTATCTGCTTCGTCACCCAGAAAACCCAAAAGGGCTTGGAGGACAGCAAAGCTTCTGGGCAACTCCGCCCAGCCTCCCCAAGGGGGGCCCGAAGAAGAAAAAGTACATCTGAAAAAAAAAAGACACTAAAATTATCAGCTTTTTAATCAAGTTTAATAACTCCTTTTACCCTGTTCTCCCCTTCCCCCTGTGCCTTGCAAAGCACTCTACGTAGTTTTATTAAATAAATAGTTTTTTCTTCACTTCCATCTAAGAAATTCTGTTGTAGGGAGAAGAGAGTGTCAGAGCCCTCGGCTCTTGGGGAGGCGTTTGTTCAGAGCTCTCCTTACCTAAAGAATTTTATCACTAATCCAAGACAGTGTATTAGGTATAAATTTCAGGGCTTCAGTAGCAGTGGGTTGCAGGGGTGATCTATATGGGAGGAAGCCATGAACTGCCTTGTGCCAGTCAGCTAGTTCCAGCCAGCTCTGAAACTGATGTAAACAACCCATTGCATGCCAAAACTTCAGCCAGTCAGAGTAGCAAATGGCATTGTCTGCTCAATCATATTAAAGACATGAACAGCAGTTGCTGAAGGAAGAAAAATGGATGGGACACATGGAAAAAGACAATGCTAAGGACATGGCTGGAGATGCACCCTTGGAAGGAGGTGCCCCATGCCAGAGCAGGTACATCCCCAAAGGAACTACAGCCTGTGGAAGAACCCAGAGTAAGAAGCAAGGAGCAGTAAAAAGAAATCATTACACAACCACCCTAACCTTCTGTCACCATGTCAAAGGAATTGTTAGGGGCTGAGGGTAACCTGACAAAACCAAATTGACACTTGGAAGAAGGGAGGAGAGTTGTTTGACTGAAGCTGAGTCTGGGGAAGGTAGAGCAAAAGTGTTTCCCTAAGTGTTGAGTGGTTTGTTTTCTTCCTTCAATACTGAATCAGTAATTAAGTTTGTGTCAACTGGCAATAAATTATATGAAACAAAATCCCCTGAGTCGAGACTGTTTTGCCTATGAAAGTATTGGTGGAGAATACAGGCAACACTCAGACCTGGCATGGCCTGGGATTAGAATAATTGGAGTGACTTTGAAAGTTACAGTGTTTAAGCAGACCTATGGAAATGGGAGCATTGGTCTCCAGAACATGAGTACTAGGCAGTCCTTTTGCTCAGAGTGAAATCAGGGACATGGTTTAGTGGTGGACCTGGCACTGTTAGGTTAATGGTTGGACTTGATCTTAGAGGTCTTTTCCAACCTCAATGATTTTATGAAATTATAGAAATGCAGGACACCTACAGCTGCCACCCCATGGAGATGCCCCTGAATTTTCTATGACGGTGCTAGGAAACCAGAGCTGCTGGGATACAGCAAATAGCTCAAGTGAGGAGAGCTCTGAGGAGTTTGGGGCCTATGCCACTTGCAAACACAGCCTTATGCAAAGGACGAGGGCTTTGAGGTCGGCTGATGGAAGGATATGCTGAACAGTGGCCTGATCCTGCAAACGAAATAACCTCATGGAAAGCCTGGGAAGGAAGTAATCAATTGCAGTTGCTTGGGCTACTGGAGTGTATTTACAGACAAGAAGGGAGGGACCCTGAAAAGGTTGTCAGCACGGACACCATGGCCCAAAAGCTCTGATGGTTAGACACAGTTACTAACACCTGTCTCATATCACCTGATAACCTGGAAGGATGCCTTGTTGATCAAGGAGTGACTTATATGTACCATGTTGGGAGCATGCCAGAAGAACAGTGCCAGATTAGCAGCATGGCCAAGAATAATACAGAGGATCTGGTAGTATGGTTAAACTCAGGAAAAACATCAGGAAAGAATGGGATTTCTGCATACTCCCTTCCTACATGATGGGACTTCTGGATGTTTTTGAAAGAAATGGGAGAACATATGACAGAGCAGGATGGAAGACCCTTTAGAGATCTAGCATTGTGAGCTAAGGAATTGCAAGAAGAGGGGAGAGGTCAGAGTTCAGTTAAACCATTGCCTTCTCCTATCTTCACCTCTGAACCACATACAGTCCTGAAAACAGATTTGAATTTATTGCACTGGGGTGTGTGTGTGTGTCTGTGTGTGCGTGTGTGTACATGTGGCACTGGCTGGGCAGGGGATGGGGATAACTGAAATTATTGAACTATCTCAGTAGGGTGGCCAAGCATTCCTTTGCCTCATCAATATCGTACTGTATTGGGTTTGCATGGCAATGTTTTGAAAGCAAGAGGGCTACAAGAGTGGCTTCTGTGAGAAACTGCCACAAGCTTCCCCCATGCCCAATAGAGCCAATGCCAGCTGGCTCCAAGAACGACCTGCCACTGGCCAAGGCCAAGCCAATCAACAATGATTGTAATGCCTCCGTGATAACATATTTAAGAAGGAAAAAAAGATTGTGCAGAAGTAATTGCAGCCAGAGGAAAGAGGAGTGAGAATATGTGAGAGGAACAACTCTGCAGACACCGATGTCAGTGCAGAAGGAAGGGGAGGATGTCCAGGCACCAGATTCCCCTGCAGCCCATGGTGAAGACCATGGTGAAGCAGCTGTGCTCCCATGGGGGTCCACGGGGGAGCAGAGATCCACCTGCAGCGCATGGAGGAAACCCACTAGGGACTAGGGCCCTCTAGTCCCCTTAGAAGGGAATCGCCTACAACTATAACCCATCTTTTCTTCCTCTTCAAAGTGATTGTAATACAGAGTTGACCTTTCTGATTGTGGTGACACCTCTGGTGTAGCCAGACCTTCATCCTCTTCATCCTTTCGCTGCTCTTCCACATACAAAGCCTCCTACCTATTGTGCAGAGGCACCTGGGAGAGTGAGGTGGGTGAAGAAGGATTTTGTTTTCCACCCTGACCATGGACAACCCTCCATTAACTCCTTTCTTCACAACTGTTATCTGCTCCTTGCTGTGGGATGAATAGAGAATTCCCATGATCTTGAATTATTTCTAGTAGCTGCTCCTGTCTCTGGGAGTTCAGAGCTTGGTCCCACCAGTCTACCTCCCTTGCTGATTCTCTAATACTCCTTAACCTTTCTATATCATCCCATAACAGCTCCCAGGCTGAGCAGGTCACATCTGACGCAACTGCTATCTCTGCCACAGTCCAGTGAAACATTTAGGCATTCTCTACAGCCTGAAACCTGGATGACCATGTGGTTTTTTGGGAGCTCTGTCTGGAGCGCTGCATCTTTTTTGGTGAGCATAGATGATTTGGCTCCCTGCCAAGTGGATACCATACCTAAGCTCTCTTGACAAGGGCAATGACTACTAACTGAGCTAACCGCTTGAGCTGCAGCGTCTCAGTGCCCTGCCTGTGTGAACTGCAGCACAAACTGATGCACCATGTCCTTCTGCTGTGCCATGTCCTGTTTGCCTGAACTGTTTGCCACGTTCTGGGCTGCTCGCACTCCCTAGAACTGTTTAAATCTCCCAAGTTTCTCCTGGCTACTCTCCCTCCCTCCCTCCCTATGACCTCATAGATGACTCCAACCTCCATTGTACCACCCGTCACTAGATCATAACCTAGTAAAAACAAGGAAAATTAAGACTAGGAAGCAGGAAAGCATTTGATTGAACTTGGGGAAGGAGACTAAAAAGTTGTTTTCCTGTTTGTTTGATTGTGGGAGTTTTTTCACATCAGTACCTGAATCAGTAATTGAGTTTGTATCAGTTGGCAATAAATTAAATGAAATAAAATTTCCTGAGTTGAAACTGTTTTGTCTGTGACAGTGGGCTGGTAACAAATTCCAATATTGCCTATAGCATTACTACACAATTCCTTTCTGACACACTGTGTTGGGTTTGTGTGGCAAGGTTTGTTTTTTTTTTGGGGGGGGGAGGGAGGCTACAAGAATGGCTTCTGTGAGAAGCTGCCAGAAGCTTCCTCCATGTTAAGGAGAGCCAATGCTGGCCAGCTCCAGGATGGACCCACCACTGGCCAAGGCCAAGCCAATCAGGAATGATAGTAATGTCTCTGTGATAACATATTTAAGAAGGAAAAAAAGTTATTGGGCAGATGCAATTGCAGCCAGAGAAGAGGGGGTGAGAATATGAGAGAAACAGCTCTGTAGACACCAAGGTGAAGAAGGTGGGGGAGGAGGTACTCCAGGTGCTAGAACTGAGATTCCCCTGCAGCCCATGGAGATTATTAGGGGTGCAGAGATCCACCTGCAGCCTGTGGAGGAGACTCATGCTGAAGCAGGTGGATGCCTGAAAGAGGGCTGTAACCCTGTGGGAAGCTCACACTGAAGTAGGCCCCTGGTAGGACTTGTGACTCTGTGGGGAACCCACGCTGGAGCAGACTGTGCCTGAAGAACTGCACCCTGTGGAAGAGTGATCCATTTTGGAGCAGTTCATGAAGAACTATTGCCCATGGGATGGACTCATGTTGGAGAAGTTCGTGGAGAAGGGACCCCATGCTGGAGCAGGGAAAGGACTCCCTGATCAGCAGCAGGAACAATGTGTGATGAACTGACCATAACCCCCCTTCCCTGTCTCCCTGCACCACTGGGGGGAAGGAGGGAGGGGTGGGGGGAACGTGTTAATAAGATTTATTTTCCTTCTCATTATCTTGTTCTGATTTTGGTTGGTAATAAATTCAATTAGTATCCTCAAGCTGAGTCTGTTTTGCCCGTGATGGTATTTGGTGAGTGATTTCTCCAGGTCCTTAATTCATTAACCTTTAGTTATATTTTCTCTCCCCTGTCCAGTTGTGGAGGGGAGTGATAGAGCGGCTTGGTGGGTACTCGGCATCCAGCCAGAGTCAACTCTCTACACACACCTAAAGGTAGCTAAATAGGTCCAGGATAAGCATGCACTTCTGCATGCCTGTTTACACGCCTGATGCACCAGACTTGTGATTATTTAAGAAAAAGAAAAAAAGTTTAATCACTTCTCAGACTCACATCTTTGCACCTCTTCAGTGGTTTCATTTTATATTTTACACCACACAGCGCAAAGAAACTACAAGTGTATGAGCCCCAGATTCGTTTCTCTGTAAATTGATTCTGTAAACTGATAGTCAAAAGTCCTTCCCCCAAGAACCCGGAGCGCTGAAATCAGGCACGAACCCTGCAGTTGCAGGCTCTGGCAATGTAGAATGCCCCAGTGGTGGGAGTCACGCGTGCTTCCACCCAAGGTTTGGTCTAGCAACGGAAATCCAAGTCCCTGGTACATGCGGCTGAAGCCCCCCTGCCGGAGGAAGGAAGGAGCTCATGAATTCCCATACAAACTCAGCAGAACAAGAAAACAGCATAAATGGTACGGGGAGAAACGTACCTGCCATTCCGACGGGCGCTGGATAGATGTAAGAGTGAATTCCTGTTCCTCAGCTTCTTCAACCGAACCAAGACCCTGAAGGGAGGAAAACCACAACGCCATGCTCACGACAAACTGCACAATACTGACTGAGCCTCCCCAACCCTGAACCGGATGTTCCTGTTCCTTGAGGTCATTACGAGCTTCCCCGGAAATGACATTACACACAACCCCCAACGGCATACGTAAGTCAGAGTCGTCCATTACTCTTCCGAGCTAGGGGAGTCTCGATTGCCTCTGGCATGGGAGGTTGAAGCGTGTCACAAATTAGTTGTTTAAGTTCACTTACAGAATCACTGGTAATGGTATCGGCAAAAGCAGGTTTAATATAAAAGTGAAAGCAATACAAAGTTCATCGTCAAGGTTCACTCTACTATTTACTTGAAGGTTAAAGCACACAGAAAAAACAAACTAAAATCAATCTAAAACTAGTATCAACCCAAAAATTATCTGTGTGGAGGCTGGGGCGGGGCGGAGGGGGGTGGAAGGGTAAGGATAGGAAACAATAAGGGTTATCCAGAGAGGTTGTGGAGTCTTCCTCACTGGAGATATCCAAGAACTGTCTGGACACAATCCTGTGCCATGTGCTCTGCAATGACCCTGCTTGAGCAGGGAGGTTAAACCAGATGGCTCACTGTGGTTCCTTCCAACCTTACCCATTCTGTGATTCTGTGATCTTCATCTGGAGGCCACTCTCAGGCAGAGTGGAAAGGCTGATCTTACTCCTGATAATATGGAAAGAAATTCTAATCATAGAATCATCGAATCATTTCTTCTAGTGAACACTGTATTTGTAGTGCGGCCTCACCAGTGCTGAGTACAAGGGGACAATCACTTCCCTGGTCATGCTGGCCACACTATTTCTGATACAAGCCAGGGTGCCGTTGGCCTTCTTGGCAACCTATTGTGATAAATACATATCATAATGTTGGCTTTTCACAAATATTACAATGGATACAATGTGTATGATTTTAATTCTTTTCTTACAAAGGTAGCCTGACTGTGAAAAATTGCTGTGTAATGATGACTAAGGTCTTTCTTTCTAGTACTAGCTGAGTTTAATAGTAGTAAAATAGCTGTTATAGTTTTATCAGAATGCTTGAACTGTCTGCTTGAACTGGATAACATCCAACGAACGGACCCTGCCTCTGACACTCCAACTATCAGCACCTGTCGCCTGCAGAAACCACAATCTGGGAGTGATAACAGAATCAATGAAAGACGACTGCACATGCTCCGAGGAAGCAGATCAGTTCCCAGAACATGCAAACTAGTTTGCAGAAAAGTTTGAATATGCATAACTGTTTATGAATATGCATTAGGCTGAAGAGTATGTAAAAGGTGTCTCTGTCCATACCAGGTGTGCTTTTTTGGCTGAATGCCAAAGCACCCAGTGCTGACCTTTTGCTTTTATCTGTCCCCTATTGTCTTTTATTGAACTTTTTTAATCCTAACAGGAGAGTAGACCTCGTTTTTCACACTGGGCACATGCTGGCTCGTTCAGCCAACTCTTAACCAGCATCTCCATGTCCTTTTCCTCTAATACTGAGCCCTGGGGAACACCACTTGTGACCAGCTGCCCAACAGATGCTTGATTTGTAGTATCCTCCTGTTCTTACTTCTTGGATCAGGGTTCTTGGTTCCTGCAGGTTTGTTTATTCCCTCAGTTTTCATAACTTATTTATCCTGTACTATACTTGATTGATTTTTTAATCTTCTCATGTGTCGTGGTTTGCCACTGGCCAAATGCCAGGCACCCATGACAGCTGCTAACTAGCTCTCCCCTGAAACAGCTGGGCAGAGGAGAGAAAAAAAACCCCAAAAAACGAAGGGGTCATGAGTCAAGATAAGAACCAGAAGAAAACACTCCAAGGGCAAAACAGGCTCAACTTAGAGTTACAAAGTGAATTTATTACTGACAGAGTACTGACAGAGTACTGACAGGAGGCTAATGAGAAGTAAAATAAGCCCTTAAAGACACCATTCTTGCCCCAGCCCCTCCCTCCTTCCCACCGACAGCACAGGGAACAGGGTGTGGGGGGTTTTAGTCAGTTCATCATCAAGATCTTCTTCTGCTGCTCAGGGAGAGGAGTCCTTCCCCTGCTGCGCCCTGGGGTCCCTCCCACGGGAGACAGCTCTCTGTGAACTTCTCCAGCGTGGGTCCAGTCTCATGAGCAACAGTCCTCCCAAAACTGCCGCAAATGTGTGTCTCCTCCCACGATCAGACAGTCCTCCCAAAACTGCTGTGGTGTGGGTCACTCATCCACGGGGTGCAGTCCTGCAAGGACAGGCTGCTCCAGCTTGGAAGCAGGGGCCCCCTCTCTCCACTGGGTCTCCCACTGGATCACAGCCTCCTCCAGGCATCCACCCACTCCAGCATGGGCACCTCCCCCATGGGCTGTGAGTAGATCTCTGCATCCCTCGTGGATCCCCATGGGCTACAGGGGGACAACCTGCTTCACCATGGTCTTCACCTCGGCCTGCAGAGGAATTTTGGCTCTGGCGCCTGGAGCACCTCCTCCCCCACCTTCTCCACTGACCTTGGTGTCTCCATGTTGTTTCCCTCACACGTTCTCGCGTCCTCCTCTGGCCAGAAAAAAGCTGCGTGGCTCCTTTGTTTTGATTTCTTCTTAAATATGTTATCACAGAGGCGTTACCAACATCTCTAATTGGCCTAGCCTTTGCTAGCGGCATGTCCATCTTCAGAGCCATCAGGGAATGGCTCTGCTGGACATGGTGGAAGCTTCTGGAAACTTCTCACAAAAGCCACCTCTGTGGCCCCCCGCTACCAAAAACTAGGCCAAGCAAAACCAACACATCTTGGTACTTTATTTCAACTGGTACCAAAATCGGCCAGATAGAAACTTTCTAACACAGTTTTGAGTATTAAAAAGTAGGCATTCTTTATTACAGCATGCTGGTCACTCAGGGGATCCTTCCTTCATTCACATTGTGATAAATGCATATCATAATGTTGGCTTTTCGCAAATATTACAATGGATACAATGTGTATGATTTTAATTCTTTTCTTACAAAGGTAGCCTTGCTGTGAAAAATAGCTGTGTAATGATGACTAATGTCTTTCTTTCTGGTGCTAGCTGAGCTTAGATGTAGTAGTGAAATAGCTGTTATAGTTTTATTAGAATGCATGAACTGTCTGCTTGAACTGGATAACATCCAACGAACGAACCCTGCCACTGACATTCCAACTATCAGCACCTGTCGCCTGCAGAAACCACAATCTGGGAGTGATAACAGAATCAATTAAAGAGGACTGTGCATGCTCCGAGGAGGCGTATCCAAAGAGGAGCTAGGCTAAGCAGTTCCTGGAACATGCAAACTAGTTTGCAGAAAAGTTTGAATATGCATAACTGTTTATTGTCAGGGTTTGACCCTGACTAAACACTGACACTCCAGCTCTCTCTTGCTACAGAAAAAACCTGTAAAAATACACATCAATCTCGTGAGTCAAATGAGATAGGACATTGCCAGGAGGACGCACGAAAAGAGGGCAAACAGGCTCCAACTTAAAGTTGCAAAAAAAGTGATTTAATTACCTAACAAAGTTGGAGGATAAATGCAAGGCAAAAATAAACTTTTCATACACTATTTTTGTTCACTCATCCCCCCTCCCTCTTACGAACTCATTTTATTCACCCCTTTCCTTTTTTTAACCAACAAGCCCGGGTAGGGAGGCAGGGTGTGGGTATTTTCTCAGTCAACAAAACAAGTCCATAAATCTATTAATCGCCACAATTCTACTACAAATACTCTTTATCTCTACTTATTTCTCTCTCTCTCCAGACAGTTTTTCTGCTCTCACCCCCCACCCTCTTAAGAAGCAGTCTCTCCGCTCACCCACCTTCCCTCTTTCCAAACCAGCAACACAGACAGGGGGCAGGGTGAGGGGTGTTCTGGTCAGTCCAATCAGGGAGAGGGGTTCTCTACTTAGCCATGGGGTCCTTCCCATGAGAGACAGTCCTCTGGGAATTTCTTTGGCGTGGGTCCAATCTCACGAGCAATATCCCGCCCGAATTCTGCTGCAATGTGAGTCCTCTTGTCCATAAAGTGCAGACCCTCCCGAGCCGAGGCCAGGCTGCTTCCATCCCAGGAGCAAGGCCTTTCCTTCCTTTGCAAGGCCTCTGTAGCTTTAACTCTTTAGATGAGACTCCAAACTGGATCACAGCTCTCTCCAGGCATCCACCTGCTCCTCTGGCATGGGCTGTGCGTGGATTTCTGCATCCTTGTGAACTCCATGGGCTGCAGGGGGAACCTCTTGCTCCCCCCATGGCCTTCACCACAGCTAGCAGAGAGTTTTCAGCTCCGGCGCCTGGAGCACTAGACCACCTCCTTCACTGACCTTGGTGTCTCCATGCTGTTCTCCCTCTACATATTTTTACCTCCACCTCCTCCTCCTCTAACTACAAAGAAGTGAAAGAAGTGTGTGCCTGCTTTGTTTTGATTTCTTCTTAAATATGTTTTCACAGAGGCGTAACTAGCACATCTCATTGGCCTACATGTGGTTGGCAGCATGTCTATCACTTTCAGAGCCATCAGAGATTGGCTCTGCTGGACTTGATGTAAAAACTTCCAGAACTTTCACTCAGGACACGCAGGAGCCATCTTTGTGCCACTCCCCACCCCTCAGACACCTCCCCAGGCCTACCACAACAGCTTCTGAGGGGTCCAAATTTCTCCTAGATGTTAAAAATACTTTACTGATGTTTTGGGCCAATCAAAACCACCACATTTATGAATATGCATTAGGCTGAAGGGTATGTAAAGGGTGTCTCTGGCCATACCAGGTGTGCTTTTGGCTGAATGCCAAGCACCCAGTGCTGTACTTCTGCTTATATCTGTCCCCTATTGTCTTTTATTAAACTTTTTAATCCTAACAGGAGAGCGAACCTCGTTTTTCACAACGTGCATGAGCATTGAGTAAACCAAGTTTTTATCATACACTCTGATTATACATTCATTAGCTATCCGCACTTCCTTTGACTTTATTTGACATAGTCGCACCCCTTATAGGAAGTTCTTATATGGTTCTTTGGGGTCTGTCTTCAACATCTGGTGTCCTTTTTAGGTAGCTGTTCCTTGACCACTGCTTTTGAGTAAATGCTATACCATTATTTTACATAACTTCTACTTTGTCATCCTTACAGAGCTGAGCTGACATCCATCTTGCATTTTGCATGACTTCTGTTTGCCTAAGTTACATCATTTATTTATTTCTCCAAAGCTGTGCTGTTGTGTTCTACTGTCCTTGATGAGAATAAATGTTGTTCTGTTCTACTATCCTTATCAAGTGAGTAAAATGCTGTTCTGTTCTACCATCCTTATCACAACAGCTATACTGCCCTTCATTGAGTGTATTTATAATAAAGTGATTTATAAGCACTTTTGGTTTTAGACATGAGTATAAAACAAGAGTAATTAAAAAAAACCAGATGAAAGGAAGAACAGTAGGGAAAGTGCAAGGGCTGGTAAGACCTATTGCTCAGGCATGTTGTTTCTGTGAGGAGAAGGGAGGGTTAAGCAGCTTGAGTTGAGAGAAGAGAATGGTTCTTCTAGATAGTGCTTCCACTTCTAGGCTGTGCAAGCTACAGCTCCCTCTTTCCTCACTCCAGCAAGGACAAAAGCACCTAGTTGCATCTGCAACATCAGTCCCAATCCCAGGGTGGCCCCACTCCACTGCTTAGTGCATTAAACCAGGGAAGACTTGACCCCATGTAGTGGGGGATGCCCAGCAGAAAGTAGAGGAAACAAGAACCAGAGGGTGGAAACAGGATGACTTGGCACACTCAAGGGCTCTTCTCTTTCCCTGCTTGGTGCCACTGGTTCTGTGGACTGTGATCATGGGAACCTTAGGCTCCAGGAAAGGCGCCATATTGCCCTGGATGATCAATCACTGCACCCTGAGACATCTCTGGCAGGAATCTGCTAAGGGATGCTAATACTGGTGCTTCTAAGGGACCATGTCTCTGCAGTGAAATACCAGGTATTTAAAGTGCTTGCGCAAGACTGTGGTGTGTATTGCACAAAACACATAAACCCAACTGTGTTCCTGCTGCCCTGTCATTGAGCCAGTCTTGAGTTGTCTGTGGATCCCTGCAGCAGTGCAGTACCTAAGGGCAGCTCTCCCCTGCTGCGGGGGGAGGGCTGCCCCAGAACCGGAACACGCAGGATGGTTTCTTCTTGGCCACGAGCGGTGGGACTGGTCAGACTGGGTCTTTGTGGAAGCGTCGCAGGTCTAGAAAGGCAGCTGTTCATTCTAGGCTTCAGGTGGTTTATTGGGATAATAAGGGAGGGAACTGGGGAGTGGGGAGGGGGAGGGAGAGCCGAGGGAGGATATTTGCTCCATAGAGCCCAGAATCAAAGAGACCGGGTTCCGGGTCCCGCTGGGCTTTTATCCGTGGGGTTAGGAGGCGGTCCTGGCTCACATCAGCCAGTCCGGAAGGGTCAAGGGGGAGGGATCAGGGGAAGGACACAAGTTACAACAGATCCCTTAGCTATTGCTTCCCAGTCTGGTGACTACCTGTGCTCTAAATGACTAGACTGCAGTGTTAAGGAAACTTCCCAGTTTGACAATTCATGAGACTCTCAGGCAGCCACACTCCCAACATCAGAGACTATAACTGCTGGGACCGAAGCCCCTTCGCAGCCATGACTCCAGTGAGCCAAAGGGAGCCCCTGCACACCCCACTCACATGCAGTCAGACCAGATTTCCTTACCAGTTTGACCCCAGGTTTCCCATAGTAGAGTCTCAGATGTCTCATTCCATAAAGCAATTTATTCACGGTGCAGTAACACAGAAACAGCCTGAGCTGGTGCCTCCAAGGAGAATCCCCAACAAAGGAACCCCTGGGTTTTTATACCCTCATAGTCTAAGCACGAGAAAGTCTCAGATCTTCCTCCTGATTCGCCCCAATCGAGCCTGGAGACACTTCAGAGACCAAGTCAGAGAAGTGGGTATTTGCTTTATTCGGCGCACTGGATGTGTGGGGAATTCTCTCCGCCAAACACACACACACCAGTACCTCCAAAGGCACAGCGTTATAGGTAAAATTCATGAATATTCATTACATTCTCCAGGATAGGAGTGGTTATACAAATTACTTCTCATAAGTCATTAATATTATTAGCAATTTCTTGTGCTCAATGGCAAAAGGATTCCTTTTGCTGCCTTTTATCTTGATAAGATTAAGGGAATCCACAAGGCCAGAACTGTTATCAGCCTTCAGCCCTGGATGGGCGCCGTGCTGGTGGAAGGGGCAAAAGATCAAAGAAACAAGAATAGCTGAAGTGCAAATAGATTTGGGTTTTCTATTTGACCACTCCTTTCTCAATCCCCCCCTTTCCTTTTTGTAATTTGTAATTCTTTACAAATCTTGTATGTCATGAAAGTAAGTACCTTTCTCTATCTCATATCTAAATTTGTACTTTTGCCATTGAACATAAGCATCACAATTCCAAGTACATAATATCATACAACAATAACTACTAATACAGACAGTAAATAACAATGCAATAATACAAATAATTATTACATACATTTATTTAAGCTAGGATTAACATAATTGCAACAGCTTGTATTTATAACTGTACATACTCCTCCTACTCTGGCATACAGCAAATCTATAGTTAATTGTGAGATGCTCTTAATCTTGATTTGCTGTGCTCTTATGGCATCTGCAGTGGCATTCATTATGGTCTCTACAGTGGCAGAAAGATTCTTCTCTAGTTCACTTACTCCAGGCCAGGGTATAAACCACCTGGCAAAGCTGTGAAATCTGGTGGGTCCATCTATTAGTATAAAAGTTGGGAATAAGCCCTGTTAGTTGAGGAACAACACTAATGTGAGGAGATACTGGTCTTATCGCATAGTGACCTTGCCATCCCAAGGGCAAAACTTTATGGGCACTGTGTTCATATATCCAATATCAACCCCACCCTGGGGGCACTGGCCAACTCTTGGGCTTTGGTTTTACCTTAGTTTGATTTTTATTTTACATATTAGCCTCCCTATAGGTCTAGAATTTTGAGCAGTTATTTTGAAGAAAAAGAAGAAAGACAGAATCTATAGAAATTCTAAGAGGAATGTTAATTCCTTTGGCTTTCTTGGGCCTTCCATTCCCCAGCGGGATTAGATTTCTGGGTTTCTCTGGAATAAGGGATGGGGAGAATGGAACACTGCCTCAGCTGTGTTCATGACTGGCCCCACTATAGGGCTGGGATTGGAGCTCTGTGGAGCACTGCCTCTGCTATGTCCATGACTGAGAGCACTACTGCAGGGCTGGGATGCTCTGGGGTTGGGGTGAGGAGCAGTTCACTGTCTCACCAGGGCAAGGCCTAACCTGCCCCTTCCCCACACACACCATACACACAGGCATTTTGAAGTGTCTCAGAGACATTAATCTTTTCCGTTTTTGGCAGCCCACATCATGGCTCTAAGCAGTGATCAAGACCACTGATAGCTTTTCTTGCTTGTAAAATGGGGCACTTTTCTTCCCCACTTGGTGGAATTTCTAGCAAACAGAGCAGAAAGGAAAGAGGAAAGCATAAAGGAAAGAGGAAAGCATAAATGATAACTGACTAAGACTCTCGTATTGTTAGTTTTCTTTGCTTGTGATCTAACTAGGCTATCTTTCCCCCTGAGGTGCGGATTGACTCCACAAGTCAAATAGGTATGAAGTAGGTATGTGTTTATTCCAGCTGGGGTGCATGGGGGTAGCCCCTCCAAAGGCATGCACACCATCAGCAGCACTTCACTAAGTTTATATTAGGTTACAGGTTACATATGCATAAAGTTACACAATGCTCCTATACATATTCATTACCTATCCCTGCTTCATATTATAATGAGTTCAAAGTTCATTTAAATATGTTCGTGCAAGCGCAGTGTCACAGATTAATTGTGGGAGAGGGCCTCGAAGATGAAGTTAGTAGTCTTCCTCAGGATGAACTCTTCACCCTGTTCCCTTGCGCATGCTCCCTTGGTTCTTGGTCCAAGTCCAAGCCTTGGAACTAACTTGTACCTGTTCTGGGGTCCAAGAGCAGGATGTTTGGTCACACTCAGTAGGTTTTCTCAATTATTTGTCTGTCTTCTCTATATCTTCCCTGATACTAGGTAGGCACAAAATCATTAAGCGAATAATACATTGTCTTCAGCAAGCAAATCTTAGTAAATCATTATCCAATCTCTGGCCTTCCAAATCAGTTCAAAAATTATTATTATTATCCAGCTTCTAGTTCTCTTAAATTAATAAATTATAGCCCCCCTAAATCAGTCCCCCCTTTTCTATAAAATTAGTAAATTCTTTTACTAGTAAATAGATTCTTCTTCTAGCAAGCTTCTGCGATAAGTATCTCTCAATGCTTTTCTATGTACATTCGATAAAGTGGTTAAAATTGATAGCCTCTTTAACATCCTATAATTTCAAACAAGTAACATGACAGATATTACAAGGCTAATACCTACTAGAATTAGTAAAACAATTATGGGTGACATAATGTATTAAGGATACCAGTTGCAATGGGTGACCATCTAAAAAGAATGTCTCACCAGTGATGATCCGCATCTTGTCTTGCTTTTTGTAAGACTGCTTATTTCTTCTGCATCATGGTGAATAGTTATTAAAGTTTTCTTCCCACTTTTTTGAATTCCTTTTAGGATGTTAATTAAGTCTTGATGCTCTACTAATTGTCTTACTAACTTAAGGTTCATCCCAATAGGTATTAATGATAATTCATAATACATTGTGTAATTGGACTTTATCAATTGATGAGATACAACTGGTGCCAAATACAAAAAGTCACACTCAATAATCTTCACAAAATTACAAATACAAAAATTAAAATAATTCTTAACATCCAAAGTAACATTGTCATTATTTTTATAAAAACACACATTGTTCTTAAACAAACACAGCCTTGACCAATATATAAAAGTACTGTTCTTTAACTAATAGCCGGGTGAACTTCAAAGTGGCAAATGCTTTGCTCAACATCTAAACATATGTCTTTGGCATTGATTGTGTTACTCTCACAGATAAACCCTTGTTGTTTTCGAGTAATGCATGATTCTAAATTTACAGTTTGCCATTTCTTATCAACCATCCGGGCCCATACTTTATCACTTGGGTCACCGGAAGTATTGTTACTGGCAACAACACAAGGCAAACACATTTTGTTTAACACAATTCTAATTCTTAGTAGAACATATTTCTTTTGAAATATTAGAGTGGATTTTAAATGCCAAATAGAAATTTTAAAAATTGCCAAAAACTAAAATAAAAAAAGGCTTTTTATATTGAAACCCAGGTTCTCTTTTTCTACATCTCACCTGGATTTTTTCATTAATGATACCAGTTAGGGTCATAATCCACTCATCTCGATTCCAAACCCATTCAGGTGGGTGGTAAATTTTATTATTACGCATTACAATTATAGCCAAATTTGGGCAGCTGTCTGTGAGAACACCAATGAGAGTAACTTTTCTAATTGCATTCATTTTACCCAGGTAAATTTCAATTTCAGTTCATTATTGTTAGAAGCCACTTTCCAAGGGGGTTTTGGAGCCTTCTTCACTCAAGTATGATGAATCCAGGTGTTCTGTTCTTTGATTTTGATTGCAGTGAAAGTGGTAAGGAGTACTTGAAATGGTCCTTCCCACTGTGGTTCCAAAGATTTCTCTGTAAGAGACTTGGTTACCTCCCGGGCTTTGACAGTTCTAGTGAGAAAGGCTTCTGGCCATCCTGAAAAGGTATCTGTTAAT
Source organism: Entomyzon cyanotis (assembly GCA_024500445.1). NCBI lineage: Eukaryota > Metazoa > Chordata > Aves > Passeriformes > Meliphagidae > Entomyzon > Entomyzon cyanotis. The sequence goes on from JAKEPQ010000794.1 coordinate 146,565, forward strand.
ACCAACAAGTACCGATACCCCCCTTTTCTTGGGAGTTCTGAAAAATCAATTTGCCACTGCTGTCCAGGCCCATTACCTTTCCCAATTTGGCCCAATTTTGGTTTGGAGATATTTTTAGGGCTAGTCTGAAGGCAAAGGTCACACTGTCGGGTTACCTGTGTAATGGTAGCATATAAATTTCTGGCAATAACTTTTTCAATTAAATATTTGTGCAGGGCATCTATTCCCCAATGTGTCTTTTGGTGTTCTTTTCTTACTAATGCCCACACTAAGTGAGAGGGAATAACCAACCTCCCCTGTGCAGTAATAGCCCAACCCTCTTCATTATATGACCCATTCTGATCTTCTGTCCTCTTTGTTATAGGTTGGCTTACCTTCTAGGGAGATTTGGCTGTCTGGAATTAAAGCCCCTTCAGTTGTCACCTCACCTTTCACTGCTTCTTTTGCCTCTCTGTCTGCCAGATCATTTCCTTCTTCAGATTCTGAGCTCACTTTCTGGTGTGCCTTAATGTGCATGATTGCTACCTTTTCAGGTAGCTGGACTGCTTCCAACAGCTGGGTTATCTCTTGTGCATATTTGATGTTTTTTCCTTGTGAGTTCAACAGTTCCCTTTCTTTCCAAAAGGCTCCGTGTGCATGTACAACTCCAAATGCATACTTGGAGTCTTTATAAATGTTTATCTTTTTCCCTTTTGCGATTTCCAAAGCACGGGTTAAAGCAATTATTTCAGCTTTCTGGGCAGAAGTGTTTATTAGTAGGGGTCCAGATTCTATTACCTTTTTGCTGGTGATGACTGCATACCCTGCATGTCGCTTTCCACTGATGACGTAGCTGCTTCCATCGGTAAACCAGGTCTCTGCATCATCCAAAGGTGTATTCTTCAGATCTGGACGGCTGGAGTATGTGGCTTCAATAGTTTCCAGGCAGTCATGGTGCACCTGCTCCCCGTTGTTTCCACTGAGGAAAATAAACTGGGTTGACAATGTTAGTGAGCACTATTTCCACATCATCCTGCTCCACCATGATGGCTTGGTATTTCAGGAACCTCTGTGGGGAGAGCCAGTGTCCGCCTTTCACTTCCAGCACTGCAGACACTGTATGGGACACTAGCACAGTCATTTTCTGGCCCAAGGTAAACTTGCGTGCCTCTTGGATGTTTAGCACGACTGCACAACAGCCCTGAGGCACCCCGGCCACCCTTTGGCTGCTGCATCTAGTTGCTTAGACAAATAAACAATTGCCCGTCAATATGGGCCCAGGTCTTGTGCTAGTATTCCCAGGGCAATCCCCTGTTTCTCATGAGAAAACAGAAAAAATGGTTTACTCACATCTGGAAGTCCCAAAGCTGGAGCTGACATCAGGGCATTCTTCAGTTGTTTGAAGGCCCTCGTGGCCTCCTTCATCTACTGAAGATCTCTGCTTTCCTTTTTGATGAGCTCATACAAAGGTTTTACAAGGACCCCATAACTAAGGATCCAAAGCCTACACCATCCTGTCATCCCCAGGAAAGTCCATAGCTCCTTTACAGTTCGGGGTCTCGGGGTTTGGCAAATGGCCTCTTTCCGGTCTTGTCCCAAAGTTCACTGCCCAGCACTGATTTCATAGCCCAAATAAATTACTTTTGGTTTTACTACTTGAGCCTTTTTCTTGGACACCCTGTACCCTTGGAGCCCCAGGAAATTTCGTGAACTTACTGTCCAGAGTACACAGGCTTCTTCTGTCCGGGTAGCTATTAGGATGTCATCAACATCTTGCAATAGCTTCCCTTCTTCAGAGGGGGCCTCCCAGGATTCTAGGTCATTTGCTAGTTGATCCCCAAATAGGGTGAGACTGTTCTTGTATCCTTGAGGCAACATCGTCCAAGTGAGCTGAGTTTTGCGTCTGCTTTTGGGATTTTTCCATTCAAACGCGAATATTTTCTGGTTGGCTTCATGGAGAGGGAGGCAAAAGAAGGCATCTTTCAAATCTAAAACAGTGAACCAGGTTAGTTCAGGTGTTAGCTCAGTTAGTAGCGTGTAGGGATTTGACACCATAGGATAGAGGTCCTCAGTTATTTTGTTTACTGCCCTTAAATCTTGTACCACCCGATATGACCCATCAGGTTTGCGGACTGGTTTGCACTCTCTCAATAGCCCTAGCTGTAAAAAGTTTTCAATCACTGGGCTAATTCCTTCCTTGTCTTCTTTCTTAAGGGGGTATTGTTTAACTTTGACTGGTTGTTTTCCTTTTTTGAACTTAATTTGTATCGGGGGTGCATTTTTAGCTCTTCCAGGTACGTTTGTTGCCCATACCCCAGGGAATACTTGATTCATAATTTCTTCACTAACTTCTCCCTCAGCCTCTGTGGTTGTTAGCATTAAACACATTGTTGATCATTTACCTCCAGAGTAATTTCCCCATCTTTAAATGAAATGGTTGCTTGCAACTGTTCCAACAGATCTCTGCCCAAAAGGGCTTTTGGAGATCTGGGCATGTACAAAAACTTGTGAATACCCCATTGCTTTCCCAGTTTGTACTTTAAAGGTTTGAAAAAATATGCTTTTTCAGATTGGCCAGTTGCCCCTTGAACCATGATATAATCATTCCCTACTGGCATTAAAGCTTTATTTAAAACCAAATATGTTGCCCCCGGGTCCACCAAAAATTCTATTTTTTTTCTTTTTCCCTAGCTTCATTATAACCAGTGGATCCACTAGGGTGGAGTCCTCCAGTCTTCTTCAGTCTTCTTTCACGTGTGCGACGACCCCTTCCTCGGCCTCGCCTTCTTTGCTGGTTGTTCTGCTTTCTTTCTAAAAAAACAACATTAACTATAATAGTGTGTTATATTCTAAAAACCCATGTGGAGGCCATCTAATTCTGTCATCTAGCTTGTACAAAGGCCACTACTGAGTTAAAAATTTGATAAGAGTTCTTTTATCTTCTATACCTCTGCTCCGTGCAATTTTCTTCCAATGTGCTAAAACACAGCCAAGTGTAGTTGTTTTAGGAACTTCTTTGTGTTGCCTAGTTCCCATCTTATCTACTTCCTTCTCTTGGTTTAATCTCTTTTCTAGGCAAACCTCTTTTCACGCTGACTTAGTGTTTTGTTGTTTTTTTTCAATTTTCCTCTTGCACTAACCAGGTTGCAGGAACTAAATGACTCTTTCCACACACTAAAGCAATAACAACTGCTTCTGACCACTCTGTCACAATAGTAAGTGCATCTCTTTTGTTAAAATCTCTGCTTTTTATTTCAGCTATTCTATGTTGAGCTTGAATTTCAGAATCCTCACACGCTGGACACCACTTTGATCTCAAACGAAAAACACAATACCACTTTTTGTGACATGCAGCACAGTCACACAAAGCCCAAACCTTACAGTAATTATTTTTACATTTAAGACAAAAAGGTGTTTTTGGCATCAAACAAGCATCTCATTTATTTCACTCAAAGCCAAGCTGCTAAGAGAGAAAGAAAAAAGGTCAAGTTACTAAGAGGGAGAAGAGGAAAAATAAAAAACAACCACTCTTTGTATGCTCCTATTTTTCCACTAAATAAATTAACTCAATATTCCCAATATTTTTCTAAAATTACACCGCTAACAAGGGACCTGGTGTTTTTGTCCACACAAAACTTTTATAATGCTCCAACTTTATTTTCTTTACAACTTGCCCAATCGTTCTCTGTCAGGTCGGTAAAAAATAATATCTCCTAACTCCGCAAGCCTGCAAACCTGACACCATGTTAAAACCCACTAATCATACTGTGGCGCAGCTGCTGTACTACATCCACATAAAGCCAAAGGTCTGGGGGCTATGCTCCTTTGATGTAGCCACTGGGGGAAAAAAAAACCCAGTGTCTTCTAACTGGCTGCGGTATAAAGTTTTCCTTTATTCACTTGCCACTACAATTTCAATCAACTGCATACATTCACCCAAAGCTTTATAACAACTTTAAACAATTACACACAACATACCCTAACACAACAATAAACACTTATTACAACACAACAAACACTTTTTGCAACCACAACAACAAATTACAACAAAAATTCCAAAAACCCACACTCATATACCAAATTTAATAATTCACAACCATACCCAAATATTCATTCCAACTTTATTAAACCACTTGCTTCATCACTTCACCAACCAATCTCTCACTTGCTTCACAAATGCAAACTATTTACTCTGCATCTCCTACACACATACACACACAAACACAACACCGGTGTTAACAACAGTTCAAACTAGTTTCCTTTCAAACTAGTTTCCTTTGGGATTCACTCGATCCACCACCAGGATTGCTAGCAGCCACCCTATTGGTCAGTGAATCCCCCCTTGCCAGCTAAGGACGGCAATTTACCTCGCCGGTTCCCGGTTCCCCTAGCCGGTTGCTTGCAAGCTCAACCCACTCAGGGACAACGCTGCACACAGAGACGTCTCTCTGTGACTTACCAGCAGCCCTAGCCACGCGTATACGACTTACAGGCTTCCCTATACCCAAAACAACATACCGTTTCTCCGCTGTATCAGATGGTCGTTGTTTGCGCCCGCAGTGAGCGGCCGAGGAGCGGAGGTCCTCCAGGAAAATCCCAGGGCGCACCTAGGATGTCAGCCCCTCAGTCGATCCTGCAGCCAGGCAAACCTTGAGCACCTGGGGTGACAAAAATCAGGCGCGGATTGACTCCACAAGTCAAATAGTTATGAAGTAGGTATGTGTTTATTCCAGCTGGGGTGCATGGGGGTAGCCCCTCCAAAGGCATGCACACCATCAGCAGCACTTCACTAGGTTTATATTAGGTTACAGGTTACATATGCATAAAGTTACACAATGCTCCTATACATATTCATTACCTATCCTTGCTTCGTATTATAATGAGTTCAAAGTTCATTTAAATATGTTTGTACAAGTGCAGTGTCACAGAGTAATTGTGGGCGAGGGTCCCGAAGATTAAATTAGTAGTCTTCCTCAGGATGAACTCTTCACCCTGTTCCCTTGCGCATGCTCCCTTGGTTCTTGGTCCAAGTCCAAGCCTTGGAACTAACTTGTACCAGTTCTGGGGTCCAAGAGCAGGATGTTCAGTCACACTCAATAGTTTTTCTCAATTATTTGTCTGTCTTCTCTATATCCTCCCTGATACTAGGTAGGCACAAAATCATTAAGCGAATAATACATTGTCTTCAGCAAGCAAATCTTAGAAAATCATTATCCAATCTCTGGCCTTCCAAATCAGTTCAAAAATTATTATTATTATCCAGCTTCTAGTTCTCTGAAATTAATAAATTCTAGCCCCCCTAAATCACCCCATTTTTTTTATTCCTTTATTTTCCTCTCCGTAAATCTAGATTATCTTTCAATTCACAGAACAAATATGCTCACAAATATTAGCCACACACAAAAATCAACAGACATTCAGGATCTCTTCTACATGATTTTGTGAGCTCTTTCTTGGACCTCAAATCTGCTATTGAAAAATGGCACTTTTAAAAATCCGCCTTGGCAGTTTGCCGAAGTGGGGGTTGAATTACCCATCCTCCCTTCCCTTTTTGGTGGGAATTCTAGCAGACAGAGGAGAAAGGAAAGAGGAAAGCATCATATGAACGGTAAGTGCTCCTTTAAATTTAAAATCATCTTTTAAATTTCAGAGCCCAAAGCTTGGCAGTTTGGTCCATGATTTTTAGTGATTTTTCAAAGGCAGAATCTTTCTTTTGTGGGGCTTAGCATTCTCAAACACTAGACAAACAAATATGCATGTAACAGCAACAGTTAGAAATGTGACAATCACTAATAGTAGAATAGCCAGCCATCCTTTTTAAACCTTTTCATTTTAAAATAAAATTTTTTTGTTATTGTCATACTTCAATCTTGCAAATTTAAATTTAAGTCCATAAGCTAATGTGGCCGTTGTTTCATGTGCATGCATTAAAAAGGGTATAGCTTTCTCTCCTTTTTTTCTGGCTTACTTACCCCTTTGCATCTGAAGCCATACTTGTCATTACAATTATTACAAGGTTTTGTTAGGATAGCTGACTGTGGATAACACTGTTCTGGAAATACAAAAATCAAAACCATTTAATGTGTTTCATTTTGGCGTTGCAGCTTTTAACCAATTTACTATATATTATATTGTCCAATATGGTTCTTTTGTGTCCTCTTTGTCTGGAGTTTCACATTAGAGAGGAGTCTCTGGCTGTAGATCTCACAGTTGTGGGGGAAGTCAGCAGTTCTTTTTGCTTCTGTGGCTTGACTGGCTCCTTGTCTCACGTCTGGACACACTTAGAAAACAAACTTGCACAGTGATAACACATGTTAGAGTGGGGAGAAGGATGAATTCTTGCCTTTTTCAACTCCCCATTGGAAATTCTTATACAAATCAAGATTCTAATAGGTGAGAAATTAAGATCTAATGAGCTTATGTTTTACTCCTGCAGGTTAATAAACCTCTTTCTTCCCATAATTTCTTAAATGCATGCACTACTCTATATGCATATTTAGAACTAGTAAAAATAATCAGTATCTTGCCTCAATATAGTTCGCAGAATCTCACAAGCACCTACAGCTCTGCTGTTCGAGCTGACCATGTGAGAGGCAATATCTCACTTCTTTTAATTCTCTTCCATTAATGATAGTGTATCTTTCAAATTGTTACTCTTCTACTACTCTTGAAGACTCACCACCAAACACATTCCCTCCGCAAGGCCAGGGAGTGCCCCACAAATCTTCCCTAGCCTGGGTCTGGAGATTTATCACCTGAACGCTGTGCAGCCGTAGGTTCTCCTCAGCCCCCAAGCAGAAGGCTGAGTCAAACCCCCTTGTTTTTCAATTCTAAATCCTCTTGTTGCACTAAACAAGATTCACAGAACAATAACCGTGCTGGTCATCTACCCAGATGCTCCTTGAGTCAATAAATCTTCAACTTGGTGTGAAACTTATCAGGTATATTCCTATTGTCAGCCCTCGGGCCTCATTTACCATCAGAGCCCTGGCTGTACAACTTTGCAGATAATGTGGTCAGCCTCTGGCTACATTCTGAGACAATGAATAGCTGCCAGCCACTGGATCTGGCAACTTACAAAAATTAGCATCAGGCCACCTTGTTCTCCAAAAGTGGCTGCCAAATTCTCAAAGCATGGGAGTACAACACTTTCTGCAAAAGCTACTTGCAAACTAACAGTATACTTTACAGAATTGGCCTCAGGATTTTAACCTGCCAATTCTGGCTTTTCATGACCACAAACCATGCAGAGAGGACCGAACCCCCGCAGGGACTTGAACCAGGCACACATTGTCAAGCTCTTGGCTGCCTGAATGGCCCGGACAGTGGCTGAGAGACACACCTTGTCCACACCTTCCCCTCAGCAGTTCTAAATTTCTTCTCCTCAGCGGTTAATTTGCATTTCCTCTAAGGCAATTTGTCTGGCTGCTTGAAGGCTAAAGAACTTAAAAGCACTTGAGCAAAACTTTGTTCATAAAAAACCAACCACTCAGAGTAACCCAGGCAGGAGACTTTAACTCTGAAATAGTTAATTACAAAATTTGGTATATCCTTTATACAAATTAAGTTTCTGAGGGTTCTTACACATGGAACTTTAGGGGGTTTTGTTTTGGTTTGGTTTTTTTTTAAACTAAACTCCAAATCCTCGTGTACACCAAAAGAATTTTGAATTCACCATGCACTTGTATTTTAAGCACAATAACATTTTAGTAGTTACTTCAAATAGAGAATAGCTAGTGTGAAAAACAGAGTTCACTCTCCTGTTAAAATTTTAAAAAAGTTTAATAAAGGACAATAGGGGACACCAATAAAGCAAAGAAACAGTGCTGGGGTGCTTGGCCCTGAGCCAAGAAGCACACCTGCCATTGAAGGAGTCGTCTTAAATACTCTTTGTATTGCGTCAGCCTTATGCATATTCAAGCTTTTCTCAAAACTATTTTGCATGTTCCAAGAACTATTTTGCATGGCTCCTCCTTGATTCCGCCTTCTTAGAGCATGCGCTTTTTCGGCTGTGGTTTCTTCCAGTCGTGGTTATCGTCTCCCAGTTTGGGCTTGGGTCCGTAGTTCTTGCATCTGGTTATAGACTGATACTCAGGTATCAGTGGCAGGTCTTCTTTTCGGGTGTTATCCGGTCAAGCAGGTAGTGTGGTTAGTAAAGGAAAGTCCTTCTAAACTACTTTTATTAGTTTTTTACTACAATACCGAAATCTAGTTCATAACAGAAATTAAAACATTGGTTATATACCTCTATCTTTATGACAAGACTACTTCTGTAAAAAGAATAAAACCATACACACAATGAATATCTGCGAAAAGCCAACACTATATTAGTATGTATTTATAACACTAGTTATACTATTACTATTGATTTATTTTCATTATCTATTATACCATTTTCCTTGAGGCTGCCCATACATTTGGGTTTATTTCAGCACGACCTCTCAGGCAAAGATACCACAGTGTTAGCTTTTGTAGTTCTTCACAATATTAATGTGCATTCCCACTTTAGCCATCAAATTTATTTCTAGTAAATTACAATTACAATTAAGAACAAACAAATTCATGCATTTCAAACTTATTCCTCACATCTACCAATAGTGGCTGAATAAGGAGCACACTTCATCTTTTCCACTCGCTCCTTGAATAATTAAAGATTTTGTTGACAAAACTCCCTCCGTGAGGGATAAAATTCAAAGTGAATTAGGAGCCTTCGCATTTCCTCTCGATCTAGACCCACCTTAAAAGTTATCAAGGGCTCCTGTGTGGGGCGTCCCTGGTATAATGGGAGCTCCTGACATCCTTAACAATTCATTTATATTAATTGCTGGACTTCTTCCCCCGAGGATTCAGTTGTTTCTACAGACATTCCTGTTTTCAATGTCTCTCTTCCTTGCAGATAGCAGTCTGATCTCTTATCAGCCTCTGCTTTGATCGGCTTTCTCCTGCTGAGGAGGGAATGCCTTTGCCACGTCTCCTCTGTCCAAGGGGCCCCACAGTTTATTCTTTTGGGGCTGTAATACCTTTGGCATCATCTTTGCCTTTGCCTTTTCTTTATCCTTTCTTACATACATTTGCTGTATCTTTCTAACCAGTTCATCCAGGGGCTTATTCTGCCCTTCCTCTAACCCCCACCCCCACTACTGCCTGGGGGTGCTCATTCTCCCACATTTCAAAATCATTCCAGTGACCCAAACAAAACCCTTAACAGACAATCTGCATTTTCTAGATATTCTCTTCCCCTTGTCCAAATGCAGCCCCTTTTCCTGCTTTCCCAGCAGACAGGGCTAGCAGCACCACAGGTGACCAGGGTGTTTTGCAGCCTCACGGAGGCCTAGAGGCCACAGCCGCCTCTGCCCTGGGGGGTGGCAGGGTCAGGGACTGCCCAGTGCTGAGCCCACAGCTGTCCCACAGCCCCAGCTTGGCTCCCCCACAGGCCCCCAGCCCATGCTCCCAGCCTTGCACCTCTGCGCTCACTCCTACCACTCCAAAAGCAGAGGATACAGGGGAGTGCAGCTGGCCCTGGGTCAGCTGCCGAAATTTTGGGCAAAATGGGGAAAGGTGCTGAAAAACATCTCAATCCTTTTTCTTTCTCCTCTCTTCCTTCTTTTTCCTTCTTTCTTTTACTCTATTTACCTGTATGCTCACTCTTTCTACTACAACATTCTACACAACCATATTTCAGCAGCTACACACAGGAGTTCCAATGAGGTACTTATTAGATTCAACTAGTTATTTTTATCTCGCAGGCTTCCCCGCATGAATTTATGTGCCGGCAAAAATACAAATTAACACAGGTAAAATTTTGCACACACAGTACATGCACACACATTCCAAAAACATTTCAAAAGCACTTGAGCAAATAGAAAATATCACTTCCTCACAATTAATACAAGTGCACTAAGTCCAAGCTTCGCAACTGTTTCCACACACAAACCACAGGATTTCAAAAGCAAAATCAAATGGAGCAACATTGGAAAGGTGTTGGGGTCAGGGTGTTCTCAATTCAGTAACTAAAACCTTTCCCCTCCAATAATACAATCTTTCCTCCTCCAGATACTCCAAATCAACGGTTTATAACAACAGACAGAACAAAAATAGCAGTACGATCGTGCAGTACAGTGGGGTCCAACCCCTGGTGGTCCAACCCCTTAAAGGTATCTTTCACTATAGCGGGGTCCAACCCCTTGCCCGGGACTAATTTTGGGAGACCCAGTCTCAACCCACCCTCGGGGACTAGTACCCTGGACCTGCAGGCATTTCTGTTTTATTTTAAAAGTAGCAAATACCTTAATTTGGTGCAGATGATCCTTGGTCTACCCCCGCCATGAGCCAAAGGACAGCTGAGCTCCCCTGAAAATTCAGGGTTGCGACTGGGAGGTCTGCTTACCTTTGGATCTGGCAGCCGAGCAGAGTTAGGATCCCATCTGGGGTGCCAATTTGATTCGCGCCAATCGAGCCCAGAGACACTTCAGAGACCAAGTCAGAGAAGTGGGTATTTGCTTTATTCGATGCACCGGGTGTGGGGGAATTCTCTCCGCCAAACACACACCTCGGTACCTCCAAAGACACAGTGTTACAGGTAAAATTCATGAATATTCATCACATTCCCCAGGATAGGAGCGGTTATACAAATTACTTCTCATAAGTCATTAATATTATTCAGCAATTTCTTGTGCTTGGTTTCAAAAGGAATCTTTTGCCCACTTTTGTCTTGATAAGATTAAGGGACTCCACAAGGCCAGAACTGTTATCAGCCTTCGGACCTGGACGGGCGCTGTGCTGGTGGAAAGAGCAAAAGATCAATGAAATAAGGATGGTTGAAGTGTAAATAGATTTGGGTTTTCTATTTGACCACCCCTTTCTCAGGTGCAGTCCATCAAGGACAGCCTGCTCCAGTGTGGGTCCCCATGGGGTCACAAGTCCTACCAAGAAACCTACTCCAGCGTAAGCTCCTCTCTCCATGGGTCTGCAGGTCCCTGCCAGGAGCCTGTTCCTGCACAAGCCTCCCACAGGTTCATAGCCTCCCCTCAGGCATCTACCTTGTGTAGTAAGTAACTCTGTTTAAGGCTTTTTGTCTGTTAACCTTCTGCCTATTCAATAAATAACTCATTTTATAATAGACCTGATTTGCCATTTTTAAGAACTTGCGAGCCAGGGTGGTTTAGGTGCAGGTCACCTGAATTTAAGCTGCTGCCAAAAATCTGAACCTAAGGCAGAGCTTGTCTAATGATTTCACTCGATCTATAACAAATTGGAGTAGTCGTTGCAGAATACTGGTCTCTGACCAGACGTGTCTTGGACAATGTGATAAATACATGTCATAATGTTGGCTTTTCACAAATATTACAATGGATACTATGTGTATTGTTTAAATTCTTTTCTTATAGAGGTAGCCTGGTTGTGAGAAATTGCTGTGTAATGATGACTGTCTTTCTTTCTAGTACTAGCTGAGTTTAATAGTAGTAAAATAGCTGTTATAGTTTTATTAGAATGCTTGAACTGTCTGCTTGAACTGGATAACATCCCACGAATGGACCCTGCCTCTGACACTCCAACTATTAGCACCTGTCGCCTGCAGAAACCACAATCTGGGAGTGATAACAGAATCAATGAAAGAAGACTGTGCATGCTCTGAGGAAGCGGATCAGTTCCCAGAACATGCAAAATAGTTTGGAGAAAAATATGAATATGTATAACTGTTTATGAATATGCATTAGGCTGAAGAGTATGTAAAAGGTGTCTCTGTCCATACCAGGTGTGCTTTTTTGGCTGAATGCCAAAGCACCCAGTGCTGACCTTTTGCTTTTCTCTGTCCCTTCTTGTCTTTTATTAAACCTTTTTAATCCTAACAGGAGAGTGAACCTCATTTTTCACAACAATATATAACATTATTGGCGTAGTCGAAGGACAAATGGCATATTATTTAGAAAAACAGACCAAAGGTTTAGCAAATTACTTAGGGAGGCACAATGTTCACAACCCTTGGCCAGTAAATGACTGGTCTGAGTGGGAAAAAATTCAAGAGAAAATAAATGAACAGTGGGAATCAATGAAAGATAAAAACGGAGAAAATATCATTTGTCATGCACTTGCATTATGTTTAAAATCTGCTTGCCAATGGTGGTGTTGGGGTCTGGCCTGTCTTAACAGCTGGTCTGCCTTAACAGACCTATGAAAGTCTTTGAAGATAGATAACGGGAAGTATTTTTGCTGATGCTGCAAGAAAGCAAGCAGCTGGCCAGAGAAAACCGGATCTTGCCCAAAAGTAGAAGATGGCTTGTTGGCCAAAGAAAACAGGAAATATTGCCCAAAGTAGGGAATTCCTTGCTGGCCAAGGAATATAGGAAATATTGCCCAAATTAGTAAATCTGCATATACCAATCATATAGTGCATGCTTAGTTTTGTTTATCACCTATAGCCAATTGTATAATCTCATAGGCGTGTACAAACCATATGTAGAAGTTCTGTGTCGCGTGTACGGAAGGTAAAAAGCTTTAAAAGAAGCACTGCTGAAGAATAAAGTGGGACAACTTTCTGCATCTCATTGGTGTTATGTCGTTCCCGTCACGCATGGATTTATTTAAACCCTGACAACTGGTGAGCCCAACGTGATTCGCAAGGATTTGCAGCATACCAGGGTGATCGGGAGAATGTGAGGATCCCACCGGCCGGCGAGGTAAGCCAGGCTGTCCAAGAGAGACAGGAGCAGGCCTGCGGCTGGCTAGAGAGAGCCAGCGATCGGTGGGATGGGAAGCGCTGTATCAGGGGTAGAAAAAGCAGCTGTAAGCAGCCTGCTTCAGCTGGCAAAGAGGACTGGCACTGAGCTGAATGAGGCTGACCTCACAGCACTGTTATGGTGGTGTTGGAGAAAAGGATTTATTATGCAACCTGATCAGTTGTTTAATCTAAACGTATGGGAGCAAGTAAGGAAGGAGCTCTGGTGTTGTTAAAAAGAACGGCGAGGGGAGAATCTTGCGACACACTCAATATGAGTTATAAAGCAAGCTCCATTTATTTTACTGTATGAGTGGCTTATATACTGTTATAATGTTTATATTTATTGATTATTAATCTACTGGTTAATTACATAGCTTACAATTTACATTTATTGCATTCTATTCTCACACATTGAGGACTCCTCCTCAGTTCCTCCTCAATCTTCCCATGAGATTCTCTCACAGCTCAGAGGCACAGCTGTGCTTTTTAGGTATCTTTCTCATGGCACCTTCCCAGGGCTGTACTGCAGCCTGTTAGCTAACACAGGCCTTGTTCTTCAACAATTCCCCCTCTGTTCATTTGTGAGAGCAAGATTTTGTTAGTTATCTGATTAATTTGTTTTGTGATGTAGCTATAAGCAATTCTTATCACTACGATTATTAATATGAAAACTCTTAACAAGGTGAAAATGACACAAAGGTATAATATTTGGAATGACACAACAAACTTACTTAAGAAAATGCATTATTAATTGTTTAACTACTTTGCTATGACTCAGGGACTGCAATTTGCTGAAAAATTTCACTTCACAGGTAGGGCTTGGAGAACTTTTCCCAGGCAAGGACTCCAATTTTACCTGGAAGTTTAGCTTTTATAAGCTTAATTTAGCAAGTCAAAGTGACTTGATCACAATTTTTGTGCAGAAACACCTGGGATTGATGGTATTTTTCCCAACTAGTTAGGACTAGGGCTTGGCCAGAGCCCAGGCCTTAAGTAGGAGGGTTTTCTTAATACATTTTATAAACAGGCTTTTATTAATATCAACTAGGAAAGTGTTTTAAAATTATACTGGTTTTGCAGATAACTACACAAGGTAACGTGAAATACTTGAAAGCAGTGGACGTCATCATTTAACTTTAACTAATGAAGATAAAACTGCAAAGGTTGTTGTAAATATTAGATTTTCATCTGGAAGGCTTCTGTCTTAAATCTTCATCTTCACAGCAGAAAAACTGTGTTCTTTAAAATAAATGAGCATAATTGTAACAAAATGAACTTGTTAAAACTTAAAGTTAACTACTGAAAGTGAACAAAGCTTAATCTTAATAGAACTTAATAGAACATAAAATTACTAGAACTTAAAAATTAATAAACAGTAAACTGAGTAACACTTAAGAGACAACTATAATTGAACTTAAACTCAACAGAATTTAAACTTAACATTATTTAACTTTAACATCACTTAAACTTAACAGAACTTAAACTCGTTTAGTTTTAAAAGGATTTAAACTTAACAGAATTTAAAATTAATGGGACTTAAAATAACAAACATTAAATTGAGTAACAGTTAAATTGAACAAGCTTAGTGTTAATTGAACTTAAACTTAATGAAATTTAAAATAACAGACTTAACATAGTATACTAGTAACAAAACTTAAACTTATTTAACTTTAATAGAATTTAAAATTAATAGAATTTAAAACTAATATAATTTGTGATACTTTGGGATTTTTAGCTTTTATGTTTATTGTGTACTGGTGATTTTTGAGTATAACTTTGGACACCATATAGAATATTAGGACTTTTGTTTTTAGCAATTTGAAATAAAGCAATTCTTTTAAACTTGAATTTTAAGGGCAGTTCACTGACTTAGACTACTAGTAATTGAAATCATTGCTTGAAGCTGTAACTGGAGAATTAAATTCAATATCTAAATTAATAGAACTTATAAAATATGAAAAACTCGTTGTAGCTTTTTAGTTAGACCTTTTTTGTTTTAAATGCATTTTGAAGGCTTTTCAACAAATTCAAATGTTTTTATTCTTTTAACTCTGCCTAGCCTCTGTTCTAGGTAAGTTCACCAAGGTATTATTTGAACTTAACTTCAATGGCACTTACTAGGTAGCTTAAACCATTTAGTATAGCTTTACTTATAGGCTTAATTTACACATTAAAACACTTAAATTGAAACAGCATTCTCAGCATGTCTTCAGTAGCACTGTCACACTTATACACACACAGACACTGTTCTAAGTCGCACTTTAGCAAGGAATTTAGCTTTTGTTCAAGATTTTAGCAATTAAGGTGTTATTACTTATCAGGACAATTATATTGCTACAATGCTTTTTCATTAGTAAAAAGCTGGAAACAAATTTAAAATATAACTTAATTGTATTAATTAACAGAGTACTTTGAAAATACATTTACGAATTGATTTTTAGAGCTTTGAACAGGACTTCTCGTGATGCAGCTGGCGCTTGCTTGCGTCACCTGGGAGGGGGAAGGGAACAGAACAGGAGAAAGCGAGGGGGAAAAAGGGTGGCGGAGCTGCCCCGGGCTTCTGCTTGGTTCTGCGTCGAGCCTTTTGTTCTCTGGGTCCTAGCGCTGCTCGGCTGCACGGTGCAGGCTTGGCCCCGGTCGGCTCTGCGCTGAGCTGGGCTGGACCGGGCAGGACCAGGGCTCTCTTTGTCTGAGGGCTGGGAGCGCCGGCATGGGATGCTCGGGGGGGAGCTCTGGGCTTCTGCCGCTCTCTGGAGATGTGTTGTTTCAGCGCTGCACTGCTGTTTCTTGCTGAGACTGTTGTAGTTGCTGTGTTAGTTGTGGTATTTGCTGTGGCTTTAAGAGGGTAGTGGAGCGAAGCTGAGCGGAGCGGCACGGGCGGCGCGGCCACCATGAGCTTCTTCAGCTTGCAGCGGGCGGAGCTGCTGCGGCACGTCTCGGCCCGGCGGGCGGCTCTGATTCTGCAGCAGCTGTTGTTCTTTTTGTGCAGTTTGTCTGTGCGGCGGTGGCGGGGCATAGCAGGCGTGCGGTGCTGGTGACTCTGTTAGCGTGGAAAACACATAATCACTGAATGATTATATGCAGGTGCCTTTATTCGAGCTCGGGAAGCCGGGGTGCAACATCTACCCAAATCTGACTTCAACATGGACTTGAAGTGAACACAGTTTTATACCTTCCCTTACAGAACAGTGATGTAATCATATGTTAATTATCAACTTATCATTGTTCCATTGTTTTCCCCAAGCATGACTTTAAGCCCCCCATCTCCCACAGTATTTCTGATTTATATCACAGGTGCTAATCCGCATGATTTCACTAAAACAATCCCGATTCTCTAAGCAATCTCCGTGATCATGTCGCTGAGCCCCGTACATGTAGTGCCTACCTACCCCGTTCCTAAAGCCTATTTTTAACTAACATTTTAACCCAATGTTAACATTTCCCCCCTTTGAAAGCATTTTCACTTTATAGGTGTGAATGCTTTCACTTGATACAGTCCTTTATACTTGATGCTCGTCTTCGAATCGAGGGTTGTCATGAGCGTTGTTATGGATGCTGTTGTGGACCGGAGAATCCGCAGATGATGGACATGGACCCTTGTTTCATGTCAGTGCCCTCATTATTTGTTGGTTCCAGGATGTCTTTCTCCGTATCTCTCTTTTCAGTATGCTGTAGACTACCCAAAGTACTAAAAACATAACTAATAAGATTATTAAGTTTTCAATGATAGATTTAATCCATGAACTCACATTCCATCCCAACCCCTTGAAAATTTTATCTAACCAACTCGTAGTCAGGTCCTTTTGTTCATCCCTTGCTTCGCGCTCTATTTGTTTCAACTGATTGATGTCATGTTCTACATCTGCGATTACATTTGGGATATGGATGCAACAATGATCAACTTATCCTTTTAAAAACCCACACACTCCATGTTCTTTCAGGAGTGGCATATTTAAAGCCAATCGATTTTGTAAAGTCATTTTGGTAGTAGCTTGTAATTGCATATTTAGTTCTTTGAATCCTTCCCGAGTAATTCTTGCTAACCTCTCTACCTGACCTGTAAGTCTGTACATCATTTCTCTGTTTCGGTGGTTTGCTATAGGGCCAAACAGAGATTCTAGAGTCCACCCAAATTCTACTCCACTAGAGGGTTCTTGCCAAGTTTCATCCTGATTTTCATTATCTGAAACCTCTCGCCTTTTTCTTATTTGCAAAAGTTCACGTTTCCCATTGAATGGGGACTTTTCCAGATTGGACATAAAGTAGGGAGGCCCAGAGTAAATTCTTTTACTTTTCTATCTACAGGCAGGTGGGTTGTCCAGGTACCATCACTTGTTGTCCAAACAAATTGTCCTGGGCTCTTGATTGTGCTTCTACTACATCCTATTTTATTCTATAATTTACATTACCCTGTTTATGTTTGATTCTTCTACAGGCACAATCAATTCGCATGGCAGTCGCCAGTGATGGTACTTGTTTTATCTCTACATCATCAGACATGCAATCATAGGTTTTATTACATGCCCACCAACTTACTTTATCTGCCTGCGCTCTGCTGCTGGTGGCAGTGTTTATTACTGCTGGATCAGTGCCATCTTCAGGGCCTGTCCATTTTAGGCACCAAGGAGTGTTTGCCATATATTGAAATTTTGAAGTATACTCAGGGGCCATGCACTGTCCCAGGGTTCCATCCGATCCCTTCTATCCTTTGCTTCACATTTCCATATCAGGGTGGTCTTCGTGATATTTTCTGTGACCTTTTGATAGAGTGGCAAGAAGCATTGCCGTTTGGCAAGGTTTTGATCTTCAACCCACCACTCTAGATTTTGTCCCACCTTCCCATTGCTTAAAAGACAGTCCTTTTTGCTCAAGTACTGCATCCAATCATAACCTGTTACATTCCAAGTTACTTTAACTTTCTGCCTGGACTCGGGTACTTGTTTACATACAATTTTTTATTGTCCAGAATTTCAGGTAATTTTGATGTGATAATTCCCCAGTTTATTGGGTCTCCTGCTGCCTTTGGTATTGGCAGACAGGCAGTTATTCTACTGATGTTTTGCATTTTGGCAAAACCTTTAACGAACCCAATCATCACATTCTCAGCCCGAATTTCATTGGAACCTTTTATCACTTGCATTTTTGCCTGTACTTCTCTCTTCATTGTAGAATGAAGAGTGGTTAGTTGATTATCCTGCATTCCATATTCCCAAGCAATATCGCTCCCAATTAACATCCATAAAATGAGCATCGGCACAGGTACTAAGATCATTTTAAACAGTTAAACCCATCTTATCTGCAGTTTCGTTGGTCCCAGGGGTTGTGCAGCCCACAGTCTCGGATGGGTCTTCACTCGTGTGTGGTGTATCCAAGGATCCACTCCAGCTACCTTGACTGCTGTGAAAGTGGTCAGCAGCACCTGATGGGGTCCACTCCACCTCTCCTTTAAAGGTTCTTCATTCTAGGTTTTGATGTACACTTCGTCTCCAGGAAGAATATCATGGACTGGATTCTTGAGAGCCAGTGGCCTATTCCACACGAGCGCTCCAAAGCTGTGCTAAGGTTTTCCCGAGAGATAGAACATGATTATATATTTCCTGTTTTCCTGTAATATGTATATTCGGGTTTGGTTCAGGAGATTTGTATGGTTTCCCATATACTATTTCAAAGGGACTGACTGACATTCCACTCCTAGGCTTTACCCCAGTCCTTAAAAGTGCTATTGGTAGGGCTTGTGGCCACTGTAACTTGACCTCCTGACATATTTTACTGATGTGCCTTTTTAGTGTTTGGTTCATCCTCTCTACCTGTCCACTAGATTGTGGTCCCCATGGTATGTGGAGGTCCCAAAGTATTCCCTGTAGCTTGCTCACTTCCTTTACCACTGTTGCTATAAAGTGTGGTCTTCTATCTGAAGATACCCCTAACAGCACTCCAAACCTGGGAATGATTTCGTGTAGCAGCCACTTCACTGTCTCTTTGGTTGATGCGACAGGGAAGGGCTTCTGGCCATCCTGAAAATGTGTCAACCCCCACCAGCAGGTATTTGTACCCTCGAGTTCTTGGTAACTCTACAAAATCTACCTGCCAATAATCTCCTGGTTCTATACTTACCCGAATTCTTCCTAGCTGTGCCTGCCGTCTAGCCACTGGGTTGTTCCTCAGGCAAATTTCACATTTTGACATTATTGATTTGGCCATTGTTAACATTCGTACTAAGACTACATTTTGTTTTAACCATTTCACCAATGCTTCTGCACCTCAATGACATTCATTATGTTCAATTTGCAGAATTTCTCTCATTATCGAGGGGGTAGGACTATCTGTCCTTGTGCAGTGACATACCACCCCTCTGAATTCTTTTGTGCATTCAGCAAATGTCCCCGTCTCTTCTGTTGAATATTTCGGTTCTGAAGGTAAATTGAATTGAGACACCTTTAGCTTCATAGGTATCAATGCCATTGCTATTTGCACCTCCCAAGCAACCTGTCAGGCTGTCCAGTCTGCCTTTTGATTTTCCTCACAGATTTTGGAACTTCCTGATTGATGTGCTTTACAGTGCATAATTACCACTTGCTCAGGTTTTTGCACTGCTTTTATCAACTGCAGAATTGCATCTTGATGTTTAATATACGCCCCTTGAGAGGGCAGCAACCCTCTTTCTTTCCATAGTGCCCCATGTACATGCACTGTTCCAAATGCATATTTTGAATCAGTCCAAATATTTACCTTCTTTCCTTCACTCAATTCTAGTGTTCTGGTTAAGGCAATCAATTCTGCCCTCTGGGCAGATGTGTTTGGTGGTAATGCTTTGGCCTCTACTACTGTGCTGATTGTTGTTACCGCATATCCAGCGTATCTGGTTCCATTCTCCACGAAGCTGCTTCCATCTGTGGATAATTCCCACTCCGGTTGCTCCAGCGGAACGTTTTTCAGGTCTTCTCTCGCTGAGTAGGTGTACTGTATCACTTCCATGTAGTCTTGTTCCAGTGGACCTTCCTCAGGTGTGGTGCCTAGAAACAGAGCTGGATTCAAAAGGTTAGTTGTCTTTAGTGTGACATCATCCTGCTCGGTTAGGATTGCCAGGAATTTTATCATCCTGCTCGGGGATAGCCAGTGGCCCCCCTTTTGCTCTAGGACAGTGGCTACCATGTGTGGCACATAGACATCTATGTGTTTTCCCATCGTGAGGCTCCTGGCCTCCTGTATCAATAATACAGTGGCTGCGACTGCCCGCAGACATGCAGGCCATCCGGCACTTATGTTGTCAAGCTATTTGGAGAAGTAGATGTATTGGTTTGAAAACAAACCAGTGGGAGATCACAAGTCAAGATTGAAAGTGAAAATAAGTGAAATAATACAAGGAAAAGCACTGACAAAGTCAGATACAACCTGACACCCTGTTAGGGTGGTGGTAGCAGTCCAACTGAAGTAGTTCAGTTCAAGCGGTGATCCTGTGAAGGTCTGGTCCCCAGCTGAAGGTCCGGTGGTAGCTCTTGTCCTCTGGGAACCCAGTAGACAGGGCTAGCTCAGGCAGTTCCAAGGCCAGGTTATATCCAGGTGGGAACACCTGGCTCCTCCCTCCTGGGCAGAGCATCCCACAATGGGATAAGTCAATGAGTCATGCGGTGGGTCCCTGATGGCCCATTGTCTGTCATCCGGGGTGGATCATTAGCAGGTGATAGCAGCTAACAACCCACAGCTGGTGGTAATAGAATACTTAAATACATCTATATTGCAACCTAGGACAGTAGCCTACCGGCCTTTTCCAGCTCCCCAATCGTTAGGTCAGGACCCCCAGTGGCAAGCGTTGCCTTTCATGCACAAACAGCTGAAAGTCTTTAGACAGATCGGCAAACCGAGCGCCGGGGCAGTCATCAGTGCTTCTTTCAGTTTCAGGAAAGCTTCTCTCTGTGCTTTGCCCCAGCTGAACAGCTGCGTCTTCTGAGCTTCATACAGGGGTTTGGCAATTAGCCCAAAGTGCATGATCCACAGGCGGCACCATTCTGCCATGCCGAGGAGGACTTGCATCTTGTGGGGATTCTGGGGCTCTGGAATAGCACAAATAGCTTGGATACGGTTAGTACTTAATTTTCTCTGCCCTTGTGAGATTTCACATCCCAAGTAAATTACAGTCTGTTGTGCAATTTGTGCCTTTTCCCTGGACACTTTGTATGCTCCCATGCTCAGTGAGTTTAAAATCTCAATTGTTACCTTTATGCAGGTTTCCTTTTCTTCTGTTGTTGTCAGCATATCATCAGCATACTGTAGCAGGAGGTATTGATCTTTTGGTACTTGCCCCTCTTTGGTCCAGATCTCCAGCTCCTTTGCCAGTTGGTTTCCAAATAAGGTGGGGGAGTTCTTGTACCCCATGGGAAGCCGAGTCCACGTGTGCTGGGTCTTCCTTCCATTCTCTGGATTTTCCCATTCAAAAGTGAACAGCTTCCTACTTTCTTTGTCAAGGGGTATGCAGAAAGGCATCTTTTAAGTCAATTACGGTAAACCACTTATAAAACTCTTTTACAAATGTTAACAATGCATCGGGGTTAGCAATTACTGGATATATGTCTTTGGTTATTTCATTTATTGCCCTTAGATCCTGTACTAGCCTGTAATCTCCATTAGGTTTCTTTTACTGGGAATATTGGCATATTATACTCTAATTTGCACTCTGCCAGAATTTAGTATTTTAGGAATTTATCAACAGTGTTTGCTACATCATGCCTCCGGTATTGTTTTACCTGTACGGTTTTTCCTTCCTCTTTTAACTCTACATGTACTGGCTGTGCCAGCTTAGATTTTCCAGGTATGTCCGTCTCCCATACTGAGGGAATTACGGCATTCTCCACCTCCTCTGGGATTGCAGAGGCTGGTTTCTCTTTTATCATTAAGATTTTTTTCTTCTTTTTTTTTTTTTTTCTTTTTTTTTTTTTTTTCACTCCAGAATTTTCATTATTAACTCACCATTCTCAAAAGTTACCACTGCTTCCAATTTTGCCAGTAAAACATGGGACATATAAAAATTCTTGAGTCAATACTTTGTTTCCAAAACACAGGTCTAGGGTTGCGGAAATGGCCATTTTCCTCCTTCTCTGTGGCCCAACTATTGTGGTAGATTTATCTGTCCTTCTAGATCATTTAAAACCGAATATGTGGCCCCCCTATCGATTAAAAAATCCCACCGCTTCTTCTCCTAACGTTGAAGTCGCCAGCGGTTGCTGGGTCACAGCACCCTTGGCAACCTCTTGGAGCTGAGCATTCCAGAGAAACCGGTTGGGATACCTGTATTTCCAATGACAAATGGCACATTTGTCAAAAGCTAATGGCCTCCTCCCCCCGACCCCTTCCAAACCGCTTGCCATACTCTGTACGACTGCCAAGAATTGCCGCTGCTGGCTTGTGGCTCTTCTATTGTTATAAACTTTCCAAGCTATTTCAAGTAATTTGTCCAGATTTCTTAACTTTTCCCCTTCCAATTCCTGTAACCTTTTTCTTGGTTTTTTTGTTCGTTTATTTTTCTCTTTTTTTTCTTTTTCCCTTTTTTCTTTTTTTTTTTTTCTTTTTTTTTCCTTTTTTCCTGTAACTCTAAGTACCATCTCTCTGAGTTTTCATAATCATTTTCACTACCCTGGCAACCTTATCAGGGTTTTCCTCTATATGTTCCAGCTGCCTGTTTCCATATAACCAAACCTCCTAACATATACCGGTCTTTCCACCCCCCAACCCTCGTCTTAAACAGGTAATTATGATTTTCTTTTGCTTACCAAGTCTTGGCAGACTCTTTCCCATCTTGGAACGGGGCCAATGGGCTATGGGTCCACCACCACCACCCCCACTGCTGTCCAGTCCCCCAGCACCCCCTCCCCCACACCCCTGTACCAGAACCAAACCGCGGCCATCCACAGGCAAAGGTAAAAAAAGGGCTGCCATAAGCAGGTGAAGAGGGCACGGATGGCAGGGGGGAACATCCCCAGGGAGGTGTAGGTGGGAAAGGTGGGCACCCCCAAGAAGGCGCAGGCGGTGTAGAGTCAGAACCTGTAGGAACCACTAGTAAATCACTTTCCAATATATCTTTCCGATATAAACTCTCATTCAATGCCAAGTTCCCTTGAATGCAAGCCAGACATTTATCATCGCAAACCACCACAGTAACCAAACCACCCTCCAACAGCCACTCTGAGTTTTCTGGCAAATAGAAAAATAAATCAACATACGTAACTTCATCTAATTTTCCCTTATGCTTACAAAACAACAACAAATGAGAAATCAGGTCAGATTGCAAAGAACCATTTTCAGGCCACTTTCTTCCAGCCTGCAAAATATATGTTGGCCACCGAGAATCACAATACTCGATTAGCGTATCCTTACACAATCCTTGGCCAAAATTACATTGCTTCTGCTGTGCTAACAAGCACCCCAAAGGAGAATTACGAGATATAGGAGCATAGCCACCCACAATCCCTTTAAGCTTCTCCATTTCCACTTGCCGACCCTGCAATGCTTTCGCAATTGTCTTACAGGCGGCGCCCGGGCCTAGGAATTCCTTAGCCCAACCAAGCGTAGCTTTCACCACGTCTTACTGGCAGGCAACCAAACCACCATTAAAAGGCACCTTACCTTCTCCAGGGGACGTTGTGAGCGGTGGAGGGTCGCGGCGCGATGGGCTCCCCGAGAATCCCTCGGTGCCGGCTGGAGCATGATCAGGTCGCGGGGTCCTCAGCAGCGCTCACAGGGTCCCATCTGGGTCGCCAAAATGTTAGCGTGGAAAACACGTAATCACTGAATGATTATATGCAGGTGCCTTTATTCGAGCTCGGGAAGCCGGGGTGCAACATCTACCCAAATCTGACTTCAACATGGACTTGAAGTGAACACAGTTTTATACCTTCCCTTACAGAACAGTGATGTAATCATATGTTAATTATCAACTTATCATTGTTCCATTGTTTTCCCCCAAGCATGACTTTAAGCCCCCCATCTCCCACAGTATTTCTGATTTATATCACAGGTGTTAATCCACATGATTTCACTAAAACAATCCCGATTCTCTAAGCAATCTCCGTGATCATGTCGCTGAGCCCCGTACATGTAGTGCCTACCTACCCCGTTCCTAAAGCCTATTTTTAACTAACATTTTAACCCAATGTTAACAACTCTGTGGCACCTACTAAACCCCCGCCACTTGGTCAGGGGAAACTGTGCTTCCCAATATAGGAAGTAACTTTATCTAGCTCTATTTTCTTTCGCTTTTTCCTCTTGCTCGGCAAGAATATCAAGGTGCAAATTTCTGTGCTGCTGCAAGCTCTATGAGTCTGCTTCACGGCGCAGAGTGAGGGCGCGACTTTCCTGTATCATCACGGTAAACAAACAGTCACTATAACTTCGCACTCTTTTGCTCAGTCCCTGCTTTTCTAAAAAGCATTTTAATAAGTCTAGGATTACCTCTTTTTCCATTTTCGTCCAGCTGGTTTTAACACGTCTTGGTCGTCACTTCCGAGTGGCACATTGCATGCATCTTGCACTGCCCCGCGTCTCTCTGTTCCTTCCACGATCACCGCACAGCGCTTATCAGAGTGTAATCCCACGGGCGGCAGAGCCCCTTCTTGGTCAGCTCACACTTGGTCTCTGGTCACTGCGCACCGGTGCTTTCCCGTTCCCGCCGCTTCCCGGAGCAGGGTCCTAAGTCCTGCTATCAGTGTCTCTGTATCACATTGGGGTCACCAAATGTTGTTAAAAAGAACGGCGAGGGGAGAATCTTGCGACACACTCAATATGAGTTATAAAGCAAGCTCCATTTATTTTACTGTATGAGTGGCTTATATACTGTTATAATGTTTATATTTATTGATTATTAATCTACTGGTTAATTACACAGCTTACAATTTACATTTATTGCATTCTATTCTCACACATTGAGGACTCCTCCTCAGTTCCTCCTCAATCTTCCCATGAGATTCTCTCACAGCTCAGAGGCACAGCTGTGCTTTTTAGGTATCTTTCTCATGGCACCTTCCCAGGGCTGTACTGCAGCCTGTTAGCTAACACAGGCCTTGTTCTTCAACACTCTGGGAAGGAATAACTGTTAAAAACAAGGAGGCAATAAAACATGCCCCAGTGTGGAGAACTGTCACTTTTATGGTTGAGCTATTACAGGGAGAAGCTCAGATTATGGCCGCAGCAAGGCGAGAAATAAAAGAGGCTGGAAAGAGTTGAAATGGGAAAGAACAGGAAAAAGTGGCAGAAGCCGAGAAAACTGACTCACTATTGCCAGAAACACTTGTGTGCCCAGCCACTTGAGTGGAAAGGGAATTTTGGGGGGACCCAAGATAGACATAGCTCCGTGGAATTCCCCCGAGCCGCCTCCTCCTCCTCCCCCATCGCAGACGCCCCCCCTCCCTCCAGTAACTCGCAGAGCCATCCCGTCCTCCCCTCTGGTAGCGATGAAGCTGCAGATCTGAGCAAAGTGCCACTGCCAATGGAAATAGACGAGTGGGAGGGCAAGCCGCAGCGATACCCTGACCTTGTTAACGAGGAGACTAGAGAGGCTCTCCGCGCCCAGGAAAGAGCCATGAGGCAATTACTAGGGGAAATGCAGTGACTGGATGCCATGTCTAAAAAAACTAAGATCAAAGAGGCTTATAGCAGAGCTCACAAGGCTATCGTAGAGGGGCTGCAAGCCGTAGAGGCTTGGTTCCTCGGAGAGGAACAACCCATGCAACCTACCAATCCATTTTTACCATCTGAATCGGTCGAGCCCTCTGCCCCCCCAGAGCCTGCTTTTGCTCCCGTGAATGATTAGAAAAAGCGGAAATGGGTGATTGAATGTGTCAAGGACAGGGAAATGTCCATCGAAGAGGCCAACAATTACTTGCAATCTCAATTTGGCCCAGATGGCAAACTGACAATGCAAGAGATATGGGCCATAGTGGACTGGTGGGACAAGGTGGGCTGAGAGCCCAAGCAGACGCAATCTACAACCGACGCGTCAGGGTGGACAGGCTGGCTTAAATCCAAAGTGATGGGAGGAACAGAAGAAAACAAGGGGGAGGGCAAGCGCGAGACAGCGTCCGCGTCCTCTGGGGCCCCAGATGCGCCCCCCACGAGACCTATCTTACAATGCTGGCCAGCGATGGCACGGGGTCATAAGAGACGCTGTCATTGAAGGGGTCATGTTGCCAGATGAGATTATTTCTATGCCCATTATAGTCACTGGTAACAATAGGGTCTGGCATCCCTTTGACTGGAAAACTGTAAGTCAGTTACAAAAGACTGTCATGGAATATGGCTATAACAATCGACAAGTGCAGACCCTGGTGCAGGCATTTTTCACAAACCAGGACCTGGTTCCCCTGGATATCAAAAACCTTTTCCAAATTGTGCTGCTGCCCACTGCCTATATGTTACTTAAAGATAAGTGGAAGGAGAAATGTGAGGTCGCTATGCTTGCCAATTTAGAGGAGCGAGCCCGGGATGACCCACTCCGTGCTGTGACCATCGATATGCTTATGGGAGAGGTTCAATATCGAGATGGCGCTGCTCAAGCCGCCCTCAATCCTCGAGTGATCCAGCAAAGCCAAGCACTTGCGCTGGCTGTGTTCCAAGAGTTACCCCAAATGGGAATGCCAGTGCTTCCATATACAAAAATTGTACAAGGACCAAACGAGCCATACATGCAGTTTATAGATCGACTTAAATCCGCCCTTGATGCAGCACCCACGCTTGATGCTGCTGCAAAAAGCGCTGTAGGAAAAAAAATTGGCCTTTCAGAATGCTAACGCACAATGCCAGCAGATTATTGCCGACTTACATGGGGGAGCCATGCTTAGCCAAATGGTAGAAGCCTGCTCAAAAATCCCTGTACTCATGCACGAGGAAGAAAAGGCCAAAATTCATGCAACAGCCATGGCCGCTGTCTTAAAATCTGCAGTAGTGCAAGGTAGAGGGGACCAAAGGCTCCGGAAAGCACCTGTGATGCAGAATAGGGCTTGTGCCAGGGTAAGCAAGACCTGTGTTAGCTAACAGGCCACTTCCAGCCCTGGAAAGGTGCCATGAGAAAGAGACCTGAGAGGCACAGCTGTGCCTCTGAGCTGTGGGAGAATTTCATGAGAATCATAAGGAGTAACTAAGAAGGATCTCTGAATGTGTGAGAAGAATGTACATTGTAACCTGTGTGATAGAAACACTGTAATAGTATATGAGCCACTCATACCGTGAAATAAACGGAGCTTGCTTATATCTCACATTGAGACTGCCGCTCGCTCTCTCTCGCCGCGAATTTTAACTTCACACCTGGTGTAGGATGTTACAATTGTGGAGAAAAGGGACACCTTAAGAAAAACTGCCCAAAAAATGCCCCCAAAGAGAACCCATTTGGGGGGGTGTGCGACAGATTTGGCCACAGAGCAGTGGAATGCCGCTCACGTTTCAAAAGGGACGGCACACCTCTGCAGGGAAATGGGAAGTTCAGCGCCAGGCACAGGGGTGCGATGACAATCAAATAACTGCAAGTGGCGGCTGTCTCGACAAACTTGCAGCCGCCACCAGAGGCAGCGCAGGAGTCAATTTGGCCGTGGGAGACACAGTAAACCTTGCTGACAATCGAGTGCATGTTGTTCCCTCCACTTGTAATGGACCCCTAGGATATGGACTGTCGGCCCTCCTGTTGGGGCGATCCTCGACATCACGTCAAGGCATTTTTGTGGTTCCTGGGATCATTGATGCTGATTTTGAAGGGACTATAAGCATCATGATTTACACGTTGAGTCCCCCGGTTACCATCCCACGAGGTAGTGTGATTGCTCAGCTTGTTCCTTTTAGAGCCAGTATACTCAACGCCAAGGATGTTTCCCGAGGATGAAAGGGATTTGGATCCACCGGAGCCCCAACAGTGGCATTCACACATGTAATAACCACTGAAAAACCTACCTGAATGGTTAACATTAAAGGGCCTTGCGGTGTCACCCTGCAGAGAAAGGCTAAGCAACTGGACTCCGGGTCCAATGTCACAATCATCCCTAGGGACGCTTGGCCTGAAGCCTGGCCACTGGAGCCTGTCAGCAGCTACGTCAAGGGCATTGGGGGAGCCACCCCCACGCATGTAAGCTGCCACCATTTGCCCCTCACTGATGTGAAAGAAGGACTGGTGGCCCAAGTACGTCCTTACGTCCTGTCTACACCTCTCTGGATTTTAGGCCATGATGCCCTAGCTCAATGGGGGTGTCGTCTCGTAACCCCTTTTTGAGTGCGGTCATTGCTGGCTCCTCTCGACCCACCTTAAAACTTACATGGACTACTTCGGAGCCGGTGTGGGTCGAGCAATGGCCGCTGACAGAAGAGAAGCTCCAACATCTAACGCACCTCGTGGAGGAGCAGGTGCAAGCTGGACATCTGCAGGAATCTCAGAGCCCATGGAACACCCCTGTGTTTGTCATCCAGAAAAAATCAGGGAAGTGGCATTTACTGCATGATCTGCGGGCAGTTAACGCTGTCATGACCGACATGGGAAGTCTCCAGCCTGGGATGCCTACACTGGCTATGTTGCCCAGGGGATGGGATATTGCAGTCGTGGACCTAAAAGACTGTTTTTCACAATCCCATTACACCCAGATGACTGTGAGAAGTTTGCCTTTACTGTTCCGTCCGTCAATCGACAAAAGCCAGCTAAACGGTATCAATGGACAGTGCTCCCACAAGGCATGAAGAACTCACCCACCATCTGTCAGTGGTACGTGGACCTCGCCCTAGAGTCGTGGCGTAAACAACATCAAGACCTAATTGTTTACCACTATATGGATGACCTTCTGCTTTGTTCTGCTCAACGAATAGTAGATGAGATATTGGACTCCTTACAGACACACCTTCAGGCCTGGGGGCTAGTCATCGCACCAGAGAAAGTACAGCGAACTACCCCGTGGCACTACCTAGGCCTTTCCATAACAGACTCTAAAATTCGGTCGCAAAAACTATCACTTTGCCCCAACATTGCCACCCTGCTAGATGCGCAGAAGCTTGTAGGGGACATACAATGGATTCGCAACGTTTGTGGGATTACAAATACAGACCTCAAACCGCTGTTTGAATTATTAAAAGGCGAAGATGCCAAGCCTCAGGCGCCAAGATTGTTAACCCCCGATGCACAAGATGCCCTGCAGACAATTACACGAAAGATTGAGCAATACGCCATCCAACGCATTGACCTGACACAGCCTGTGATGATCATTGTATATAACACTGAGCAAGAAGTTTCTGGCCTTCTTGCCCAGTGGTTGGGAAACAGTCCAGATACACTGATCATCCTAGAGTGGATTTTCTTACCAAGCCAACCCAAGAAAAGTGTCCTACCACGACACAAGGCTATTGCTTAGTTATTGCTGAAAGCACATGATCGCCTATATACGATATCTGGAACCAAACCAGATAAGATTCTCTTGCCATACCCCTTGGACCTTGTCCGCCATTGGACATTGCACAGTATACCCTTTGCTCTGGCGACCCATGGTGTATCCTTGGACAATCATTATCCCAGACACACATTGTTTAAAACAGTCTTGCCCCTTGAGCCTCGAATGTTATGCCAAAATCAGCCTGTGGAGGGCCAAACCATTTTTACTGATGCCAGCAGTAAAACCAACACTGCTGGGTATGCCTGGCAGCAAGAAGGACAATGGCAGCATGAGACCTTTGTGGCTCAGCACTCTGTACAGGTGCTAGAATTGCAGGCAGTGACGAAGGCTCTCATACGATTTGAAACCCCAATTAATATCATTTGTGACTCTTTGTATGTTGTTGGGGTAGTCCAAAGGATACACCGAGCACTGTTAGGACATATAACTAATTCGGTTCTGTTTGACACAATGAGACTCCTATGGGAGGCATTGCAACAACGCATAAACCCCTTTTTCATTACACACATTAAGAGCCATACTCCCTTGCCAGGTCCCTTAGTGGAAGGAAATGCCTACATTGATTCTGTGGTTTCTGCGAATGCCATCACTGCTCATCCTTCCCCGATGCAACAAGCGCGAGAATCACACGTTTTTACATCAGTCATCCCGTGCTTTACAGCGTCAGTTCCATATATCAAAGGCTGATGCCCGAGCAATTGTTGCATCATGCCCTGATTTTGCCAGAATAAGCCCTATACAAGATCTCGGGACAAACCCATGAGGGTTACAGCCCCAAGTCTGGCAGACGGATGTTACAGATTTTCCCTCTTTTGGTACCCTTAAGCAGGTTCATGTCTCCATTGATACATGCTCACGAGCCATTTGGGCTACCCCGCTGGCAGCCACAACAGCTAAAGCAGTAAAACAGCACTGGCTACAAGCCATCGCCGCTTTGGGCATGCCAGCAATAATTAAGATTGACAATGGTCCTGCATATCGCAGCACCGCTGTAGCTACTTTTTGCAATAAGTGGAATATTCAGCATGTGACAGGTATCCCGTACAACAGTACTGGACAAGCTATAGTTGAGTGCTCTCATCAGTCGCTTAAGCACTATTTTACTATATTTTTAAAAGAGGGGGAGAAATCCCCAGTGAACATTGTATCAAAAACCTTTATGTGCTTAATTGGCTAAATCCTTGAGCTGATGCAAACACTGAAGCTAGCATCTCCATTTTTTCTCATTTTTCTCAAAATCCATTTGATATTTCAGAACATGATATACCCGTAGATGTATTCAACCCGCAACAGAACAGTTGGGAAGGTCCGTATAGACTATTAACCTGGGGAAAAGGTTATGCTTGTGTCGTTACAGGACAAGACCGTCGCCCGTGCTGGTTGCCAGCCAAGTGGGTAAGAGCGCACATTACAACACCTGCCGAGCTGGATGTCATGCCCCGAGGCCCAGAGGAGAAGCAATCAGCAGCTCAAGCGTGAACTAGCTCCTCTGCTGCGGACCCTATATGAAGTTTCAGGGTTCTCCATTTGCTTATTTCCACAAGAGGCCTTACTGTCGGACATCTTTGTTATGCAAGAGCATGCAGTGTGCTCGCTGCGGTCTCAAGTAAAGCGAAAGGCGGAGAGACCATGTGATGAGTGTGGGGCAAGGCAGAAGTGGCTGAAAATTTTGTGTGGGGAATGTAAGCAGAAGATCTGGGTAAATGTGGCGGTGTTTATTGGAGAGTGGCTGTGCGTAGCCTGCAGTTTTTGCTTTCGTGAGCAAGATAATCCGCTGAGAGCTTTGCGAGAGTTTATAGGAGATTTTTCTTCTAGCAATCAAGACCTTATAGGGTTGTTTGAGAGCGTTGAAGCTAGGGAGCGAGCTTTGCCTAAGTGGCAGGTAGTAACAACAATACAACGAGCCAGAGTAAATAGAGCCACTGTGATTTTACAAGCCCAGTGCCACTGGAATATTTTTGTACTAGTTAACCATTCTGTTCCCGAGAGCCAGTGGGATGGGGCATGTAGGAGTTGGGCATGGCACTGTCACAGGGATCGTCACGCTTCTCAGCGCGGTCACAGTAGGAATGGCACAATGGGTACCCCCTCAACCGAAAACTAACATATGGATAACTATGGCCAATCTTACTGGTCAAGATGCTATATGCTTAGCCTTGTCATCCCCGGGTAATCTGTTTTCTACATGTTTAGTGGGGGTACCGACGGACTACTGGCCCTGTCCCGGCACAGTGCCCACATGCAGCAACTCTGATATAGTTAACACGGTGAGCAATTGGGATGCATGGATACCCTATTTGCCAATCGCCCCAACTGAGCCCCAAGAATTGGAACTATTGGACTCGGTCCAAATGGATGCCTGCGTAAAGTTTAATTGGTCAAGCTCTTCTTGTAGAAACTTAGGTTGCAATGGTTCAGCTGTTAATGTAAATTCTTGTTTGTTAGCCTACCGTGATGACTCCTGGTGCGGTTACGTGTCCAAAAGCATTTCCAAAGCAACCAACCACCCTTTGCAGCTACCCCTAGGATATTTCCTTATTTGCGGGGACCATGCATGGGCTGGTCAAAAATCAGGGGAGGCCCCTGTTCAATAGGGCGATTAACCCTCCTAACACCGAACACATCAATGATTCTCAATGTGAACAGGCACCATCCCCGAGGCAAAAGAAGCGTGCATAAGTTTCAGGCTGACTGTAACAATAACGTTGAATCTGGAACAATGGAGAGATAATTGCATCCTCCATTTTTGCACCCGGAGTCACATCAGTGCAGGCCCTAGCCACATTAAGGAAGTTAGGGTGCTGGCTAGCAAAACAAACCAATGCCACAACAGCAGCTATTAGCAGTTTGTTGACTGATGTTGACTCCGTTCGACATGCTACCCTACAATACAGAGCAGCTATAGATTTCTTGTTGTTAGCGCAGGGGCATGGATGTGAGGAGTTCGAGGGTATGTGCTGCATGAATCTCTCAGATCATTCAAAATCGATGCACAAGCAGATAAAAGAGTTGCAGTCCCCTTACCCACCGGGGACTTCAGACTCAGTCTGGGTTGGCACATCTTTCATGCGTCACCCAGCGACCAAAAGCAGAGGTTCCAGACCCTTGCAAGCCTCAGTCTCGGCATTATAAAACTCCTGTCCCTTCAACGCGTCCCAAATCTCTCTCCAAATCCCATGAAAGCGGATTGTGGTCTGGTCTCCAAATATCATCTCTGTGGCCAGAGACCGGCCAACAGTGAGCCAAGATGAACAATCCATCAGCATGTCCCAGACTTCCCGGATCATGTTCCCTGAAACCCACTCGAGCAAACTCCGAACGACCTGCAGCGTCAGAGCTGCCACTGGGTCATCTTCAGTCCACCAAAAAAGCCTCACAAAATTTCGTCCTGAGGCATGGGGGCTTCCATGGCCATATCAGGATCGAGCCACGCTGTACAGCGGGCGGGGGGTGGGCTCAGCAGGGAACGGGTGGCGTACCTGTAACTGCATGCAGTACGCGTTGGTGGTCACCAGATGTCGCTGTTGAACCACTAGCCAAGTGAAGAAACCAGACAGGGTCTCAAGTTGGCACAGTTCTGAATTTATTATTTAAATTTTAGAACTTATATAGACTTTCACAGATTGTCCAGATTGGGCCAATTCAAAACCTCCCCCTAGGCCAATTGGCCAGGCTTGAACCGCCTATCTTTCCAGAGACTGTTTCAATAACATCAAAACTTTATTTATAAAAACACAGGAAGAAGAAGAGAAAATTCCCATGGGAAAGAGTCTGTGTTGCCACAGTGGTGCATCATTGTTCCAAAGTAATGTTGCCAAGGGGTTGGTATGTGCCGTCGGTGCACTGTATAAATTTCTGCCACATGATGTGGCAGGACGTTCCCCCCTTCTCTCTCTCTCTCTGCTGGGTCACAGAAGATGGATGGCTCAGTTAGGTTAACAGCATAGCCAGGGTTATCTGTTGGTGCCCGAAAGTCTAAACCACTATCCCGTAACTCATATTGTGGAATGAAGAGAGAATGTGAGAAAATAAACAACAATAATTTTTGGTGACCACACTCAGCACACTCTTATCCTATAAAACAAAACACGCATGAAATTTCAGAAAAGGTAGAAGGTTTTCTACATGGACACTGGAGCGTGAGGAAAGCCTCTCCCCAGAGTCTGGATGCAGCTCTGTGGAAACTTCTTGCAAGATTGAGAGCGGATTTTAATTTATCCCAGTACCAAAATTGGATTTTGGTAAGATCATTGGTTTCCTAAATTGTATTCTTCTTTGTTAGCCATAATAACAATGATAAGTACCTTTTAAGCACTCTATTGTTCTTAGTCTCCCTATTTTTGGGCAATATATATATATGTTTGTTTAGCTATGAGTAGCTTTTCATGTATTGTGTAGTAATAAGTTGTCTGGTTCTTTGCTCCGTTCTCTCTTGTGTCTAATAAACAGTAATCTATTTTATATTAGACCTAAATCGGCCATCTTTATAAGGACTTATAAGCGAGACTGGGTTTTTGGGGTGCTGGTTGCTCTGAATAGGTTGATCACTAGTTGTCATAGGCCTAGACAGCTGGTAAAATCTATCCACCCTCTGTCTCCACTCGTAACACATGGGTTGTTGATGTAAGACGTCATCTGGATCTGTAGTGAGCTAGGCATTGTCCAAGTCAAAATATATCTTTTTTTGCACTGCTAATTCCCTCAGGTATTGAATACCTTTCTCTATTGCAGTCCATTTCCCTCCTAAGTTACATGGAATATCATCTTCATAGGGATACCTTTCCCTCACACTTGAGTCGAGTCGCCTCCTGAGACTAAGGACTTGAGTCTTTTTTCCCATTGCTTTGTCAATGCCTGGTTCCTTAGCCAGTGATCCCAGCTGCCTGGCTTCCTTACCCTCTATTTCCACACTCTTGGCTCCATTGTCCCAGCACCAGAGCAGACAGGCAGTAATATGCTCACAGGAATGATGGCTGAAATCTTTTCATATCTCCTACAGCTCACTCAGGGATAAGGATCGAATTGTGGTTGTCTCTTCTGTCTCCTCTTCCAGTTCTGGTGATGGCCTTGATTATATCACTGAAAATGACTCTTGTGATGGTCCTTCTTCTTCATCCTTTTCATTCTTCCTGTCTGCCTTGACTGTTTTTGCTAAAGCTTTTTTATAGGGTGACTTTCGTATACATTTCTTCAGCTTCTTTACAGGGGCCACTGACACCAGCACATGTTGATTCACTCTTTCGATGGCAGTGCCTGGCACTGGGGTTGGAGCAGCTGCAGGGCCTGTTGTCATCTCACTGTTAGATTTAGAGACCTTTTCCTCCTGAGGGTACCGAACAGTGTTGAACAGGGCTTGATAGGCCTGGGGCAGGCCCCAACACATTGTGGTTATTTTGGTCTCTCTGGGGTGCTGGGGTGACAACACACTTAAAAAAAAATTTACTAGTTTTTGTGGATTCTGCACTTTTTGAGGGATAAGGTGCAAACATGTTGGAGGTGGCCAGTGCCCTGGGTACTTGCCCATACAATCCCACATACCCCACCATTCCAAACTATCAAGCCTTGGGGCAGATCTCTGGGTGATGTTCTTAATTATTTGTCCAACCTTAAAGAAGACCTGAACCACGTTCAACAACATGCTGGCTCCTAGCAAAAGGGCTAGGTTTGTTTCAAGGATAGTCAAAGGATATTCAACATCTTTAAAATTCTCCACTACTGTAAATCAGCCTGGAGGACAAGGAAGGAAAAAAGGAGGGGAGAAAAAAATAGGAAGTTATCTCCCCCATAGGTTGTTCCTCTGAGGAGAAAAAACCAAAGGTGTGATTATTAATCATTCCCAGTAGATGACTCCCAAAGCACAAAGATGCCTGCAATACTGAATACATACACCAGACTGGTGTCCCAACCAGCGACATTGTCCTATCATAAGCCCATGCTATGAAATACATCACAAAGAACACGTACTGCAATTAAGGTATTACTGGTATAATAGAGAGAAAACACCACAAATATGATAGGAAATAAATCCAAATTTTAACTAGCAAGTGATAAACCAATACAATGAATGTTTATAACAATTATCTTTCAACACACTGGTAGGATCTGTCCTTATCTCTGTGGGAACAGCGCCAAACACCTAGCATCTTAACGAAGATTAGAAAAAGAGAATGTTGACCCTAAGGGCTCTGCTAATGTGTGTTTGCTGAGAGTGCTGTGAGAAATCATTTCAGTGGAAAACCACTGTATGTATGCGTGATTTACAGTGATTGAAAATAGTCACATGAATGGAATGTTTGAGGCACGTTTTGTGTGATAGACTAACAGAGATCCTGGAGTCCAATTAGAGAGCAGTGGCTTATCTATGTCTTGGTTTTAAAGACAGGTGTCTGTTAAGGAAGGTGGGAACCTCCCTTGGAATGAAGAATATGACCCCCCTTCCCTCCGAATTATTAAAACTTTGAAATCAAGGGGCTTTCAGGCAAAGATATGGGAAAAGGAATAACAGTTCTTTACTAGTATTTATAACGAGGTGTGGTGGTTTTGATTGGCTCAAAACATCAGTGAAGTGTTTTTAACATCTAGGAGAAATTTGGACCCCTCAGAAGCTGTTGTAGTAGGCCTGGGGAGGTGTCTGAGGGGTGGGGTGTGGCACAAAGATGGCTCCTGTGTGTCCTGAGTGCAAGTTCTGGAAGTTTTTACATCAAGTCCAGCAGAGCCAATCTCTGATGGCTCTGAAGGTGACAGACATGCTGCCGGCCAAGTTTGGGCCAATTGGAGGTGCTAGTTACACCTCTGTGAAAACATATTTAAGAAAAATTCAAAACAAAGCAGGCACGCACTTCTTTCACTTCTTTGTAGTTGGAGGAGGAGGAGGTGGAGGTGAAAATATGTGAGGGAGAACAGCATGGAGACGCGAAGGTCAGTGAAGAAGGTGGGGGAGGAGGGGCTTCCAGTGCTGGAGCTGAAAACCCTCTGCTAGCCACAGTGAAGGCCATGGGGGGAGCAGGAGGTCCCCCTGCAGCCCATGGAGTCCACAGGAGTGCAGAAATCCACCCACAGCCCATGCCAGAAGAGCAGGTGGATGCCTGGAAAAGACTGTGAACCAGTGGGAGTCTCATCTAAGAGTTAAAACTGCAAAGGCCTTGCAAAGGAGAGAAAGGCCTTGCTCCTGGCATGGAAGCAGCCTGGCCTCGGCTTGGGAGAGTCTGTACAGCACCCTATGGACAAAAAGACTCATGTTGCAGCAGAATTCGGGTGGGATGTTGCTCATGAGATTGGACCCACGCCAAAGAAGTTCTCAAAGGACTGTCTCTCCTGGGAAGGACCCCCTGGATAAGTAGAGAACCTCTTTTCCTGATTGGACTGACCAGAGGACCCCTCAACCTGCCCCCTGTCTATGTTGCTAGTTTGGAAAGAGGGAAAAGGGGGAGGGGGGTGAGTGCAGAGACTGCTTCTTAAGAGGGTGGGGGTGAGAGCAGAAAACTGTCTGGAGAGAGAGAGAAACAAGTAGAGATAAGGAGTATTTGTAGTAGAAGAATTGTAGTGATGAATAAATTTGAGAATCTGCTCTGTGGACTGAAAAGAGACCCCACACCCTGCCCCCCCCACCTGGCTTGTTGACTGTAAAGGAGGAAAGGGGGTGAATACTATAGGTTCGTAAGAGGGAGGGGGGAGTGAACAAAAACTGTATGCAAAGTTTATTTTTGCCTGCATTTATCCTCCAATTCTGTTAGGTAATTAAACACTTTTTGCAACTTTAAGCTTGGAGCCTGGTTGCCCTCTTTTCGTGCGTCCTCCTGGCAATGTCCGGTCTCAAACCCATGACACGAGGCAAACAAGCAACAACAGTAGCAACAACAGTCAAAACCATAAACCTGGTGGCAGCTTTCTTTGGGGTGCCAGGCACGCTCCTCTTTTGTGCAGTTACAGTCACAGCCGGCAGGGGTGCTTTTGGGCTCCCGGTCGGGCAGGGCAGGTGAGATGACTCCCCATGCAACTGCAGGGGGCGCTTTGGATGAGGTCGGGAAAGCTTTCCTCACATAGTAATGGCGGACAGGCTGGATGGCAAGACGGGGTGCAGCAGGAACCTCAGAGCAGCAAGCTGGAATGGCAGGGCTGGCTCACCTGGGGTAGCAAGCAGAAGGTGGCAGAAACTCCACAGCTGTGGCAGGAGCCGCAATGTGTCCTGGCAGCGGGGGGAGGGGGGAGGGGGGGCCGGGGTTACAGTGTAACAGAAGGAAGCCGGAGACAGCGGCAGAAAAAAACGGCAAGGCTAGGCAGCAACAGCCGGGCTTCTCCGTAGCTGCTGCCGGATGCAGCTGGGGAGATGCGCCCTCTGGGAGGGGGAAAGCGGGTCTGAGTCCCAGGTTTTTGCCTGAGGTTCCCGAGTGGATGGCGAAGGTCCTTCCCAGTCAGATTGGGGCTGCTCTTACGAGCAAAAGGCTCACCCACTGTGAGGAAGAGGTAGTATAGAGCTGGGCTCCGAGGATGGCGGTGAATTCTCTCACAGGATGCAGCAGCTTGACTGTCCCCTCCGATGCCCAGAGAGCAAGAGAGTGCTAGGAGTTGCATTCAGCCCCCTACCCCTGGCTCAAGTCTCGTGGGATTTCTGCTCCTCCGAGAGAAAGCCCTCAGATAAGAGAGGTGTGGCCAGGTGCTCTCCCCCCCCCCCCCCATGAGTATATCTTTTGTCTCTCTTAAGTACCAATCGTTAATGTTTCTTAGCAACGGATGGGACAAAATTTCCTAAGAGAAAGAAAACAAAAGGAAAAAATCCTAACCTCCAACAATCTATAACAGACAATAATAAAAGGGAGTTTGTCGGGGTTTGACTCTGACTAAACGCCAGGCACCCCGGCTCTCTCCTGCTGCAGATGTGCAGGAGAGGGTGAGGAACGGCGAGAGAGAACTCACATACGACTTAATATAAGTCATAAAGCAAGCTCCATTTTATTTCACCAAACGAGAAACTTATATACTGTTACAGATGTTTCTAATTATAGCTACACACGTATCCGCAGTTTGTTCTCACATATTCAGGGATCCTCCTGGTGACTCCCTTATTCTTTCTCATAACACTTTTGACTCCCTATTCTTTCCCATGACATTCTTCTCACAGCCCAGAAGCACAGCTGTGGTTCCCAGGTGTTAGCTTGTCACAACAGCTTGCTAGGATTTTTACTGAGGCCTGACTATGCTGAGGCTTTGTTCAGGCCTGCTCAACTAACACACATTTTGCTGGAAAACTGTGTTTTCCAACAAGAGGGGAAAGAAAAAAACTGTTAAACATATACCAAATTCATGAGTCAAATGAGATAGGACACTGATGGCAGGATGCACAGAACAGAAAAAGGGCAGACAGGCTCCAAAACTTAAAGTTGCAAAGTGATTTAATTACCTAACAGAGTTAGAGGATAAATGAGAGGTAAAAATAAACTTTTCATACACCATTTGTTCACTCACACCCCTCCCTCTTATAAACTCATTTTCTATTCACCCCCCTCCCTCCTTCCCTTCTAACTACAAAGAAGTGCATGACTACTTTGTTTTGATTTTTTCTTAAATATATTTTCACAGAGGCATCACTAGCACCTCCAATTGGCCCACACTTGGCCGGCAGCATGTCCATCACTTTCAGAGCCATCAGAGATTGGCTCTGCTGGACTTGATGAAAAAACTTCCAGAACTTGCACTCAGGACACACAGGAGTCATCTTTGTGCCACTCCCCACCCCTCAGACACTTCCCCAGGCCTACCACAATAGCTTCTGAGGGGTTTAAATTTCTTTTAGATGTCAAAGATACCTTGCTGATGTTTTGGGCCAATCAAAACCACCACAGAGCTCACATGAGAAAAGAGAAAGAGGAAAAAAAAACAACACCTGTGGAGCTCAAAAACTACAACACTGTACTGTGGCTAGCACAGGTTCTTCCCGTGGGAACATTTTGCTATATTTCATAAACAAGATAAAGTTTGGATGTTTTGCAAACAATTTCTCCGGATTGAGTCAGTTCGGGCTTGGCCAATTGGGCCTAGGGGGAGGTCTCGGGCTGACCAATCTGAGGCACCTCTGTAAACTCTATATATATGGAATTCAAAACAATAAAGTTCTCTTCTCCTCTCTTTCCTTGTCTGAGAACTTGGGTCATTCCTCAGCTAGCCGCTCAACAGCGACACTGTATCAGTGTGCTTTCTTTGCCAACATTTGGATGTTTTTCTTTAGATTTGGTTTTATCACCAACATTTGGTGAGCCCTGGCGTGTATGACCCAACATGCCGATGTGTACTATGCAATACTGACAACAGGGGACTTTTTGAATATCCACAATCTCATGGGGGGTAATTTGCCAGCACATCCTGTAAAATTAGGACAGTGGTATTCATTGAATGGAGAACCACAGGATTATGTAGTCTAATATCATGGAGCAAGGGTTGTCTCCGGAGCATCGACTCTACTTAAATGTGTTACAACAGATTCTCTGCATGGCAGGAGATTAAATGTCTGACAAGCACTGAAAACAACTTTAATTACTGGTTAAAGAGCACTGTAATTGGTTTCCAAATGAGGGAAGCTTTGATGTTAAAATATGGGAGCGTGTGGGAGAGCATTTGCGAACACAAAAAGGCTTAAGTTTTTCAATTCCTGATTCAGTAAAAATAATGAGGAGATTTCTCATGAGTGCTTTAGAGCCCCTGTGCTTAACTGAGGCAGGAGATGATGAAAAGGATGCTGATGATGAACCTGATAAGGATGCATTACCATCAGCTCCTGTTAATCCTGAAAAGGAGCCAGACCTGTAGCCCCCCCCTTAAAACAACCGTTAGCACAACCTTTAGAACCTTCTGATACTCCCCATCTGGTATTTAGTGAAGAACCATTTGCACCTTATAGACCCCCCCCCTCCCCCGCCATCCCATTGCCCTGGGTCTGCCCTGTGGGCAGGGTTGTGGCATTGCCTGCGGGTGGGGTTCTGGCAGTGCTGTCACCCCTGAAACAAAGGTCAACAGACAAACAATTTTTGTCTGTTAAAAATGCGTTTATTGAGCCAGCTGAGACAAAGCATTAGAGCCCATGCTCTACCAAATGATTCTCTGTTCCATATAGATTTCAGTGGGTTTACATAGAACTTGTACTACATTTCTTTATTTCTTTTTTTGGTTAGTATACAATAAGCAAGCGGTTAGGTACACATTTAGTCAAGCTACTATATTTTTAACCTATTGTCATGCAAAAACAGCCAGTCTTCCTTATCTTTTCCCTGCACAGGGTTTTAGGTATATATTACATCCAGCTGCTTGACTTCCTGTTTTACCAGTTTTCCTTACTAAATTTCCTGTCCATTGTTAGCTATTCTGGCATACTGGATTCAAAGTCTATATTTGGTTAAGTTATAGTCATGTCAATACTTTAATTCATGTGTGTTGGTTTTGCTTGGCCCAGTTTTGCTAGTGGGTGGGGTGGGGCACAAAGATGGCTCCTCTGTGAAGCTTCTCAAAGCTTTCACCAAGTCCAGCAGAGCCAATTGCTGATGGCTCTGAAGATGATGGACATGCCGCTGGCCAAGCCCGGGCCAATTAGAGATGGTTACCCTCTGTGATAACATATTTAAGAAGAAATCAAAACAGTGGGGGCACGTAGTTCTTTTTAGCCAGAGAAGGAGGAGGAGGTGAGAACATGTGAGGGAACACAACATGCAGACACCAAGGTCCATGGAGAAGGTGGGGGAGGAGGTGCTCCTGGCACCGAAACCGAGATTCCTCTGCCGACCATGGTGAGGACCATGGGGAAGCAGGTTGTCCCCCTGCAGCCCATGGGGTCCATGCGGGATGCAGAGATCCACTCGCAGCCCGTGAGGAAGTGCTCACGCCAGAGCCGGTGGATGCCTGGAGGAGGCTGTGATCCAGTGGGAGTCCCAGTGGAGAGAGAGGCCTTGTTCCCAAGATGGAACTGATTTAGGGTAAAATAGAAATTATTAATTTAAAAGAACTAGAAGCTGGATAATAATAATAATAACTTTTGAACTGATTTAGAAGGCCAGAGATTGGATAATGATTTACTAAGATTTGCTTGCTGGAGACAATTTATTATTCGCTTAATGATTTTGTGCCTACCTAGTATCGGGGAGGATATAGAGAAGAGAGCCAAATAATTGAGAAAAACCACTGAGTGTAACCGAGCATCCTGCCCTTGGACCCCGAACTGGTACAGGTAAGTTCTCAGGCTTGGACTTGGACCAAGAACCAAGGGAGCATGCTCAAGGGAGCAAGGTGAAGAGTTCATTGTGAGGAAGACTATTGATTATGCCATCATCAATCATTTGGGACCCTTGCCCACAATTAATCTGAGACACTGCGCTTGCGCGAGCATATTTAAATGAACTTTGAACTCATTATAATACGAAGCAGGGATAGGTAATGAATATGTATAGGGGCTTTGTGTAACTTTATGCATATGTAACCTGTAACCTAATATAAACCAAGTGAAGTGCTGCTGATGGTGTGCATGCCTTTGGAGGGGCTACCCTCCATGCACCCCAGCTGGAATAAACACATACCTACTTCATAACTATCTGAGTTGTGGAGCCAATTCCGTGCCTCAGAACAGCTGGGCCTTGGAGGTCTGCACCCCGTGGACGAGGGACCCAATGCTGCAGCAGTTTTGGGAGGACTGTCTGCCCGTGGGAAAAATCTCACGTTGCAGCAGATTCAGGAGGACTGCTGCTCATGAGATTTGGACTCACATTGGAGGAGTTCGTGGAGAGCTGCTGTCGTGGTTTGACCCTGGTGTCACGGTCCACTCATAAGCAGACGCATGATGGTTTGTACCAGCTACGATCTCAGAGTGCAAAAAGAAAAGAAAACACAAAATGCAACAAGTCAAGGGAGTTAAATTTCAATCCAAGGGGGAACTTTATTAATTTGGCCGGTAAAGCGGCCTGCGATAGAGAAAGAGAGAAAATTGGGAAAAGATGGGGAGGAAAGGGAAGGAAAGGGGGCTATAGCTACCACCACAGGTCCACAGACGTCCGGCGTCCCTGGGGTCCCTTTCAGTCGGCGTTCCTTGGCCTCTGCAAAGATCGATGTGATCTTTCGGTGGGGAAGATCTTCGGAGTTCAGCCACTCCAGAGCTGTCTTTTATGCTTAGTCCATACACCTGGTCCCTCCTTGCGACCCACCTTTGCTCCCCCTTAATTCTTGTGGAGATATGCCAAACTCCACTTGACAGGGTCAAGGGAGGAGTGTCCGAGGCATGGTTGGCAGCTTTTTCACAATGGGTGTCAGGGCAACGGGTGCAAAGCCTTCGTCACATACCCGCTTTGGCAGGCACAAGGCCTTTGTTCTGTATCAACTCAGGCAGGTGCAGTCTTCGTTCCGTACCACCTTAGGCAGGTACAAAGCATTCACTCCGTACCAGCTTTGGATAGGCACAAAGCATTCGTTCCGTACCACTTTAGGCAGGCACAAAGTATTCACTCCATACCAGCTTCAGGTAAGTACAAAGCATTCTCTGCGTAAGTCCTGCACCTGTAGTTTCTGATGAGAAATGTTGAGACAGAACTCGATTCTTGGATCGACCCTTACACCTGGCTAAACGCCTGACATTTAAGGCGTCTGCTCTCTCTGCTCTTCCCTGCTGCAGCTGTGCAGGAGAAGAGGGGGAAAAAAACCCTGTTAAACACCTGACTCATGAGTTGAGATAAGACACCGGAGGGAGAGATGCACTGAAGGGAAAAAACAGTCTGAAAACTTAAAGTTGCAAAGTGATTTATTACCCTAATAGAGTCAGAGGATAAATGAGAAGTAAAAATAAGCTCTTAAGACACTGTTCCTTCACTCATCCCCCTCCCTCTTAAGACCCACTTTCTTCGCTCACCCCCCTCTCTCCTTCAACCAAAAGCTCGGGTGGGGGAAGGGTGTGAGGTTGTTTCTTAGTCAGTCCATTACCACAATTCTTCTGCTACAAACACTGTTTCTCTGCTCACCCCTCTCCCTTTTAAGACACCATTTCTTAGCTCACCCCCCTCCCTCCTTCCAACCAAAAGCATGGGGGGAAAGGGGGTTTTTCTTAAGTCAGTCCATCAGGGAGAGGGGTCCTCTACTTTGCCACGGGGTCCTTCCCACAAGAGACAGTCCTCTGGGAACTTCTTTGGCTTGGGTCCAATCTCACGAGCAGCATCCTGCCCAAATCTGCTGCAAGGTGAGTTCTTGTCCATAGAGTGCACACTTCCAAGCCAAGGCCAGGCTGCTTCCATCCCAGGAGAAAGGCCTTTCTCTCTCTTGCAAGGCCTTTGCAACTTTAATTCTTTATATGAGACTCCCACTGGATCACAGCTTCTTCAAGGCATCCACCTGCTCTTCTGGCGTGGGCGCCTCTCTGTGGGCTGTGGGTGGATTTCTGCACCCCTGTGGACTCCGTGGGCTGCAGGGGGACCTCCTGCTCCCACCATGGTTTTCACCATTGCTAGCAGAGGGTTTTCAGCTCTGGCGCCCGGAGCACCTCCTCCCCCACCTTCTCCACTGACCTTGGTGTCTCCATGTTGTTTTCCCCTTGATCTAGGGGGGCTAGAAGTTACTAATTTAGGGGGGCTACAAGCTGAATAATAATCTTTTGGAACTAATTTAGGAGGCCAGAGGTTGGATAATGATTTACTAGAAGCTACTTGCTAAAACAATATATCGCTTGCTTAATGGTTTTTGCTCTTGCCAAACAGAAGGGGAGGATATAGAGAAGAATGCAGGACTATTGATAAAAATTACTGAGTGTGACTGAACATCCTGCTTTCTGACCCCAGAACTGGCTCACGTTAGTTCTAAGGCTTGGACTTGGACCAAGAACCAAGGGAGCATGCACAAGGGAGCAAGGTGAAGAGTTCATCCTGAGGAAGACTACTAACTTTGTCCCTCATTTATCTTTGGAACCCTCCCCCACAATTAATCTGTGACACTGCACTTGCGTGAGCATATTTAAATGAACTTTGAACTCATTATAATACGAAGCGGGGATAAGTAATGAATATGTATAAGAGCATTGTGTAACTTCATGCATATGTAACCTGTAACCTAATATAAAC
This sequence comes from Entomyzon cyanotis, assembly GCA_024500445.1. Classification (NCBI taxonomy): domain Eukaryota; kingdom Metazoa; phylum Chordata; class Aves; order Passeriformes; family Meliphagidae; genus Entomyzon; species Entomyzon cyanotis. The sequence goes on from JAKEPQ010000794.1 coordinate 190,736, forward strand.
CAAGAGAAGTGCTGCTGATGGTGTGCATGCCTTTGGAGGGGCTACCCCCCGTACCCCAGCTGGAATAAATGCATACCTACTTCATAACTATTTGAGTTGTGGAGTCAATCCGCACCTCACCCTCACATATTTTCACCTCCTCCTCCTCTAGCTAAAAAGTAGTGTGTGGCTACTTTGTTTTGATTTCTTCCTAAATATGTTATCACAGAGGTGTAACTAGCATCTCTAATCGGCTCAGACTTGGCCAGTAGCATGTCTGTCATCTTCAGAGCCATCAGAATTTGGCTTTACTGGACTTGGTGTCTTGGTTTAAAAGACAGGTGTCTGCTGAGGAAGGTGGAAACCTCCCTTAGAATAGAGAATATGACCCCCTCTTCCCTCCGAATTATTATAACTTTGGAATCAAGGGCTTTTAGGCAAAGATATGGGGAAAAGGAATAACAGTTCTTTACTAGTATCAATAACGATGCGAACAAGCAATAACAACTGTAGCAATAACAAACAAAAACCAGAAAAAACAGTGGCAGATGTCCCTGGGCTGCCAAGCACTTTCCTGTTTGGTGCAGTTACAGTCAAAGCCAGCAGGGGCGCTTTTGAGCTTCCAGCCAGGCAGGGCAGGTGCGATGACTCCTGCGCAGCTGCAGGTGGCGCTGTGGCTTGAGGTCAGGTCTGTCTCACAGGGTTGGTAATGGCGGGCGGGCTGGGCAGCAGGGTGGCGTGCAGCAGGACGGGACGCAGAAGGGAGCTCAAAGCAGGGAGCTGGAGTGGCAGGACTGGCCCACCCGGGCTAGCAAGCAAAAGGTGGCAGAAACTCCACAGCTGTGGCAGTGCATTCTGGCAGGCAGGGCGCAGGAGGATGCGCACTAAAGGAGGGGAAGAGGATGTTGGAATCCCGCGCCCCTTTCCCTAAATGAAAGCTCACCCCAGCAAGGAAAGAGAAAGCAGCGCAGAGCCAGGCTCTGTTTCCGCAGTCGCTGCGAAATGGAGTCTGCAGTTTTCCACTGTTCCCCTTCCCAAGTCTGGCCAGCAAGTGAAGTCCCAAGGGCCAGATGCCTCCTCCCTTCACCGCACCCGATCACATACTTTGTCTCTTACAAAAGAGTAAATGGTCCCTGAGTACTTGGTCGTTGTGGTTTCCTAGTAACAGAAATGGAGAGAATTCCTCCCCCCCCAACCTTTAACACTTGGTGAAAAACTTCCAGAACTTTCGCACAGGACACACAGGAGTCATCTTTGTGCCACTCCCCACCCTTCAGACACTTCTTCAGCCCTACCACAACAGCATTTGAAGGATTTAAATTTCTCTTAGATTCTAAGGATACCTTGCTGATGTTCTGGGCTAAGCAAAACCAACACAGCTGCCTCCCGTGGGAGGGACCCCACAGCTTCGCAGAGGAAAGGACTTCTCTCCCTGTGCAGCAGAAGAAGATCACGATGATGAACTGACCAAAGTCCCATACCCTGTCCCCCTGTGCTGCTGGTGGGAAGGAGGGAGGGGGAGCGCGCTGGAACAGTGTCTTAAGGGTTTATTTTACTTCTTGTTATCCTCCTCTATTTCTGTTGGCAATAAATTTCACTTTGTAACTTTAAGAGGAACCTGTTTTGTCCTTGGAGCATCTCCCAGTCCTTATCTCAACTCATGAGCCCTGTGTGTATTAACTTTTTTTTTCTCTCCTCTGCTCAGCTGTGGCAGGGGAGAGTGAATGAGTAGAGTCCATGGGTACCTTGGCATTTGGCCAGGGTCCAAACCACAACAACATGTGTTAATTACAAGCTCCTGGTTTCACCTCCTGCCACAGCAGCACTGTCCGAAGCCCTGGCAGGACACCCAGCAGCAGCAGCCCCAGCATGGGCAGGGGGCCCGGGGCTGCCCGCCTCGCCCACTTCATCCTCACACCACTTTATGCTGCTGTCGTGGGACGCAATGGTGGTGGCAGCCACGCTGCTCAGCTGCTCAACACAGTGCTGGCCCATGGCCGCCGGCTGGCTCTGCCACCCAGAGAGTGGTGGCAGGACTGGATGAGCCCCGGTGGCTGTGCCACACCATGTGCCCCAAGCTCCGCCAGTGGCCGGGAGACACAGACAGCCGCACCGCATGGGGGAGTCGGGGGGACATGCCAGGAACATCTCAAATCTCCAGGGCTTTTCTCCCAACGATGGGACCACAGGAATGGAGCTGGGAACAGGCAAAAGCAGAGTCACTGCGATGCCTTAATAATTTCAAGTTTTTTACTCTTCATGTATCTGTAACTCGGTGTAGTTCTGTGCTTCTTATAAAGCGCTAAAAACCTCTGTTCCCAGTGCTCGTAGCCAAAACAATTGCTTCTGAATGAGAAATCCAAGGACATTCATTGCCCTAGGGCCCAAAAATATGTAAATAACAGTGAGTTGGGGGGGAGCGGGCCTGGGGTGGTTACCATCATCACCTAAGGGTGTGACTGGGAAATTAGGGGCCAATATGCTAATAGGACAGAACTTATAAAAGGTGAAGGACTCGTGACCTGGGGTCCATTTTGGGTGTAGTCCCATGAGGGGGCTTTGCTTGCCCTGAATGTACCTTCAGTCCTGAATAAATTTGTCCTCTTTTTATTCTTCTAACTTTGTCTTGGCCTCTGTTTCAGGTAGCCTGTTTTAGGCATCAACTGATTTATGCTCTTCAATGACACGCAGTGGCGGATTGGACTTGGCAGCTGCCTCAAGTAATTCTTAAAAATGCTAGTGAAATAGTGCTTGTTGATACTGGAGTTTGGGGACCTTTACCGACAGGGATGGTAGGACTAATTTTGGGTAGATCTAGTTTCTCAAAGCAAGGTATATTCATAGTACTGGGAGAAATTGATTCAGATTATCAAAGAGAAATTAAAGTAATGGTTACAATTTAACTGGTTATGCTGTGATTGCAAAAGGACAGAGGATTGCACAAACATTACTTTTACCTTACTGAGTGCCTTATTCTCAAACAAACACCCGGGGACGGGGAGGGTTTGGTAGTATCGACAGAATGATTTACTGGATTGCTGCTATTGCTAAGGATCAACCTCTGCTAACTGTTCGGATTAAAGGAAAATCATTTACTGGGATCATGGATACAGGTGCTGATGTTTCTATTATTGCTGAGTGAGACTGGCCTCAGGAATGGTCCTTAAGGCTGACACACATATCTATAGCTGTCTTGGGGTGATTTTAAGATTATACTGTATTCCTCTATTGTCTACTTTATGCCCAGAAATGGATCCTGTAATTTTAAGCTGGGTCCAGCAGCTGGGAGAAACTCTACCAGTGCAGTTTGTTTTGAAACTCTCACTCCTCTGGGTTTTCTCAGCCCTGGAGTGTGGGGGGAATCACATTCCAGCTGCTAGCTAGCTTGCTTGTTGTTAGCTAAGGAGAAGTTTTCCCCTGGACTGCAACAGGAATTCTCAGCGGCTTCTGCTTTTCTTCTGGAACTGTTCGGCTTAGCTTCGGGTCCGAGAACCAGACCATTGGTGGGAGCTGGATGCCGTGACCAGGGTGGGGAGACCACGGGAACACTGCATCCTTGGGGCTCTGGACCTAGGAAGAAGCCGAGCAAGCTAAAGAACTAGAAATCCACCAGCTGTCTTTGCAGGTTCAATACCTTATAGTTCCTTTTTCCCTTTTCCCTGTGCCTTGCGGACATTTTGTTTGTTTTGTTAAATAAATAGTTTTTTCACTTTCATCCAAGAAATTCCTTTTGGTGGGGGGGAAGTGCCTAGAACCCTTTTCCTTTGGGGAAGGCATTCATTCAGAGCACTTTCTTCTAACCTTGTCTCTAACCTGAGACAATAACGGGGGTGGGAGGAATACAAATTCCTTGGAAGAGTGTGCATTTGTTGCAAGTGCAGGGACCAGATAAACAGATGGGCTGGATTCAACCTTTTGTTTTAAAAACACCTACAGCTTATGGGGACGAGATCTTTTACAGCAATGACACATACGAATAGTCACAGGAGAGACAAATTTGTCCTAATGGCCACTGAAGAAATCCCCCTACTCAAACTTCACTGGCTTAGAAAAAATCCTGTTTGGGTAGATCAGTGGCCCTTGAAAGGGGATAAGCAAATTAAGGCAAACCAACTAGTACAAGAACAATTACAGGCAGTACACATAGTTCCTTCTACTAGTCCCTGGAATACACCTTTTTTGTGACCCCAAAGAAATCAGGAAAGTGGCGTTTATTGCATGATTTATAGGCTAACAATGCAGCCATAAAACCCATGGGTGCCCTGCAGCCAGGCACCCCGAACCCTACTTTACTGCCAAGGGATTGGCACTTGATTTTTATAGCTTTAAAAACTGTTTTTTTACAATCCCTCTGCATCCTGAGGATGGTGAGTATTTTTCTTTTTCTGTCCCTTGAGTTAACAATGCTGAACCCATGCATCGATATAATTTGACAGTGCTTCACCAGGGAATGATGAATAGCCCTACTATTTGCCAAATTTTTGTGGCCAATGCCCTGGTGCCTGTGGGGCCTCGATATTCTCAGAGCATTTTTTATCATTATATGGATATTTTAGTTTGTGCACAGGATGTTTCATATTTGCATGATACCATTCAGTGTCTCATCCTTAATCTTACTCAGCATGGGCTACAAATTACCCCTGAAAAAATTCAGAGAACCCCTCCTTGGAAGTATTTAGGATGGATACTGACTGAATGAAATGGGAAACCACAGCAATTAACTTTAAAGCCTGACATCAAACCACTGAATGGTTTACAAAAGTTACTGGTAACAATTAACTGGGTAAGACCCATATTAGGTTTATCCACTCATCAATTAAAATATTTGTTTGATCGCTTGAAAGGAGACCCTGACTTATCTTCTCCACGAACATTATCTGAAGAAACTATGTGGGAATTAGACATAATTAGCTCACAAATCTCTACCTCAAAAGCAGACAGAATTGCACCAGCTTTACCAGTTTATTGTTTTTATTCCCTACTGCGCCTTATCCCACAGCATTAATAGGGCAATTGCAGGGAGACAAAACAATTTACTTAGAATAATTTTTTTACCAAATACACCCAAGAAAACAATCACTACCCTGATAGTGCTCTGTGTGTCTTTAGTTAAGAAGGGAAGGTCTTGTGTAGGGCAGTTGACTGGATATGATCCAGAGGTTATTCATTTACCACTCTGTTGACAATTATGAGTATTACAAAACTCAGATATTTTTCATATAGCATTGGCAGATTTTGTAGGACAGATTTCTTTCTCTTTACCTTCAGACAAACTGTTGCAAAATGTTGTTCACTTGCATTTAACACTACAAATTATTGTGTGCCATAGCTCTATTCCTGGTGCATGTAATGTTTTTATTGATGGATCAGGAAAGACAGGAAAAGGGGTCTTTACCTGGCAACAAGATAGCGAATGGAAACATGCGATAACTCAAACAGATGGTTTCACTCAACAGGTTGAACTACATGCTGCTCTGTTAGCTTTAACCATCTTTAAACAAGAAGCAGTCAATATCATTGATTGTGAATGTTGTTAATGTCATAATGAGAATACACGGAGCTTTTATAAAGGAAATTAGCCCTAAGATATCGTTTGAGCTTTTTGTTCAATTGAAGTCACTAACTGAGAATATAAAGCATCCTCTTTTTGTGATTCATATACAGAGTCACACAAATTTACTGGGTCCTATAGCAGAGGGGAATGCCAAGGCAGATAGCTTAACTGCAGCTACATTACAATTTGATAATGCCTGCTCATCTCATCCATTTTTTCAACAGAACACAGCAGGGCTGAGTAAGCAGTTTCACATTCCTTTGTCTCAGGCAAGAAATATCATGCATGCCTGCCCAGACTGTCAGCAATTACCTTCACATCCTCCTGCTCAGGGAGTTAATCTCCGAGGCCTACAGCTTAATGAGTTATTGTAGACTGATGTTACTCATATACATTCCTTTGGTTGTTTGAGGTTTATGTTACCGTTGATACATTTTCTAACCTAATATGTGCTTCTGCTCACACAAGGGGAAAAGGTAAAGATATCAGTAAGCATTGGACATGTTGCTTTGCTCTTATGGGCCTACCAAATGTTACGAATGGAGAGGGGAGAGCTTAGACAAGTCCGTGCCTTTCCTCAGGTCTTCTAGCAGTAGGCAGTAGCTTTATTGTGGCAGCCAGAACCCCAAAACCCACTCTCGCCAGCAAGTTCTTAATAATGACCGATCAGGTCTATTATTACATGAATTATTTATTGAGTAGGCCAAGGAAAACAGACATAAGACTTTCAACAGGCTACTTACTACACAGGATAACACAAAAAGAACTACTAGTAGATAAAATACAGTGCATGATAATAAAGGTACCGATATTACAGCTAGCGAAGAAATAGTATAGATTAGGAGCCAATGTCACTTACCAACGTATGATAGTGGTGTGCAGAGAATCCTAATTCCTCTCAATCCCAGGGAAGTACCTTGATGTCAACATCTCAATATCAAGGAGAATTTTCTAAACACTCAGAGAGTGTATAAGAGATTTCTGATTTCATGAAAATCATAGTGGTCTTTTACAGTTTGTAAAAGTGCTGTGTCTCTAGTCAATAATTTTGGTTTATACTTTCTCACCATTTAGGAAAGGATGTTTATTGCTGGCTAAGGAGGTTCTCTGCCGAGACAATTCATCACATGACAAATCATTCTGGCCTAACTTAGCCAAATGGGATGGGAGGATAAGTTTTTGCTGTATCAGGGGGTGAAAGGTCCTGCCACACTGAAGACTATAAAAACTGACAACGGCCCAGGTTATACTTCTAAAAATACTCAAGAATTCCTTCACCAATGGGGTGTGAAACATGTTACTAGGATCCTATAAAATCCTCAGGGCCAAGCCATGTGTCTTGGTTTGAAAGACAAGTATCTGCTAAGAGAGGTGGAAACCTCCCTTAGAATAGAGAATGTGAGGCGTGCGCTCCCAGCGGGAAAAAAGGGTTGGGATCCCGCTCCTTTTTTCCCAAGCAAGAGCTCACCCAGCCAGGAACAGCAGGCAGTGCACGGTTGGACGTCCCACAGTTGCAGCCAGAAGAAAGCAGCAGCTTCCCTCCGTTGCCTCCGGTGTCCAGCCAGCAAGTGAGCTCCCCCTACGGCCGGAGTGCCTCCTCCCCTCACCACACCCAAACCACAGCCTTTGTCTCTTACAAAAGAGTTAATGGCCCTGAGCACCTGGTCGTTGATTCCCTAGAAACAGGGATGGAGAAAATTCCAGCTCCCCAACCTTCAGCATTATCCAACCCAAATTTTTTCCATTCCAAAATGTTACATTGAGCTTAAACTTTTAAAACTATATACATACATGCATTACTCTGATTATATACATTCAGATATGGATACAGGCACAGTGTTATGGGCAATTCAACCCCAACTAAGATCCCCCTGAGGTATGCATCTCTCCATCCCCTTGCATCACCCACCAGGTGCACCCAGGTCCCTGAGCAAAAAGAACCTCACGGGTGGGTTTGTCTTTGCTTGAGGCAGAATTAATCCAAACAGTTTTTCCCAGCATGCCTCTCATGTGTACCACTGGAACCTTATCCCCATCTGTGGTTTGCAGGGGTTCAGATTGGGCAGGACCAGCTCGGTTGGTGGAGCCTCGGGTGTTAATTAGCCAGGTGGCCTTGGCTAAATGCTGTTCCCAATTTTTTAAAGTCCCCCCACGTAGAGCCTTCAAGGTGGTTTCTAGCAGGCCATTGCATCACTCCACTTTGCCAGCAGCAGGTGCATGATAAGGAATGTGGTAGTCATGCATGGGAGACAGGAGTTTTATGTGTTTCTGCTGTTTGCTCAGGCTTCTTGCAGCAGGCAGTAACTTTTATTAGGGTGGCTAGCACCCCAAGACTCGGTCTCGTTCACAAGGTTCTTTGATAATGGCTGATTAGTCTGATATGACATAAATTACCATTTATTAGACACAGAAAATGACAGACATAAAGACTTAGGACAAATTTGCATACTTACACAGGAATAGCATAATTGCAAACTATAAAATAGCTAACACTGCAATTATGGAATAAAATTATTGCAAAAACTATGCATAGCTATATTGCAATTATGGAAAGGTACCCATTCTTATTAACAGCTAGCAAAATAATATAACTTAAGAACCCCAAGTATCTTACCAGCCGATGGGTGGTAGAGCATACTCGGAATCCTTTCACCCAATTCCCAGGAAAGTAACCACAGAGTCTGACCAGACTCTGGGGAGAAGTTCCTTGCACATCTTCAGAGTGTGTGTAGGAAACCTCTATCTCTGGGATATTTTCGTGAGTTTCTATAATTGTAAAAGTGTGACTTTGGTCACGTATTGATTTCTTTGTTTCTCTTTTCACATCCTCTCTTATGAATTCAAGGTTAGAGGCCTTCAGGCCTTCAGGCACCACAAGAAAACCTCCTGCTGGGCTTCTGACCCCACCAGAGTTATCTGTGTTCCGCCACAAAGCAGAAGGAGAGAGGGGAGGGGGAGGATGTCCTGCCACAGGTACACCCACTGAATGCCATTTTCCCTAGCCCAGGTGTTAATGAGGCTATTTTTGGAATAAGTCCCATTGTCCGACTCAATGCTCTCAGGGGTACCATGCCTCCAAAGGACTTGGTTTTCAAGGCCCAGGATGGTGTTACGGGCAGTGGCGTGAGGCACAGGGTAGGTCTCCAGCCACCCAGTGGCGGCTTCTACCATTGTGAGCACATAGCGCTTGCTGTGACGGGTTTGAGGCAGTGTGATGTAATCAATCTGCCAGGCCTCCTCATACTTATATTTGGTCCACCTTCCACCATACCACAGGGGTTTCGCCCGCTTGGCTTGCTTGACGGCAGCACACGTCTCACAGTTATGGATTACCTGGGAGGTACAGTCCATGGTTAGATCCACCCCTTGGTCCCGTGCCCACTTACAGGTGGCATCTCTGCCCTGATGGCGAGAGGTATCCTTGGCCCATTGAGCTAAGAACAGCTCTCCCTTGTGTTTCCAATCCAAATCCATTTGTAACACCTTTATCTTTGCAGCCTGATTGACCTGTTTGTTGTTTTGGTGTTCCTCATTAGCTTGACTCTTGGGGACATGGGCATCCACATGACGGACCTTCACAGGTAACTTCTCTATCCAAGTGGAAATGTCTTGCCATTCGTCAGCAGCCCAGATTGGTCTTCCTCTATGCTGCCAGCTGGCCTTTGCTGTAGTGTGCTTATAGGATTTTTTGCATATTGATGCTGTTCTAGAGACTTCTCCCTAGCAGAAGCCTGTACCATCCCATGCTGTAATCTTACTGGTTTACCCCTTTCTCGTCCCTGGCTCCTCCCCTCTGGCTTTCCCTAGTTGGTTCTTCTGAGTAACCACGCCTTTCTTCCCTCTCCTGATAACCCCCTGCGAAAGCCTCCCTCGGGGTTCACCATCTCAGCTTTCCAGCACTCCGCATACTCCCCTGCCTCTCCACCCCTCTCCACCTTCCTCTGACCCTCGACTGTAGACCTTAATAAATCCCTGGAAACCTCAGATGGTGATCCTGCATTTCTTTCATCGCCATGCCTCCACAGAGACTCCTGTCCCCCGCAGCTCCACTGCCTGCTACAGCCACGTGTCTGCCTGGCGCATTCTGGCCCCGGGCGGCCCCTCCACATTGCGGCGTGGGGTGGCCATTCGTGAATCGTGATACCGCGCTGCCGCAGCCTTTTTCCACGTTTCCAACCAACCCCACAGGGCATTGGCTACCATCCATGAATCAGTGTACATATATAGCATTGGCCACTTCTCTTTCAGCAATGTCCAGGGCCAGCTGAACAGCTTTGAGTTAGGCAAGTTGGCTCGATCCCCCCCTCTCCTTCTGTAGCTTCCGCGACCTGCAGTGTGGGGCTGCATACAGCTGCTTTCCATTTTTGATTTGCCCCCACAATACGACAGGAACCGTCAGTAAAAAGAGCGTAGCATGTTTCATCTTGTGGCAGTTGGTTCTAGGGTGAAGCTTCCTCTGCACAAGTCACCTGTTCCTGCTTCTCTTCGTCAGTGAGACCAAAATTTTCTCCTTTGGGCCAATTTGTAATTATTTCAAGATACCAGGGTGATTCGGATTTCCAATACGGGCATGCTGTGTGATGAGGGCAATCCATTTGCTCCATGTGCCATCAGTGGCGTGGTGGGTAGGGGGAACCTTTCCCTTGAATATCCACCCCAGCACCGGTAGTCGGATTGCGAGGAGAAGTTGTGCTTCTGTGACGATTACCTCTGAGGTGGCTTGGACACCCTCATAGGCTGCCAGGATTTCCTTCTCGGTGGGAGTGTAGTTGGCTTCGGACCCTCTGTAACTTCGGCTCCAGAATCCCAGTGGTCGTCCTCGAGTCTCGCCAGGCACCTTCTGCCAAAGGCTCCAGGACAGACCATTGCCCCCGGCTGCAGAGTAGAGCACATTCTTCACTTCTGGTCCTGTCCTGACTGGGCCAAGGGCTACTGCATGAGCAATCTCCTGCTTGATCTGGGCAAAGGCTTGTTACTGTTCAAGGCCCCAGTGGAAATCATTCTTCTTACGTGTCACTAAGTAGAGAGGGCTCACAATCCGGCTGTACTAAGGGATATGCATCCTCCAGAAACCTATGGCACCTAGGAAAGCTTGCGTCTCCTTCTTGTTGGTTGGTGGGGACATCGCTGTGATCTTATTGATGACCTCGGTGGGAATCTGGCGCTGTCCATCTTGCCACTTCACTTTCAGGAACTGGATCTCTTTGGCGGGCCCCTTGACTTTTCTCTTTTTGATGGCAAAACCGGCTTCCAGGAGAATCTGGATGATTTTCTCTCCTTTCTCAAAAACTTTTTCTGCTGTGTTCCCCCACACAATGATATCGTCGATGTGCTGTAGATGTTCCGGAGCCTCACCCTTTTCCAGAGCAGCCTGGATCAGTCCATGGCAGATGGTGGGACTGTGTTTCCACCCCTGGGGCAGTCAGTTCCAGGTATACTGCACACCACTCCAGGTGAAAGCAAACTGAGGCCTGCACTCTGCTGCCAGAGGAATGGAGAAAAATGCATTTGTAATGTCAATAGTGGCATACCCCTTTGCTGCCTTGGTCTCCAGCTCATACTGGAGCTCTAGCATATCTGGCACAGTGCCACTCAGCGGTAGAGTCACCTCATTTAAGGCACGATAGTCCACAGTCAATCTTCATTCTCCGTCAGATTTGCGCACAGGCCAGATGGGGCTGTTAAAGGATGAGTGGGCCTTGCTGACCACCCCTTGGCTCTCCAGCTCACAGACCATCTTCTGGATGGGATCCACAGCATCTTGATTTGTTTGGTATTGCCAGCAGTGCACTGTCGAGGTGGCAATTGGTACTCGTTGTTCCTCCACCTTCAAAAGTCCAACTGCAGAAGGGTTCTCTGATAGTCCAGGCAAGGTGTTCAATTGCCTAACGCCCTCTGCCTCTACAGCAGCTATTCCAAAAGTCCACCTGAGTCCTTTCGGGTCTTTGAAATAGCCGTTCTGGAGGAAATCTATGCTCAGGATAAACTGGGCCTCTGGACCAATCACGATGGGATGTTTCTTCCACTCCTTCCCAGTCAGGCTTACCTCGGCTTCCACCAGGGTCAACTGCTGGTTGTGAGGACACTCGCTCCCCAACGTCATTAACTGGGCGTACTGATTTGGTTTTATACTTCGTACACACCACAGGGGCAACTGCTGCTGGCTGTGGCTGCTCTCGTGATTCAGCTGGAACCTGGATGGTTGTAACGTCTCTGGGTTTTGCTGCTGGACCATTAGACTCCTTCCCTTTGGGGCGAGGAGAGGGTTTCCCACCTGCTAGGGAGATGTATTCCTTCAGCATCTGGTGTATCTTGTGTATCTCCTCCACTAGCACTCCCACCCACTCCAGGCGGTTCATTTCTGAGGCAGGCTGTTGGACAGTCAGGCTGTGGGGTAACCCTAGGCTCTGGGACAGCCCCAAGCTCTGTGGCCGCATCCCTATTCCCTGGGGCAGCTGTTAGAATGGTTCCCCAGAGCAGTCTCACCTTATCGCGAAGTGCAAAGTGGAATACAACTATCAGCAACACCAACCACTGTATGGTGTCATTAGCATTTAGAGAGTATCTGAACCCTTCGAGCACTAGTTGGGTAGACCCAAAGAAATGGGTGAAGGGTTGAGAAAAACTTCCCCTGGTGTTATCTCCTCACAAAAGGTACCATTACCAAACACACTCAAAAAACATGTACTCACAGTGTCAAAAGCCTATAACCACATGCCTGCCGTCCAAAGGAAGTGAAAAATCCATAAATTCCTCACCCTATTGGCCCATTGTGCAAACTGGATAACAGCCACAATAACCTTAGTTATAGGACCCATGTTTAGATATGGAGCTGTGAATGGGAACAATGTCGTCACAAGTATGTGCCAGCCAAACCAAAGTATGCTGGACAACATGGTGCCACTTAACGAGGTTTTTATGTTCAACACACTAAAGTAGGTCTCACAGGAACTGTTATTCCTTTTTCTCCCAATGCCCTTGAGCCCCACATTTGGCACCAAGATCTGACTTGGTTTGAAGGACAGGTGTCTGCTAAGAGAGGTGGAAACCTCCCTTGGAACAGAGAATGTGACCCCCCCTTCCCTCTGAATTATTTTAACTTTGGAATCAAGGGCTTTCAGGCAAAGATATGGGGAAAGGAATAACAGTTCTTTGCTAGTATCTATAACAGAGTAAACAAGCAACAACAAGAATAGCAATAACAAACAAAAACCAGAAACCCCGTGACAGATGTCCCTGGCCTGCTAGGCACTTTCCCGTTTGGTGTAGTCACAGTCACAACCAGCAGGGGCGCTGTTGAGCTAACAGCCAGGCAGGGCAGATGTGCTGACTCCCAAGCAGCTGCAGGTGGTGCTGTGGTGCGAGGTTGATGCCTGATGGGTTTTTTTTGTCCTTTTTCATTATACTTTTATACTCTTTTTATATCCTTTTTACCCTTCCCCATTCCTGTACTTTTTTACTCTCTGTATCTTAACCCTACATGTTTATAACCCTTGTACCCTTGCCTTGCTCAGAATTCTTTGGAGAAGACGAAACAATCTCCAAAATCTCAAGAGCATGAGGCACCAACCTTGAAAAGAGCCCCATCACTGGGACATGTTTTTGTAAACTAAGCTGTAACCTTTTGGGGGGAGGTAATTTTAATAAGGGGGCAATTACTTCATTTGTTAAGTTTCTTATTGGGGAGTTTTAGATAGGTATGCTAATCTAGAGAGTCCATAAATTGTATACGGGTGATATTGAGAAGTAAAAATAAGCTCTTCAGACACCATTTCTTCACTTACCCCCCTCCTTCTTAAGACACCGTTTCTTCACTCACCCTCCTCCCTCCTTCCAACCAACAGCTCGGGGGCGGGGGGGGCAGGGTATGGGATTTTTTCTTCATCAATTCATCACCAAAATTTCTTCTGCTACAAACACTGTTTCTCTGCTCACCCCCCTATGGTCTTCACCACAGCCAGCAGAGGGTTTCCAGCTTTGGTGCCTGGAGCACCTCCTCCCCCACCTTCTCCACTGACCTTGGTGTCTCCATGTTGTTTTCCCCTTACATATTCTCACCTCCTCTTCCCCCTCTGGCTAAAAAGAGCTGTGTGCTAACATTGTTTTGATGTCTTCTTAAATATGTTATCACAGAAGCACAACTAACATCTCTAATTGGCCCAGGCTTGGCCAGCAGCATGTCCATCATCTTCAGAGGCATCAGAGATTGGTTCTGCTGGACATGGTGATAACTTCCAGAACCTTCACACAGAACACACAGGAGCCATCTTTGTGCCCCTCCCCACCCACTAGCAAAAACTGGGCCAAGCAAAACCAACCCGACTCACGAACACAGGGGTTCATTTTCTCCCAACCCTTCAACCCCTTCTTCAGGCCTACCACAACATCTTTTGAAGGGTTTAAATTTCCCCTAGATGCTAAAGATACCTTGCTGGTGTTCTGGGCTAAGCAAAACCAACACACACATAAAAGCAGTTTACTGCGACACAACCCCGGGGGCAGCCATTTTCTTTGGGTTTCTTGGAGGGAGCAGGGGCTCGCCTGGAGGGTCAGGTCTACCCCCCCCTTCGCATTTTGGTCCCTGCGGTCCTGCTTCTTCCCTGGCTGTCTGTCCTGTCTGCCCCTGTCCTGCCATACTTTGCTGCTTCCCCGAGGCAGCTCTGTCACCGTGACAACCTCATTCTCCCCTGTTTGCCCAACAGAGCCGCCGCCGCCTGCACCCTGCCTGCACGCAGCCCGCAGCCGTTGCAGCAGCCCGCAGCTGCTCCCCAAGTGCACCCGTAGCCATGGCAGCCTGTTACTGTTCTTCACCCACGGAAGGGACACACAGCTGCTGCTGTTGGTAATCGCGCCCAGCCCACCACGTGAGCTACGCAGACCCCTTGCAGCTCGCAGCACACACACTCTATCTGCCAAACCCTCGCCAACGGGGCACCCGGGGTAGAGTGGTAACGATCTGTCCAGTATTCGCTTTCTCTCTCCGTCTCTCATTTCCTCTCTTTGTTCCTTTTTCTATCCTCCTTTGGTAGGCACACTTACCTTTCTTTATCAATAAACAGTTCTCAGATATAATATTGATGCGTTTGGGCTTTATTTTTTGTCTGAGAAATCTATTAAAAAGAATCCTTCCTGACTCCCCCTTTTTACAGCGGGACGGGACACCCAGGGAAATGGTCACAGCCCGAAGACTGTCAGAGTTCAAGAAGCATTTGGACAATGCTCTCAGGCACATGATGTTGATGCCTGGTGATTTTTGTCTTTTCTTTTTATATCCCTTTTATACATTTTTATACCTTTTCCCTCTCCTTGTACCCTTCACAAACACCCCTTGTACCTTAGCCCCACATGTTTATAACTCTTGTAGTCTGACATATAGCTTAGTTTGGGGGTTTTGCAGGGCGGGAAGACCAAACATTCATACTATCTCAGAACTAGAGGCCCCAACCTTGGACGGAGCCTCCTCTCTAGAACATGTTTTTGTAAACTAAGCCGTAGTCTCATTTGGGGGGGGGGGGGGTAATTAGAATAGGAGGACAATTACTTAATTTATTAAGTTTCTTATTGGGTAATTTTAGGTAAATATGCTAATTTATGAGGTCCCTAAAATTTTATACACGTTGTACCTGGTGTGCTTCTCAGCGTGTTTCCACCTTTGAGGAGTGTGCACCTAGGATCCTATTAAAACCAAGGTAATACCCTTTTTCTCTTTACTACTATGTCTGCTTCAAATTTTTACCAGCTTTTAAGGCATCAGTGCGACTCTCGGGGTGTCTTGTGCAGGGCCAGGATTTGGACTCGATGATCCTTGTGCGTCCCTTCTAACGAGCAATATTCTATGATTCTATTCTATGATTCTATGGTCACAGGGCTATAATCTTGTTTGGGTCACAGAGGCTGGACAGCAGGTCCCACCTGGTCTATCACTCCCCCTCCTCACCAGTGCACTTATGGAAAATAAGATGGAAAAGAATTTGTGGATCAAGATAAAGACAGTTTAATAAAGCAGAAGCAAAGGGAAACAAAAGATTAATTCTCTACTTCCCATCAGCAGGTGATGTCCAGCCACTTCCCAAGAAGTAGGGCTTCAGTATGCATAGTGGTTGCTCCAGAAGACAAACACCATAATAACAAATATACCTCCTTCCTCCTCCTTTCTCTTAGCTTTTATTTCTGCGCAGACATCATATCACATGGAATATCCCTTTAGTCAGTTTGGGTCAGCTGTCCTGGCTATGTCCTCTCCCAAGATCTTGCCCATCCTCAGCCTACTGGCTTTTGGGGCTGAGGGGAAGGAATGTTGGAGAGACAGTGCTGATGCTGTGCCAGCACTGCTCAGCAGTAACCAAGATATTGGTGTGTTATCAACACTTTTCCAGCTACCAATGAAAAGCACAGCACTGTGAGGGCTGCTATGGGAAAATGAACTCCAGCTCAGCAGACCTAATAATGGGACCCAGAACTGCACACAATACTCAAGGTGAGGCTGCACCAACACTAAATACAGAGGGATAATCACCTCTTTTGACCAGCTGGTTATGCTATGTTTGATGCACCCCAGAACATGGTTTGCCCTCTTGGCTGCCAGGGCTCACTGCTGACTCCGATTGAGCCTGCTGCTGACCAGCATCCCAGATCCCTTTCTGCAGGGCCACTCTCCAGCCACTCTTCTCCCAATTTATACTTGTGCCCAGTGTTACTTTATCCCAAGTGAAGAATCTGGCATTTGGTCTTGTTAAATTTCATGCCATTGATGATTGCCCAATGCTCTAACTGCAAGGTTGCTTGTTCCTCAAGAGTCAGCAGCACCTCCCAGTTTGGTATCATCATCAGACTTCCTAATGGTGCATTCAACTCCTGCATCCAGATCATTGATAATTATATCAAACAGAACTGGCCCTAGAATTGAGTCCTGAGGAACACTGCTAGTGACCAGTCACCAGACAGATGTAGCCCCATTCACTACAACCCTTTGAGCTCTACCCTTCAGCTAGTTCTTCACCCAGTGCACCATGAACCTGCTCATCTCACAGTTGGACAACTTGTCCAGAACGATGCTGTGAGGGACAGCATCAAAAGCCTTGCTAAAATACAGAAAAACTACGTCCACCTACTAACAGAGCTCTATTTGTACTTTATTCCCTTATATTTCTAATTCTGGCTTAACTGATGCCGGAGTGATTTTTGCCTTCTTTTCTTCTATATCTTTGTAGCCTTCTGTGGCTAGCACAGACCTTTCCTGTGAGAATTCTTTCTCTCGTCTTCCTGTGTTTTTATAAACAAAGATAAAGTTTGGATGTTATTAAAACAGTTTCTCGAGATGTGGACAGTTCAGGCCTGGCCAATCGGTCTAGGGGGAGGTTTCGAACTGACCAATCTGAGTGACCTTTGAAAGTCTATATAAGTTGGAATTAATTAATAAAATACAGATCTTTATGCCACACTGAGGACTGGTCTCCTTCTCTCTGCTAGTGTCTCAACAGCAACAGCCTTCCCAGTACTTTTTCCTACCCTTTTCCCCAGCTAGAAAGACCAAACACATTCCAGAGCTCCAAGCCCCGGGGGGTACAGAGCCCCTAGTCTATCTAGGTTTTCCCTGGGAACCGAGGTTGAAAAGAATGTCTTTGAGACACATTTTTATAAACAAGTACAACTAGTGCCAAGGGTGGGGGGGCTCCAGAGAAGGGGCTTGACCTGGGGAGAATTGCATCACCACTTGTCCTCCTAATTGGTACTTTTTATCAACTATGCTAATTTCCTAAAATCTATAAAACTGTATTCACCCTTGTGGGGGTGGGCTTTTGTGGATATTCTTCCAGAACTGCCCCTGGAGCTCCAGTAAAGATCCACTTTTATATTATGTCCTACACTAAAATTATCTCGAGTTTCATTTCTAGGCTGAAAAAGGCAACATAACCAGGTGGCTGTTCTGTGCCTATACATGTGTTTTGGTCATGATGACATCACAATAGCCAGTATAACAAAGATGTCTACAAAAAACTAGTTCAAAATGTAAAAAAATGTCCTAAATGTGGCTTCTCTCACTAATTTATAGGTCTGGTCACTTTAGTAATTACTTCCTCTACAGATTTGTTTAGCTTCCTTAAAATTAGGCATTTATTTCTTTTCAGATAACTCCTTTTATTCTAAAATGTTTTTTTTTTTAGTACAATCACATAAAAAAAGTACAGCCTGCCAGATATTCCTTTAACTTCTTTGTAAGATAGTCATACACTTTAAGCACTCGTTCACTGTTGTCACTAAAGCCTTAAAAAGGCAAGAAAAGCTTGTACGGAAGAGGCTGAAAGTACCAGGTTATATTGCAAGGCAGGAGGGGATATGGATCTAAATCCCTTCAGGAAGTGGAGATAGATAGGTGAAGTTATGTGCTTTTCCACTGTCTTGGGGTGATTTTATGATAATACTCTATTCCCTTATCGTCTGCTCTATGCCCAAGAATGGTTCCTGTAGCTTTAAGGTGGGTCTGGGGGAGGGGCGGGAGCCTTGGGACTCTTGCGCGGGCTTGGTTCAAAGACTCACTCCCGGGCGTGCTCGGGTGTGGTGTGGATGGCATTACTTTTTTGCTTAGCTAGCTTGGTTTTTTGTTAGCTCAGGCAAGAAGTTTCTTCTTCCCTTTTCCCTGGACTGCAGCAGCAGTCCTTCGGTGGCTTTTGTCTTCTCTTGAACTGTTTGGCTTGGTTTTGGTCCGAGATCAGACAGTCAACAGGAGACAATTGGCTGCAGACTGGGGGAGCTGTGGGAGCTGCTCCGCCTGGCCCCAGACCTCAGGAAAAGCTGAACCAACAAGAGAAATGACACCAAAATCCACCAGCTTCATAGCTTCATCTGCTGTGAGGAGGAGAACAACACCAGAGGTTGCGGTTTCTTGCTCTGGGAAGGCGGCGAGCCTTGAAACCGCACGAGCGGAGTGCCTCAGAGACGGAGGCTGAGCAGGAGACAAGGCGATTAAAAGAGATGTAGTCTCTTAGTTCTCCGAATCCAGGGTTTATTGAGGAGCGGCGGGGCGGCGAGGGTGCGTGCTGTCGGCAAGGGTCGAAGAGGACGGAGCAATCTGGATTCTCGAGCGCAAAGAGCCCAGAACAATGCTGAACACGGGGTTAAGAAGGGGGTGCAGGATGGGAGGAGTTTACATGGGAGAACCAACCGGGACGCGAGGGATGCAGGATTGGCAGGGACGCCAGGGAATAGGGATACAAGGAGGGAGGGTACAGAACTTTGAAAACCAATGGTGAAACTCGGCTAGAAGAGACAGAGTAGAACATTCTAGCTATTAACTCCATATAGGATAACCAATGCTCTTGTTCTCTGGTGCATATTAAGGATGCCAGCTGCAAGGTGTTCTGGGTGAGCATCGCTTTGTCACCCTAAGCTAAAGGTCTCCTCAGACCCAGGGCCCTTCCTCAGGTTCCTCTGCCTCCAAGCTCATCTGAGCCAAGGCCACTGCAACAAGAGGTTCAATAGATTCCCAACTGTTTTGCGTGAGCTGCTGTGTGAACTTTTTCCTTTCCTGAGACAAAAGCCAGGCATCATTTCATTCTTCCCCCCCCTCCACATAGCCAGCTGGTTCATTTTCCCTCCCCTGGCATTTTGGGTTTTGTTCTTGTTCTGCTGGGGGGGGTGTGTAAGATTCTGACAGTTCAATATCTAGCTTTTTTTTTTCCGTGCCATCCAGGTACTTTGTTTGTCAATTAACAGTTGGGGTTTTTTTTCACTTTCACCCACTAATATTCATTTTGTATTGGCGGTAAGGGATTGCTGAAACCCTTTCCTTTAGAGGAAGCACTCATTCCAGAGCATTTTCTCCCAAACTTGTCTCTAAACCACTTTCTGATTGTGATTCGTCCCAATCAAGCCTGGAGACACTTCAGAGACCAAGTCAGAGAAGTGGGTATTTGCTTTATTCGGTGCACCGGATGTGTGGGGAATTCTCTCTGCCAAACACACACACCAGTACCTCCAAAGGCACAGTGTTATAGGTAAAATTCATGAATATTCATTACATTCTCCAGGATAGGAGTGGTTATACAAATTACTTCTTATAAGTCATTAATATTATTAGCGATTTCTTGTGCTCAATGGCAAAAGGATTCCTTTTGCCGCCTTTTATCTTGACAAGATTAAGGGAATCCACAAGGACGGGCGCTGTGCTGGTGGAAGGGGCAAAAGCTCAAAGAAACAAGGATGGTTGAAGTGCAAATAGATTTGGGTTTTCTATTTGACCACTCCTTTCTCAATTGCATGTACTATAGGAAAAAACACAGTCCTATCACCAGTACCTTTGCCAGCTGGGCTTTGTGAAGAGCTTGACCTGTCAGACCTAGTCTGTGCACCTTTACTAGACACAGTGATAGATGATCCTTATTTCCTGACAGCTGATGCATGTCAGTTGGTCTAGAACTGCCATCACAGAGGTATTGCTTGGTACGTCCAGGGGCAAAACTAAGCAGCTTGAGAATGTGTATACCATAAATGGAGCAACCTAGGGGCCTGACACAACTCCTGCCTTAGCTGTGCAGCTGCTCAGCTAATTTCTGTCTAAAAGCAAGATCCACAAATCCCTCTTCGCAGAGCACCAAACCTTTTTTTGAATCTCTGGACAAAAATATTTTGTAGATTTATTCCTAACATCAGACATCTTAAAAATGAAGATAAAAGTTTTATGACAAACAAGACTCAAGGTGCTGACAATATAATAAAAATACCAAGTATTGCAAGATTGGTGTTAAAATTGTAAGCACTGACAGTTACCATGTTAATATCCTCACTTCACCAAGGTCAGTTATTGAGTTTTACTAAAGATTTGACAGGTTAAGGACTTTGTGTTAGGTTTTTAGAGTTCTGTTTTTAACTGAAGTTGTCTGTTTAGGATAATAATAAACCCCAATATCCTAAAAGGCTTAACCCAATTTGTATTCATTATTGCCCATACTGCACATTTAATAAAAACTAAATTGTTGTATCAAATGTAAACAGTGCACTCCAATAATTGGAAAGAAGTAAAAGTTGCATACAGCATATAGAATGATCATTATTTTAACATTATAATTGAAAGGAGCAGCACTTTTCTTATACAAATATTTATATGACAGATGTTCAGTGATCTACATTTTTACCTATTCAATAGAAAACAAAGAAACCCATAGTGCAAATGAATCACATGGCTTTAGACCATTGATGTTGGATAGTAAATTTCAGATAATTCTTCATTCCAAGAATGGTGCTGAATAAGACACCAGAGGACTGGTTTTACCTAAAATACTGCTTCTTGCTACATGTTACCATATACCTTTGAATCTTATGGCTATGCAGAGATTATTTTTATGGAGATAAACCCCCAAATCCATAGTTTAAAGTAAAAGCCTTGGTTTTCAGCTTTACAGACCTTTTACAGGTTGCAAAGCCATGTACATTGTTCAGTACTGCCTATTGTCTGCAATAGGCTCCTTGTAATTGACACTGCTCCATAAATGGAAGATACAAATATATTTCTATGTCCATTACTTATGTACTGCATGGCAAATGCTAACACTGACATTAAAAGTAGTATAGAGCATGAGCCAAATCTTCAGAGGATATAAATAACTGTAGCCTTATTACAGGTGATTGAGACATGATACTTTATACCAATATAGGACTTAGCCTTGCATTGCTGGGAGAAATAATGTGATTAAATATGAACTATAAGAGTATGAGTTACACATGTAAGTATTTGGAATATTTAGATAATTAAGAGAAATTATTAATGCTTAGATAAATAAAAGTACATGTGAATATTGAGAAATCTTTTGCCCCAAACTGACTTATATAAATATCTAAGTCCACCCTCACTTTCAATGGGACCATAAATTCTTAAATCAGGAGAAAATCTCAGGAAGTTTAGGACACATACCTAAATCATAAATATAACAATCTGTTATAAGTCTATCAAAACATTTAGACATAAACCTAATTTTGATCTAGTGAGCAGTTCCACTGAATTAATAGCACAACTCATGGACTACAAGGTTAGGCAAATGTCTAAAGTGTTTTATTGACTCAGTTACAACTATTAGATAAGAACTTCTTGGGACTGCTTCCCAGAGACTGACAAATCTATAGTTAGTGTGAGACTAGAAGGGTTGATATAGAGGAAACCCCAACAATTATGTAAAAGCCAAGGGGCACATGGATTTCAAGTCTTTGCAGGGGTTCTAGATTTGTATGTGCTAACGTGAAATATAATAAATAATTTACAGATTCCACAGCCCTGTACAAATATTAATGACAGGAAGTGCTCCCTGTTTTGTTGTCAGCCAGCTCACATCCAGTCCAATCCTATCTATCACACAAATTGTTTAGAAAACTATTTTACTGCCTTTCAAGTTTACCCCCTGATTGGTCAGACCCTCTGGGCTGTATCCCTTCCCTCTTTTTCACCAGTGTGTGAACTGCATATATACAGGTAACACCAAGATGGCCACGATCCACAGCTCAAGTGTGAAAAATAGATTTATTCCATTATTCCACTGGCAAAACAGAGACACATACACTGCCAAGCTTATTCCATCTTAGCAGGGGAAAAAAGCACTCCAGCTGTTTTCTGGCTCACATATCAAAAAGGTCTGGCACAGGTGCGTTTCTTCACTGATGCTGTGGTAATTTTTGCCATTTTCTTTTACATACCTTTTATATTCTCTGTATCCTTAGCACACATATTTGTAGCTTTTTGTAGTCTATTATTGTAACTTAGTTCCAGTATTTTTCTGTGTAGAAAGATGAAACATTCTAAAAGCCTCCCAGTTGAGGGCCTGAAATCCCTGTGCTATCTTGGTTCTCCATAGAAACCAAGGTTGAAGATCAGGTCTTCGAGACATATTTTTGTGAACAGGGTTCCAGCCTCATCCAAAGGGGGGAGAATCTAGAAGGTACCAGAACTGGGGGGATTACTTAATCCATTAAGTTTCTTATTGGGGGATCTTTGTCAGATATGCTAATTTGCAAAGTCTATAAAAATTGTATACACATCACGGGGGTGTGTGCATCTTCGGCGTTTTCCACCTTGATGAATTGTGCACCTAAGGATCCTTATAAAGGTATACCCCTTTTATCCCCTTAATGGTGTCTGGCTCATAATTCTAGGACCAGAGAAAAAGGCATCATCACAAGCCTGTGTTTTACAATCTCTGAGCTTCTTATCTCCCTATCCCACTTACTTCACAGGCCTAAGCCTGTGAAAAATGCTATTTAGGTTTTTTTTTACAGCATTCTGTTATCTGACTTCCCAAGATAGACAGAAGACAATATGAATTTCCCCAGACTGAATATTCTTAGCACCCCCAGCTGCAAGGTCATCTTGAGCAAAAACAATTCTAAAAACAACTCTACCTCCTTGCCAATCTTCCATTTTTAAACCTTTTCTCCCCACAACCAGCATTCATCCAAAAATCTGTCACTAAATGGGATGTAGTCACTTCACTTGAGCTATGAGTACTTAGGTAGTGTGGCCAAGTAGTAAAGAGAAGACTCTTGTTCTGGCACAAAAAGTATGACACTGATTATGTGGATGATTTATTGCTAATACAGTACCTAAATGCTGCCAATGCAGTATATAATATAAGCAGATCGAAAGGGTTATAACATAAGCAGGTTTGGCTAGAAAAGTACAAGTTTACAGTTTTTGGCCTTGCAGAATGCACAATTACAAAGTAACAAAGCACCTATATTAAGAAAAATCTTTTCACTGAAAGAGTGGTCAAGCATTGGAATAGGCTGCCAAGTGTAGCAGGGCTATTCGCCCCCCCCTCCCCAAGAGCTTATCTGTTGCTTGTTAACCGGTCGGATAACATCTTATTGTTGAAGTGAGATCTGGAAAGATAAACTGGATTTCTGACTGACAGACACCTCACTTTACAAACTATAAAAGTTACGCCAAACTGGTACAAAGCAGAAACCTTCTACACATTTGTCAGAGGTTGGGGGGCATTGGAATTTTTTCTCCATCCCTGTTACTAAGCAACAAATAGCTGGGTGATTAGAGCCATCAACTCTTTTGTAAGAGACAAAAGGGTGTGCTGGATGGGGCAGGGGAAGGAAGGAGCCGGCCGTTGGAGACTGGGCACTCTCGTCGTTGGACACCGGGAAGAGAGACTGCTCTTTGCTTCTGGCTGCGACCACAGGAGATCCAACTGTGCTCTGTCTTCTCCTCCTGGCTGGGTGAGCTTTGATTTAACCTCTTTCCCATTGGGAGTGCACGTTTCCCCAGCTGCGCTTCTCGCAGCAGCTGCCAGGGAGTCGGGCTGTCCCTGCTGCCCGCCCCGCTTTGCCGCACAAGACCGCAGTGTCTGCTGTGACTGCAGAGTCCTTGCTGCCTCGCTGGCTAGCCGGGGAGAGCCGGCCCCCTTGCCCCTGCCGCCCCGCTTTTGCTGCTCCGAACTGCCCTGCCTGCTTCTCAGTCTGCCATTGCCAGCTGCGTGAAGCTGACCTGACCCTGTGCCGCAGCGCCACCTGCAGCCGCTTGGGAGTCATCGCACCTGCCCTGCCCGACCTGGAGCTCAACAGCGCCCCTGCTGCTTGCAACCGTGATTACACCACACGAGAAAGTGTTCGGCAGCTCAAAAAGTCATCTGCTATTGGTTTCTGGGTCTATTTATAGTTGCTATTATTGTTATTGCTTGTTTAAAGATACTAGTAAAGAACTGTTATTCCTTTTCCCATACCTTTTCCTGAAAGCCCTTGATTTCAAAATTAAAATAATTCGGAGGGAGGAGAAATCACATTCTCTGTCCTAAGAGAGGGTTCAACCCCTCTTAGCAGACACCTGTCTTTCAAACCAAGACAACATTCCCTGGAAATGCATGGAGTTTCTCCTGTGAGTAGGGATGCCTGCTTTGCGATTACTCCTCCAGAGCTTGAGTGAAAGGAATATGTGTACATTATCGTCATTTCAGTAGTAAGTTACATTAGACTCCTAATCTATACTATTTATTTTGCTAGCTCTAATATAGGTACCTTTGATGCCTTAAATCACTAGTAAAAATTTTGAGACACAGACACACAGTATAGGAAAAGGGTATTACCTTGGTTTAATAGGATCCCAGATGCACATCGACGACCAAAAGCCCCAACGATATCCCTCGTATACAATTTATGGACAGCCTAGATTAGCATACCTATCTAAAAGTCTCCAATAAGAAGTCTAACAAATGAAGTAATTGCCCCCTTATTAAAATTACCTCCCCCCAAAAGGTTACAACTTAGTTTACAAAAACATGTCTCAGTAATGGGGCTGCTGTTCAAGGTTGGTGCCTCATGTTCTTGAGATTGTGGGGTTTGTTTCATCTTCTCCAAAGAATTCTGAGCAGGGCAAGGGTACTAGGGTTATAAACATGTAGGGTTAAGATACAGGGAGTAAAAAGTACAGGAATGGGGAAGGGTAAAAGGATATATATAAAGAGAGTATAAAAGTAAAATGAAAAAGGACAAAAACCCATCAGGCATCACCTTGATATCATTCACTGTTTTATGTTATGCTGTAATCTACTAGTAGTCCTTTTTAGTTTTATACTGTGTAATAAGTAACTGATTAAGATCTTTAATCTGTTATCTCCTTTCTGTTTAATAAATAATTAGTTTTAGAAATATATCTGATCTGCCATCCTTAGAACTTGTGGGCCAGAGTGATTTCATAAAATTAAGCTGTTGCCAAAAATTTGAGGCTAAGGCAGGGCTTGTCTGAAGCTCCCACTCATCCTGTGACACCCAGGGAAGTGGTGGAATCGCCATCCCTGGAAGTGTTCAAAAGACATGGGGATATGGCACTTGGGGACATGGTTTAGTGGTGAACACAGTGGTGCTGGGTTAATGGTTGGACTCGATAATCTTAGAGGCCTTTTCCAACCTAAATGATTCTATGTTTGCTGATGATACCAAATTAAGAGGAGCTGTGGACTCCCTCGAGGGTAGAGAGGCCCTTTTCAGAGAGTTCTGGATAGACTAGAGAGCTGGGAAATCACCAACTGCATGAAATTTAACAGGAGCAAGTACTGGATTCTCTACCTGGGATGGGGCAATCCTGGGTATATGTACAAATTGAGGGATGAGAGGCTGGAGACTAGCCCTTCAGAAAGAGATCTGTAGGTTTGAGTGGATGACAAGTTGAATATGAGTCAACAATATGTCCTGCCATCCAAAAGGGTCAACTGTATCCACTGGCGCATCAAGCACAGCATCGCCAGCTGGTCAAGGGAGGTGATTTTTCCACTCTGCACTAGTGCGGCTCCACCTCAAGTTTTGGGCACCTCAATATAAGAAGGACATCAAACTATTAGTGTGTGCCCAGAGGAGGGTAGTCAAGATAGTGAAAGTTCTTGAGGGCAAGATTTAGGAGGAGGCAGCTGAGGTCACTTGGTTTGTTCAGTTTGGAAAAAAGAAGGCTGAGGGGTGACATCACAATCAACAGCTTCCTCAAGGGGGGTAGTGGGGAGAGGAGGTGCTGATCTCTCTCTGGTGACCAGTGATAGGACACGAGGAAATGGCATGAAGCTGCATCAAGGGAAGTTCAGATTGGACCTTAGGAAAAGGTTCTTCACTGAGAGGATAGTTGGTCACTGAACCAGCTCACTGGGGAAGTGGTCACAGCACCAAGCCTGTCAGAGTTCAAGGAGCATCTGGACAACACTCTTAGTCATGTAATTTAAATTTAGATAGTCCTGTGAGGAGCGAAGTGTTAGACTGGATGATCCTTATGGGTCCCTTTCAGTTCAAGATATTCTATGATTCTATATTTTTGCATGCAGGTGTAAACTGCAGCTCATCAGGAATACAATCTGCTTGAAGGCAAATCTAAGCATGACAGGTACAGAAAGAGAGAAGTCCTGAGCCTCTCTCTCGCATGCGCACCAACACGTTATTGTCTGCAACAGGGCTTGGCAGAAAAATTATTCTGGGATCTTCTAGGATACAGAACCAATAGGGGAATAATTATATTTTGGGAAATTACGCTTTCAAATTATAGATGTCCTAGTGGCAGCAATATAGGTGTATGATGTATAGGCCTGAGAACGTGTTTCCTCGGTCCTACTCTTCAGCCTGCATATTGCAAAAGCCACTGTAGCCATAGTCAAACTGTCTGTAAGATCTGGATGTAGTTACCTATCCATTTCTTTACATATGTAATTTCAAAAATCTGGCCCTTGGGATCTAGCAGTCCTTCTCTCATTTGATGCTGATAGAAAATGCCCTGTCAAATTTCAATATATCTTTAGAATATACCATTTAGAGGTCAAATCTTCAAGCCTTACTTTTGTGAATAGCTGAGAAGAACATCCTTTCCGTGGAACCACTTCCACCAGTAAATATTTAGTCCCTTAAGTAAAGCCAGTGATACAAGGGAATCAGAAGTTAAGAAATAACTTGTTAGAAACTGCTCACCACACAATATATCTATTGACTTAACATTTATTGTGTTTGCCAAACAAGGACTGTGATACTCTGGAACTTCCACGCTGGCAAAAAAACAAATTTGTTGTTCTGGCCTTTGGATGGAGAGAAGGTCAGTGAAGAAGACCTTCTGCAAAGACCCCTCCACAAAACAGAACTATGCAGGCGCAAAGATATAAAAATGGCTTTTGAACTCATTATAATACGAAGCAGGGATAGGTTATGCATATGTATAAGCATATTGGGAAACTCTATGAATTTGTAACATGTAACCACATATATACCCAGCTATACGGGACTGATGGCGCGCGTGTCTTTGGAGGGCTACCTCCTACGTGCCCGGCGCTGTAATAAACATACCGGCTTTACAACTTAAAATTATATAGGTTGTGAAGTTTTGTCTTTTTCCTAAATCATTTGGCGAGCCAGCTGGAGAACCTCTGTCCAGTGTGGGGCTGGCCGGGAACAGACTCTTTTGGCGCGCCCCGGGGCTCTTTTCCCTGGAAGACCTCCGCTTCCGGCTCGACCACTGCCCTGGCAGAGAAGTATCTCCTGGCACTACGGAGAAACGGTATGTTTATCAATCAATAAGTCTACAAGGTGTACGCGTAGCCAGGGAGGGCTGGTAAGGCACTAGAGACGTCTACGTGCCCAGCGAGGGTCCCTGTTTGGGCTTGCAAGCAGCTAGCCGTGGGATGGCAGGGAAAGGATTCTGCAAGGTCTGCCGAGGGGGATCGAGGCGAATCCGAGGGTTCTGCTGCATTCCAGGTTTGGAAGCCAAGATGGACCTGCCAATGACTGTATAAGAGGCAGGAGAAAAGGTAGGCAGAAATATTACCATGTGTCTGGGTGTCTGGAGCTCCTATAGCCAGCGTGTGTGTATGTGTGCGTTCGGCTTCTAATAACCGGATCCCGGAAGTAAGCGCAGACCAGGGGCGGAAGTGACGCCCCGGATAACCCGGATTCCGGAAGTAAAGTATGAATGTTTAAAGTTCAAGTATTATGTTGAATAGTGTGCATAGAAGTTTATTGTGTAATTTGTCTTTGCTGTGACGATGTGTTGAGTAATTGCATGCTGTGTATGATAGCTTAAGCTATAATGATTAAACTGAGGGAGAAGAAAAACGGAGGGGAATACTAACTGAGAGACACCCCCATACCAAGAAGTGGTTAATACATTATATAAGTAACCTAGAGTGAATAATATAACATTTAAATAAAGATTTTAAGCAAAATGAGAAGTAGCCAGAGTAAAGAAACATTAACAAAGAGCCCCCTTAGATGCATTTTAGCACATTGGAAAGAAATAGCGGGGACAGGGGGGACAGAAAATAAGAAGACCCTTATTAAATATTGCAACCAGTTGATGCCTTAAATCGCTAGTAAAAAATTTTTAGACGCAGACACACAGTATAGGAAAGGGGTTTTACCTTTGTTTAATAGGATCCCAGATGCACACCAACGAACAAGCCCCAACGATATCCCCCGTATACAATTTATGGACAGCCTAGATTAGAATACCTATCTAAAAGTCTCCAATAAGAAGTCTAACAAATGAAGTAATTGCCCCCTTATTAAAATTGCCCCCCCCCCAAAAGATTACTACTTAGTTTACAAAAAACACGTCTCAGTGATGGGGGCCTGTTCAAGGTTGGTGTGTCATGCTTTTGAGATTGTGGGGGATGTTTCGTCTTCCCCAAAGGATTCTGAGCAGGGCAAGGGGTACTAGGGTGATAGACATGTAGGGTTAAGATACAGGGAGTAAAAAGTACAGGAACGGGGAAGGGTAAAAGGTTATATATAAAGGATATATATAAAGAGAGTATAAAAGTAAAATAAAAAATACAAAAAACCCATCAGGCATCATTTCCCCCCTTTTTGGAGACTAACAAGCTTTTACCTTGTTTAGTCTCTAAACTACTCTATCTACAACATCGGTATACACAACTAGCTATGGCAAAAATAATAACTACAATTACAATAATTATAAATGTTTCTTTCACCCAGGCCCAGTCTGGCAACCATGAAGTGAGGGTGTGGAAAATTTGGTCAAATTTCAAGGTGCAATTTCTTGAACCCACTTCGTGTAGAATTTGAGTTCCCTTCCAAATTTCTTCCAAATCCTCTCTGATTCTCCCATCCTGGTCCACAAAGGAACAACAGCTGCCGTTAATAATATCGCATACCCCTTCATGAGCGCCGAGCAAGAATTTAAGAGCTATCCTGTACTGTGTCATTGCCCTTGACAGGCCATGGACTTCTTCTTGCAAAGCTATAATTGCATCAGCAGTATGTTTTTCAATGTTTTCAATAACACTCGATATATTCACGATTGCCCTTTCCAATTCAACTATCCCATAAGAGGGAAGGAGGGCTCTCACTATACTATGGAAAATTGTGGGATGTTCAATGAGGGGATTAAGAGTTCTTTTCCCCCTCCTACGTGGTTTTTCAATTTGGTCAAATATTGTTATATTTGGAATTACAGCCCCGAGGGCACAGGCCTGGTCTCTACAGGTAGAATTTTCCAGGCCTTATCATCACATATCCAATACACTCCCGTCCCAAAAGGCAGAGCCAATCTCCATCCCAGCAACCTCATTTTTGTTACAGATCTTGGGTTAAGTATTTCTCTAAAGTTGGTCTTATGACAATATGATGGAAGAACGGCCTTTCCTGTAGCATTCATGAGCACGCAGCGAACTGTATAGTTCCCACGTTCCATCAGGCCGCTCAGGGGTATAGGAGGCAGCAAGGTGGTATTGGGCCCGATCCATTGCCACCTTTCTGTATGTTCCTCTTCCATTGCAATACCAATCAATGACCATTTCCCCTTCCCATTTAGAGGTGGTAATTGAGTACAGATCCAGCAATTGCTCATATTAAGAGCTTTGGATACATTTTTCATCACAGTATTGTGCAACTCCTGGGCTGAGCCCTGAGTCATGGTTACCAGTTGGAAAAACAACAGACATGTAAGGAACAATTGAACCATCATCTTGATTTGTATCAGTCTCTGTTTTCTCGGTAGTCTCAGGAGCAGAAGCTTTCTTCACTCTGGAATAGTGGATCCACGGTCCTTTCCCAGCAACCTTGACAGCAGTGAGGGTGGTCAGCAAGACTTGGAATGTGCCCTTCCACTTGGGTTGCAAGGGGTCACTGTCCCACCACTTGATGTAGACCCAGTCTCCAGGCTGAAACGGGTGGGCAGGGATGTCCAATCCTATAGGCTTGGACAGGACAACAAATCTCTGGAGCTTCTGCAAAGTGGAACTCAAAGCCATTAAGTATTTCTGCAAATCAATTTTTCCCCTCATGTGAATTTCACCTGGAATGTGTGGAACTTGATATGGTCTGCCATATAGAATTTCATAGGGACTTATATTGTCCCTCTGCCTTGGTTGTATGCGGACCCTCAGTAAGGCTATAGGCAAAGCCTGAACCCATGGATTAGATGTTTCTTGACAAATCTTACCAATCTGGGTTTTGAGGGTTCCATTCATACGTTCAACCTTGCCACTTGCTTGGGGCCTGTATGGAGTATGCAGGTCCCAAGTAAGTCCCAGGATCTTGCTAACTTCCCCGACCACTGTTGCAACAAAATGTAGTCCCCTATCTGATGACATTCTCAAGGGAACCCCAAATCTTGGAATTATATGATTGAGCAAGGCTTTTACTACCTCTTTTGCTGCATTGGTGCGACAGGGATAAGCTTCAGGCCATCCACTGAATGTATCAACCAATACCAATACATATTTGTATCCTTCCCTCCGTGGCATTTCAGCAAAATCTATTTGCCAGTAATCTCCCGGGAGATGCCCTGTCTTGGTCACTCCTAACACTACTCTTTTAGTTGTGTCAGGGTTGTTTTTGCAGCAGGTTTCACACTTGCTTGTTACAGACTGCACGATGTCAGTCATTCCTCTCCCTATCACTACTTTCTTTAGATGTTTTAAAAGGTTTTCTGTTCCCCAGTGTGTACTCTCATGTTCTCTTTGCACTATTTCTCGAAGGATCGGGGGTGGGACTACAACCTGGCCCATAGGTGTAACAGCCCACCCACCCTCCTTAATTTCAGCCTTAAGAGATTTAATTAACTTTTGGTCACTCTGATCATATTTTGGAGCAAACCCTGTCAGATCTACTTCTTTCTGTGGCACTATTGCAAAAATGCCTTTTTCTGCTATCCCTCTTGACATTTCATCAGCAAAGCGATTTCCCACTTCAGGAGTTGTCTTCCCCTTTTGATGACTTTTGCAGTGCATGACAGCTACTTCTGTAGGTTTCCAGATGCTCTGCAGGAGTGCTAGGATTTGTTTGGCATGTTTAATGCCATTACCTTGAGCAGTCAGCAGGTCACGTTCTTTCCAAATAGCTCCATGGGCATGAACAACACTGAATGCATATTTGGAATCAGTCCATATATTTACCTTCTTTCCCTCGCTCAGTTCTCGAGCTCTGGTCAGTGCAATCAGTTCCGCTTTCTGTGATGATACATCTGAAGGCAAGGCTTTTGCCTCAATTACTTCATCTGTGGTGGTCACTGTGTAGCCTATCATACGCTTACCATTCCGTATGAAACTGCTTCCATCAGTAAAAAGTTCCCAATCTGGATTCTCCAGAGGCACATCCTTCAGGTCTGGTCTACTGGAGTAGATTTCTTCTATTGTCTGCAAACAGTCATGCTCAGGTACGTTATCGAGCAGTGTGGATGACAAAAACATTGTGTGGTTTACAACAGATGTTGTTTTTAGAGTGACATGGTCCTGTTCCAACAATACAACCTGGTATTTAAGCATTCTGCTAGGGGATAACCAGTGTCCCCCCTTTTGCTCCAGCACAGAAATCACGGCCTGGGGTACATACATGACAATGTGCTGCCCAAGGGTGAATTTCCGAGCTTCCTGGATTAGGATGACAGTTGCTGCCACGGCTTTCAGACACCCTGGCCACCCTTGGCTATCATTGTATAGCTGTTTTGAAAAATAGGCCACAGCTCTTCGCCAATCCCCAAGATATTGTGCTAGCACCCCAAGAGCTACATTCTGCCGCTCGTATGTGAATAGTTCAAAGGGCTTCGTTAAATCTGGCAGCCCTAAAGCTGGAGCAGACATCAAGGAATGTTTTAATTGTTTAAAGGCAGCTTTCGCTTTCTCTGTCCAGTTAATGGTTCCCTTTTCAGCTGTCTTAAGGGTTTCATACAGAGGCTTTACTAGTATTCAATACCTTGCCACCCAAAGTCAACACCAACCTACCATGCCGAGAAAAGCTTGCATCTCTCTCACCGTGTGGGGCTCTGGAAGCCGACAGATAGCTTCTTTCTGTTCTCTGCTAAGTTGTCGATGACCACGGAAGATTTCCAGCCCCAGGTATACTACAGTTTCTTTGGCAACCTGTGCCTTTTCCTTTGAGACTCAGTATCCGCCCATGCCCAAAAAATTCAAAAGACTTACAGTGAGTTGGATGCAGTCATCTCGTGTTTTTGCTGCGATCAGGATGTCATCAACATATTGAAGGATTTCTCCTTTTGATTCTTGTTTTTTCCAGTCCTCCAGTTCCTTTGATAGCTGGTGTCCAAATATTGTTGGGCTGTTCTTGAACCCCTGGGGTAGCACTGTCCAAGTTAGTTGAGTCTTTCTTCCTGTCTCAGGATTTTCCCACTCAAAAGCAAAAAGCTCCTGGCTATCTTTGTGGATTGGAATAGAGAAAAAGGCATCTTTGAGATCTAAGACTGAGAACCACCCTAATTCATTTGTTAGTGTGGTCAGAAAGGTGTAGGGATTTGGTACAACTGAATGTATGTCCTCTGTAATTCTGTTGATTGCCCTCAAATCCTGCACTAGCCTGTAACTCTTACCATCAGCCTTCTTTACTGGCAGGATGGGTGTGTTGTATTTGGACTCACATTCCACTAGCAACCCGAATTTGAGAAATTTCTCAATTACAGGTGCCAGTCCCCTACGACTTTCTAATTTCAGAGGGTATTGTTTCTGCCTTACCGGTGTTGCTCCCACTTTGAGTGCAATACTCACAGGTTCAGCTCTTTTGGATCTCCCGGGAAAATCACTGGCCCATACTATTGGAATAACCGCATCCTCAACTTCTTTAGGAATTTCTCCACAACATTCCTGGATAAGAATAGTAGCTGCTTTGACAAATTTAGATTCAGGAATTATAACTTTCACTCCCTCCTCCTTGGAAAATTTAATTTCTGCCTCCAATTTTTCCAATAAATCTCTGCCCAACAATGGTTTTGGAGAATTTGGCATATATAAAAATTGATGAGTCACCCAATGTTTCTTTAGTTTAAATCTTAAAGGTTGAAAGAAAGGCCTTGTTTCACTTACCCCCATGGCACCAATTACATCTACAGTATCTTGACTCAGTTTTTCCTTTAAAGTATTTAACACAGAATATGTTGCCCCCGTATCAACCAAAAATTCAACATCATCTTTCCCCAGCTTAATTATAACCGAAGGCTCCGCTGGGGTGGATAATGCCTTCGGTCCCTGTCAATTCCCATTCACAGCTAATTGAGAAGACGTGGGCGTCTCCTTCGCCCGCATTGGACACTCGTTCTTCCAGTGTCCCTTCTTCTTGCAGATGGCACACTGGTCCTCGGCTAGAGGAGGGTGAGGTGGACCCTTTCTTTTTCCCTGACCCTGTTTCTTCTTGTGGTGGGGTTTACCAGTATCCTTATCTGTTGAATCCCTATTTTGATATACTTTCCAGGCCACATTCAACAACTTATTTAGATCATACTCATCCAATTTTTGCAGCTTTTTCCTTATATCAGGTGTAGATTGGCCTACAAATATGTAGGCTAAATTAGATTGCTGCAATGGGGAATCCAAGTCCAAGTTTGTGTACTTCCGTGCAGCCTCTTTGAGCCTGTTCAGGAAATCTGTGGGGGTCTCATTTAGACCTTGCCTAATTTCATATATTTTGGCCCAAATAATTGCTTTAGGAATAGCACATTTTAGTCCAATAACTATCCACTTTTGATACTGTTTTAATCTGGCCATTTCCTCTGGCACATTGGGATCCCAACCTGGATCTATCAAAGGAAAAATATTACCAACAGGTCCTTGAATGGTTCCAGCTGCAATTTGAGTTTCCACAGCATTTACAGCAGCCTTGATAACCATCTCCTTTTCTGTACTATCCAGTATTTCATCTAACATTACATTTAGGTCACTCCAACCTGGGTTTTGTGCCTTGATAGCTAATTCAAACCACATGGCTACTTTCTCTGGATTGTCTCTGTATGTTCCAACTGATTCTTTCAATTGTCGGAGTTCTCCGAGGGAGAAAGGAGTTTTGATATAAACCATCCCTTGATTCCCAACAGCTTGCCTTAGAGGTACTTCCAGGACAGGTTCCTCCTTCCTTGATTCATCTTTCTTAGATCTAGTACATTTTGCCTTCGGACTGGCAGCCCCGATAGCTTCCCAGGCTATTTTCCCCCTTTTCTTCCCAGCAGGTTCGCTGCCTGCAGCTTCAGCCTCGGTTTCCCCTTCCTCTTCCGAGCTATCTACATCTACACTGGATTCGTCTGACTCACGCTTGATTTGGATTTTTTCCCTCTCAGCTCTAGTGGAGCTGTGGAGAGGGTGCCGCCCGCCGCCCCCCTTTCCCCAGTCTGGGAGGGGCCAGCGGTAGACGTGCTTCCCTCTCCGTCCCGGTCCGTCCCGGTCCGGCCCTTCCCTCTGCCCCGGTCCCTCCCTTTGCCTCTGCCCCTGCTTCCACCCCTGACTCCACCCCTGTCTCCGCCCCTGCTCCCGCCTTCATCCTCGTCATCAGACCGGTCAGGGGATGGTGGCAGTGGGGGAGGAGGCGGCCACACCTCCTCTTTTCCCCGTGCTGCATCAAGTAGGTGAAGTGGGGGGGCAGATGGCCAGAATGGCGGTGGGGGAGGAGGAGGAGGAAGAGGGGGGAGGAGAGGGGGCACCGGCCCCTGTTGTGGCTGGTGTGATGCCCCCCTTCATAAATCTGGTGCCACCAAGTCTGTGTCTGTTATGTCTATCTCCTCATCTTTCGTTGGAGGCTGTTTCTGTCTATCTTTTTTCTTTTCTAATTTTTGTAAAGCCATCTCAAAGTGGTTCTCTTTCATTTGCTTATACGCTTCTTCTCGATTTAGAAATATAGAAAACAATTCTGCATATCTTAACTCCTTAAACCTGCCCTGAACTCAGAGTTCTACGAGTAACTTTGTAATAAGTTCATTATCTAAACTGCCCAACCGAGGCCATTTACTCCCCCCTTCCAGTTTCAACACAGGCCACACCCACAGTGAAAGTCTGGTTAATTCACCGGAATGTAAATCAACGCTTCGTACTGTCAGCAGATTCCAGTTTTTCAAAATCAAACCCAGCGGGGAATCCTGCGGGATTTTTGGGTTGGTAGATAACACACCACCCATATCTTACTTATAAACAGAAAGAAACAGTAGGAAAAGGTTCCTAACCTATAGATCAGCACAGAACCAGCAGAGCAAAGAAAGCAATCCTGAAAACCACGCGTGTTCAGCTTAGAAACCCTGGCGGGATTCGAACTTCGGTAGTTGAACCCACACCCCAACCTGTGGGCCGCAGCCCCCTCTGAGCCACAGCCCCCCTGTGAGCCCTATGCGGCTCCCTGTGAGTATTAGCGAGGGGCGTCCCTCTCTCCTCACAATCCCCCCACCCTGTGGGAGCGGAGCGGTTAAAAAACCCCCCCTTTTTATGGCCTCCCTGGCCACGCTCCCACCCTTGGAGATCTCCCAGATGCTAGCTAGCTATCTATAAAACCATAAAACAACCCCTTTGATCTTACCTCTCCAGCTGTGTTTCTGGTCTTCGGAAAACTCCCGGATTTCGATCCTGAATCGCCACTTCCCTCCCCTAGTGCCGGCAAGGGGGGGGGGATACAGCGGGGTGTTTCTCGGTCCAAAATCAGAACCCAGGGTTCCTTCTCCTCCTGCCTGGCTTGCCAGAACTGATGCCTTAAATCGCTAGTAAAAAATTTTTAGACGCAGACACACAGTATAGGAAAGGGGGTTTACCTTTGTTTAATAGGATCCCAGATGCACACCGACGAACAAGCCCCAACGATATCCCCCGTATACAATTTATGGACAGCCTAGATTAGAATACCTATCTAAAAGTCTCCAATAAGAAGTCTAACCAATGAAGTAATTGCCCCCTTATTAAAATTGCCCCCCCCCCCCCAAAAGATTACTACTTAGTTTACAAAAAACATGTCTCAGTGATGGGGGCCCTGTTCAAGGTTGGTGTGTCATGCTTTTGAGATTGTGGGGGATGTTTCGTCTTCCCCAAAGGATTCTGAGCAGGGCAAGGGGTACTAGGGTGATAGACATGTAGGGTTAAGATACAGGGAGTAAAAAGTACAGGAACGGGGAAGGGTAAAAGGTTATATATAAAGGATATATATAAAGAGAGTATAAAAGTAAAATAAAAGGACAAAAACCCATCAGGCATCACAGTGGTGGCCTTTATATAAATTAGATTGTGACGAAAAATGGCCACTTTTTAGAACTTTAGATTATAACATCCTTCTCCTGCTAATGCTGTTTTTAAGAAGAGAGGAAAAGTGGGATGAAGTTTCTTATGCAAACATGTTTTTCTCTCTCTGCAACCACCCCAAATGGCAGAGAGACTGTGGGCTTGTGCCACCTCAAGATCCCTTGGTATTGGCCCTTGAAAGGGAAAATAAAGCTACTATCTTTGCAGCATAAACCAAAGATGTACAAAACCAGACAAGGTTCATCATGCAGCAACACAAGAACAAGAATTAACTGATTTTCTTAAGCTCCCTCCTAGGAAGCGAGAAAATGATGCAGACTCGGAGGACACGCCTTCCCCTCCAGGGAGCCTGGTCTCTGCTCGAACACGAGGGAAGCAGGGGCAAGGACAAGTGCTGCAAGCACCTCTGCGAGACGCAGTAGGGCCGGAGGGTAATACAATGCTGATCAGAGTACCTTTTTCTACCATTGACATAGAAGCCTGGAAAAAGATTGCAAAAGATTACCGAGCAGATCCAACAATCATAAGTAAACATTTACATTTTATAATGAAACAACATAATCCCAATTGGAATGATATTCAATTGTTATTAGAAGCTGTAACAGAAACCGAAAAACAATTAATTTTAAAAAAGGCAGAAGATTTGGCGGAAGATTATTACAAAACACGACAAGAAGATCACAAAGAGTATTTGCCACTCCAGGACCCAAAATGGGATCCAAACAGAGCATCTGAAATGGCTGAACTACAGGCTTATCAGGAGTGGATAGTGAAAGCCATAGAAAAAGGCAATTCCTAAAACCATTAACTGGTCAGCACTGTATGCAGTCAAACAAAGCCCCTCCGAGTCTCCAACTGACTTTCTAGAACGATTAAAAGATGCTATGCGCAAAAACACAACACTGGACCCTGGGTCAGAGGTAGGGATACAACAACTAGTGTCTCTTTTTCTAGGCCAATCACAGGGGGACATCAGACATAAACTCCAGAAACTGTGTTCAACTGAGAACAGGAATTTAGAGATATTATGAGATGAGGCGTAGAGAGCGTACAGTAACCGAGAGGCAAAATATAAAGAGGGAGTCAAAAAATTAGCGACATTAGTGGAAGAGAGTGGAGAAAGGAGTAATCAAAAAGAGAGGCAGAGGAAAGGAAAAACCAGACTGCACAAGGACCAGTGTGAAAAATGAACAAAATTCGGACATTGGAAAGATAAGTGCCCAGAGAAGAAAAGTACACATCCCAATAAAAAACGGGATAACTCTGAGGAGAAAGAGATTGCATATGTTAAAGAAGACTGAAGAGGACTGGGGAATTCCACCCTAGCAGATCCCCTGGTTATAGTGAAGCTAGGAAAAAAGGAAAAAAAGTAGAGTTTCTGGTAGATACGAGAGCAACTTATTCAGTCTTAAAGCTTTGATGCCTATAGGGGAAGATTATGTCATGGTAAAAGGCGCCACTGGCCAACCTGAAAAGGCATATTTCTGTAAACCCCTGAAGTATAAACTTGGGAAACAATGGGGAATTCATAAGTTTCTATACATGCCCAACTCTCCAAAAGCACTCTTGGGTAGAGACTTATTATAACAATTGCAAGCAACTATTATGTTTAAAAATGGAGAAATTACTCTGGAGGTGAATGATCACCAACATATAAAAATATTAAGCTTAATATTGACAACCAATGAGACCGAAGAAGAAATTAGTAAAAAAATAACAGATCAAGTATTTCCTGGGGTTTGGGCCACTGGTGTTCCTGGGAGGGCTAAGTGCACCTCCCATACAAATTAAACTCAAAGAGGGAAAACAGCCAGTTAGAGTTAAACAATATCCTTTAAAGAAAGAAGACAGAGGAGGAATTAGCCCAGTAATAAAAAACTTTTTGCAGCTAGGACTATTGAAAGAATGCCAGTCTGATTTTAACACCCTTATACTACCTGTTTGCAAACCTGATGGGTCATACCGAGTAGTGCAGGACTTAGGGGCTGTAAATAAGATAGCAGAGGACCTCTTACCCTGTGGTAGCAAACCCATATACCTTATTAACTGAATTAACACCAGAGTAAACTTAGTTTACTGTTCTAGATTTGAAAGATGCCTTCTTTTGCCTCCCTCTCCACGAAGCCAGCCAGAGAATATTCGCCTTTGAATGGGAAAATCCAAAAAGTGGACGTAAAACTCAGCTCACCCAGACAGTGCTGCCTCAGGGGTGCAAAAATAGTCCTACCATATTTGGAGATCAACTTGCTAAGGACTTAGAATCCTGGGAAGCCCCGCCATCAGAAGGAAAACTTTTGCAGTATGTGGATGACCTCTTAATAGCTACCAAGACTGAAGACTCCTGTCTTGCCTGGACAGTAAGTCAGCTAAATTTTCTAGGACTACAAGGATATCGGGTTTCCAAGAAAAAAGCCCAAGTAATGAAGAAAAAGGTAGTTTATTTGGGCTATGAAATCAGTGCAGGACAAAGAACTTTGGGACAGGACCGCAAAGAGGCCATCTGCCAGATCCCAAAACCTCAAACTGTGAAAGAACTCAGAACATTCTTGGGAATGACAGGATGGTCTCGACTTTGGGTTTATAGTTATGGGTTACTTGTGAAGCCCCTATATGCTCTCATAAACACAGAGCAGAGATCTTCAGTGGACAAAAGAGGCCACATGGGCCTTCAACCAGCTGAAGAATACCCTCATGTCAGCTCCAGCTCTCAGGACTTCCAGACGTGAGTAAACCATTCTTTCTGTTTTCCCATGAAAAACAGGGGATTGCCTTGGGAATATTAGCACAAGATCTGGGTCCGTATCGATGGGCAGTTGCTTATTTGTCTAAGCAGCTAGATGCAGCAGCCAAAAGATGGCTGGGGTGCCTCAGGGCTGTTGCAGTAGTCGTGATGAACATTCAAGAGGCACGGAAATTTACCTTAGGCCAAAAAATGACTGTGCTAGTGTCCCACACAGTGTCCTCAGTGCTGGAAAGGAAAGGTAGCCACTGGCTTTCCCCACAGAGGTTCTTGAAATACCAAGCCATCATGGTGGAACAAGATGATGTAAAAATAGTGGTAACTAACATTGTCAAACCAGCTTCTTTTCTCAGAGGGAATGAAGAAGAGCCGGTACACCATTGTATTGGTTTGAAAACAAACCAGTGGGAGATCACAAGTCAAGATTGAAATTAAAAATAAGTGAAATAATACAAGGAAAAGCACTGACAAAGTCAGATACAACCTAACACCCTGTTAGGGTGGTGGTAGCAGTCCAACTGAAGTAGTCCAGTTGAAGCAGTGATCCTGTGAAGGTCTAGTCTCCAGCTGAAGATCCAGTGGTAGCTCTTGTCCTCTGAGAACCCAGTAGACCGGGCTAGCTCAGGCAGTTCCAAGGCCAGGTTATATCCAGGTGGGAACACCTGGCTCCTCCCTCCTGGGCAAAGCATCCCACAATGGGATAAGTCCATGAATCACACGGTGGGTCCTTGATGGCCCATTGCCTGTCATCCGGGGTGGGTCGTTAGCAGCTGATAACAGCTAACAGATGGCCCATTGCCTGTCATCCGGAGTGGGTCATTAGCAGGTGATAGCAGCTAACGGCCCACAGCTGGTGGTAATAGAATACTTAAACACATCTATATTGCAACCTAGGACAACCATGATTGTCTGGAGACCATTGAGGCCACATACTCCAGTCGTCCGGATCTGAAGGGTATTCCTATAGATGACGCAGAAACCTGGTTCACTGATGAGAGCAGCTACGTCATCAGTGGAAAGCGACATGCTGGGTATGCAGTTACCACCCGCAAAGAGGTAATAGAATCTGGACCTTTGCCAACAAACACCTCTGCACAAAAAGCTGAGATAATTGCTCTAACCCGTGCCCTGGAAATAGCAGAAGGAAAAAAGATAAACATCTATACAGACTCAAGATATGCATTTGGAGTTGTACATGCACATGGAGCCATTTGGAAAGAAAAGGGATTGTTGAACTCACAAGGGAAAAACATCAAACATGCACAAGAAATACTGTGGCTGTTGGAAGCAGTCCAGCTACCTGAGAAGGTAGCAATCATGCACATCAAGGCACACCAAAAGGTGAGCTCTGAATTGGAGGAAGGAAACAAGCTGGTGGACAGAGAGGCAAAAGAAGCAGTAAAAGGTGAGATAACAATGGAAGGAGCTCTGATCCAAGATGGGCAGGTCTCCCTAGAAGGTAAGCCAAAATATAACAAAAAGAATAGGAAGTTAATTAAAAGTGAGAAAAGAACATTTAACCAAGAGGGATGGGCTATTACAGCAGAGGGAAGAATAGTAATCCCTTCTCATTTAGTATGGTCAGTAATTAGAGAAGAACATCAAAAAACACACTGGGGAGTAGATGCTCTATATAAATATTTAAATGATAAAATTATTGCCAGGAAATTAGAAGATACCATCAAACAGGTAGCCCGGCAGTGTAATCTTTGCCTCCAGACTAAACCCAAAATTACCCTCAAATTAAAACTTAGTCAAATTGGGAGGGGCCATGGGCCTTGACAGCAGTAGCAAATTGATTTCATGGAACTTCCAAGAAAAGGGGGGTATCGATATTTGTTAGTATTAACAGATACCTTTTCAGGGTGGCCAGAAGCCTTCCCCACCAGAACCGCTAAGGCCCAGGAAGTAACTAAAGTATTGCTACAAGAAATAATACCACGCTTCGGAGTTCCAGCCACAATATCCTCAGAGGACCCCACTTTATTGCAAGGGTGGTGCAGCAAATAAGCTGCCAAATAGGCATAAAATGGAAACTCCATACCCTGTACCACCCTCAATCAAGTGGCCAAGTAGAAAAATAACCATCTGATCAAGCAACAGATTGTGAGGCTAGGGCAAGAAGCCAATTTACCCTGGCCCCAATCTCTCCCACTTGCATTGCTGCGAATTCGGATCAAACCCAGAACTAAAGAACAGTTAAGCCCCTTTGAAATACTCTATGGGAGACCATAC
This sequence comes from Entomyzon cyanotis, assembly GCA_024500445.1. Classification (NCBI taxonomy): domain Eukaryota; kingdom Metazoa; phylum Chordata; class Aves; order Passeriformes; family Meliphagidae; genus Entomyzon; species Entomyzon cyanotis. The sequence goes on from JAKEPQ010000794.1 coordinate 232,203, forward strand.
AGAATACAAAAAGGAATATCTACCCAAATTGGGGAAGAAATAATGACCACCTATATGGTGGCTTTAAGCAAGCAACTCAGAAAGATTGAGAAACATGTGGCCAGAACCCGAAGCCAGGGTTTGGACAGTCCGGTACATTATATTCAACCTGGGGATTATGTATATGTTAAGTCTCTTGCAGAAAAACTCTGGAGCCACAGCGGGAAGGACCGTTTCAGGTACTCCTCACCACTTTCACCGCAATTAAAATCAAGGAGCAGAACACCTGGATTCATCATACCTGAGTGAAGAAAGCCCATAATTCCCCATGGAAAGTCAAAAAGTTCAACCAGGAAAGTTATTTTTCTCACTATCATAATTATAATCCAGGGATGGGGGAGTACTTCTAGCCAAGACAATATTAAGTGGCCTTGGTCCCAAGCTTTTAGGCGGTTTACGGGATCCATGGGGAAGTATTCTGATATAAAAGGTTTAAATCTATTAACTGTAGTTATGCATGAAAATCAAGTGTATGCAAGACAAGAATGGGAAAAACAAACATTGTGGCAACTTCAGGGGACTGTAGGAGAAGTAATTAAAATAGGTTGTCCAATGATTAATGAAACTACCCATGAAAAAGCAACCCAAATAAGTGTCTCAGCTACCCCTACTGAAAAGCATGTAGAAGTTTGTACCAGTTCAAGAGAATCAGACTGTTGGTACACCTTTACATTAGTAAAGACTGTTGAGGTGGTTTGTCTTTGGGCCAAGGGCACGAATGGGCTCTCATTCAAATTTAAAATAAATGCTATAGCTGGACCTGTTACAACCTATGCCAGCACTCAAGCCCAAATCCAAACCACACCACCTAAAATTGAACCCAAAATTTATGAGACTGGCTCATACGTGATAAGGAACACGGGTCAACAACAGTTGTTTAACCCAGAGTGGTTTCTTAAACATGTTGAACTGTTAATGCAAATCAATGTTTCCGAAATTCAACCAACATGTTCTCCTTTCCTAGAAACATCTTTCAAAGTCTGGAAAACCTGGCTGCAAAAACATGTGCCCTTCAAAAGTAGAGTACAGAAGGACTTAACTGGAGTGTTGGGGACTGGATTGGGGGTTCTAAATGGAATTGACTCAGAAATATGAATGAATAAATTGGCCACTGTAACTGGCGATTTAGTAAAATTTAGACAGCCCCACAGTCTTCTCTATTAGCATTAGGAAATGAACAGTGGCAAATTTCAAAAGTATTACCAGAATGAGAAAAAGTTGAAGAGCAAGACCGTGAATTAATAATAAATGCACTTGGTATAGCCCAAGACAATGTATCCCTGGCCCTTAGTTGTATACAAGCCCAACTATGGATGCAGTCAGCAGCTGCCTTAATTATAAGAGAAGGTAGTGAAGGCACTTTCCCCATTGAAATTTGCAAAGTTATTTGGGACAATGCCACTGACTAAGAAAAGAAGTTTCAACCTTGGTGGACCCTAGTAAACTTCACCTGTGACCCTATTGCTAATATGGGCACAGTCTTTGTGCTCACTATATGTAATGCCACCATCCACGTCATCCATCCCATAATTGCACTAGGACTAAACCATGAGAGAACAGTGCTCTGTCCCTCTGAACATAGGGTATGGGCCCAGATAGTAGAGGAGAAATGGCAGACTGTGAATTTGGAATTCTGTATTACACGAGAACAACAGGGGTTTATCTGTGAAAGCAATACAATTGATGCCCAGGACATATGCCTTGATACGGAGCAAGGCATCTGCCACTTCGAAATCCACCCAGATGCTAATCAAAAAACTGTGCTTGTGTATATTGGTCAAGGTTGAGTGTGCTTAAGGACTGTTTGTGCTTTTGTAGAAATAGATAATGATAATAAAACCATAAATGTTAAAAATCATTATAATTTTTGTATCTGTAATTTTGTTAAGATTGTTGGGTATGACTTTTTGTATTTAGCCCCAGTTGTATCCTACCAATTGATAAAGTCTAATTACACTATGTACCACAAATTGTTGCCCACACCTATTGGAATGAACCTCACATTAGTAAAAAATGGTTAGTAAAGCATGAAGACCTAATTGAAATTTTAAAAGAAGTTCAAGAAAATGGAAAGAAAACTTTAATTACTATTCATCATGACACAGAAAAAATAAGCAGAATCTTACAAAGAGCAAGACAAGATGCAAGTCATCACTAGTGGGATGCTCTCCTTGGGTGGTCACCTACTGCAACTGGTATTCTAAATACGTTATGTCACCCTATCATTGTTCTTTTAATATAAGTTAGCATTAGCTTTATTTTATCCTTTATGTTATGTGTCTGGAATTGGAGAATGTTACAGCGAGTAGCAATTTTGACTTCTCTGTCAAATGCACATGGTAAGGCATTGAGAGACACCTTTTGCAAAAATTTGATAGAAGAAAAATTTGTCTACTAGTAAAAGAATTTACTAATTTTACAGAAAAGGGGGGACTGATACAAGGGAATCAGAAGTTAAGAAATAACTTGTTAGAAACTGCTCACCACACAATATATCTATTGACTTAACATTTATTGTGTTTGCCAAACAAGGACTGTGATACTCTGGAACTTCCACGCTGGCAAAAAAACAAATTTGTTGTTCTGGCCTTTGGATGGAGAGAAGACCTTCTGCAAAGACCCCTCCACAAAACAGAACTACGCAGGCGTAAAGATATAAAAATGGCTTTTGAACTCATTATAATACGAAGCAGGGATAGGTTATGCATATGTATAAGCATATTGGGAAACTCTATGAATTTGTAGCATGTAACCACATATATACCGAGCTATATGGGACTGATGGCGCGCGTGTCTTTGGAGGGCTACCTCCCACGTGCCTGGCACTGTAATAAACATACTGGCTTTACAACTTAAAATTATATAGGTTGTGAAGTTTTGTCTTTTCCTAAATCACCAGCAGGAACAAACCTTAAATTTAGTTACTATAATCATTACATGTCTCAATCTGTCAAAGCCATATTGTGTGACATTATGTAACTGGGTACTGTCTCGGGTTAGAGACAAATTTTAGGAGAAAAGTGCCCTGGAATGAACGCCTCCCCCAAAAGAAAGGGTTTTCAGCACTCCTTGGATGAAAGTGAAAAAACTCTGTTTATTTAACAAAACATGTAAAGTGCCTTGCAAGGCACAGGGAAAAGGGGAAAAAGAATTATTAAACCTGATTAAACAGCTGATAGATCTAGAGTCCCTTCTTTCCTGGGTTTAGCTCCCCCCATCGATGGTCTGGGGGGGCTGGGCGGATTCTCTCCAGCAACTCTTTGCAGGGTCCCGCTGACCTTCTCCCCAGGGGTCGTCTGACATCAGACGAACAAGCAAGCCAAACAGTCCAAGAAGAGAAGAAAAGCAGAAGCCAACCAGGATGTTGCTCTCGCAGTCCCAGGGAAAAGCTTCTCCTTAGCTAACAGCCCCAAGCAGCTAGCCACTGCAGCAGCTGGAAGCTAAACAAAAAGAAGGAATGTCCCTTCCCTTCCCCCCCCCCCCCCGGGCTGAGAAGCAGAGTCACTTTTCTGGGCATAAAAGCAGATGATAGGGAAGACAGGATTATCGTAATGTCATCCCAAGACATTGCAGAATAAAAATAATAGTGCAGGAAGCTATAAATGATGTGGGATTTTTTTTTTTTTACATCCATATATATTTGTTTTACATCCTCAGTTTCAGTAACTTTGCATTTCAGATGTAAAGATTTTAAATAGTACAGCTAGAGGCCTATCTCTGGTAATGTAGGCTGCAGAGGTTTAAGGCAATCAATGCTCTAATACAACACTAAAGGAAAAGATGTCTAGCTTTCTGCAAGTACTGCGTGAATGAGCCTCACAACCAACCTGTTAAAAGATTCTCTAGTATTATAAATTTATCATCCAAAATCTGATGATATATTTTTTATAACATGTGATATGTTGACTCATTTCCTTTAGAACACAAATGTTTGTTAATAACAAAAAAAGACTTAAAAGGCACATAAAAGCCTGTCCATGGGTGCTGCTGAAAGACAGTTCAACAATGGACCTTTTGACAGAAGATTGGATCCTTCTGTGGGATGGAAATAAGGTCTCTGCTATAGTATCCTCCTTCCAGCCCAGTGCTGAGGGAAGCCTCCCCCAGCATTTCCTCCCTAACCCATCCAAGGGGTTGATGTTACCTATATTTCTGCCTCCCCACAGCAGTGAGGTGGGGGCATTGGTGCAGGCAGAGTACAGGGAAAAGTGGGGGCAGAGAGCAAATAACCCCACCACAACCCTGGCTTTCCCACACACACTCAGGCCAGGGTACTGGCAACAGCTCCCTGTAAAGCCAGGAAACCACTCCCACCTCCTTCAGCTCAAGAGGGTGCACCCCAAAACCTGAAAAGAATGGTCACATCTCCTTCTCATGCCACATAAATACATAATACACACCATGCAGAAATACATGTCCTCCATAAACTGGTGTATTTCTTGTATATGGCAAAGTTTTGGTAGTGGAAAGGGTGCAGGAGTGGCCTCTGTTGGGAAGAGACACAGCTGCTTCCAGCTGACTTGGCAATGGACCCACCGCTGATCATAGCTGAGCTAACCAGCAAAGTTTGTGGCACTTCTGTGAAAACATATTCAAGAAAGGGTAGAAAATGCTGGATGGAGAGAGGAAAAGGGAATAGAAAGAAATAACAGAGGGAATAGCAAGGTCGGGGGGGAAAGAAATAAGAAGTGTCCCATAGTGTCCCATAGCAGAGTAGATATTCCCTACAGCCTGTGGAGGAACAATGCCAGAGCAGGGGAAATTTGTGAGAAGGAAGGAACAGCAAAGAGAAACCATTATGTATTGACCATAACCCCCTTTCCCCTCTGTGCTGCTTCAGAGGGGGTAGAGGGGTCTAGAGTGAAGTAGTGAACTTAAGTCTGGAAAAGGGGAGAGGAAAGCTGTTGTTTTAACTTTTGTCTTTTGATTTTCCACTAGCCAAATTAATAATAATGTTTTTAATTGCAATTGACAATGAATTAAATTAATTTTCCCCAAGTCAAGTCTGTTTTGCCAGTAACGATAACTGGTAAGAAATCTCCCTGTTTTTATCTCAACCCATGAGGTTTCTCATTCCTGCTCTTCCTTACCAAGGGGAACTCTGGTGTAAGGGAAAGGCTGAGGAAAATGATTTAAAGGACACCAGTGTGCCTGCCCTCCCCAAACTTTCAAGTGTTGTCCACTCTGCTTCCTCTCCTCCAGCTCAAAGCAGCACAGCGACCCATTCCCATTCACAGGTAAATTATGCCAACTCCAACAGCACGTAAAATTGATGTAAGCTGCAAGGAGCAGAATAGGCCTGAACTTCTATCTCTTGTCTCAATAGAACCTTTGACACGGTACATAAAACCGGGCCTTTTTAAAGATGTTGCTACCTATTTAGTGTGCACCCCTCACAGAGAGGGCAATACTGAGGCCATGACTGGCAAAGAGCAGAGCGGGATGTGAGAGTCTGGGGGCACCCTATCCCGTGCCGCACCCTGCTCCTGTTGTGCCCCCTCCCGCCCCCCACCTTATGTTACTTTGATTGACAGCTGGAAAAATGTTTCCCCTGTTCAAATGCCAGTGGTATTGCAACCTTAGTGGTCTCAAAGCTTCACTTCAGGAGGTGGGGAAAGGAGCTGGCACCTCCATTGGAGGCCCTGTGAAACGCCTCTGCCTGCCGGTTTGTCAGGGGAGAGATGATGAGCATTAAATACAAAACAGCGGTTAATGTGCGGTTGCTGCTGATTGCTAGCTGGTGACATCCTTAAAGGGTAGAGGGGTGGAGGAAGGGCTTGGGGGGAGGAGTAGTCGGCCCAGCAGTATACGATGGGAGGTGCACTCCTTGGCATGGCAGTGCCCCTGCAAGGAGAGGGGACCATAACTCACAGGGTGCCCCATGAGCAGCGGCTTTCTGCCTGTGAATATGTATCAGAATGTTAATAATGACTCACATCTAAATTTGGCCAAAGAAGTCAACTTGTCAGAGTGTGCTGTGGGAGCAGTGACGCTGTTGTTGTCACTGCCACAGTGTCACTGCCACTTCCTGAAGTTTCAAAAGGCGAGCGTGAGGAAAATAGAATACAGAAACCTGGATTGTATTTTCTTTTTTCATCCTTTTCTTAAAACAAACAAACCCAAACACTAAGAGAGGGAAAGTGAAATCTGACTGATAGGAGAGGAAAAGTCCACCACAATATAAGGTTACTGCACTTAATCATATAACCATGCGATTATTGCATGAGGTAAAATCAGGTGCAGAGCCGACTGTCAAAACTTTCTGGCCCGGGACCTGCTCTCATCCTGTTGTGAAAATCTTTAAATATTGTTTAAGTCTTGTGAATTCCTTTAGCTTCAACAGACAGTGCTTAGTCCTGTATTCACCCATATCAGTGATTAACGTGTGCAAGTGGATATTTTAGCCTTGAGACTGAAGACTGTGGGCCTGAGCAAGGCTGATAAGAAGGTATATCTTGGCCCGACCACATCGCTGGGATGCATTCAAGAAGAAGAAACTTTTTTTTGGAGGCTTGTGATCAAAAAAGGATAATTTGAGGAATGAGGTGTTCCCCAAATGACTACCAAAGACCCTCAAGAGACCCCTACTCTAATGTAAATGAGTTCTGAGAAGTGATTTAAATATGTCAAAGAATTAGTGGGGATGTTTAGCATATATGTATGAGTTTTGGGAAATGTAATGAATACGTATTAGTCACATAGATATAAACCAGTTTGTTGTCTGGCTCCAGGGAACGTGGCAGCAAACCCCTCAAGCCGGGGACGCCAACATCGCCGCGTCTTGCTGTTGCTGGGGGTGCCCTGCCAGCCCCGGGGTGGAGGTGCCGGGCGCCCCTGCCCGTCACCGTACCCTTAGCTCTGCTGCTGCTGTGTTTGCCAAGGCCCCCTAAAGCAGCATGGATAATCCATGACCCGGCACCCAGTGAGTGGCAGTGGTGGGTCCCTGGAAGAAGTCCACTGGTGCGGAGCGGTGGAGATACTGCGGAGTTGTAGCCATTTTCTTATTGTTCATGGCGCCGCTGCGGTATGGGGGGTTGGCTCCTCAGTTATCCTCATTCTGGATGGCTTCCCCAACCCTCCCCAACTGTCCCCTCTCCATTCTAGTCCTATGGGCTTGGCAGTTTCAGAGGCATCTGCTCACTCACTCCCCCACCAGTGGGATTGGGGAGAGGATTAGAAGTGTAAAAGCTTGAAAACTTGTGGGTTGAGATAAAGACAGTTTAATAAGGAAAGCAAAAGCCATACACACAAGCAATGCAAAACAAGGAATTAATTCACTGCTTTCCCATGGGCAGGCAGGTGTTCAGCCATTTCCAAGACAGCAGGGCCCCATCCCATGTAACAGTTATTCAGGAAGACAAACACCATCACTCCAAATATCTCCTTCTGCCTCCCACTTTATATAGTGACTATGATGTCATATGTTCTGGAATATCTCTTTGGTCAGTTTGGGTCACCTGTCCCAGCTGTGCGTCCTCCCAACCTCTCATGCACCCCCCAACTTCCTCACCAGTGTGGCAGTATGAAAAGCAGAAAAGGCCTTGGCTCTGTGTAAGCCCCGCTCAGCAATAGCAAAAACATCTATATATTACCAACACTGTGTTCAGCACAAATCCAAAACACTGCCCCATACCAGCCACTGGGAAGAAAATTAACTCTACCTCAGCCAAAACCAGCACATTCCACCCCTTATTCCATACCATTTACATCATGCTTGGGTCCCACACTATTCAATACAACCTCATTAACCACCACCTCCCTTCCCCTTCTTTGATATAATATGCAGATATCATCCCCTTAGTCTATGGACTGATGCCTAAAATGCTGGTAAAAATAAGATGCAGACACTGCAGTATAGGGAAAAATGGTATTACCTTGGTTTAATATGATCCCAGGTGCACCATCGTCAAAGGTGGAACCACGATGAAGCCCCCAGGTACAACACATATACAATTTTATGGACCTCACAAATTAGCATATCTATCTAAAATCTCCCAATAAGAAACCCAACAAATGAAGTAATTGTCCCCCTATTCTAATTATCCCCCCCCCCCCAATGAGGCTACAACTTAGTTTACAAAAACATGTTCTAGAGAGGAGGCTCCGTTCAAGGTTGGTGCCTCATGTTCTTGAGATTGTAGGGATGTTTCGTCTTCCCCAAAGAATTCTGAACTAGGCTAGAGTACAAGGATTATAAACATGTGGGGCTAAGATACAGGGAGTGAAAAGTACAGGGAATGGGAAAGGGTATAAAATGTATAAAAAGGGTATAAAAAGAGTATAAAGAGAAAGGACAAAAAAACATCAGGCATCAGGACCACCCCTGCAAAATGTCCATAAAATGTCTACAGAATGTCTACTGAATTCATTTAGTCCATGACTTTGGGCTCCATCTCTTCTGGTGGTCACTTGGGGCAGGAGAGGTGGTGTGTTGCTTGGAGTTACTGAGCACCAAAGCCAGCTCAGGTCAGGTCATTGCTGCACTTGCACTGCTTCTTGTAAGGCTTCTCTTCCATTCATTTGTGTGGTTCCTGCTGTAGTAATCCCTGTAGCATGGAACTCGAATCATGGTTTGCAACAATTTAAAGGCATTTCTGTTACTATCTCCACCCCTGGTCTTTTTGGGTCAGGTTATAGGGTTAAATATTACAATGAATTCCTCCTCTTCTCCCTAGCCTGGCTGTAACAAGGGGTTCCTGTGGTAGTCCACCATTAGTATAGTCCCATCCTAGTCCTCCATGGGCTCCAGGGGGACAGCTGCTGCACCATGGGCTGCACCATGGGCTGCACCATGGGCTGCAAGGGAATCTTTGTTTCCCCTGCTTCAGTGTAGGGTCCCACCCATGGGAAATAGTCCTTGAACTTCTCCAACATGGGTTCTAATCTACTATTGTTACTTCTTGTTGGTGACCATTCAGTTTAATTTCTGACATTAGGCAGGTTTAATGTTATGGTAAACAGCTTATTTAAATTGCTGTAAGCAAACATTCTTTCTGAAGGTTTTAATTCAGAATTGTAATTATCACTTAAAATAAGTGTCTGTAGTTGACTACAGAAAACAGATATTTGTGAAGAGGATTGATAGAGAACATAAATAGGATGCAGCATTCACTTATTTTTTTATGTTTTTGGAGGTAGAAAACCATAAATTATGATTCTATTTTCTGGTTAAATATCTTTGAATTAATTCACATGTTAGGAATGCTGGATTTCATAATTTTTGAAACAAAGTTCAGATCTGTAAGAAGATGGATATTAAAAAATAATAAAATTTATTAAATTACTTTAAAATCAAAGTAAGAACCCCTTACCCTCCCATTTTAGTCCAATCCATGTAAGTTTTATTACAGGACTTGAGCAACAGCCTTTTGAGTGTTGCTAAAATATAAATTATGTAGAAAAGAAAGGGTTCTACTAGCTGATACAATGTCATAACCATAGTTGCAGTTATCAGCAGTGAATGGTAAAGGAAGATATATGGCATTAGGCACCTTTTAGCAAACTGTAATAACTACAAGGAGGAAAGTAGTAAGGATGTGCATTATATCTAATACCCTCTGGTACCAAGTACATTGCCAATACTGCTTGTTTACAATTTCCTAAGGGTAATAGGATATTGATTTCTGGATATTGATTTCTGGCTTAGAAGGAACAGCTTTGTTTTCATCATTAAAAGGTATTGTAGGTTGATAAGAAAAAATTTGCTTTATCCTTAGCTCTGGACCTCCAATACAAATAATTTATTACACTCTGCTACAAGCCCCTGGAGGCAAAGAGAGGAGAACCACTTTCTTCTGTCACACAGTTCTGTGTGTATCAATTCCAAAGCCTAGGCATTTATTTATTTCCCAATTCTAAACTCCTGTCGGACCAATGTCTTTACTTACACACCACTCCAACCACCTGTAAGCAAAGACAGGAGGACCCATGCCCCCTTTCACACTTTTTTTCTGTGTACAGTTACAGCCACTTGTAAGAGACTGAAAAGATTGATGTCTCAAAATGTTTTGGGGTGTGTGTTAGACAGGAAGGAGCAGGTCAGGCTTTGCCTTTGGTGAGGCAGTGCACTGCCCTGCACTCCCCACACACAGAGCCAGTATACCAGCCCTGTAGTGGCTGCCAATCCCTGGCACAACAGAGGCAATGCTCCACACCCTGCCTCCGGAGCTCCCAACCCATCTCCTGAATGGCCAAATGACCAGAGATCCCAGCTGGGGGAAGGGCCCAGGAAGACCAAGAGGTATTTAATGCTGAACAGGAGGTGAGCATGTCTTGACCCTACTTCTTCTTGGAATTTCTATCAGCTGAACACTGCTGGAACCCAGGAGTTGATAGCTGTATGTGTCCTTTTCTGTATCTTTTCTGTCTTTCTCTCTTTCTCTTCTTCTCCTAATTCCCTCTTCTTGGAACTTTTGAGTAACTTAAAATCAAATGGGCTTAGAGTTTGCTAAGTTGAATGGGCTAAGTTAATGCTTTGAGAAGTGTTTTATATTGATTGAATGTTGCACTAAGCCTTTTGCCTAAGTTCTCTGATTTTCTAAAGTTGCCAGTAAAGTCTTTTTTTGTTGTTTTGACCTCAAGAATATCTTGTCAGTATTTCTCCCATGCATCTAACTCAGAGTACATGAACAACCATAAGCCCATTTAAAGGCCTCTTAAAGCAAGATTTTTGGGGCCTTACACCACTGTTAGGAATTTTTCTAATTTGATTTACACAGGGCTTGCAATTTTCCCAGTAACAATCCCACTGATCAGCCCAACACTGATCCCACTGATCAGTTACAAGCAAAATCAAATTTTATACTCACCAGTCCAGGAATTCATCTTCTTTTTGCCTTTGCTCAAATATCTCTGGACTGTTGCACCTTTGAGTTGCTCACCACCCCAATGCTGGAGAGGATTCAGTGGAGCCCCCAGTCAAACTGGTCGGTGCACAATGGAGTCTGATCTGGTTCTCCATTACCACAGCAGCAAGACAACCCAGGTAAGGCTTTATGGTCATCCCATCTGGGTTGCCAAAACTGTTGTCCCAATACAGGTTCTTTCATCCAGTGTGCAAGAAGCTGATCCACCCACAGAGTTGAGGTATTTGATTTACAGTTCTGTACAGAAAGAGGTGCTGGGTGGCAAATCCACAAAGCTGGCACACAAACTATCAAAACATCGCTATTTATATATTTTAGCAAACAAAGGCATTAATGTTCATTTGCTACAAGTTACATAGTTCTCTCTGTAGTGGGTTGATGATGGCTGGATGCCAGGTACCCACCAAAGCCACTCTCTCACTCCCCTTCACAGCTGGACAGAGGAGAGAAAATACAATGAACGGTTCATGGGTTGAAATAAGGACCAGGAGAGATAACTCACCAAATACCATCAGAGGCAAAACAGGCTCTAATTAGAGATATTAATTGAATTTATTGATAACAAAATCAGAGCAGGATAAGGAGAAGTAAAATAAAACCCTTAAAAACATCTTCCTCCCACCCCTCCCTCCTTCCCAGCTCTACCTCCTCCCCCAGTGGAACAGGGAAACAGGGAATGGGGGTTATGGTCAGTTCATCACCCATTGTTTCTCCTGCTGCTCAGGGAAAGGAGTTGTTTCCTTGCTCTACCATGGGGTCCCTCCCACAGGAGACAGTTCTCCATGAACTTCTCCACCACGAGTCCACCTCACGAGCAACAGTTCTCTGCAAACTCCTGCCATGTGAGTACATCCCATGGTCAACAGTACTCCTCAAACTGCTGCTGCATGGGTCATTCTTCCACGGGGTGCAGCACCTCAAGGACAGGCTGCTCCAGCATGGGATCCTCTCCCCATGGGACTCGCACAGGGTCACAACCTCCTCTCAGGTATCCACCTGCTTTGGCATGGAGCTCCTCCACGGCCTGTGGGTGGATCTCTGCATCCTCATGGACCTCCATGGGCTGCAGAGGGACAACCTGCTTCACCATGGTCTTCACCACAGGCTGCAGAGGAATCTCAGCTCTGGTGCCTGGAGCACCTCCTCCCCCTCCTTCTTCACTGACCTTTGTGTCCGCATAGTTGTTCCTCTCACATATTCTCACTCCACTCTTCTCTGGCCACAATTACATCTGTGCAATAACTTGTTTTTCTTTCTTCCTAAATATGTTATCACAGAGGCGTTACCACCATTTCTAATTGGCCCAGCCTTGACCAGCGGCATGTCCGTCTTTGGAGCTGCCAGGCATTGGCTCTGCCAGACATAAAAGAAGCTTCTAGCAGCTTCTCACAGAAGTCACCCCTGTAGCCCTCCCTGCTACCAAAAACCAGGCCATGCAAACTCAATACATTCCACCCCTAGAGTCATTCCCATGTTCCACCATTGGGTCTGACAGAGATAGCCTTCATTTTCCCTTAGCAGTCCTCACAGTGCTGTGCTTTGTATTGGTAGCTAGAAAGATACTGATAGCACAACAGTGTTTTGGCTACTGCTGAGCAGTGCTGTCTCTCTAACATTTTCCAACCCCATCAAGGGGCTGGGAGTGGGCAAGATACTGGGAGGGGACACAACCAGGCCAGCTGACCCAAATTAACCAAAGGGGTATTCCATACCATATGACATCTGTTCAGATATAAAAGCTAAGGGAGGGAGGAGGAATGGGGGGCATTTGTTTTTTTACAGTGTTTGCCTTCTTGAGCAGCAGCTATGCATGCTGAAGCCCTGCTTCTTGGGAAGTGGCTGAACATCGCTCACCAATGGGAAGTAGAGATTAACTTTTCCCCTTTGCATTTGCGCATGCAAACTTTCACTTTTTTTTGCTTTAGTAAACTACCATATCTCAACCTACTAGTTGTTTTCCAGCTTATTCTCTCTCCCCTGTCCCGCTGGGAAGGGGGAGTGATAGAGTGGCTTTGTGGACACCTGGCACCCAGCCAAGGTCAACCCACTACACTCTCATTAATTAGTATTCCATAATTCTATTGTCTAAATGATTCTTTCACTTCTATGCTAATTAGTCTGCATGCTATGTGTTGGAGGTCAGGATTTTTCCTTTTTTTTTCTTTCTCTCAGGGAATTTTCTCACATTTGTTGCCTAAGAGATAGTAACAACAATAGTTAAGAGACAAAAGATGTGCTGGGAGGGTGAGGGGGAAGCGTGCAGTTTGCTACCGACTCTGAGCTGGGGGGCTTTCTCTTGGGAAGTGCAGAGATAGTGCAAGATTTTGGCCGGGGGGTGAGGGGCTAGGCTCAGCTCTCACTCTTCCTTGCTCTCAGATCGGGGGAGATGGTCGGGCCGCTTTTGCTGCAGGGAGAATTTGCTGCCCCCACAGAGTTCCATCCGTTACTGCTTCTCCTGCCGTAAGTGAGGCTTTGCTCGTAAGAGCAGCCATTGAACTGGGACTTTATCAACACCCAACACCTGATCTCGCTGGGAAGGACCCTCACCATCTACTCAGGTGCCTCAGGGGAAAACCCGGGACCCTGAGTCCCTCCGGAGGGAGCGTCTCTGAGCCGTTTGCAAGAGCCTGGCTGCCGCTGACCAGCCTGGCTGTTTTCTGCTGCTGGTTCGGGCTTTTTGCTACATTTTAACCCGAGACCCCGTGTCTGCCTGACTCCCATGGCTCCTGCTACAGCTTCGGAATTTTTGCTATACTTTGTTTTCCACCCTGAGGTGTGCTCACTTCTGCTGTTCCAGCCTGCTTCTCTGAAGTCCCTGCTACAGTCTATCTCACCATCCAGAGTGGCACCGGGACTGACTGCTCTCCCCCGTGAGTTTGAAAAAGAAGCTCCTTTTCTCTCTCTTCTGCCGGCTAGATCCACCATTAACCAGTGGAGAGGTGGCTGAGCTTGGACCACAGTGCCCCCTGCAGCTGAGGGGGGATCATTGCACCTACCCTGCCTAGCTGGGAGCAAACAGCACCCCTGCCAGCTGTGGCCATAACTACACCAAAGGGGAAAAGGCTTGACAGCCAAGAGAAGGCTGCTATTGGGATTCTGTTTTAGTTTGGTTTTGCTGTCATTGTTGTTATTTGTTTGCCTTGTTATACATATATATACTAGTGAAGAACTGTTATTCCTTTCCCCATATCTTTGCCTGAAAGCCCCATAATTCCAAGATTATAATAATTTGGAGGGAAGGGGGTCATATTTCCATTCCAAGGGAGGTTCCCGCCTTCCTTGGCAGGCACCTGTCTTTCAAACCAAGACTCTGTGTCATCTTCTTCTTCTTTTGAGTCAGTGGGTTTCTTGGGTTGGTAGGTGTTATAACCTGCCTCTGAGGCAGGGTAATTGAGGTTCCTGTTAATAAATCCCTTGGGGTGAATTAAAGTGAAACAAAACTGAAGGATCAGTACATATGTGAGGTGATTTATTTTAAAAAATTGAAGTGCAGCAGAAAGGAGGTATGCAGCTGTTTTGGTTCTTTTCTATAGAAATATAAAATATCATGAAAAAAATATATAAGGAAAAGAAAGAAAGAGAAGGAAAGTATAAGAGTAGATAGTGGAAAGAAATCACAACCCATGTATCCAGTGACAAGACTTGATTGTTGCAATTTCGATGTCTGTGACCAGGGTAATGGTTGCAGCCTTGATGCATGGGGGAGTGGGGGCCCATGAAACAAAATGTTCATTGGGTTATATACATTCAAGTTGGCATGGGAATACCTAAATCCCTCTCCAGGGAGGGGATTCTTCATGTCTGATACAACACTATGGAGCATGCACAGTTTTCTGATGGAGAGTTCCCAAAAAGAGTAGGGGGGTGCTTTAGGGTCCTTGGTGGTCCATAGCCCACTCTAGGGATATGACAACTGTTTGACCCTGCTTCTTGCAACTGTGCATCTGTGTCTTATGATGAAAATGGGTAAGTTGGCATTAAAAAAGCATTACCCCTCCTCTATGGGATCTGCTTCTTATTGGCCGTTCCCTTTAGTTGGTTTGAAACAGCTTGTTTAAGACATCACATTCCAAATTGTCCTAGATGCGATCAACCATGGAGCAACCTAGACAATGGTTAGGTTGCCACATGTGTGTTGGAGGTTAGGGAACTTCCCCCCATTTTGTTGCTAAGGAACAATAATGACCAGGTACTTAAGAGAGACAAAAGAAGTTGCCAAGCTCAGGGGAGGAGGGCACCTGGCTGCACTTCTCTTATCTGAGGGTTTCTTTGGGAAGAGCAGAGATATAGTGAGAATTGGGCAGGGAAAAGGAGAGCTGGGGCAGCTGCTAGCTCTTGCTCTCTCAGCTTCAGAAGAGGATGGTTGAGCTGCTGGGGGGGGGAGAATTCTCTGCCACCTTCTGAGCTTGGCCTCATCCTGCTTTTTTCTCCTGCTGTGGGTGAGCCTTTGCTCATAAGAGCGGCCGTTGCACTGGAACCTTATTAACACCGTACTTCACCAAACAAATGACCCTTTACCATCTGCTCGGGTGCCTCCGAGGAAACCCCAGGATTCCTGAGCCCCCTCCCCCTCCAAGGAAGTCTCTCCCTCTGCTATGTTTGGGAACCCAGTGGCCACTGCCCAGCCCCCACCATTTCTCTATCACTGCTCTGAGATTTTTTTTTGCTACACTGTAACTTGCACCCCCTGCCTTGCTGGGACACCCCGCAGTTCCAGCTACAGCTGCTGAGTTTCTGATAAATCTCATCTACCAATCTGGGATGTTGCTCATCCCTGCCTTCCCAGCTTGCTATCCAGAGGGGGCACCAGGATCGGCTCCCCCTGTGTGTTCCTAAAGGAAGCCCCTTCTCCATCCATTTCTGCCAGCTGCATCTGCCATTGCAGTATGGAGAGAGACAGCTGAAACTCACACCACAGCCCCCCTGCAGCCTCGGGGGAATCATCACACCTGCCCTTCCCTATGCTGGGGTCAGTCCCAGCCAGCTCCACAGTGGACCTGTTGCAAAATGGGGAAAGTTGTAGTCAGTTTGCATGTCCTAGTTTTTGGTAGTGGGATAACTACAGGGATGGCTTCTGCAAGGAGCTGCTAGAAGCTTCCTTTATGTCTGGCAGAGCCAATGCCTGGCAGCTCCAAAGACGGACATGCCGCTGGTCAAGGCTGGGCCAATTAGAAATGGTGGTAACGCCTCTGTGATAACATATTTAGGAAGAAAGAAAAACAAGTTATTGCACAGATGTAATTGTGGCCAGAGAAGAGTGGAGTGAGAATATGTGAGAGGAACAACTATGCGGACACAAAGGTCAGTGAAGAAGGAGGGGGAGGAGGTGCTCCAGGCACCAGAGCTGAGATTCCTCTGCAGCCTGTGGTGAAGACCATGGTGAAGCAGGCTGTCCCTCTGCAGCCCATGGAGGTCCATGAGGATGCAGAGATCCACCCACAGGCCGTGGAGGAGCTCCATGCCAAAGCAGGTGGATACCTGAGAGGAGGTTGTGACCCTGTGCGAGTCCCATGGGGAGAGGATCCCATGCTGGAGCAGCCTGTCCTTGAGGTGCTGCACCCCGTGGAAGAATGACCCATGCAGCAGCAGTTTGAGGAGTACTGTTGACCATGGGATGTACTCACATGGCAGGAGTTTGCAGAGAACTGTTGCTCGTGAGGTGGACTCGTGGTGGAAAAGTTCATGGAGAACTGTCTCCTGTGGGAGGGACCCCATGGTAGAGCAAGGAAACAACTCCTTTCCCTGAGCAGCAGGAGAAACAATGGGTGATGAACTGACCATAACCCCCATTCCCTGTCTCCTTGTGCCGATGTAAGAGCCTGATAATAAGAGAAAGGCTTCAAGAAGTGCTTTGTGATTATGTCTGCTTATCATAATCAGTCTTGCACGCCTGAAAATTACATGCGGGATGGACTGTGAGTAGCCCACCTGAGGCCCATAAAAAGGAAAGGGAAATTGGTTCAAAATGTGGAGGGGAAAGTGAGGAGCAGAATCCCTGACCTTCACCTTTCCCCCCGCACCACCACCATTGCCTGCTGCGAGGCACCCTGAGGCCTCTTGGAGCTGACACTTGAGGAGAACCCCCCCGATCCCACATCCTTGTGTTGAAAAATATATCAGGTTAAAAATTTTGTATAACTTTACTCAAAGGTTTTGTTTGTCTTTATCCTGGGAAAAGGAGTTTTAGGTTTCTTTCAGGGCATTGTTCTACCAGATGAGGTCTGATGGACTCAGCAAATCAACAGATTGGGAGTGACCCCGAAGATAACCAGAAAGATAAAGACTATTAACAGAACATCCACGGGACATTGTGCTTATCAACAGGACATGGTGGCTATCACAAATGGCTACCCCAGACCACCTCCAGCAGGGATGAAGACATCCTGGCCCGGAAAAAGGACTGATAAGAAAAACTGAAGAATGAACAGTCTAATTAGCATCAGAGGCGAAGAGATTCGGATCCAATGAGAGACTGAATATCGGGGGGTTGCTAAACTTTAAACCAATGAACACTGACCCAAAGCTTTTCTATGTATTTTTACTGTATAAAATATCTGAAGAATCGAGTAAAAGTCATGTATCCTGGAATGATTCTCTCTGCACACCCAGGCTATGTGTAGAATGTGTAGATGAGATGATTTCTGTGGTACATCCTGGCCAGGAAAACATCCTGGCCAGATAATAAAGTAATGCCTTGACTCTCTAACATTAAAAATGTTGTTGGAGGGTTTTTCTTTTTCCTGCAGATTTGGTGACAATTATTGGCGACCCAGATGGGACGATGCTGTTGATTACTCCATGGACTCTGGGATCACGAGTGTCTCCCCAGCGTGCATGGAGATTTCATCCGGAGAGACCTCTCGGTCCCCAGAATCTGGTGAGTCCAACACAAGATCCCATGTTTTTGTTTAAGGCATTACTTTGGGGTAAAATACAAGGGTGACGGTTTAATTAGATGCATGCATGTTGTCTCGGTTTCCTAGTTTGAGTTTAGGCGCCAGCCTCCTGTGTTTCCAAGTTGAAGTCTCGGTTGCCTTGGTTACGAGTTCGAGTCTCACTGTCAGCTTCCTGTGTTCCCGAGTTTGAGTCTCAGCTGCATTGGTTCCGGGTTTGAGTCAGGGTTGTCTCGGTTCAGAGTTCAAGTCTCGGTGTCCAGCCGCCGCACGGTTTCGAGTTTGAGTCTCGATGCCTAGCTACAACGCAATTGCAAAATCTTTTGGAGTTAAAGTCTCCTGCCTAGGTTCTGCGTATTTTAAAGTCTCCTACTTAGATTAAATGCAATCGCAGAGTATTTTGGAGTTCAAGTCTCCTGTTTGCATTAAAATCCAATTGCAAAGTATTTTGGAGTTCAAGTCTCCTGCCTAAGTTACTGTGAAAAACTTTTTTTGAGCAGAGTTTGCTCAGGTGCTTTTGAATTTTTGAATGTGTGTGCGTGTACTGTGTGCAAATTACCTGTTAACTTGTGTGTTTTACCCATATAAAAACCCACGCGGGGACGCCCGTGAAATATAAATAACTTGCTGAGTGTTGAAACATTCTGAATGATTGTGGAATCGTTGTGTGTGCTGTTCTCTGCATGTGCTAATAAGTATATCTCTGTGACACCTGTGTGTGTGTAACTGGCATTTGCGAGCCAAAACCCCTCTTTGTGCTGTTTCGGTAGCTACACAATCTGATATGCGTTCAAAGTTATCTTCACCTACTCGAGAAGCAGGTATACCCAGGAGTTCACCTCTGGGCTGTATTTTGCAAAATTAGAAAAAGTTTAAAGGCCACTCTTTAACCCGTAAACAGTTAATAGAATATTGTAAGTGCTGGTGGCTGAGTTATCTATTAGATAATAAGGAAAAATGGCCTTGTAACAGGTGTTTGGATTCTGATACAATCTTGCAGCTAATGCTATATTGCCGAAAAAAAGAAAAAGTGGAATGCAATACCTTACATAGATTTGTTTTGTGAATTGAAAAATGACTTAAATTTATGCAAGAAATGTGGTTTGTTACCTAGGGAGCCAAAGCAGTCTGTGATACTGGCTTTAAAGAAGGATAATAGAAGTGAATCTCTGGAATATGGTTGTGTAGAATGTTGTAGTAGAAAGAGGTGTCAAAAGCATGATTCTGTAGAGAAAGAGATCAAATTTTTAGTATCTCCTGAAAGAAGAGAAAGGGGAGCAGCTGCCGGGGAGCCTCCCGCAGCACGAGATGAAGAGGGAATGAGTGGGCATGCTGAAGGTGAAGGGATGTTGAGTCTGGCAGCAGGTAGAACCCGAAATGGAATAAAAGAATGAAAAGATGGGAAGAGGGGTAATTCAAGTGCCACTCCAGCAAGCTGCCAGGGCAGAAGGACCAGTTACTGTTAAAAATGCCATTTTTCAGTAGCAGATTTGAAGTCCTGGAAAGAGCTCACAAAATCATATAGAAAAATCCTGGAAAAGTGTTAAAACATAACTTTTAAATGTCTGATTTAATGTGTGCCAATTGAGTATTGTTTTAGATGCTTTTGAGTGTGTTTGCTTGGCTGAGCTGTTTCAGGCAGCCAGAGGAGTTGCCTTAGAAGAGATGTCAAAACCAAGCTCTGCCTGCTTGCAGAGAAGGGCAACAGAACTGGTTATGTTGCAAAATAAAACTACCTAGCAAAAATATAAGAATTTCCAAAGGGGGGGAAATAAACAGGAATTCATCTTTCTCCCCACTCAGACGTGTTATCATTGAGCAAGTTTAGTATAATATCATTAATAACTTTGATGTTCAAGTGTATTCTCATTAGATAAACAGCTAAGTGTATCCAGACGTGAGACAAGGAGCCACTCAAAGCACAGAAGCAAAAAGAACTGCTGACTTCCCTCACAACTGTGAAATCTACTGCCAGAGACTCCTTTCTTATGTGAATAAAATCAACTCCTGACAGAAAACCATGAAAGAACCATATAGGACAATATAATATACAGTAAATCTGTTAAAAGCTGCAACGCCAAAATGAAACGCATTAAATGATTTTGCTTTTTATGTTTCCAAAATAGTGTTACCCATAGCGTTCCTGGATCAAGTCAGCTATCCGAGCAAAACCTTGTAAATAATTGCAACAGGTATGCCTTCAAATGCAAGGGGGTAAGTGGGAAAAAAAAAAAAGTACTCTTTAAAAAAACACACACATAAGACAACGGCCACATTAATAATTAGCTTATAGACTTAAATCTAAATTTTCAACATTGAGATATAACCATGTGTAAATCAGACAAAAATAATTTTCTTTAAAATGAAAAGGTTTCAAAAGGATGGCTGGCTTGGCTAGTCTAACGAAGTGCTAAGACCAAATAAGTTCTATTTAATTGTCATATTTCTAACTGTTGTTGTTAAATGTATATTTGTTTGTCTAGCCTTTGAGAATGCTAGGCCCCACAGAAGAAAGATACTGCCTTTGAGAAATTGCTAAAGATCATGGACAGATTTGCCAGGGCTCTGCAGCTTAAAGATGCTTTTAAATTTAAAATGGAAGTTACTATTCATATGAATTCCAGCATGCTTTCCTCCTTCCTTTCTGCTGTCTGCTAAAAGGGGAGGGGGAACAAGATAGTTTAATTAGATCACAAGCAGGGAAAACTAACAATTCAAGAGTTCTAGTCAGTTTATATTTATATGAATTCCAGTGTGCTTTCCTCTTTTCTTTCTGCTCTGTTTACTAAAATTCCATCAAAGAGGGGGGGGAAGGTACCCTAATTAAATCACAAATGGGAAAGACTATCAGTAGTCCTGATCACTGTTGTGAGCCATAAGGTTGGCTACCAAACACTGAAAAGATTATTGTCTCAGAGACACTTCAAAATGCCTGTGTGTGTGGTGTGTTTGTGTGGAGGGGGCAGGTCAGGCCTTGCCCTGGTGAGACAGTAAACTGCTCCTCACCCCACCCCCAGAGCATCCCAGCCCTGCAGTGAGGCCAGCCATGGACACAACAGAGGCAGTGCTCCATTCTCCCCATCCCCGACTCCAGGGAAACCCAGAAAACAAATCCCACTTTGGAAAGCAAAGCCCAAGAAAGTAAAAGAGAATTAACATTCCCCTTAAAAGTTCTATATAACTGCTTTTCTACATGTTCTCTGTCTTTCTTCTTTATTTCTCTTCAAAATATTTCTATATATTCTCTGTCTTTCTCTTCAAAATTTTTAACTAGTATAGGTGGAGTCAATAAATTATGTGGAAGTGACCTTAAAATTCAGGTCACTTCCAAAGGGGGGATTTGTTGGAAAATATATCAGGTTGAGGCACGGAATAACTCCACAACTCAGATAGTTATGAAGTAGGTATGCATTTATTCCAGCTGGGGTGCATGGGGGGTAGCCCCTCCAAAAGCATGCACACCATCAGCAGCACTTCACTTGGTTTATATTAGGTTACAGGTTACATATGCATAAAGTTAGACAAAGCCCCTATACATATTCATTACCTATCCTTGCTTCATATTATAATGAGTTCAAAGTTCATTTAAATATGCTTGCGCAAGCGCAGTGTCACAGATTAATTGTGGGGGAGGGTCCCAAATGATTAATGAGGGCAAAATCAGTAGTCTTCCTCACGATGAACTCTTCACCCTGTTCCCTTGAGCATGCTCCCTTGGTTCTTGGTCCAAGTCCAAGCCTTAGAACTAACTTGTACCAGTTCTGGGGTCCGAGGGCAGGATGTTCGGTCACACTCAGTTGTTTTTCTCAATTATTTGGGTCTCTTCTCGCTATCCTCCCTGATACTAGGTAGGCACAAAATCATTAGCGAATAATAAATTGTCTTCAGCAAGCAAATCTTAGTAAATTATTATCCAATCTCTGGCCTTCTAAATCAGTTCAAAAATTATTACTATTATCCAGCTTCTAGTTCTCTTAATAAATTCTAGCTCACCCTAAATCAAGGTTAAAAATTTTGTATAACTTTAGTCAAAAAGTTCTTCTTATTTTTACCCCGGAAAAAGGAATTTTAGGTTTCTTCCAGGGCATTGTTCTACCAGATGAGGTCTGGTGGACTCAGCATATCAACAGACTGGGAGTAACCCAAAGATAAAGGTAATCAGCAGACCATCAGCGGGACATCAGTGGCTATCTAAAACCCCAGACCACCTCCAGCAAGAGTGAGGATATCCTGGCCCAGAAAGGGACTGATAAGAAAAACTGAAGAATGAAGAATCTAATTAGCATCAGAGGCGAAGAGATTCGGATCCAATGAGAAACTGAATATCGAGGGGTTGCTAAACTTTAAACCAATGAACACTGACCCAATACTTTCCCATGTATTTTGATTGTATAAAATATCTGAGAAATCGAGTAAAAGTCATGTATCCTGGAATGATTCTCTCTGCACACCCGGGCTATGTGTAGATGAGATGATTTCTGTGGTACATCCTGGCCAGGACAATATCCTGGCCAGATAATAAAGTAATGCCTTGACTCTCTAACATTAAAAATGTTGTTGGAGGGTTTTTCTTTTTCCTGCAGATTCGGTGACACTTGGACCAAAGTAACAAGTGAGTTGTGGAACCCTCCTGCATTCCGTGGGGAGAACACCGTGAGTGGACTGAGGTTCGGCTGCAGCAATCAGGCACCGTGCCTGCATTTAGGAGGATGGGCTGCCACATTCCAGCCAAACTGCTCCCGAGATCGGAGAAGGCAAATAAGATGCTTCAAACCGCAGAAAAAAAGGGTGCAAACTGCTTCGCTCCCCTCCCCCATCTCAACAGCAACAAGGCTATCACAGTGTGGCAGTGACCTATCCTATGCTTTTTAAAGTAACCTTAGATTTTTCTAACTTTTCTCTGCTTTTCTCTTTCTTTCTCTTTGCCTCTTTTACTATTAAATAAAAGTATATCATTTTTTTTTGTATCAACATTTAATCATGTTTGGTTTTGATCTCATTTTTTGGGAATAGTTTGAGCCTTCAAAGTTCTTTCCATTTTACTCACAGAGAGTTAGTTCCCTTTACTCCTCTCTGATTAAACCAGATCATAATAGCTGCTGGGGGAGGAGGTAGAGCTGGTGATGTAGCAGGATCCGGGAGGGTGGCAGGAGCCAGCTGCTCCCCCGGACCAGGTCTCTGGTCCGTGTAATCCCACCGGATCTGGGGCACCCGGCCCCCGAGGTCCCGCGGCATGGCGCGAGTCTTTCAACCACAGAAATTCTAACAGGAAACGAAGTAAGACGAAGGAACAAACCTGGACTCCATCTCTGTTCTGGCAGGGAGGTTTATTTGGGGTAACGGGGAGAGGGGTTGCAGGGGAGGAGAAGGGGGGAGGAAAGGCAGGGACAGGGTAGGGGCTGCCAGCTCAGAGAGGAGACCTCTCTCAGACCCAGGCGCTGGCTTTTAAAGGGAAAGGAAGGGGGTGGGGGCTGGCTCTCTAAGAGCCAGTCCCAGGAGAAGGAAGGGAAGATTGGCAAAAGGGTACACACCAATAGGTTTTCAGGTACAGCATGATGCATATTTTAAAATGAACCAATAGTATACAGAGCAGGGAAACAAAGAGAGCACATGGAATCCTAAAACCCCACATTGCTACAAGCTGGGAAGGAGGGAGGGGTAGGGGGAAGGTGTTTTTAAGGGTTTTATTTTACTTCTCATTATCCTGATTTTATTATCAATAAATTCAGTTATTATCTCTAATTGGGTGAGAGTCTCAATCTGCTGGAGGGTAGGAGGGCTCTGCAGAGGGACCTGGACAGGCTGGATAGATGGACTGAATCCAATGATATGAGGTTTAACAAGACCAAGTGCCGGGTCCTGCACTTTGGCCACAAAAACTCCATGCATTGCTACAGGCTGGGTACAGAGAGGCTGGACAGCAGCCAGGCAGAAAGGGACCTGGGGGTGCTGTTTGATGGCAGACTGAACATGAGCCAGCAGTGTGCCCACTGCCTTGGTTTGAAAGACAGATGTCTGCCAAGTAAGGCAGGAACCTCCCTTAGAATGTAGGATATGACCCCTCCCTTCTCTCCAAATCATTTTAACTTTGAAATTGAGGAGCTTTCAGGCAAAGATAGGGGAAAAGAAATAACAGTTCTTTACTAGTATGTGTAACAGGGCAAACAAGCAAAAACAATGGCAGCAACAACAAACAAAACCAGAAACCCAGAAAGAGCCTTCTCTTGGCTGTTGAGCCCCTTTGGTGTAGTTACAGTCACAGCTGGCAGGGGTGCTGTTGGGCTTCTGGCCAGACAGGGCAAGTGTGATGATTCCCTCATGGCTTCAGGGGGCGCTGTAGCACGAGTTCAGCTGTCTCTTAAGTGGTAATGGCAGGCTCAGCCAGCAGAAGGGATGGAAAACAGCTTCCTTTACAACCTCACAGGGGCAGCCAATCCCTGTTGTGGTTGGGTGGCTTTTGTGGTGGTATGGCAAGCTGCAGGCCTTACATGAGAGCATCTCTGCCCAGCCCGAGTCAATGCCTCAGTGCCCCAAACCTTCCCTCTGAAGGCTGATCACAGCGCTCTCACCAGCCGGGGAGCCAATGGTTTTGTCTGCTCCTAGCAACACGGCAGCAGTAAAGAAGGGGAGAAGGGTCTCCGCATGGTGACCACAGAAGATCTTTATTCACATGGTTCCCAGAGGCAAAAGACCCATAATGGCGAAGGGTCTGGGGTTTTCTATAGAGATGGGGGGCGGAGAGGGCACATAGGCCAGTGATCTCAGGGCACAGGGGTGGTACATGGGCTGAGTTGGGGTACAGGAACCAATAGGGAAAACCCGAGTGAATGGCCAGGACCAGGGGCAGGGAAGGCAGAACAATGTGGGAAGGGCAGACATATAAGGAAGAAAAGGGATGGGGAAATACAGAACCCACTATCAGCAATAGAATGCCATGGCTTTTCAGGGAGGAGACTGCAGCTTCTATCACCACAAATCCATGTGTTGCCTGACAGGCTTACCTAAAACAGAGGCTAGACAAAGTTAGGAGAATAAAAAGCAGTTAGATTTATTGAAGGCCTTCAAGGTGCATTTGGGGCAGACAAAGCCTACTCGAGAGGCTACACCCAAAATGGACATCAGGTCACAAGTTTTTCATACTTTATAAGTTCTGTCCATTAACATATCGAGCCTTAATCCTCCAATTACACCTTCAGGTGATGATGTCAATTACTCCAAGTTTGCTCCCCCCAATTCACTGTTGTTTACATATCTTGGGGCTCTGAGGCAGCAAAGTGTCCTTGGATCTTGAGCTTTAGAGGAATTGTTTTGTCTAAAAAATGCTGGGAACAGAAGTTTTAGCACTCTATATGGAGTCCAGAGCCGCATACTAAAACTACAGCTACATGAAAAATATAGCAGCTAAAATCCTAAGGCATCACCAGTGCCCCTCCGCATGGCGAGATGGGCTGCAGCAGGAACTCCGGGGCAGCGGCTAGGACTGCAGGGGCTGGCTCCCCCAGGAATGACAAACTGAAGGTAGCAGAAACTCCGGGGCCGTGTCCAAAGATGAGGGAAATCCGGATGTCAGGTTACAGTGTAGCAAGAAACCCTGAAACAGCAGCAGAGAACAGCGGGGGGTTGAGCAAGGGATCGCTCCCTAGGTGGCTTACTGGCGATGGCTTGTGCCTGGGTCCAGGCTGTGCAGAGCGGGGCGGCCCCCCAGGGGGAACGATGTGATCCCAGGATGGCCCGCACTGGTTCTGGGCTCCCAAGCAGTGGAGAAGCAGGGAAGCAAGCGAGCAAGCTCCAGTCACAGTGCTGAAGGGAAAGGGGTAAAAAAATGGGCAAAAGCCAAGCAGCAACTGTATCTCTTGCCAGAGAGATCACAGCACGTGGCTGTCAGGGCCAAATCCTCCACTGGAAGAGGGAAAAAACCGCCCCTCACCCCCCCACCTCTCACAGGAAATCTTGAGGCAGGCTCTCACTCATCGTGATACTCCTGGAGCCATGGGGGGGAGAGGGGGAGCTACCACTTTGGATGCACAACAAAAGAAAGAAAAAACAAAAAAAAAGGTACAGAATAAAAGAACATCCTTAAGACACCCACGTAGCCAAGAAGGCCAATGGTATCCTGGCCTGGATCAGGAATAGTGTGGCCAGCAGGATTAGGGAAGTGATTCTTCCCCCATACTCAGCACTGGATAGGCTGCACCTTTAGTACTGTGTCTAGTTCTGGCCCCCCAATTTAGGAAGGATGTTGAGATGCTCAAACATGTCCAGAGAAAGGAAAAAAGGCTGGTGAAGTGTCTAGAACACAAGCCTATTGTGGATAAGTAAAATCTTACAAAATGAAGGCCTTGTTACCCTTGTAAAATCCTTGCTCACTCCTGGTACTTTGGCTAACCAGAAAAGCATTCTGGGAATGACTCAGCTAAACTAGAGGTGAAAAACAAGTTACGCAACCCTGGAAAACAAGTGATAGAACCAATGAGTGCCCACACCATGGTGTATGGTGGTTGGTTATAACCAGCGCGTGTTCATATCGTGGTTTATGGTGGTTGGTTAAAACGCATTTGTTGTGCTTCACAAGAATGTAAACTTGTAACAAACTGTTTAAAAACCCCAGGTTTTTGCAATAAAGTGATTCCTCTTTACGACTGCTAAGGGGAGTTTGTGTCATTCATCCCTTACACAAGCCCTATGAGGAGAGGCTGAGGGAGTTGGGGTTGTTTAGCCTGGAGAAGAGGAGGCTAAGGGGAGACCTTATCACTCTCTTCAACTACCTGAAAAAAGGTTGTAGCCAAGTGGGAGTCAGTCTCTTCCCTGAGGCAACCAGCTACAGAACAAAAGGACAGAGTCTTAAGCTGTGCCAGAGGAAGTTTAGGCTGGAAATTAGGAAAAAAAATCTTCACAGAAAGAGTGATTAGACATTGGACTGGGCTGCCAAGGGAGGTGGTGGAGTCACTGTCCCTGGGGGTGTTTAAGAAAAGACTGAATGTGTACTTAGTGCCATGGTCTGGTTGACAAAGTATTGTTAGGTCACAGATTGGACTCAAAGATCTCAAAGATCTTTTTCAACCTAGTTAAATCTGTGATTCTGTGATTCTGTGAATTCAAGCCTATTTTGCCTGTGATGTTATTTGATGAGTGATCTCTCCTGATAAATAACAGAGAGAATGAAAATTTTCAGGTCCCCTGAAGTTGCTGAATAGAGCTTAAAAACAAATTGGCAAACATGATAAAAGGATGTAAAGGTATGCACACAGGACAAAAAACGTAGCTGGAACCATTAGAGAAACATAAAGATGCCTACAGTGTTTTTTTGACAAGTTATGTAACAAGAAGCAACAGCACATGCCCAAGGAAAAAGTTCAAGGAAAGTCACCTTTAACATTGAAGTATTCAGTGAATATGACCACCAGAGACCTCTTGTATGACTCTCCAGGACCATAAGAAGACTTCTGGTAGGAGGCAAATGCATGCAAATTAGTTGTAGGAAAGTGATGTTTATGCATTAGATAATGTCAGGAAAATTAATCCACAAACAACAGAGGTTTATATCCAAAAAGGAGACAGAGGAGTCCTGTAACTTTATTCATGAATAAAGGGAGAGGTCATGGGCATTTCCCATGGGGTTTCTCAAATTGTTTTTATCCTAATTTCCCGGCCGCATTTCCCTCTCTCTTTCCTCATTGGCTGAGGTACTTGAGAGGTACAGACTTCCTGAAACTTCTAATGCAACCCCCCCCTTCTAATATACATCCCCCCTCCCTTCTTCTTTTTCTTATGTCTCTGTTCTTGTAGTTTATTAACACAGTCTTGGGCAAGTCAACCCGTGGAATTCCCATGGAAATCCTTCCTATTGTTTCTTCTATCTCTCAGTATCGGTCTTATCTTACCAGAAGACTCACAGTTTGTTTGTAAAGACACTCCCTTATTCCTTTCAATAAGAAACACATTTTCATGAGTATTCATGATTATGATGGATAAAAACCCTGTTGTAAAGTCTCACAATACACATAGAATAAGGAGACATCCCCTGTGTGTCCTGCACAGATAAAGAATGCCTGCTTTCTAATGCTTCAAATTGTGTTAGAAAGTTGTATAATTTCAAGCCTAATCAACAAGAAGAGAGATTTAATCCATGAAACAGAGAGCAGCTAAAGAGCTCTAAGTGATGTCCAGGTGTTAGAAAAACAAATTGCTTAATATATTCTCTGTATTCTTAGCACACATATTTGTAGCTTTGTAGCCTATTATTGTAACTTAGTTCCAGTATTTTCTTAGGCAGAAAGACAAAACATTCCAAAAGCCTCCCAGCTGAGGGCTTGAAGCCACTATGCTATCTTGGTTCTCCATAGAAACCAAGATTGAAACCAGCTCTTTGAGACATTTTTGTAAACAGGGTTCAAGCTTCATCTGAGGGGGGAAGAATCTAGAAGTTATCAGGACTGGGGGACATTACTTCATCTATTGAGCTTCTTATTGGGGAATCTTTGTCAGATATGCTAATTTTCAAAGTCTATATAAATTGTATATGTGTCACACTTGGCATGCATCTTCGGTGTTTTCCACCCGACAAATTGTCCACCTAAGGATCCTTATTAAAGGTAACCCCTTTTTAATCCCCTTAACTGTGTCTGGCTCGTAATTCTAGGACCAGAGAAAAAGGCATCACCTAAGGGGAGGTTAAAAAAGCTTAGTGTTGGAGGTTGGGGGGCATTGGAATTTTTTCTCCATCCCTGTTACTAAGCAACAAATAGCTGGGTGATTAGAGCCATCAACTCTTTTGTAAGAGACAAAAGGGTGTGCTGGGCAGGGCAGGGGAAGGAAGGAGCCGGCTGTTGGAATTGGCTCACTCTCATCATTGGACACTGGGAGGAGAGACTGCTCTTTGCTTCTGGCTGCGACCACAGGAGATCCAACTGTGCCCTGTCTTCTCCTGGCTGGGTGAGCTTTGATTCAACCTCTTTCCCACTGGGAAGTGCACGTTTTCCGGGCTGCATTTCTCGCGGCAGCTGCCGGGGAGTCCGGCTGTCCCTGCCGCCCGCCCCACTTTGCCGCACGAGACCGCGGTGTCTGCTGTGACTGCAGAGTCCTTGCTGCCTCGCTGGCTAGCCAGGGAGAGCCAGCCCTTGGCCCCCTGCCGCCGTGCTCTTTGCTCTGGGCTGCTTGCTGCCCTGCCTGCTTTCTCATCCTCCTCCGCCATCACCAGCTGCCTGAGGCTGACCTGACCCTGCGCCACAGCGCCACCTGCAGCTGCTCGGCAGTCATCGCACCTGCCCTTCCCGACCGGGAGCTCAACAACGCCCCTGCTGCTTGCGACCGTGATTACACCACACGGGAAAGGGCTTGGCAGCTCAAAAGTCATCTGCTATTGGTTTCTGGGTCTATTTCTGGTTGCTATTATTGTTGTTGCTTGTTTATAGATACTAGTAAAGAACTGTTATTCCTTTTCCCATACCTTTGCCTGAAAGCCCTTGATTTCAAAATTAAAATAATTCGGAGGGAGGGGAAATCACATTCTCTGTCCTAAGAGAGGGTTCAACCTCTCTTAGCAGACACCTGTCTTTCAAACCAAGACACTTAGTAAGAAGTATGCCCACTGATAGTGGACAGAAAGAATGCAGAGTTTATGGGACATCTGGCAGAACTCCCAAGATAAGGAAGAAACTAATAAAGCCAACTCAGGAACTGTGCTGATATCAGCTCCAACTGGATAAAAGGCAATTCCAGCAGGGGGAGATCACGACCACCAACTCATGAACTGCGGACCCAAGAAACCCACTGACCCAAAAGAAGAGAAAGACTGGGCATGCAGACTAATTAGCATGAGAAGCGAGGGAATCATTAACCAATAGAAGAGAGAACACTAACTAATAAGAGAACTACGTAAATTGTAGCCAATGAACACTAATTCCTTTGTTTGCTAAAATATATAAATAGTAAAAAGTTTTGATAGCTGGTGTGCTTGATTTGTGGAATTCAACCAGGCACCCAGGCTTGCACAACTTGGAAATAAATAATCAATTTCTCTCTCGAGTGTGTAATTATTGGTTTGTTGCACACTAGGTATCAAATCCAATTTTTGCGGACAACAGACCCACTGCAGGCTAAAGCTGCTCCCATCAGCCAAGTTGGTGACACCTCTGTGAAAACATAATTAAGAAAGGGCAAAAGGCCACAAAGGCAGAGAGGAGTGGAGGGGTACAAGGGGGAGGGGGAGTGAGAAACAAACCTGCAAACACCAAGGTCAGAGAAGAAAGGAGGAGAAGGAGGTGCTTCAAGTCCAGGAGCAGATATATTCCCCCAGCAATAAGTGGAAGAGACCATGTGGAACAGATATCCACACGGTAGCCCATGCAAGTGACCATGCTGGAGTAGATTGTTTTGAAAGGAACTGCAGCCTGTGGAGGAGCCCAGGCAGGAGCAGGTTCATCCTGTCAGGAACTGCAGTCAGTGCCCATGCTGGAGCAGATTTTTTCCTCAGGGATTGAAGCCCATGCAGAGGACCCATGCAGGAGCAGGGGAAATGTGTGAGGAAGAAGGGCCGACAGAGACAAACTATTATGGACTGACTGGAACCCCCTATTCCCCATCTCCCTTTTGCTGCTCAGGGAAGGTGAAGGATGTAGAAAAGTCAAGAATGAAGGAGCAAAGTTCAGCTTAAGAAAAAGGGTGGAGTGAAGGTGTTTTAATAACGCGGGGGGAGGAGGGGTGGAAACAGGCCTCTGCGTTTACCGAAAGTGTCTCTAAGGCTGTCGAGAGCTCACTCCAGCCAGCACTGCTCTGGTGCTGTACAGAAAGACCCTTCTCACACCCGAGCTGGTGTAAGGCACAGATTCTCACTCACCCAGAGAGATGGCTAGCTCACGCGTTACCAGAGACAAAGAATCCAGAGGCTCAATCAGCTGGGTGTTCCAGATATTTATTCCAAAGGATTCCAGGGTGAAAGAGGAGGAAGAGCCCCAGGTGTCCCTAGATATAGGGATCACCTGGGGTCAGGGGAGAGGAGGCGGGGGGAACACTACAACCAATGGGGAGAAGGGAGGGATGGAGTCAGGGGTTAGGTTACAGCCAGGGGGATTTACATAATTTGGGGGAGGGACTTATCGTGTTACTTCGACTGGGATGTTTTGCCACCAGTGAAACCCTGCTGTACTGGGACTACTCGGCTCCCCAGCAGTTCCTGAGGTGGTATCATCCACCACCACATCTCCCCCTTTCTTATTTAAAGGAAAGGCCTCCCCTACTTGCTTAGTTAAACACTTATTGAGGCAACCGAACAAGCTTAGAACAAGGAAAATTATTAGGATCACCCACAGTCCAGCTTTGACTAAGGATGTTAGCCATCCTTGAAGTCCCCATTGTCCAAAAAGATCGTTGATCCAGTCTGCTTCTTTTTCTGTCTTTAGTTCTTTGATTTGATCCTTTATTTTCTGTATCGTTGCATGGATGCTTTGGCTATGAGATGACAGGTTGAAGCAACACAGCCCCTCGAATTCTTCACAGCCATGTCCATGGGCCAATAAAAGAAAATCGATGGCTGCTCTGTTTTGCAGTGTTGCATGCCTGGTGGTTTCTTCATCTTCAAGAAGTTGAGAGAGGGCACTCGAGGTTAGGTTAGCATGCTTTCCGAGCCAGCACTCAAGGTGGCTAAGTTCACCTAAGGCTTTTGCTGCCGCTACTCCAGGCAGGAAAAATGATGCAGCAATCCTTTTAGACAATGACCAATTGATAACTTCGCTATCACAATTTGGATCTAATTGTTGTATATTTCTTTTTTGGCGGGCCAATCGAATATGGTTTCTCCAATATAGAATTTGGGTTTTGTTGGGTGCCAGTACAGAAAGCCTGCCGAGAGTGCACGGCCCACCCCGGAACTGGGATGGGATTCCAAGCAAAGATCATTAAAAGATGGTTTTCTGTTACTTTTTTCTTTTTTCCCTCTCATCCCCCCTTTTTTTCTCATAACACACAGGTAATAGGGTACAAGGTTAGGGAAACACATGAGGGTAACAGATAAGGGATTTGTGGGTTTGGGGAACTGCTTGAAGGCGGCACAAATAGCTGTTCACATGACCGGTATCTTGCGCCGACATCTTCTCCAAGCGGCACTGGTTTCTTTGTCTGGGGTTTCTTTGTCAGTGTCTGGTGTGTCATCTTTCGTCTGCTCAGGAGCTGTCGCCGACGGTCGGAGGTAGGGCTTTACATATTTTCCTGGTATCCACTTGGGTCCTGAAGGTGTGGAAACACAAGCATATCCCCTCCCCCCATACAATTAGTGAAAAAGGGCCTGATATTTGATGGCTTTCTGGATCTTTGATTAACACTGGTGGTTGTTCTTTTAATTTGGCTTGGGTCGAATTAGTAAAATGCTGGAACACAGGGGGGTCAGGCTCTTCAAATGAATTGTTTAAGAAATTTATTGTGAAAAGGGCTTTGCAGAGTCTCAAAATGGGAGAATTGAGTTCTGACCCTCCCTGCTGTTGGTCTAGGACCCTCTTAATTGTCTGGTGGGTCCTCTCAACTATGGATTGTCCTGTGGGGGAGTGGGGAATGCCCGTAATGTGTTTGATGCCCCACGAGCTAAAAAACTCTTGAAGTCTGTTAGAGATGTATGCTGGACCATTGTCAGTTTTTATCTCAGCAGGAACGCCCAGGGTAGAGAAAGCAAGGAGAAAGTGCTTTATAACACCTCTTGCCTTTTCTCCTGCATGGGCAGATGCAAAAACAGCTCCAGAAAATGTATCTACAGAAACGTGTACGTATTTTAATTTGCCAAACTGAGGGACATGGGTTACATCTGTTTGCCAGATTTCGCAGCTGCCTAGACCCCGGGGGTTAACCCCGGACCCTAATGATGGCACTTGGTAGCTCTGACAGCTAGGACAGGTTGCTACAATTGCCCTTGCCTGGTTTCGAGGTAGTTTAAACATTCTTATGAGTGCTGGTACATTCTGATGGTAAAATTGATGGCTCAGCTTTGCCTGAGCAAAGGTGTCTGGAATGTTAGGAGCTTTCACCGGCATAGCTAGAGCGTCTGCCCTCCGATTCCCTTCAGCGATTGGTCCAGGGAGATCGGTGTGTGACCTCACATGCATCACATGGAACGGCTGCTTTCTGTGGGAAAGCAGAAAAACAAGTTTTGAGAGCAGTTTATACAATTTAGGATTTGACACTCCTTTTAGCCAGGCATGTTCTGCTCTGGCCACTACTCCAGCTACATAAGCTGAATCTGTTACCAGATTAATAGGTTCTTTGAACATCTCGAAAGCTCTAACAACGGCTGATAGCTCCGCAATTTGCGGAGAGCCCTCCACTATTTGGACATTGTGCTTCCACACTTGCGTTTCGGGATGTTTCCAAGTCACAACTGACTTTTGGGATTTCCCGGAGCCATCTGTAAAAACAGTTAGAGCCTTGAGAGGGGTTCGACTTTGAAGTTCTTTTGGGGCCAAATGAAAAGCTGAATTGAATAATTTATGTTTTGGATGATGATTTGAAATCTTGCCTGGATAACTATCCAGAGCAAATTGAAGGTGTTCATTTGTTTGGAGTACGTTTGCTAAGGATTCATTTTCCAATGATGGATAGATGCAGGTGAAATCACACCCTGCAAGGGTACGGAGGCGTGCTCTGGCTCTCATAATTAGTTGGGCTACTTGTTCTTGTCGTGTTGTTATGGTTTTGAGCGGCTGATGTGGTAAGAAGATCCACTCTATTATAAGAAGTGGGTCTTTTTGTGCAGTGTCCCATTGAAAAATCAGTCCATACAGCCTGGGTGACTCACCCAGAACGATGAAATTAAAAGGTAACTCAGGACTTGTCCGATGGGCTTGGCGAGAAGATAGGGCAAGCTGTACCTTAGCGATGGATTCCCAGGCCTCTTCTGTGATGACTCGGGGTGAGTCCAGGTGGTCACAGCCTTTCAGGAGGTTAAACAGTGGTGCAAGGTCCTCCGTAGTAACTCCCAGCAGAGGACGAACCCAGTTTATAGATCCACACAGCTGGTGCAAGTCCCGGAGTGTCTTTGGGTTGTCTTTGATGGTGAGCTGCTGGGGTACGATGGTCCGTTCGCTGATGCGGAGTCCTAGGTAGGTCCACGGGCAGGTACGCTGAATCTTTTCCTGCTGGATCTCAAACCCTGCTTTCTCAATGGCTTGAATAGTTTTTTCTAGAGTTAAGTTCAGGTATTTATCATTTGGTGCACAAATCAACACATCATCCATGTAGTGGAGAATGATAGAACGTGCAAACTCTTTGCGGATGGGGGACAGGACGCGAGCCACGTACCATTGGCAAATAGTTGGAGAATTTTTCATACCCTGGGGTAACACACACCAGTGGTATCTGCGCTGGGGGGGCTTCCTGGTTTAGGGATGGCACGGAGAAAGCAAACCGAGGAGCATCACTTGGGTGTAGGGGGATTGTGAAGAAACAGTCTTTAATGTCAATGACAGCAAGCTTCCAATTCTGAGGAAGCATTGAGGGCGAGGGCAGGCCAGGCTGTAGGGGTCCCATATCCTCAATGACTTCATTGATTTTCCTGAGGTCTTGGAGGAGCCTCCATTTGTCTTTTCCAGGTTTCCGTATGACAAAGACAGGGGAGTTCCAAGGGCTATTAGATGGTACAATGTGACCCTTGGCAAGCTGTTCTTCTACGAGGGATTCTAAAGCGCTGAGCTTCTCTTTGCTTAGGGGCCACTGGGTCACCCAGACTGGATCATTTGTCTTCCAGGTAAGGGGCGGGGTGGCCCCAGCTAGAAATCCTGAGATGGAGGTGGGATTTCCAGCTGAGTCCCCCACTGGGTAAGGAGATCTCTGCCCCAGAGGGTAAAACCAGAGTCAATTACATATGGGCGGATGGTGGCTGTGTGTCCTTCAGGGCCTTCTATGATGATATTATTTGTACTCCTCTGGGAAGTTGCTGACCCTCCTATGCCTGTGATTCTCCCGCCTGCTGGTTTGGTTTTCCAGTCCTGGGGCCATTCTGCTTGAGAAATGATGGTTACATCGGCCCCTGTGTCTACCATCCCCGTCAGGTAAGCAGTGGATTTATCATTGTGTAGTTTACAATGCATCATGGGCTTGTCTGCACCCACAACCTCTGCCCACCATATGGAAGGTGTTCTGTGGCACCTGGGGTGGTTTTCAGGTAGTATGATAGCTTGTGCTACCACCTGACCCTTTGATAGAAACCAGGGAGTGTTGTTACAGGAGACAGAAATTTGTACTTGTCCACTGGGGTCTATTTTGTGCACCTCAGGTAAAATAAAAAGTTCAGGTGGACCGTGCTTAGTGTCCCCGACTACCAAGATGTCCACAGTCTTATCAAAAGGTTTTTCAAAATTTACATATATGTGTTGTTGATTTCCATTGCAGAAGTGGTGTGTATCAGTACTTACAAGATGGAGTCTTTTGTCTGTTCCGCTGTGCGGTGCGTAGTTACAGTCCATGGCAGGGGTTGCAGGGCAGGGAGAGACGGCCGTAGAATTTGTGTCTTTGCGCGGAGCCGTGCCGCGCTTCACTGTCCGTTTCCCTGGTCCTTCTGATGGTGATGCTGGCAGGGACAGCCTGGGGGTACAGTCTCAGTATTTTTGTTAGTATTTCTCTTAAAACGCTTTGGTTCAGGGCAGTCTTTGACCATGTGTTGAAAACTCCCACAATTATAACATCTACGAGGTATTTTCTGTGATGCTGCCAGTGCTTCTGCTACCCCTTGTGAAACTGCTTGGGCTATAGTTGCCTCAGGGGATGCTAATTTGGTGCAAGCCTCAATCATCTGATCGAGGGTAGGAGCGGGACCTAGAGGAAGGGCTCGGAGGACTTTTTACAACTCTCATTAGCATTTGCCATAGCTAATGCACGCAGCAGCTCTTTTTGGGCTTCTGAATTCCCAACTTGCTTTTCAACTGACTCTTTTAGTCTGTCGAAGAATTTTATAAAGGACTCATCGATTGCTTGTTTTATGGTGGAGAAATTTAGAGAGGGGGTGGAGTCCGAGGGAGTTGAGAGCAAAGCCCTGTCAGCTTCTCTTTTGATATCTTCTAAAATCAGTTCAGGCAATTGTCTCGCCTGATCCTGGGGTTTAACCAGGTTTCCTTCCCCGCAAAGATCATCTAGTGTTAAGTGAGCCCTGTTGGGATCTCTGCGATATACCTGCAGGAGGTCATTTAATTGTTTTCTCCAAGTTCTGTCCCACAGCATGTATTCCCCCGGTGACAGAAGACATGCCATAAGGTTTTTTATATCATGTGGAACTAATACATTTGCAGCAAAGGTAGCTTGAAGTAGATTCTTAAAATAAGGGGAGTCACGCCCAAAATCCTTCCCCGCCTTGCACATCTCTTTTATCTGTGCATATGGGAGGGCGTCCCAGCGAGGGTTCCCTCCAGCACTGGGACAGCAGTGACAGAGATTTTGTTTGCTATTCCTCAGTGTCCCTCCTGTGCGGCTTGCCGGCGTATTTCAAGCCAGGGATCTTCTTCAGAATCGCTGCTCTCCTCTTCCGAAGAGGAACAGGCAGCCCGAGGCACAGTGGGGACGGCTCCTCCTCCGTCGCTGGCTGGCTCCGTTGCCGTGGGAACCGGGGAGGAGCGGGGCCGCAGGAGTAGCACCGCCGGGGAGGGGGGTGAACGAGGGAGGGGCCCACGCCCGGGTGAGAGCTCCCCGCGGGGGGCAGGGCCGACGCAGGGACACCCGATACTGCAGGGGGCAGGGCCGACGCAGGGACACCCGATACCACGAGGAGCGGAGCCGATGGGACACCCGATACTGTGGGGGGAGGGACCGACGCTAACCCGGGAGTTTTAAACTGATATGAACAAAGCACCCCGGCTTGTTGTGCCACGTGGGCCAGGTCCTGTCCCGCAGGAGAAAGGGGTAACACGTGGATTGCGCCATTTTGTAAGAAACATGAAGTCGAGGTAGGGAGGTTTTGGGGTGCTGGAAGGAGGGTGAGGGACAGGCTCGGACCGGGGTGATCAGTCCCGGTTGGAGCAGGGGATAGGGGAGAGAGAGCTTCTCCCCCCTGGGGTTCTGGGGGTTTAGGGACAGCAGGGGAGGGAACGGACACAGGGGAAACAGCACAAAAGGGGTCTGATTTTTTCAGCAGAACTGACTGTCTTAGAGTTCTTAACAGACTTATAAATCACTACAAACAAAGGGAGGAATTTAGCAACTCTTTGATCCCCAGACTGTGTGAGAACCGTCAGTTTCTCCCCGATCTTATCCCAGAAACTAAGAGACTGAACAGAAACTACAGAAACATTTGGAAAGATATTAAAAATCCATCGAACAAAAGATTTAAAATTCCCCTTAGAAAACTGGGAATTATCTGACTTAAGGGTGGTTTTAAGGGAGGTATAAAGCTCTGATTGGGGACGGGTTAACTTCCCACCCATATTCCCCAAATAAATTCTTCCCAACACTGAAAGAAAAAAATAAGGAAAAAAACAAAAGAAAAATTCACCCCGGCAAAGCCTCACTTACCACCTCGAGGCTTCCGAGAGTGTAAAAAAAAACTTTCGGCGTGGTTCTCTGGTTTTAGCCGATTTCTCCTGTCCCAGACAAACGGAGATTTCTCGGCTGCCTCTTTAAACAGATCTAATAAAACTTAGACCTGTTTTCGAGGGAAGTAGCTGCTCCGATCGTGACATCTATGGCATAAAGCCTTTTGAGACACTTTCAGGGATTTTTTATGTCCCTGTATCAAGCGCCACTTAACGCAAGGGGGGAGGAGGGGTGGAAACAGGCCTCTGCGTTTACCGAAAGTGTCTCTAAGGCTGTCGAGAGATCACTCCAGCCAGCACTGCTCTGGTGCTGTACAGAAAGACCCTTCTCACACCCGAGCCGGTGTAAGGCACAGATTCTCACTCACCCAGAGAGATGGCTAGCTCACGCGTTACCAGAGACAAAGAATCCAGAGGCTCAATCAGCTGGGTGTTCCAGATATTTATTCCAAAGGATTCCAGGGTGAAAGAGGAGGAAGAGCCCCAGGTGTCCCTAGATATAGGGATCACCTGGGGTCAGGGGAGAGGAGGCGGGGGGAACACTACAACCAATGGGGAGAAGGGAGGGATGGAGTCGGGTTAGGTTACAGCCAGGGGGATTTACATAATTTGGGGAGGGACTTATCGTGTTACTTCGACTGGGATGTTTTGCCACCAGTGAAACCCTGCTGTACTGGGACTACTCGGCTCCCCAGCAGTTCCTGAGGTGGTATCATCCACCACCACATTTTAATTGCCTTTGTTTCTCACCATCCAACTCGGTTCAGATTGGCAATAAATTAAATTAATTTTACCTCAGTGGAGTCTCTTTTCCTTGTGATGATAAGAGGTAAGTGATCTATGTCTCTAGTGTCAGCTACTGGTAAGATCTGTGCAAGTAAATACAGGACCAATCAATTGGAGTCAGACTAGGGGTGTAAGGGCCCCTGGCCTGTGGTACCAGCAGCTGGAGTGGGGGGTCTCTGCCACCCGCTACTGGGATGGGAATGGTGTATCCTCCAAAAACCAGCTACTGGGTGAGACCAGGGTGGGTGTGGGTGAGGGCTGCAAAGGTTAGATGCAAGCTACTAGGCAGAGAGGTGTGACTGCATTTGGAGCCAGCTACTGAAGTCAGATCAGGGGTATAGGAGCCCCTAGTTCTGTGGTGTCATCAGCTGAAATGAGTGGGGTCTCAGCCACCTGGTACATGACAGACACTTTGATGAA
This sequence comes from Entomyzon cyanotis, assembly GCA_024500445.1. Lineage (NCBI taxonomy): Eukaryota > Metazoa > Chordata > Aves > Passeriformes > Meliphagidae > Entomyzon > Entomyzon cyanotis. The sequence continues at coordinate 270,702 of JAKEPQ010000794.1, forward strand.
ACATTAAAATCTATGCATCAGAAAGACAATGGCTTCAACAGAAAATCAGACACATCACTTTATGAAAACTCCTTTTTGTTGTACCATATGAGGACTCCTTCATTTAGGTTTTCAGTCCTGCTCAAAATATCTTATTAGGAGCTATTGTTTGTACAGGACAAACTTTACTGAACACCATTATCGACAAAAGGGAGAAACAAGTCTTGAAATAATTGGAGGCCATACAAGGAAAGTCATATCATCTGTTTCCACTTTTTGTTAGAAGGATCTGCCTTATCCTTCCCCAGCCATACTAAGGCAACTACAACTCAGAGACAGAAAGGTAGCTCACCAGTAGGACAGATTCAGGTTATTTATTGCTTTCATTAGGTCATAGTCAGCACCTTAAACTTATCTATAGACTAAGGGGTTCTCATGATGATCATAGACAATCTGACAAGCATATTCATCAGGAGAATTGATGCTTGCTGCAAGTATAATTTTTCTAGTTGCTTTATGTTATCATAGAATCATAGAGTCATTATAGTTGGAAAATACCTCCAAGACCATCAAGTCCAACCTTTGACCAAACACCACTGTTATGAATATTTTGATCAAATAATCAATTAAATAATATAAAAGGGTTTGCTATGATTATAAGTAGAAAATTGTGACGTATAAGGTATAGAAATATCAGGAGTGCTGTGTTTGGAATGTGTAACCATAGAAACCTCACCAAGAAGTTATTGGACCCTTATGTTTCAGTCAAGAAGCTATGGGGACCGTCATGCTCACCTGTTATGCTGCTTGGAAACTCACTACCCTTCCCATCTTGGTTTTAATATTAAGGATTCCAATCACTAGACCTCAGCAGAGATGACCAATGCTTGTTTTAGGATAAGAATATTGATGAAGTTATTAACTATTGGAATATATATATAAAGGCTAAATTTAAGAGCGGGCATAGTATGCACAGTATGTAAAAGAACTTGTGTAATGATGATTCAGCAGAAAAAGCATATAAAATGAATGGGTTTGGTTTGTTAAGTGGAACACATTTTCAGAGGACCTATCCCCCGTGTTCCCAGTGCCTGAATAAAGAAGTGTCTGCTTATTCACATCCATTTGGTGTTGGATAAGTTTCTTTCATCCCATTTGGTGACACCACTATGCCCACTAAACCATACTGTGAAGTCCCATGTCTACTAGCTTTTTGAACACTTCTGGGGTGGTGACTCCACCACTTCCCTGGGGATCCTGTTTCAATGCTTAACCACTCTTTCAGTGAATAAATTTTTCCTAATATCCAACCTAAACCTCCCCTGGCACACCTTGAGGCCATTTCCTCTTGCCCTATCACCAGTTGCCTGGGAGAAGAGGCTGACCCCCACCTTGTCACAACCTTCTTTCAGGCAGTTGTAGAGAGCGATGAGGGCCCCCTTAGCCTCCTTTTCTCCAGGATAAACAACCCCAGTACCCTTAGATGCTTCTCATAAGACTTGTGCTCCAGACCTGTTGTGCAAAACCAATAACAGTCCCTGGTCCTGCTGGCCACAGTATTTCTGATACAGGCCAGAATGCCATTGGTTCTCTTGGCCACCTGGGCACACTGCTGACACATAGCTTATATCACAAGCTGAAATGTGTTCTCCGGCTCACGTCTTCCACAACCCCCAAATGTGGTTTCAGAGAAATGCATAAACATACATGATTCAGGCTGAAGCCAGGCCCTTTTTTTATATCCAGTCTGCATCTCAAGTCAACATTAGTTGAAACATCAACTTATAAGAGGCAAAAACAAGCAAAAGACACATGATCATATGTCTTTCAAAGATATATGACTGTGGCAGGACGCTCCCCCCCCTTTCTCTCTCTCCCCGATTGGTCGTAGGAGATGGATGGCTCAGATTAGGTTTATAGCCTAATCATGGTCACCTGGTGGCGTCCAAAAGTCTGAAAAGACACTACCCTGTGGAATGTAGAGAGAATGTGAGAAATTTTTAGTGACCACAAAGTCACACTTTTTTATCCTATAAAAAGCTCACGAAATCTCAGAAAAGGTAGAAGCTTTTCTACATGGACACTGAGCATGAAGAAGACTTCTCCCCAGGGGTCTGGACGCAGCCCTGTGGTAACTTCTTGCAAGATTGAGGGACGATTCTAATGTATCCCAGCTCCAAAATTGGATTTTGGTAAGATCATTGGTTTCCTAAATTGTATTATTCCGGCTAACTTATAGGTACCTTTCTTAACTTGCATTTTTAAACTATTTTTATAGTTCAAGCAAGCATTTACCTCATAATTGCATTTTAGCTATTATAGTTTTGCAATTATGCATTTATTGTGTGTGTATGTATGTCAATCTGTTCTATGTTTGTATGTTTGTTATTTTCTGTGTTTAATAAATGGTATTTTTAGACTAATTGGCCAAATATCAAAGAACCTTGCAAATGGGACTGAGTCTTGGGGAGCTAGCTACCCCAATCTGTTGCCAGAAGCCTGGCAAACTGCAGAAACTCATACGGCTTCTGTCTCCCATGCAAGACAATGACCATTACCAACAGCAAATATCTTACTAGCAATGACCTAACAGATTTCATGTGCATATTGAAGAATAACAATAAGAGAATGACATATAATGGGACCTCAAACTTGAGACCTGTTCAGGAAAAAGAGCAATCACAACTACTTTCAGACCCTAAAAATCTATATAAAGTTCAATTGTTTCTTGACAATATCTGCAAATTGCTACCAAATAGCAATTTAATTATCTGCAAATGGGCTACAGTCTCAATGCATGTAACAGACATAGCAATAATTCCATGGACACTTGATCATTATATGTCATAAAAAGATCACTGACATCTTTCTATATAGCTGTTATGAATGGGAGACAGGAGCTTAGATGAATCTCTGCCTTTGGCCTAGGCCTTTGATTGCAGGCAGTAGTTCTTATTGGGATGGCCAGCACCCCAAGACCTGGTCTCATTCGCATGTTCTTTAATAATGGCAAATTAAGTCTAATATGACATAAATTATCATTTATTAGACGCAGAAATTAACAGACATAAGACTTAGGACAAAACTACATACTACACAGGAATAAAATAAAAGCAAAACTACGTGTAGCTAAAAATGCAGTGCACAAAAAGGTACCTATTACTAACAGCTAGCAAGAGATAGTAAAACTTAGGAACCAGTGTATCTTACCCAGCCAATTGGTGGTGAAGTATACTTTGGAATCCTTTCACTCAATTCCCAGGAAAGTAACAGCAGAGCCTGCATCCAGACTCCGGGGAGAAGCTCCTTGCACATTTTCAGAGTGTGTAGGAAACTTCTGCCTCTGTAACATTTCGTGAGTTTTTTTATAGTTGCAAAAGTGTGGCTTTCGGTCACGTACTCATTTCTTTGTTTCCCTGTCCACATCCTCTCTCCATACCAAAATATGGATTCAAGGCTGGAGGTCTCAGACTTTCGGGCGCCAAGAGATAACCTCCTGCTGGGCTTTTGACCCCACTGGAGTTATCTATATTCCGCCATGAAGAAGAATGAGAGAGGGGAGGGGGGGATGTCCTGCCACAATAGCCTTCAAACCAAAATAGTCCTAGATCAAGGTGTACTAGGACATTCAGATATTTTGAAGTTTGGCACAAAGATTATTCCCCAATATCCTGCTCAAAACAATTTTTTGATACTATCTGATTTGAGTTAATCAGCTTCATGCAATAACTTTCTGAGCAAAAGAATCAATGATAGTTGAGGCACAGATTGACTCCACAACTCAAATAGTTATGAAGTAGGTATGTGTTTATTCCAGCTGGGGTGCATGGGGGGTAGTCCCTCCAAAAGCATGCACACCTCAACAGCACTTCACTAGGTTTATATTAGGTTACAGGTTACATATGCATGAAGTTACAAAGCCCCTATACATATTCATTACCTATCCCCACTTCGTATTATAATGAGTTCAAAGTTCATTTACATATGCTCACGCAAGCGCAGTGCCATTTGATTAATTGAGTCAGTGGGCTTCAAGGGTCCTGGGGAGGCAGTAACGTAGTATTCCTCGGGATGAACTCTTCACCCCATCTCCTTGCACATGCTCCCTTGGTTCTTGGTCCAAGTCCAAACCTTAGAACTAACCTGAGCTAGTTCTGGGGTCCAACAGCAGGATGTTCAGTCACACTCAGTAATTTTTCTCAATTATTTGGCTTTCTTCTCTGTATCCTCCCTTTTACTAGGTAGGCACAAAATCATTAAGCAAATAATACATTGTCTTCAGGAAGCAGTTCTTAGTAAATCATTATCCAACCTCTGGCCTTCTAAATCAGTTCCAGAAAATTATTATCCAGCTTCTAGTCCCCCTAAATCAGTAACTTCTATTCCCCCTAAATCATAGTCACCTGGAAAGGAGTACTGCTTTTCCCCATTACTTATCAACCAGAAGTGGTAGTGGGCCTAGAACAGGGCTTATATGATGAAGTATTCACAATATCTTTATTATTACTAAGCATTTTTTGTAGTAATTTAACAGATTATGAGGTCCTTATTCCCTCAAGATCATACTTTAGTTTATTTTACAGTAGCATGAAGGAGTCACTCCAATGCTTTTAGAAGTAGAAATGCTTTTAACTTGTTATTTTATGGCTTCTTCTTCTGCAGAAACTATGCTCATTATGCACCATGATCTTTTAATTCTTTCATTAATATTTTAATGGGCTTTTAAGTAGTTTTCAAGCAAAATAAATAAGTCTTATTACTCTTTTATCTCTCAGAATTATTTAGTTCTTAAGAACTCACATGTATTCCCTCTGTCCTTGGTGAATTGCTACTTTTTTAGTTTTTAAGTTTCAGCTCTTCTGATACTACAGTCTTTTGATGGTACCTACTATATATCATGTACTGAAATTAAAAGGAATATATTTTTTCATCCTGCAGAATGTAGAATCCCATTATACTACGATTCCCATTGCTTAGTTCTCGTCGCTTATTAAATTTTATATCAGCTTCTTGTATTTAATAGATTAAATTAACAACAGCTTTTCTTTTTATTTCCTCTACAACCAATTGTTTCACAAAATAAGCCCTGAAAGTGTTGAGACACTGTATTTCCAAATGAAAGGAATAAGGGAGTGTCCTTACAAACCAATGGCTGGTAAAGAGAAGACCTGAGTCTGCTGGTAAGATAACATGGATACTAAGAGATAGAAGAAACAATGGGTAGGATTTCCATAGGAATTTCCCTAATTAGATTTACCCAAAACTGTGTTAATAAACTACAGGAACAGAGACACAAGAAGAAGAAGAGGGGAATGTATATTGGGGATGTCTGTATTTGGGGGGGATGTATATTAATTAGGCGTTCCGGGAAATCTGTACCTCTCGAGTACCTCAGCCAATGGGGAGAGAGGGAACCTGCGGCTGGGAAATTCGGATAAAAGAGGCTGCGTCCTCTATCAATTCCAGAGACCCCCATGGGAAATGTCCATGACCTCTCCCTTTATTCATGAATAAAGTTACAGGACTCCTCTGTCTCCTTTTTGGACATAAACCTCTGGCGTTTGTGGATTAATTTTCCTGACACAAACTTTCTACCACTATGTTATTGGACTATTTTATGTGACAATAATTGTCTTTCTCGGGAAGCATAGTGAGGAAGAGTTAGCCCAGGTGTTTGGCTGGCCTCACGTGCAGCCCTGGGGGACAGCTACAAGGTGTTTATCCCAGATGGCTTCCTTTGTGGAATGGAGAAGAGAGGTGGAATTATTTAAATGTTCCACCCCAGCTAAAATATTGGTTTGTCTCAGAAAATAAGGGGTAGGAAAAGGGGGGAAAAAAATGATGTGTTTGTGTTGGGGGCTAGGTCTCTTCAGGGAATTTTCTTCCCATTTGTTGTCATGGAAATGGCAAATGGGCCTTGATTAAGAGACAAAAGATGTAGCCAGTGTCTTGGCATACCGTTGGAATGGCTCTGGGGGAGAGGGGGTGGAGAAATTGTGTCGTTTTGGCAGTTTCTTAGCTGGGGGTGGTTCAGTCTTTGCCCAGCTTGGAGGGGAGATGGTTGTGGTCTTTGGTGCTGGACTTCTGCCCAGGGGGTTTGGCGCTGCATTGGAATTTCTCCTGACTGCCTATTTGTGAGGCCACTTCTTACAGTGAACTGTCGGTGGACTGGGACCCTCCCTGTAGCACCCACCCTTGCCAGGAGACACCCCCTGCGTAGGTGTTTCCAAGGGAAAAGTCCAGGCCCCCCACTTCCTCTCGCTCTGGAGAGAGCACCTCCCAGCTGCTGGTGGACTGGAACCTCACTGGAGCCACCATCGCCAGGATACTGCACCACACACTTGAGACCACAGGGAAACCAAACACCCTCCCCCTTCCCCCTCCCCCATTCACCTCCTCTCTCTTCCTGGGGCCGCCATTACCCCCTGGGGATGCTCAGGGCTTCCATTTGAGCGCCCCCTGAAGCCGCGGAGGAGTCACTGCAGCCTCTCTGCCGCGACACGAGCCAACAGCTTCCCCTGCCAGTTGTGGTCATAACTACACCAAAGGGGAAATTGCTTGAAGGGCAAGAAAAGGCTGTTCTTGGGTTTTTTCTTTTTCCTATTTTTGTGTTTTTGCTGTTGTTGTTTGTCTTGTTTTATATATATATATATACACACATACATATAAATATATATATATTAATTCCAGTAAAAAACTATTATTACTTTTCCTATATATTTGCCTGAAAGCCCCGTAATTTCAAATTTATAATAATTTGGAGGGAGGGGATAATCTTTTCCATTTCAGGAAGGTTCCCACTTTCCTTGGCAGACACCTGTCTTTTAAACCAGGACAGTTTGCTACAAATGTGCTTGAAATGGACATAGAGATGTATAGATATAAGGCAGTGGACACAAACTGAATCACGGGAAGCTTTTGTGAACATCAGGAAATGCTCTTTCACTGCAATGGTGACTGGGCACTGAAATAGGTTGCCCAGAAGGGTGGTTGAAAATCCTTCCTGGAGAAAAGGTGGGCTTGGCCTTTTCTCCCAGACAACTAGTGATAGGACAAGGGGAAATGAACTCAAGTTGCACCAGGGGAGGTTCAGGTTTACAAAAAATTTCTTCAAGGAAAGAGTGGCTAATCCTTCGTACAGGGTGTCACAGGTGTCTCAGAGAGTAGCCTAGGGATATCTGAATCTAATTTTAGTCCCAGACTGTCAACATTTTAAGATAAAGGATTTATAGAGAGGGATTAAATCTTTGTACAACTTTGTCCTGCAGGATTAAGGATGGCAAATCAGATATATTTATGTAAAAATAAAAACAGCATGACACACCCTCTCTCAGTCCACCACTGATAGCCTTGAAAATAGGGCCACATTCTAGGTAGAGCATCCTGCTACACAGGGTCCCCAGGGAAGTGATGGAGTCACGAAAAAGAGTAGATGTGGAACTTTGCAATAGGGTTTAGTGGGCATGGTGCTGTTCAGTTGAAGGTTGGACTTGATCTTGGAGGTCTTTTCCAACCTTTGTGATTCTAAATCAAAAGCCTCCTTGTGTTTAAAAGGAAGCTGTGTCTTCCTTAGCTGCCATGCACACTTGCAGACACACATAAACAACCTGGAGAAGAGAAGGCTCTGGGGATACCTCATTGCAGCCCCCTAAAGGGGGTTTGTAAAAAGTATGAAGAGTGAATTTTTACATAGACAGACAGTGATTGGACATGGGGGAATGGTTTTAAATTAAAAGATGAGAGATTTAGATTGGACATAACAAAGAAATGCTTTACTGTGAGGGTGGTGAGGGACTAGCACAGGTTGCCCAGAGAAGTTGTGGTTGCCCCATCCCTTGAAGTGTTCAAGGCTGTGTTGGATGGGGGTCTGAGCAACCTGCTCTAGTGAAGGGTGTCCCTGCCCATGGCAGGGGAGTGGGATCTAGATGGTCTTTAAGATCCCTTCCAAACCAAACCATTTTATGATGAAACACCCCACAACTTTTCCTCCTGCAAACAAGGCTAGGAAAGGTTTGTCTTTCACAGGGCTTTTTTGTTTGATTTTTTGTTGTGGTTGAGGTTTTTTCCCCCAAAAAATAAATTCTTTTTTTTTAATTACAGGGCTTTCAGGCAAAGATATGGGAAAAGGAATAACAGGTCGCAACTAGAATATACATATATGAACAAGACAAGCAACAACAACACAGAAAAAAGAAGAAAACCCAACAACAGCCTTGTCCCGCCTGTCAAGCAATTTCCCCTTTTGTGTAGTTACAACTACAACCAGCAGGGGGCGGTGTTGGCTTGTGTCGAGGCAGAGAGGCTGCAGTGACTCCCACAGCTCCAGCGGGCACTCCAACGCAAGACCTAAGCCTCCCCAGAGGTTAATGGTGGCCCCAGGAAGAGATAGAAGGTGGAGGGGTAAAGGGGGGTTGCTCGGTTTCCCTGAGCCCTCATGTGTCCAGTGAAATATCCTGGAAATGGCACGTCTGTGGCGTATTGAATGTGAGAGACAGACACTGTTATGCGAATGTATCTGCCTTTATTACAACGTCAAACAGTACTTTCTCAGCATGAGAAGTTTTTTCTTAGTTGTTTGCTTAGTCTTTTACAATTCCTCAATAAATCTGTCAGCCTCCACAGTTTTATTCTTCTCTCGGGGGAGAGCAGGAAGCCACTATCTGCTTTGGCTCTTGTGCTGATTAGCATTCTTCTGTTTCTACTTTGCTTCAGCACATGATCATAGTGACAGCTTCCTTTGTAACTCCACATGCCTCCAGTGAGGTTCCAGTACACCAGCAGCAGGGAAAGTGCTCTCTCTCAGGAAAGAGAAGGTGGGGGTCTATTGCAGATAGGAACAACCTTACAAAATGAGGGCCTTGTTACCCTTGTGAAATCCTTGCTCACTTCTGTTACTTCAGCTAACTAGAAAAGCATTCTGGGAATGACTCAGCTAAACTAGAGGTGAAAAACAAGTTACATAATTGGAAAACAATTGTTAGGACCAATGAGTGCTCACACAGTGGTGTTGATGGTTGGTTATACCTAGCACGTGTTCCGATCGTGGTTTATGGTGGTTGGTTAAACACGTTTGTTGTGCTTCACAAGAATGTAAACTTACAACAAACTGACTGTTTAAAACCTCTGGATTTTTGCAAAAAAGCGCCTCGGCCATATGACTACTCAGGGAAATTCTTGTCATTCATCCATTACAAAGTGTTCCCCAAACTTCGGGATATCAGATGCAGTGAAAAGGAAGACTGCCACCGGTAACAGCACCCCGCTGGACCAGGGAGTGGATCAATCACCAACTTCAATTAAAGGACTCATAACTTGCACGCACAGCACCTTAAGGTGAGCAGCGGGGTACATCGTGGGAGGAAAAATGTCCCTTGAACAGAAACAGAGCCTAGAAAATTTAAGGCCGCTCTTGCATCGGCAGAATAGAGACATTTCAAATGCTAGGTTGATTGCCTTGCTGCACTGGGTGACCACGCCTGTGGAAGATTTCCCTCCTACTGGGACTTTTCAATCGGATGCCCATTGAGCAGTAGGACAGATTAGAGGACACTCAGAGCCCGACGACAACAGGGGACCTTTTTGGCAAACCACGATCTGGCAGAGGGCAAATAGCTGGCTCAGCCTGTAAGATTAGGCCAGACTGTAAGTATCAGGGAACTGGGAGGCGTCCCGAAGGCATCAGTGCAGTTTAAAAGTATTGCGGCATATTCTCCACATTGGATCACCTTTTATTATTCCTTACAGAACCCTGTAACTGTTTCTAAACGAGAGAAGCCTTGATGTTAACATCCCTCCTCTCAGGGGCTGCTTGGTGGGCTGGGGCTTTTGCATGGGAGACAGGAATTTTATGTGTTTTTGCAGTTTGACAGACTTTAAGATAGCTAGTTCCCCAAGACTTAGTCCCGTTCGCAAGATTCTTTGATATCTGGCCGATTTGTCTAAAAATACCATTTATTAAACACAGAAAATAACAAACATACAAACATAGAACAGATTGACACACATAAACACACAATGAATACATAATTGCAACACTATAATAGTTAAAAATGCAATTATGGGGTAAAACCTTGCTTGAACTATAAAAGTAGTTAAAAATGCAAGAAATGCTTGCTTGAGCTAGCTGAAATGCAAGTTAAGAAAGGTACCTATAAGTTAGCCGGAATAATACAATTTAGGAAACTCGATGATCTTACCAAATCCAATTTTTGGAGCTGGGGATACATCAGCGTCCTCACCCAATCCCTCGGGAAGTAACCACAGAGCTTGCGTCCAAGCTCAGGGGAGAAGGCTTTACTTCACGCTCCAGTGTCCATGTAGAAAGCTTCTACCTTTCTGAGATTTCGTGAGCTTTTTATAGGATAAGTGTGTATTTGTAGTCACTGAAAATTTTCTCACATTCTCTCTACATTCCACAGGGGAGTGTCTTTTCAGACTTTCAGTCGCCAGCACTAGATAGCTGTTGAATAGGCTATCAACCTAAGTTGAGCCATCCATTTCTTGGGACTGATCAGAGAGAGAAGGGGGAGGGGGGAGCATCCTGCCACAGCTGGGTTACAGCAACGCCGCCTCTTCCCCTCCACCACCCTCCCCCATCCTCCCCCCATGGCTGCCACAGCTTGAACTTCCTTGAAACACACAGCAGTGCAGCGTTAGACCGAACTCCTCCGGGGAGCGGCGAGAGCCCAGGGCCCCTCCCGAGCATTGCCCATCACTAGGCCGAGGGGCCGTTACTCACTCTCTGCATCAGTGCACCGAACGGGGCTCGCAGCACCCTGTGAGTCCCCTGTCCCGGACACAGTCATACTGTTTGTGCTAAACGCCAGCAGAGCCACTCCCGAAGCCCCGCTCTGCCTCTAAGCCCAGCTACCCTGCCCAGGACGTTGTTCTCCAGGGAGGCAAGAAAAGCTGCCCAGAAGAAGAGGTGGACGGACCAGAAGTGGTGGCCCCAGCCCCACTGCTTTTTTCCCCACCCTCTCTTTGCCCCGCATGGCCACCCCCACTTGGTTCTCACTGTGCTTCTCCCAGCTGCAGAAAGCAGCAGTGGGGGGGCAGGCGGGTGCCAACAGTGGCAGATGCAGGCACCTGCGCTGCACGGGGTGGCCTGGGGGCCCTTCCAGGCCTGCACAGGTCGACTCGTGAATGTATTTTCAAAGTACCTTCTTAATTGGTGCAGCTGAATTGTTTTTTACATTTGTTTTCAGTTTTCCCAAAAAGAAAGCCTTGCAGCAGGATAATACCAAATTGGTTGATAAAAAAACTGGGAAGGGGGCCAAATTGCTGGGCTGTCTGTAATTTGTTGCTGAGTAGTTTTGAATGTTTTATATTAGGTATACCTCTGATGTTCATGGAGTCTTAGCCAAATGTAGATTGTTTTGGTCACTTTAACCTTTCCCAATACATTTTAGATCAACTCTACAGAATCGGTGTATGAATCATGACAATCTGCCTTATTTGCAGCCTTTATTGTGGATAAACCTCAGCTCTACTCTTCTCACTATCTCTCTTTCTCTTAAGACTTTCCACAGGCTTTCTTTTTTTGCTGAATTCCACTAGCACAGTATATTTCTCCTGAAGAGCCCATATTTTGTGTACTCTGTCTCTTCTCCGAGGTTACATATCACAATACCTTTTAATCCAGATCTCTGAAGGGAAAACCCACTATAAAACTTAAAATTGAATGACTGTCTTTTACAGGATCCACATTTTTTGTTCTAAGACTGTCCCAGAATTAAAGACTTTTCCTCTGCTTGCTGACTACTCTGCTCTTGCAAATGACGGCTGCTTAAGTGCTGTGAAGTCAGTTCTTCAATTCGCAAGTTCAATAGACGTGCCTGAAGTATTTAATTTGAACAAGTAATTTTATGTTCTGCTCAGTTTTATATATACATTACATCAGCTTTTTTATGATGTGCAAATTGAGGCTATAATGCCATCCAACTCTAATAAAATTGAGACATTAATGTTAAAACCATAGGGTAACATTTCTGTTTTCTGTAGTAGCCCAGTAGTTCACAAAGCTGAGTTGGTGCCCATCCAACAAAATGTTTAGAGGATGGCTGGGACTCCAGCTGTGTGACCTTGAGATGCCTAAGCTACTTAAGACGAACCAAATAGTGCAAAAATAATTTCAGGCAGTGCACATAATTCCTTCTATTAGTCCCTGGAATACACCTATTTTTTGTGATCCCATAAAGAATCAGCAAAGTAGCATTTATTGCATGATTTTCAGGCTATCTCATCACAGCGTCGTCTATCATTATCCTACTCAGCATCTCAATCTTACTCAGCATGCTTGCAGGTAGCCCCTGACGAGAATTGGTAGATCCCTCCTTGGAATATATAGGATGAATATTTACTGGACAAGACGTAAAGCCATAGCAACTAACTTCAAAGCCTGATGTCAAAACATTGAATGATTTACAAAAGTTACTGGGAGCAATTAACTGCATAAGGGCCATGCTAGGCTTAACCCCATGAATGTTATCTGCTGAAGCTATTTGGGAATTAGATATATTTAACTCACGGTTCTCTACTGTACAAACAGACAGAATAGTGCCAGCTTTACCTGTTTGCTTGTACAGCTTTAATCAGACAATTTGAATGTGACTGTTTTGCCATGGAGACACATATGACAGCATTTCAAACTAGTACAGCTGTTCAGTGATTCAAGTGTACTTGTTCTTCCTTAACACAGATTGCAGTTTAACTTAATATCAAAACAGTTTAAGTACACTGACTGCCCAGAAAAGTGACTGTGATGCCTGATGGGTTTTTTGTCCTTTTTCATTATACTTTTATACCCTTTTATATATATTCTTTACCCTTTCCCATTCCTGTACTTTTCACTCCCTGTATCTTAGCCCACATGTTTATAACCCTTGTACTCTAGCCTTGTTCAGATTTCTTTAGAGAAGACGAAACAATCTCCACAATCTCAAGAACATGAAGCACCAACCTTGAAAGAGCCCCATCCCTGGGACATGTTTTTGTAAACTAAGTTGTAACCTTTTTGGGGAGAGGTAATTTGAATAAAGGGGTAATTACTTCATTTGTTAAGTTTCTTATTGGGGAATTTTAGATAGGTATGCTAATTGGTGAGGTCCATAAAATTGTACACTTGTTGTACCCGGGGGCTTTTTTCGTCGTGGTGCACCTGGAATCCTATTAAACCAAGGTAATACCTTTTTTCCTATACTGCGGTGTCTGCGTCTTAATTTTTACCAGCATTTTAGGCATCAACTGAATGTGACATCATCTTATAAAATAGACTTGCCCAGTTCTCTGCTCAGTACCTGAGTTCTTAAGATTGTTTGTTCTTATGGCAGAGAGGACACAGTGAAGTATACAGTAGTGCACTCCTTTAGAATCAGTTAAAACCATGACTAAAGCTGCTTGCATACATGCGTGTTGGGGTTTGATCCTGGCTACATGCCAGGAACCTATGACATCTGCCCTCTCTGGTCTCCCCTGAAGCAGCTATGCAAGACAGGGAGGAAAAAACCTGTTAAACACACACTGGACTCATGAGTTGAGATAAGGCACTGGTGGGAGGACGCACTGAGAAAGGGCAAAAAGGAGCTGAAAACTTAAAGTTGCAAAGTGATTTATTAACCTAAGCAGTTGGAGGATAAATGAGAGGCAAAAATAGCTCTTAAGACACCATTTCTACACTCTCCCCCCTCCCTCTTAAGACACCGTTTCTCTCCTCTCCCCCCTCCCTTCTTCCAACCAACAGCTCGGAGGGGGGGGCAGGGTAAGGGGGTTTTTTCTTTGGTCAGTCTATCAGGGAGAAGAGTCCTCTACTTAGCCATGGGGTCCCTCCCATGAGAGACAGTCCTCTGCGAACTTCTTTGGTGTGGGTCCAATCTTATGAGCAGCAGCCTGCCCGAATCTGCTGCAACACGAGTTCTTGTCCATAGGGTGCAGACTTCCAAGCTGAGGCCAAGTTGTTTCCATCCCGGGAGCAAGGCCTTTCTCTCTCTTGCAAGGGGTTTTCAACTTTAACTCTCTATATGGGACTCCCACTGGATCACAGCTTCCTCCAGGCATCCACTCACTCCTCTGGCATGGGCACCTCCCCACCGGCTGTGGGTGGATCTCTGCACCCCCTGTGAATTTCATGGGCCTCAGGGGACCACCTGCTCCCCCCATGGTCTTCACCACAGCTGGCAGAGGGTTTTCAGCTCTGGTGCCTGGAGCACCTCCTCCCCCACCTTCTCCACTGGCCTTGGCATCTCCATGTTGTTCTCCCCTCACATATTTTCACCTCCTCCTCCTCCTCTGGGTTAAAAGAAGTGCGTGCTCACATTGTTTTGATTTCTTCTTAAATATGTTTTCACAGAGTCATAACTAACATCTCTAATTGGCCCAGACTTGGCCAGCAGCATCATCTTCAGAGCCATCAGAGATTGGTTCTGCTGGACATGGTGAAAAACATCCAGAACCTTCACACAGGACACACAGGGGCCATCTTTGTACCCCACCCTACTCACTAGCAAAAACTGGGGTAAGCAAAACCAACACATTGCATCAGTTCTATACACCCACTACACTAAGTTACATGTGCAAAAATCATGGCAGTATTTTTTGATTATGTCCCTGATGTTTTGTCCTTAATTATTTATATCTCAAATCTATTGTAATGATAATCACAAGAAGCTGTCTTACCATCTCCAAACTGAGCAGGTTTTAAATGCGATTTGCCAATACATATGATGTAATCAGTTTTCTGAGTAAGGCTGCACTATGAAAAAGTCCTGGCAAGCTTATGCTTATATTAGAAAACTGCTGACCATGGAACAGGCATTTTCAATAATGTTTATGGTTACCATAGGTTATTCTCAAAACTGATTTGTGTACAATCACGATGTATTTGCCACACCTTTATAATCTTTCCAGTAAATCCTGCAGAAATTCAGCACTCTAGAATTTCATGTGATGCCTTAATAATTTCTAGTTTTTATCCTTCATGAATTTCTAGTTTTTATCCTTCATGTATCTGTTACTTGGTGTAGTTCTGTGCTTCTTATAGAAGGCTAAAAACTTCTGTTTCCAGTTCCGTTAGCCAAAATAATTGCCTCTGAATAGAAATGCAAGGATATTCGTTGCCCTAAAATCCAAAAATATGTAAACAACAGTGAGTTGGGGGGAGCGGGCCTGGGGTGGTTAACAACACCGCCTAAGGGTGTGATTGGACAATTAGGGGCCAATATGCTAATAGGACAGAACTTATAAAAGGTAAAGAGCTCGTGACCCGGTGTCCATTTTGGGTGTAGCCCCACAAGGGGGCTTTGCTTGCCCTGAATGTACCTTCAGGCCTTGAATAAATTTGTCCGCTTTTTATTCTCCTGACTTTGTCTTGGCCTCTGTTTCAGGTAGCCTGTTTTAGGCATCACATATTGCTGCTATTTCATTTATGACTCAGTTGTTTCCTTGTGTATTGTTCATTGATGTTTAACTTGTATGACAAATTTTTAGTAGCTTTCTTGTAATGATGGAGTCAAAATGAGTTAAATTCTGCTGTCTCTCTCAACTTTTGTTAGATTTAATGCTCAACCCTGGGCCCACTGAAAAGATGCAAAGGCATCCAAAGTGACTACTTCACTTAATTCAAGGGGATTTTTTTCCACAGGTATACCTTGAATGGACTCTTTATGTCTGTGTGCATGCAAGTATGAAAGTGCTGCAGCAAACATACAAATGTCTTGCGGTGATGTTATGATAATCCTGTATTCCCTATCGTCTGCTTTTTTGCCCAGAAATGTGGTCCTGTAGCTTTAACTGTGTTCAGCAGCCGGAAGGAAGCTCAATCAGCCTGATTTGTTTTGAAACTCTTTCCCCAAGCTTCTCAGCCTGGGGGGGGAGTGACATTCCTTTCGTCTGGCTGCTGCTTCTGCTGCTGCTGCTAGTTTTTTTTTCTGGGAATGCTTCTTCATCCTCTCCTTTTTTGACTTTTTTTTTACTTGCTTTCTCACCCAAGAACCAGAGGAGCCCCAGGAGGACGGTAGACAAGAATCCTCCAGGGAGCCGCTGGAGAAACTCTGCCCAGCCCCCCGGGACCCCCCAGAGAGGGGAAGCTACGCCTGAGGAAAAGGACACTAAAGTTCCTCAGCTGTTTACTAAGGCTTAATAATTCCTTTTCCCCTTTCCCTGACCCTTGCAGGGCACTTTGTCTGTTTTGTTGAATAAACAGGTTTTATTTTCACTTTCATCAAGGGAATTCTGTTGTGGTGGGGGGAGGGGGTGCCGTAGCCCTTTCTTGGGGGAGGTGCTCATTCAGAGCCTTTCCTCCTGGACATGTCTCAAACCTGGGACAGCAAGGAATGTTGTTCTAGCTTTTTGAGTATTTTAGATTTGTACCTTAGGACTGTGAGTTACTACTGTATTATAGCAAATTCTATACGAATCAAGTGCTGCATAGTTTAAGTTATCTATTACATGCTGTTGAGTGTTAAATGTTATTAAGGTTAAGTTTTGTTAAATTTAAATTATATCAAGTTTAAGGTCTGTTGCTTTTAAGCTCTGTTAAGTTTGAGTTCAATTAAGCTTAAGTCTGTTGAATTTACGTGTTGTTCAGTTTAAGGTTTATTAATTTTAAGAACTGTTAGGTTTATGTTCTGTTAAGTTTAAGTTCTATTAATTTCTGTTCAATTTCAGTGATGTTAACTTTAAGGTCTGTTAGGTTTACTTTCTGTTACCTTTAAGTGACGTTAAGTTTGAGTGAAGTTTAAGTTCTGTTGAAATATGCTCATTTAAAATAAAAGATACAGCTCTTTTGTTATAGAGATAAGATGGAATCAACTCAGACAATTATGATGGAGAATTGGTAAGCAACTGTTTAATAACATAAGCTGATAAGTTGTATACAAATATGTGAAGATGCGGTTTGTTCTACCCTTAATTTCATCAAAAATTCTGTAGATGTCAATGTTCTACACTGGTTATTTAAGATAACTGTTCGCAACAATCTTTACTGTTTTATCTTCCATAGGCAGCACAGAAGAATAAGTAACAATTCCAAATTATGGATATTATTAATTGTAAGATACATAGTGCTTTCTTGCTTGCTTTTCCTTTGCTTTGTTGTCATATATGCATAGATGTGTGGAAAAATATAATCTAGGTTTTTTAGAACAGTTACTGTACTAATGATTCTGGATATGATGTTAATGTAATGATGTGAATTCACTGAGCTTTTATAAAGGGCATTATCCAGACAATATTATTTGATGTTATGCATATGCATTCCGTTAGTTATTTGCAGTTTGTTCATGGTACCATTGATTATTTAGTTAAAATTAAATGACATCATCTGCTTTAGAAACTTTCACATAACCTAGTGTAGTTATCTGCAACAAATGTATCATTTTAAGTAATTTTCCCAATTAATATTAATAGAGGCTTGTTTGTAGGATGCTTTTTGGGAAACCCTCCCAGTCAAGGCCTAGGCTCTGGCCAAGCCCTGGCCCTGGCTGTTTGGGAAATATGCCATCAGACCCAGGTGTTTCTGCACTAAAAATGTGATCGAGTCACGTTGACTTGCTGATTTGGCCTTATGAAAGCTGGACCCCTTTCAGGGTAAACTTGGAAACCTTGCCTGGGAAAGCCCTTGGAAAAACCTTGCCTGTGAAATGGGGCTCCCCAGCAATTGCAGACTCTGGGCAATAGTAGAGTAGTTAGACGATGGATGATGTATCTTCCTAAATCACTATCCTTTCTCTCATGTTCCAATGCTTGCATGTATTACCTTGCTTATTTTTGTTTATTCCTAAAGCTGAGCAGGTAGTGAGCTTTTTGTTTTCTTACATGTATTGTCTTACTTTTGTGTTTCCCACATGTTCATAGCATGTGAAGTGCATGTTACCAAAAACAAAAAGGGGGAGTATGGCTCCTCAAGAACAATTAGATAATGCAGTATTTACACTAAATTTTTTGAATGCAGATCATCAATTTTGATCCCCGACAGAGCGATACTGCTCTGAAGGTTCACATGCGCAGAACAAATTTCCAAAAGTTTTATGTAAGGATCCCCAATTGGGTGTGCAATGGCAAGGCCCAGATGATTTACTAACCTGGGGAAGAGGGTATGCATGTGTTTTATCACTGACAGGTCCAAAGCGGTTACCTGCTTATCTGGTAAAACTGTACCATGAGTCAGAAAGACCAGTCTAACAACCCGATACCCCAGCTAAAGACATGACATCAGCCATCAGCACACGGGTGAACCCAGAGGCAACATGAAGGGTGTTGAAGCAACTACAACAAAGAACTGACATCCTAATGCATGGTATAGGGGTGGCACCAGCCCCAGAGAATACCTTCCTGGCCTACCTAGCTAGCAACAGTACCATAAGAAGTCTGCGACTCGTCTAGAAAAACATCAATCGCTGTTGCCAATAGGTAAGGCTTTGTAAAGGAAAAGGCCTTGTAACATGGCTCCGGCCTATCACTTAGGCTAAGTAGAAGGGAACTATGGGAGAATGATTCAGCTGGAGTAGAGGGACGTGAGAAACTGAGAGACTGTTGTGTGACATTCGTGTGTCCACCTCGTGGTGTTTGGTGGTTGGTTGACTTGGGCTTGTTGTGCCTTAAAACTATGTAAACTGATAACCATCTAACTGCTTAAAAAGGCTGCGTTTTTTGCTATAAACATCTCTCCTTTGTACCTGCCTGGTTGCATGAATGCAACAGGTTGCCTTTGAGGAGACAAGGACCAGTGAGAGGAAAAATCCCAAACAGGGACTATCGACTTACAACGAAGAAGCGAACTATGCCAGGGACTGAAGAGCCCGGGCCCCAGGAGTGACCCTGGACTGCGACCTATGCCGGATCCTGCAGACCAAGGCATTGGCTAAGCCCATGCAAAGGACCCCGGTGGTGGCTCCATGCAGTGCATTCTAATGGCGAACTTCTGCGGCTTAGACCCTGCGAGCAATCCTCGGCTTCACCTTATCACATTCCAGCAGGTGCATTCATAATTTTTAAGGTGAGCCGTGTGTTATCATGGGGACAAAACTATCACTTGAGCAAAAACAGACCCTAGAGACTTTACAGCAGCTTTTACAACAGCAGAACAGAGACATTCCCGATGCTAGATTGCTTGATTTGTTAGATTGAATCTCTAGGCATGTGGGAGAATTTCCCTCTACCAGCATTTATGAGCTAGATGCCTGGCAGGGGGTTGAACATAAACTCTTTGACCTTGCCAGCACAGGGGACCCCTGTGCTTCCAGGCATCTCTCAACATGGGGAATTGTTGAAGCGACTTTCACAGAATCTAAAGCAGACTCACTTTTTCAGCCGTACCTGGAGCCTGCCGCCCCGCCCCCGCACAGCTGCCTTCCTCGGTAGTGCATTCTCACAGGCAGGCATCCTCCCACACATGCCACACTGCTGCCTACTAGAGCTCTTTTACTGCCTGCCACCCCTGTCTCCGCCCCTCCTGACACTGCTTCCATGCTGCCTGCCCTTCCCATGGTACTGCATTCACCACCCACCCCTATGGCACAAGCACCCCCCATGCCTGCATCACTTTCTCTGGCCTGTACTCCGGGTTTAGGCCCCTCGGATTCATATGATCCCATGGCCAGTTTTAAGGCCCCCTAGGCCGCAGAAACTTCAGCTAGTGATTTGCCCCAAGTGGGCCCAGAGACACTTCAGAGATAGTCAGAAAAGTATTTGCATTATTCGGTGCACCGGGTGTGGGGGAATTCACTCCTCCAAACACATACCTTGGTACCTCCAAAGACACAGTGTTATAGGTAGAATTCATGAATATTCATCACATTCCCCAGGATAGGAGTGATTATACAAATAATTTCTCAGAAGTCATTAATATCATTAGCATATGTGCCATGCATGCGCTGTGTGTCTTAGTGATCTTTGGAGATCCCCAAAGACCACCTCCAGGATGAAGGTCCCAGTAGTCTTCATCACAATGCACTTTTCACCTTTCTCTCTGGAGCATGTGCAGTCCTTTATGGGATGATTCAGAAGTTTCTGTGCTGGCTTCAAACAGATTCTTTTGTCCCTCTTACCTCGATAAGATAAAGGGAATCCTGTTTTTCTAGGTTTTAGAATTCACATATTCTGTTTCTCAATAGTAAACTTGAGTTTCCTATTGATTACCCCTTTCTCAATCCCCCTTTTTTTTCTTTGGTCATTTTGTAATTTTTACAAATTTTGTATATCGTGAAAGTAAGTACCCTTCTCTATCTTATTTCTAAGTTTGTACTTTTGCCATTGAGCATAAGCATCGCGATTCCAAGTACATAATATCATACAACAATACCTATTAATACAGACAGTAAATAACAATGCAATAATAAAAATAATTATTACAAACAATTGTTTAAGACAGGATAAGTTGGGTAACCATGCTGTAAGTTTGTCCCATACCTCTAAACCTCCAAGAAGTGTCATCTAAGGTGATTTGATGCAATGTTTGCGTTTTGTCCACAATTGTCTGCAAATCGGTTTCTAATTGTTTTTTTAAATCAACATAACTGCAGCAGCTTGTATTTATAACTGTACATACTCCTCCTCCTTTGGCGTACAACAAATCTAATGCAAGTCTATTTTGTATGGCTATTTGTGATATGCTCTTAATCTCGATTTGCTGTGCTCTTATGGCATCTGCAGTGGCATTCATTATGGTGTCTACAGTTGCAGAAAAATTCACTATTGATTTCTCTAGTTCACTTATTCTGAGCCAGGGTATAAACCACCTGGCAAAGCTGTGAAATCTGGTGGGCTTATCTATTCGTATAAAAGTTCGGAGTAAGCCTTGTAGTTGAAGAACAATATTAATGTGGGGAAACACTGGTCTTATTGCACAGTGACCCTGCCATCCCAAGGGTAAAACTTTATAGGCAGTGTGTCCACATATCCAATACCAACCCCGCTCTGGGGGCACTGGCCAACCCTTGGTCTTTGGTCTTCGCCTAGTCCAATTTTTATTCTACATATTAGCCCCCTCATATGTCCAGAATTCTGAGCAGTTAATTTCACAGGGACTTAGTTTTTCCTTTCTATTCTGAAGAAAAAGAAGAAAGACAGAATATATATAAATTCTAAGAGGAATGTTAATTCCCTTGGCCTTCTTTGGCCTTCCATCCCCCAGCGGGATTTGCTTTCTTGGTTTCTCTGGAGACAGGGATGGGGACAATGGAGCACTGCCTCAGCAGTGTCCATGACTGAGAGCACCACTGCAGGGCTGGGATGGGAGCTCTGTGGAGCACTGCCTCTGTTGTGTCCATGACTGACCCCACTTCAGGGCTGGGATGCTCTGGGGGTGGGGTGAGGAGCAGTTTACTGTCTCACCAGGGCAAGGCCTTACCTGACCCCTCCCCACACATGCACCACACACACAGGCATCTTGAAGTGTCTCAGAGACATCAATCTTTTCAGTTTTTGGCAGCCAACTTCATGGCTCAAGACGGTGATCTTGATCCACTGATACCTTTTGATGTTTGTAATTTAATTAACTGACTAGGACTCTTCTATTGTTAGTTTTCCCTGCTTGTGATCTTGATGCCTGATGGTTTTTGTCTTTTCTCTTTATACCCTTTTTATACATTTTATACCCTTTCCCATTCCCTGTACCTTTCACTCCCTGTACCTTAGCCCTACATGTCTATAACCCTTGTACTCTGATATTTAGCCTAGTTCGGGGTTCTCTGGGGAAAATGAAACATCCCTACTATGTCAGAACTAGAAGCTCCAACCTTGGATGGGGCCTCCTCTCTGGAACGTTTTTGTAAACTAGATTGTAGTCTCATTTGGGGGGAGATAATTAGAATAGGAGGACAATTACTTCATTTGTTAAGTTTCTTATTGGGGGATTTTAGGTAGATATGCTAATTTGTAAGGTCCATGTCAGGGTTTGACTTTGACTAAACACTGACACTCTAGCCCTTTCTTGCTACAGAAAAAAACTGTAAAAATACACATCAATCTCGTGAGTTAAACGAGATAGGACATTGCCAGAAGGATGCATGAAAAGAGGGCAAACAGGCTTTAACTTAAAGTTGCAAAAAGTGATTTAATTACTTAACAGAGTTGGAGGATAAATGTAAGGCAAAAATAAACTTTTCATACACTATTTTTGTTCACTCACCTCCCCCTCTCTCTTACGAATCTATTTTATTCACTTCCTTCCCTCTTTTTAACCAACAAGCCCGGGTAGGGAGGCAGGGTGTGGGTATTTTCTTAGTCCACAGAGCAAGTCCATAAATCTATTCATCATCACAATTCTTCTACTACAAATACTCTTTATTTCTACTTTTTCTCTCTCTCTCCAGACAGTTTTTCTGCTCTCACCCCCCACTCTCTTAAGAAGCAGTCTCTGCGCTCACCCCCCTTCCCTCTTTCTAAACCAGCAACACAGACAGGGGGCAGGTTGAGGGGTGTTCTGGTCAGTCCAATCAGGGAGAGGGGTTCTCTACTTAGCCATGGGGTCCCTCCCACGAGAGACATTCCTCTGGGAACTTCTTTGGCGTGGGTCCAATTTCACGAACAACATCTTGCCCGAATTCTGCTGCAATGAGAGTCTTTTTGTCTATAAGGTGCAGACTCTCCCGAGCTGAGGCCACGCTGCTTTCATCCCAGGAGCGAGGCCTTTCCTTCCTTTGCAAGGCCTCTGTAGCTTTAACTCTTTCGATGAGACTCTAAACTGGATCACAGCTCTCTCCAGGCATCCACCTGCTCCTCTGGCATGGGCTGTGGGTGGATTTCTGCGTCCTTGTGGACTCCATGAGCTGCAGGGAAAACCTCCTGCTCCCCCCATAACCTTCACCATGGCTAGCAGAGTGTTTTCAGCTCCGGCGCCTGGAGCACTAGAGCACCTCCTCCCCCACTTTCTTCACTGACCTTGGTGTCTCCATGCTGTTCTCCCTCTACGTATTTTTACCTCCATCTCCTCCTCCTCCAACTACAAAAAAGTGAAAGAAGTGCGTGCCTGCTTTGTTTTAATTTCTTCTTAAATATGTTTTCACAGGGCGTAACTAGCACTTCTAATTAGCCCAAACTTAGCCAGTAGCATGTCCATCACCTTCAGAGCCATCAGAGATTGGCTCTGCTGGACTTGATGTAAAAACTTCTAGAACTTTCACTCAAGACACACAAGAGCCATCTTTGTGCCACTCCCCACCCCCTCAGACACCTCCCCAGGCCTACCACAACAGCTTCTGAGGAGTCTAAATTTCTCCTAAATGTTAAAAAATACTTTACTGATGTTTTGAACGAATCAAAACCACCACAGTCCATAAAATCATATACGCATTGTACATGGGTGTGCTCCTTGGCATGATTCCACCTTTGACGAGGGGGCACCTGGGATCCTATTAAAACCAAGGTAAAACCCTTTTCCCTATACTGCTGTGTCTGCCTCTTATTTTTACCAGCTTTTAAGGCATCAATCTAATTAGGCTATCTTCTCTCTCCCCCCTCTTTTGGTGGGAATTCTAGCAGACAGAGCAGAAAGGAAAGAGGAAAGCATACTGGAATTCATATGAATGGTAACTGCTATTTTAAAGTTAAAAGCATCTTTATGTTGCAGAGCCCAAAGCCTGGCAGATCGGTCCATGATCAGTAGCAATTTCTCGAAGGCAGTATCTTCCTTCTGTGGGGCCTAGCATTCCCAAACGCTGGACAAACAAATATATATGTAACAGCAACAGTTAGAAATGTGACAATCACTAATAGAACTTACTTGGTTTTAGCAGTTTGTTACAATAGCCAACCATCCTTTTGAAACCTTTTCATTTAAAAGAAAATTATTTTTGTTTGATTTACATATGGTTATATCTCAATTTTGCAAATTTAGATTTAAGTTTATAAGCTAATGTGGCCGTTTTTCTATGTGCATGCGTTAAAAAGGGTACCGCTCTCATTTCTTTCTGGCTTACTTACCCTTTTCCATCTGAAGCCATACTTGCTATTACAATTATTACAAGGTTCTGCTAGGATAGCTGACTGATCCAGGAATAACACTGTGGATAACACTGTTCTGGAAATACAAAAACCAAAACAATTTAATGTGATTCATTTTGGTGTTGCAGCTTTTAACAGATTTACTGTATATTATATTGTCCAATATGGTTCTTTCATGTTCCTCTTTGTCTGGAGTTAATTATATTCACATTAGAGAGGAGTCTCTGGCTGTAGATTTCACAGTTGTGAGGGTAGTCAGCAGTTCTTTTTGCTTCTGTGGCTTGAGTGGCTCCTTGTCTCACGTCTGGATACACTTAGCTTTTTATCTGATGAGGACACACTTGAACATTCAAAGTTGTTAATTGTGGCTAGCACAGACCTTTCTCATGGGAACTTTTCTCTTTTCTTCCTGTGTTTTATAAACAAAGATAAAGTTTGGATGTTATTAAAAACAGTTTCTCAGATGTGGACAGTTCAGGCCTGGCCAATCAGGCCTAGGGGGAGGCTTCGAACTGACCAATCTGGGTGACCTTTGAAAATCTATATAAGTTGGAATTAAATAATAAAAGCTCTTTTTTATGCCATGCTGAGAATCCGGGTCTTTTTCTCTGCTAGCGGCTCAACAGTGACAGTTAATGATATTAAAACAAACTTGCACAGTGATAACACATGTTAGAGTGGGGAGAAGTGATGCCTGATGGGTTTTTTTGTATTTTTTATTTTACGTTTATACTCTCTTTATATATATCCTTTATATATAACCTTTTACCCTTCCCCGTTCCTGTACTTTTTACTCCCTGTATCTTAACCCTACATGTCTATCACCCTAGTACCCCTTGCCCTGCTCAGAATCCTTTGGGGAAGACGAAACATATCCACAATCGCAAAAGCATGACGCACAACCTTGAACAGGGCCCCCATCACTGAGACATGTTTTTTGTAAACTAAGTAGTAATCTTTTGGGGGGGGGGGGCAATTTTAATAAGGGGGCAATTACTTCATTTGTTAGACTTCTTATTGGAGACTTTTAGATAGGTATTCTAATCTAAGCTGTCCATAAATTGTATACGGGGATATCGTCGGGGCTTTGGCTGGCTTGTTCGTTGGTGCGCATCTGGGATCCTATTAAACCAAGGTAAAACCCCTTTCCTAAACTGTGTGTCTGCGTCTAAAAATTTTACTAGCGATTTAAGGCATCAGTTCTGGCAAGCCAGGCAGGAGGAGAAGGAACCCCGGGTTCTGATTTTGGACCGAGAAACACCCCGCTGTATCCCCCACTTGCCGGCACTAGGGGAGGGAGGCGGCGATTCGGGATCGAAATCCGGGGAGTTTTCCAAAGACCAGAAACACAGCTAGAGAGGTAAGATCAAAGGGGTTGTTTTATGGTTTTATAGATAGCTAGCTAGCATTTGAGAGATCTCCAAGGGTGAGAGCATGGCCAGGGAGGCCATAAAAAGGGGGGTTTTTTAACCGCTCCGCTCCCACAGGGTGGGGGGATTGTGAGGAGGGAGGGACGCCCCTCGCTAATACTCACAGGGAGCCGCATAGAGCTCACGGGGAGGCTGTGGCTCAGAAGGGGCTGCGGCCCACAGGTTGAGGTGTGGGTTCAACTACCGCAGTTCGAATCCCGCCAGGGTTTCTAAGCTGAACACGCGTGGTTTTCAGGCTTGTTTTCTTTGCTCTGCTGGTTCTGTGCTAATCTATAGGTTAAGAACTTTTTCCTACTGTTTCTTTCTGTTTATAAGATATGGGTGGTGTGCTATCTACCAACCCAAGAATCCCACAGGATTCCCTGCTGGGTTTGATTTTGAAAAACTGGAATCTGCTGACAGTACGAAGCGTTGATTTACATTCCGGTGAATTAACCAGACTTTCACTGTGGGTGTGGCCTGTGTTGAAACTGGAAGGGGGGAGTAAATGGCCTCGGTTGGGCAGTTTAGATAATGAACTTATTACAAAGTTACTCATAGAACTCCGAGTTCAGGGCAAGTTTAAGGAGTTAAGATATGCAGAATTGTTTTCTATATTTCTAAATCGAGAAGAAGCGTATAAGCAAATGAAAGAGAACCGCTTTGAGATAGCTTTACAAAAATTAGAAAAGAAAAAAGATAGACAGAAACAGCCCCCGACGAAAGATGAGGAGATAGACATGACAGACAGACTTGGTGGCACCAGATTTATGAAGGGGGGCATCACACCAGCCGCAACAGGGGCCGGTGCCCCCTCTCCTCCCCCCTCTTCCTCCTCCTCCTCCTCCCCCACTGCCATTCTGGCCATCTACCCCCCCACTTCACCTACTTGATACAGCATGGGGAAAAGAGGAGGTGTGGCCGCCTCCTCCCCCACTGCCACCATCCCCTGACCGGTCGGATGACGAGGATGAAGGCGGGAGCAGGGGCAGAGACAGGGGTGGAGTCAGGGGTGGAAGCAGGGGCAGAGGCAAAGGGAGAGACCGGGGGCGGAGGGAAGGGCGGAACTGGGGCAGATCGGGACGGAGAAGTAAGCACGTTTACCGCTGGCCCCTCCCAGACTGGGGAAAGGGGGGCGGTAGGCAGCACCCTCTCCACAGCTCCACTAGAGCTGAGAGGGAAAAAATCCAAATCAAACGTGAGTCAGACGAATCCAGTGTAGATGTAGATAGCTCGGAAGGGGAAGGAGAAACCGAGGCTGAAGCTGCAGGCAGCAAACCTGCTGGGAAGAAAAGGAGGAAAATAGCCCGGGAAGCTATCAGAGCTGCCAGTCCGGTAACAAAACATACTAAGTCTAAGAGAGATGAATCAAAGAAGGAGGAACCTGTCCTAGAAGTACCTCTAAGGCAGGCTGTCGGGAATCAAGGGATAGTTTATATCAAAACTCCTTTCTCGCTCAGAAAACTCCGACAATTGAAAGAATCAGTTGGAACATACAGAGACAATCCAGAGAAAGTAGCCATGTGGTTTAAATTAGCTATCAAGGCACAAAACCCAGATTAGAGTGACCTGAATGTAATGTTAGATGAAGTACTGGATAGTACAGAAAAGGAGATGGTTATCAAAGCTGATATAAATGCTATGGAAACTCAAATTGCAGCTAGAACCATTCAAGGACCTGTTGGTAATATTTTTCCTTTGATAAATCCAGGTTGGGATCCCAATGTGCCAGAGGAAATGGCCAGATTAAAACAGTATCAAAAGTGGATAGTTATTGGACTAAAATGTGCTATTCCTAAAGCGATTAATTGGGCCAAAATATATGAAATTAGGCAAGGTCTAAATGAGACCCCCACAGATTTCCTGAACAGGCTCAAAGAGGCTGCACGGAAGTACACAAACTTGGACTTGGATTCCCCATTGCAGCAATCTAATTTAGCCTACATATTTGTAGGCCAATCTACACCTGATATAAGGAAAAAGCTGCAAAAATTGGATGAGTATGATCTAAATAAGTTGTTGAATGTGGCCTGGAAAGTATATCAAAATAGGGATTCAACAGATAAGGATACTGGTAAACCCCACTACAAGAAGAAACAGGGTCAGGAGAAAAGAAAGGGTCCCCCTCACCCTCCTCTAGCCGAGGACCAGTGTGCCATCTGCAAGAAGAAGGGACACTGGAAGAATGAGTGTCCAATGCGGGCGAAGGAGACGCCCACGTCTTCTCAATTAGCTGTGAATGGGAATTGACGGGGACCGAAGGCATTATCCACCCCAGCGGAGCCTTCGGTTATAATTAAGCGGGGGAAAGATGATGTTGAATTTTTGGTTGATACGAGGGCAACATATTCTGTGTTAAATACTTTAAAGGGGAAACTGAGTCAAGATACTGTAGATGTAATTGGTGCCATGGGGGTAAGTGAAACAAGGCCTTTCTTTCAACCTTTAAGATTTAAACTAAAGAAACATTGGGTGACTCATCAATTTTTATATATGCCAAATTCTCCAAAACCATTGTTGGGCAGAGATTTATTGGAAAAATTGGAGGCAGAAATTAAATTTTCCAAGGAGGAGGGAGTGAAAGTTATAATTCCTGAATCTAAATTTGTCGAAGCAGCTACTATTCTTATCCAGGAATGTTGTAGACAAATTCCTAAAGAAGTTGAGGATGCGGTTATTCCAATAGTATGGGCCAGTGATTTTCCCGGGAGATCCAAAAGAGCTGAACCTGTGAGTATTGCACTCAAAGCGGGAGCAACACCGGTAAGGCAGAAACAGTACTCTCTGAAATTAGAAAGTCGTAGGGGACTGGCACCTGTAATTGAGAAATTTCTCAAATTTGGGTTGCTAGTAGAATGTGAGTCCAAATACAACACACCCATCCTGCCAGTAAAGAAGGCTGATGGTAAGAGTTACAGGCTAGTGCAGGATTTGATGGCAATCAACAGAATTACAGAGGACATACATTCAGTTGTACCAAATCCCTACACTTTTCTGACCACCCTAACAAATGAATTAGGGTGGTTCTCAGTCTTAGATCTCAAAGATGCCTTTTTCTCTATTCCAATCCACAAAGATAGCCAGGAGCTTTTTGCTTTTGAGTGGGAAAATCCTGAGACAGGATTGTTGGAACAGGACGATGTCACTCTAAAAACAACATCTGTTGTAAACCCTGCAATGTTTTTGTCATCCACACTGCTCGATAACGTACCTGAGCATAACTGTTTGCAGACAATAGAAAAAACCTACTCCAGTAGACCAGACCTGAAAGATGTGCCTCTGGAGAATCCAGATTGGGAACTTTTTACTGATGGAAGCAGTTTCATATGGAACGGTAAGCGTATGACAGGCTATGCAGTGACCACCACAGATGAAGTAATTGAGGCAAAAGCCTTACCTTCAGATGTATCATCACAGAAAGCTGAACTGATTGCACTGACCAGAGCTCTAGAAATGAGCGATGGGAAGAAGGTAAATATATGGACTGATTCCAAATATGCATTCAGTGTTGTTCATGCCCATGGAGCTATTTGGAAAGAATGTGGCCTGCTGACTGCTCAAGGTAATGGCATTAAACATGCCAAACAAATCCTAGCACTCCTGCAGAGCATCTGGAAACCTACAGAAGTAGCTGTCATGCACTGCAAAAGTCATCAAAAGGAGAAAACAACTCCTGAAGTGGGAAATCGCTTTGTTGATGAAATGGCAAGAGGGATAGCAGAAAAAGGCATTTTTGCAATAGTGCCACAGAAGGAGGTAGATCTGACAGGGTTTACTCCAAAATATGATCAGAGTGACCAAAAGTTAATTAAATCTCTTAAGGCCGAAATTAAGGAGGGTGAGTGGGCTGTTACACCGATAGGCCAGGTTGTAGTCCCACCCCCGATCCTTCGAGAAATAGCGCAAAGAGAACATGAGAATACACACTAGGGAACAGAAAACCTTTTAAAACATCTAAAGAAAGTAGTGATAGGGAGAGGAATGACTGACATTGTGCAGTCTGTAACAAGCAAGTGTGAAACCTGCTGCAAAAACAACCCTGACATGTCGCTGTTGAGCCGCTAGCTGAGGAATGAGCCAGGTTCTCAGACAAGGAAAGAGAGAAGAGACCTTTATTGTTTTGATTTCCACATATATAGAGTTTACAGAGGTCACCCAGATTGGTCAGCCCGAGACCTCCCCCTAGGCCCAATTGGCCAAGCCCGAACTGACCTAATCCATAGACGTTGTTTGCAAAACATCCAAACTTTATCTTTGTTTATGAAATATAGCAAAATGTTCCCACGGGAAGGACCTGTGCTAGCCACAGCTCCCCCTTTTGTTTAAGATCAGAAGGCATTGCTTGTGAGCCCCAGTGGATCAGCATGAAGGATCTGTTTGGTAATGGCCAGTTACCAAACAGAGCCTGGTCAAAACTCAAGAAGGAGTCTGTCCGGAGGTGGCCAGCCACCGAACAGAGCTCGAACCAGATGCTGATTAAGGTGGTCAAAGAGGCCCCTTGCAATACCCTAGATAGAGTATATATAAAAACTAAATCTACATATAAATCTGTAATTCAACAAAACATGCTTTCAAAGTCCTTGCTTTCTGACTCCATAAATGAGTTTCAGTCTCTGCTTGTGGATGGACTGGCTTCTTGGTCATCATCAGAAGGATCACTCGGTTGGTGTTCGGCATCCTGGTTGTTATTTTGAGGTTGCTGGTTCTGTCTTGGGAGCCGCAGATCAGGGCGGACGCATTTTGCAGGCAGCCATCGTACCCCAGTATCTGTGGAGACGCAAGCATACCCTCGACCCCAAGCAATAAGCTCATGTGGGCCTTCCCAGGTGTTAGTAAGTAGGTTCCGTTCCCATACCTTCGCCCGGGGCAAACGCAACTCGCCCAATGACTGCAATGAGAGAAAATGGTTCAAAATCACAGGATTATTCGAATTTGGTGGCACTGTAAGGTGATTGATTGTGTACAAAGCTTTTTCCAATCGACTCTCTGGTGTTTCCCCATGCATTCCCCCTCTTTGCCTTTCCAAGACACGCTTCAGAGTACTGTGAGCGTGTTCCACAATGGCTTGGCCAGTAGGAGAATGCGGAATACCGAACGTGTGGTCTACACCCCATAGGTGTAAGAACTGCCGTGTCTTCTGTGAGGCGTAGGCAGGACCATTGTCGGTTTTCACAGTGGCTGGCACCCCCAGGACCGAGAAGGCTAATTTCCAATGGGCAATGGCATCACGACTTTTCTCTCCAGTATGGGCAGTCGCCCACATAGCTGAAGAGAAAGTGTCAATAGACACATGCACATACTTGGCCAAATTCAGGAATGTGTGTCACATCCATCTGCCACAGCTGCAAGGCCTTTAGACCTCTGGGGTTCACCCCCGATGGCAGAGGAGCAGCGAGTCCGTGGCAGTCAGCACAAGCGCTGACAATGTCACGAGCCTCAGTTGGTGTCACTTGAAACTGCTTCTGCAGGGTATGTGCACTTTGATGAAAGAAATTGTGCGATGCCTTGGCTTGCGCGATTTTGTCAGGCTGAGGTGCCACCCATGCAGGGTTGGCTAGCATGTCAGCCCTGGCATTGCCTTCTGTTATAAAGCCTGGTAAATTGGTGTGGCTTCGAATGTGCAGAATATAATATGGATGCACTCGAGCCTGAATCGCCTTCCACAGGGTTCGCAATAGCGAAAACAGAGTCGCATTATTGACTTCTTTTAGAAGTGAACAATCCAAACGTTTGGTTATGTCTGCTACATAGGCAGAATCAGTGACCAGATTCAAAGGCACCTGAGAGAACCGCTGAAAAGCCATGGCAACTGCTTTCAATTCAACCAGTTGAGCAGAGCCTGTCTCGTGGCCTTTCAGCACCTGCCACTCAGATCCTTCCTTCCAGGTAACAATGGCCTTTCCTGTTTTCCCAGAACTGTCCGTAAAGACGGTGGGTCCACAGACTGGCACCCGGCTGTTCTTTGGCCGCAACATGAGATTGACTGAACTTGCCAGCTGCAGCAATTTGTGACTGGGCAGATGATAAGCAATCTGCCCTGAGAAATTTTGCAGTGCACTTTGCAAAGGAGCACTATTAGCAAGACTCCATTCGAAATTGTCCCGTGGTATCGGAACAACAATCGTTGCAGGATCAGCTGCCATCAATTGTAAACACCGATATTGGCATTTAGTTATAAGGCAGGCTATCAATTCGAACAATGTGGGTGCTGTCTTTTTTGGCTGATGGGGCAAAAAGACCCATTCCAGGATGTGCAAAGGATCATCCCATTGTTTGTTCCACTGGCCAATGATACCCGTAGGTTGGAGGTCTGGAGCAGTAATGAAAACAGTGATATCAGTAGAGGGATCTACTCGATAAACCTGATGAGCAGAAACAGCTTGCTGCACTTTGTTCAGCACTCGTCGCGCCTCGGGAGTCAATTGTCGAGGTGAGTTTAGGTCAGAGTCCCCTTTTAAAATATCAAAAAGTGGGTAAAGTTGTGCATTGGTCAGTCCCAAATACGGACATAACCAGTTGATGATGCCTAGCAACTTTTGGGCATCATTTAGAGTCTTAATAGTGTCTGAGAACTGCACCTCTTGATGCTGTATGGTTCGATCCAAAATTTGGACTCCCAAATATTTCCAAGGAGGCTGTTGTTGAACCTTTTCCAGAGCAACTTGCAACCCATAGGAGTGCAAGGCATCGAGCAGTCGAGGCTGTAACCTCCGCAACTCATCCTGGGTGCCTGCTGCCACCAGGATATCGTCCATATAATGGTAGCAGAGTGCCTCAGGAAACTGCTCACGGATTCCGGACAAGGCCTGCGCGACATACCATTGACAGATAGTCGGGCTATTTTTCATGCCCTGAGGTAACACTTTCCATTGAAATCGCTTTACAGGCTCCGCATTGTTAATTGCAGGCACAGTAAAAGCAAACCTTGGTCTGTCATTGGGGTGCAAAGGGAT
The DNA here is from genome assembly GCA_024500445.1 of Entomyzon cyanotis. Taxonomy (NCBI): domain Eukaryota; kingdom Metazoa; phylum Chordata; class Aves; order Passeriformes; family Meliphagidae; genus Entomyzon; species Entomyzon cyanotis. The sequence goes on from JAKEPQ010000794.1 coordinate 302,977, forward strand.
TGAAAAAAAACAATCCTTCAAATCAACGATCAAGATTTCCCACTCTGTGGGAATCATCGTGGGTGAAGGGCATGCCAGGCTGTAAGCTCCCCATACTTTCCATCACTGCATTGACTTTCCGGAGATCTTGCAACAGTCTCCATTTCCCCGATTTTTTCTTAATCACGAAAACCGGGGTGTTCCAGGGACTGGTAGAAGGCTCAATGTGTCCCTGTTTCAGTTGCTCCTGAACCAGCTGACAAAGGGTGACTAATTTGTTTTTTGGCAAGGGCCACTGTGGTTCCCATATAGGTGTTTTTGTCAGCCATCGTAAAGACAGCGTGGAATATGGTGCGCCCTTGCACACAGTGACCCCTATCAAAAATTTGTCGTGATCCGCACCCCCCAAGCTGCCAACATGTCCCGTCCCCAGAGGTTCACTGGAGCTGGAGTGACATAAGGCCAAATGGAGGCCGTGTGTCCCTCTGGATCCTTCACCAACACAGGTCGCTTACTCAATCGACTCTGTGTTGTTCCTCCCAACCCCACGATATTCAGTCCCACCAGGCACAAAGGCCACGTAGGAGGCCACGAAGCGGCGGAAAGGATCGTTGCATCAGCACCTGTATCGATCAAACCTCGGACTCGAACTCGATGTGGACGTGCTTTCGGCATGATGAGGGTACATGTCATCTGTGGTGACTCATTGGAGATAGATGCAGCCCAGTAGACCTGCGGAAGTCCTGGCAGTTCAGTGCCGTCACCTCCGCCAGCTTGCTGGTCTACCCTGGGAACGGAAGACTTACAAGGCAACAAGTGAGCAAGGCAAGTGTGCGCAGGAATGGTGACAGGAGGATCAGGAGTGGAAACCGTAGCATGAATTTGGCCCTTGAAACCAGCATCTATGAACTCTGGAAGAACCAGGATTCCTTGGCTAGTGGCCTCAGGCCCTGCCGTGAGCAGTGCACCAGTCCCCTGATCCAGGGAACCGTCCACCTCCAAGGGAACCCTGTGGGCATCGTCAGATTCTAAGACGACTGTTGCTGCGGTATAGGCGTTGACTCGGGCTGAGCCTTTGGTGCCTCCTCCACATTGACCGGGTAAGCCTGAGCCATCACCCTGTTCTGGGGGAACTGTTGTGATGGGGGCAAATCCCCCTTTTTGCACCTGTCTTCACGTTTCCCGACAGGGGTCGACCATCTACATGGTACTGTGACCTGCAGTAGTCTGAAGTGTGACCTGGCCTACCACACCTCTTACACTGAGGAGTCTCGGTCCCTGAATTTCCCTTCTTCCCGGAATTATCTTTCTGTTTAGATCTGACCCGTTTCCGTTTGTTGCCAGATTTGGGCTGTTTTTTATCCTGATCAGTGGGTCCCTGATCTGAGGACAAAAATGCAGCCAAGGCGACTTTTCCCTGATTTTCTGACTGCACCCTGGTGCAAGCTCGCATCATCTCTTGCACAGAAGGATCCCCCGGTAGGGCATTGATGATCCTTCTACATTCGTCATTGGCATTGTCTCTTGCCAAATGTTTCATCAGGATCTGTCTTGTGGACGAATCATCAACCTGCTTTTCCAAAGCTGCTGCCAGCTTCTCAAGAAATGACATGTAAAGTTCAGATTGCCCCTGCCGTATCTGTGTATACCGTGTTTGCGGGGCAACTATTTCAATAGTTTTCAAAATGGCTCCCATACCAAGCTGTTGGGCTTGCTCCAGGATCCGAGGATCCCAGGCAGCCTGAACGTTGGGGTTAGTATAAGGTCCCTTACCCATGAGGACCTCAGCCCCAATCAAGCGCCTAGGATCCTCAGCAGGCAAGGATGCATTCTTCCTCACCTGTTCCTCAACCATCGCTTTCCAATTGTCCTCAAAGGCGTTGTACTGCATGGGGTGAAACAGCACCTGAGCGAGGTACATAATATCAAAAGGAGCAAGTAAATCACTATTTATCACTCTAAGAAGTTGCATCACCACAGGAGAAGACAAACCAAATGTCGCCACTTTGGTTGCCAAATCGTTTGTGATGCGCCATGCGATGGTGGAGTGGCTGTTCCTCGTGTCCATGGCATCTGGGCCAGGCACATACACAGGAAAAGCCTGAACGTCCCCTTGCGGGAACCCACCACCATCCGAACCTGCCACAGCAGATTCACACCCCTCTCTCTGTTTGGGCACCCCAATCTTCCCTACAAGTTCCCAGTCCCCTGCCTCCAGGGCACCCTTCTTGACTGATTCCCAGAACTTCAGGGAGTCACGCGGGCGAAAAATCCCTACGCCACTGCGGCGTCTCCAAGGATTAGCCAGGACCCAATGCCCTCTCTTTTTCGTCGCCTGCACGAACCCCCGCCCAGGAGGAAGAATGTCGTCCTCATCACTGTCTGAGTCGTCCGAGCAGGGCTTGCAACCAGCATTCCCCATCACATAGGACGGAGACTGGCCGGAGGCAGCGCCCGCGCTAAGAAACTGCGCGGCGACCGGGATGGGGGGAGGGGCAGGAAGACGGCGGCGACACCAGCGCGTCGCCAGGCGCGCTCGCCAAGCCCGCCGGCACAGCGCCAGCACGCTGCGCCAGGGCTTCACTTGCCACAGAACCCGGCAGAGGAACCGGCACCTGCCCAGGGCCAAAACGTCCCCGCGCCGCCGGCACCAAGCCGGCCGCCAGGCCGCCAGGAAGTCCAGACCCCATCCGGGGACCCGGGGGACGGACTCCCGGGCCAGCCCCACACGGACCGTGGGGCCTGCAGGAACAGACCTCCATCCGCTGCCGAATCTCAGCCACCTCGGCCAGTAAATCATGGAAAAACGAAAGCGGAGGAAAACCCGCCACGCCCGGCACGGACGCTGCGTCCGCCAGGCCACAGGGAAGCCGGGCCGGCCCCGCACCCGCGGGAACGCCAGTCAAAGCCCCCGCAGCGGAAGCACCGCCCGCCGGCGACTTCTCTTCCAGCCTCACGACCGCCCCGGGGAGCGACCCTGACTGCCAGGCCCCAGCCGCAGCCAGCGGCCGAGCCGGCGCCTGCTCGCACAGCCCCGATGCCACTGGATCGGCCGCACCCGCGGCCACCGCGGCGCCGCTGTGCCCGCCGGGCTCGGCAAAACGCCGGCCTCTCCCGAGCCAGCCGCCGCCCGCGCGGAAACCCCCGCGTCGGCCGAAACCACCAGCAGATCCGTAACCGGGACCTTCGCAGCACCCCCCACCCCCACACCGCCAGCCCCTGCCGCACATCCCGGCTGCCCATGGGGGAGGGGCAGTCTGGCGCCATTCCGCAGGGGAGGGGGTGGTTTCTGAGGCTGCCCACTCCGCGGCGGCAAAGGCGGGGGGACCTGCGCGGTGGCCGCGTCAGAGCCGACCCGCAGTCCTCCATTCTTCAGCAACCCGGCTAGCTGCTCTGTCGGGTGGACATAAGTGCGCTTAGGTAGATCAGCTGGAGAAACATACTGAGGCCTCGCGGCTGCATCCGCCGCCAGGGACGGGACGTCAGAATCCGTCTGGGTCAGCACGTCCTTCACGCTCCGCCCCCACGGCCGAGAGCAGGGGTCCCACGTCCGTACAAGCCCATAGCTGTGAATCATAGAACGCTTGCCCTTCCAAAGTGTCCCAAATGTCCCTCCAAACCCCATGGAAGCGGATCGTAGAGCCGTCTTCCCGCATCCACTCCATGGCCAAAGCGCGGCCGACCACGAACCAAAACTCACAGTCCAGATCCACATCCCAAACGGCCCGGGACACGTGGCCGGCGACCCATTCAAACAAGGCCCGAGTGACCCGCGGCGACTGATCGGACGCGGGGTCATCCTCAGAGACCTCCAGAAAAGCCCGCAAGAGCCCATCCGCAGGAACGGGGAGGTCCATGTCCGAATCAGAATCAGCCATGCCTCAGGGCAGGCAGAGGGGGGGATCCGGGCCCGGGGGCAAGACTGCCGCGTACCTGCAACTGCGCGCAGCACACGTCGGTGGTCACCAGATGTCGCTGTTGAGCCGCTAGCTGAGGAATGAGCCAGGTTCTCAGACAAGGAAAGAGAGAAGAGACCTTTATTGTTTTGATTTCCATATATATAGAGTTTACAGAGGTCACCCAGATTGGTCAGCCTGAGACCTCCCCCTAGGCCCAATTGGCCAAGCCCGAACTGACCTAATCCGGAGACGTTGTTTGCAAAACATCCAAACTTTATCTTTGTTTATGAAATATAGCAAAATGTTCCCATGGGAAGGACCTGTGCTAGCCACACTGACACAACTAAAAGAGTAGTGTTAGGAGTGACCAAGACAGAGCATCTCCCGGGAGATTACTGGCAAATAGATTTTGCTGAAATGCCACGGAGGGAAGGTTACAAATATGTATTGGTATTGGTTGATACATTCAGTGGATGGCCTGAAGCTTATCCCTGTCGCACCAATGCAGCAAAAGAGGTAGTAAAAGCCTTGCTCAATCATATAATTCCAAGATTTGGGGTTCCCTTGGGGATGTCATCAGATAGGGGACCACATTTCATTGCAACAGTGGTCGGGGAAGTTAGCAAGATCCTGGGACTTACTTGGGACCTGCATACACCATACAGGCCCCAAGCAAGTGGCAAGGTTGAACGTATGAATGGAACCCTCAAAACCCAGATTAGAAAAATTTGTCAAGAAACATCTAATCCATGGGTTCAGGCTTTGCCTATAGCCTTACTGAGGGTCCGCATACAACCAAGGCAGAGGGACAATATAAGTCCCTATGAAATTCTATATGGCAGACCATATCAAGTTCCACACATTCCAGGTGAAATTCACATGAGGGGAAAAATTGATTTACAGAAATACTTAATGGCTTTGAGTTCCACTTTGCAGAAGCTCCAGAGATTCGTTGTCCTGTCCAAGCCTATAGGATTGGACATCCCTGTGCACCCGTTTCAGCCTGGAGACTGGGTCTACATCAAGTGGTGGGACAGTGACCCCTTGCAACCCAAGTGGAAGGGCACATTCCAAGTCTTGCTGACCACCCTCACTGCTGTCAAGGTTGCTGGGAAAGGACCGTGGATCCACTATTCCAGAGTGAAGAAAGCTTCTGCTCCTGAGACTACCGAGAAAACAGAGACTGATACAAATCAAGATGATGGTTCAATTGTTCCTTACATGTATGCTGTTTTTCCAACTGGTAACCATGACTCAGGGCTCAGCCCAGGAGTTGCACAATACTGTGATGAAAAACGTATCCAAAGCTCTTAATATGAGCAATTGCTGGATCTGTACTCAATTACCACCTCTAAATGGGAAGGAGAAATGGTCATTGATTGGTATTGCAATGGAAGAGGAACATACAGAAAGGTGGCAATGGATCGGGCCCAATACCACCTTGCTGCCTCCTATACCCCTGAGCGGCCTGATGGAACGTGAGAACTATACAGTTCGCTGCGTGCTCATGAATGCTACAGGAAAGGCCGTTCTTCCATCATATTGTCATAAGACCAACTTTAGAGAAATACTTAACCCAAGATCTGTAACAAAAATGAGGTTGCTGGGATAGAGATTGGCTCTGCCTTTTGAGACGGGAGTGTATTGGATATGTGATGATAAGGCCTGGAAAATTCTACCTGTAGAGACCAGGCCTGTGCCCTCGGGGCTGTAATTCCAAATATAACAATATTTGACCAAATTGAAAAACCACGTAAGAGGGGGAAAAGAACTCTTAATCCCCTCATTGAACGTCCCACAGTTTTCCATAGTATAGTGAGAGCCCTCCTTCCCACTTATGGGATAGTTGAATTGGAAAGGTCAATCGTGAATATATCGAGTGTTATTGAAAACATTGAAAAACATACTGCTGATGCAATTATAGCTTTGCAAGAAGAAGTCCATGGCCTGTCAAGGGCAATGACGCAGTACAAGATAGCTCTCAAATTCTTACTCAGCGCTCATGAAGGGGTATGCGATATTATTAATGGCAGCTGTTGTTCCTTTGTAGATCAAGATGGGAGAATCAGAGAAGATTTGGAAGAAATTTGGAAGGGAACTCAAATTCTACACGAAGTGGGTTCAAGAAATTACACCTTGAAATTTGACCAAATTTTCCACACCCTCACTTCATGGTTGCCAGACTGGGCCTGGGTGAAAGAAACATTTATAATTATTGTAATTGTAGTTATTATTTTTGCCATAGCTAGTTGTGTAAACCGATGTTGTAGATAGAGTAGTTTAGAGTAGTTAGAGACTAAACAAGGTAAAAGCTTGTTAGTCTCCAAAAAGGGGGGAAATGATGCCTGATGGGTTTTTTGTATTTTTTATTTTACTTTTATACTCTCTTTATATATATCCTTTATATATAACCTTTTACCCTTCCCCGTTCCTGTACTTTTTACTCCCTGTATCTTAACCCTACATGTCTATCACCCTAGTACCCCTTGCCCTGCTCAGAATCCTTTGGGGAAGACGAAACATATCCACAATCGCAAAAGCATGACGCACAACCTTGAACAGGGCCCCCATCACTGAGACATGTTTTTTGTAAACTAAGTAGTAATCTTTTGGGGGGGGCAATTTTAATAAGGGGGCAATTACTTCATTTGTTAGACTTCTTATTGGAGACTTTTAGATAGGTATTCTAATCTAAGCTGTCCATAAATTGTATACGGGGATATCGTCGGGGCTTTGGCTGGCTTGTTCGTTGGTGCGCATCTGGGATCCTATTAAACCAAGGTAAAACCCCTTTCCTATACTGTGTGTCTGCGTCTAAAAATTTTACTAGCGATTTAAGGCATCAGAAGGATGAATTCTTGCCTCCTTCAACCCCCCATTGGAAATTATTATGTTTTTTTGCTAGGTAGTTTTATTTTGCAACACAGCCAGTTTTGTTCTCCTCTGCAAGCACGCAGAGCTTGGTTTCGAGGGGAAGACATTGTTCACACTCTCCCTTAGCAGTGTTTATTTACATCTCCTCTAAGGTAACCCCTCTGGCTGCTTGAAGGCTCGGCTAAGCAAGCACTTGAGCAAAACACTGCTCATAAATAAAACCAACAACTCAGAGTAACCCAGGCAGGAGACTTTAACTCTGAAATAGTTAATTAAAAAATTTGGTATATCCTTTATACAAATCAAGTTTCTGAGGGTTCTTACACATGGAACTTTAATTTTTAAAAACTAAATGCCAAATACTTGTGTACACAAAAGACTTTTGAATTCACCATGCACTTGTATTTTAAGCACAATAACATTTTGGTAGTTACTTAAATAGAGGATAACCAATTATACTATCACTATTGATTTATATTCATTATCTATTATACCATTTCCCCTGGGGCTGCCTACACATCTTGGTTTATTTTAGCATAAGACTTTTCAGACAAAGACACCACAGTGTTAACTTCTGTATTTCTTCACAATACTGATGTGCATTCTGACTTTAGCCATCAAATTTCTTTCCAGTAAATTACAATCATAAATAGGAACAAACAGAAGTCTATACATTTCAAACTTATTACCCACATCTACCAATAGCGGCTGAATAAGGCACACACTTCATCATATCTACTCACTTCTTGAATAATTAAAGATTTTGTTGACAACTCCCTCCCTTAGGTATAAAATTCAAAGTAAATCAAGAGCCTTCTGTGTCTACTAGAAAAAACATCTCCTCTCAATCTAGGCCCACCTTAAAAGTTATCAAGGGCTCCTGTGTGGTAGATCTGTGGTATAATGGGAGCCCCTGACATCCTTAACAATTCATTTATATTAATCGCTGGACTTCTTCCTGAGGCTCTAGCTATTTCTACAGACATTTCCACTTCCAGTGTCTCTCTGCCCTGCAGATAGCACACTGATCCCTTCCCAAATGGCTGCTTCAATCAGCTTTCTCCTGCAGAGGAGGGAATGCCTTTGCCACGTCCTGGTGGCCAACTGCATCTCCTCCGTCCCAGGGGCCCCACAGTTTATTCCTCTGGGGCTGCAATAGCTTTGGCATCATCTTTGCCTTTGCCTTTTCCTTATCCCTTCTTACATATATTTGCTGTATTTTTCTAACCAGTTCATTCAGGGGCTTATTCTGCCCTTCCTCAAGCCCCCTCCCCCACTACTGCCTGTGAGTGCTAATTCTCCCACATTTTAAAATCATTCCAGTGACCCAAACAAAATTCTTTACAGACAATCCTAATCCTTCCATGTACAATCTGCATTTCCCAGATCTCCCTTCTGCAGTGTCCAAACACAGCCCCCCCTCCGGCGCTCCCAGCGGGCACAGCTAGCAGCGCCACAGGTGACCAGAGTGTCCTGCAGCCTCACAGATGCCGGGAGGCCACTGCCACTCCTGCCCTGGGGGGTGGCAGGGTCAGGGACTGCCCAGTGCTGAGCTTGCAGCTGTCCCACAGCCCCAGCTTGGCTCCGCACCTCCCCACAGGCCCCCAGCCTGTGCTCTCAGCCCCGCACCTCTCCGCCCGCTCCTGCTGCTCCGGAAGTGGAGGATAAAGGTGTCCTGCAGCTGGCCCTGAGTCAGCAGGCAAAATTGGAGAACGAGATGGGGGAAGGTGCTGAAAAACATCCCAATCCTCACCCATTTTCTCTTTCTCATCTCTTCCCTCTTCTTCCTTCTTTCTTTTACTTTCTCTACCTGCTACCGGACTCAACATCCCTTCAACATGCCCACTCTTTCTACTACAACACTCTACACAACTATATTCCAGAGATTTACTTCTATTATCCTTCTTTAAAGCCCCTATCATAGACTGTTTTGGCTTTCTTGGTAACCAACCACATTTCTTCCATAAATCTAGATTTTTTTTCAATTCACAGAATAAATACACTCACAAATATCAGCTACACACACACAGGAGTCCCAAAGGGATACCTATTAGACTCAACTAGTTACTTTTATCCCGCGGGCATCCCTGCATGAATTTATATGCCAGCAGAATACAAATTAACAGAGGTAATTTGCACACACAGTACACGCACAGACATTCCAAAAAATTTAAAAAGCACTTGAGCAAATAGACAATGTCACTTCCTCTCACAATTAATACAAGCGCACAAAGTCCAAGCCTCACAACTGTTTCCACACACTAAACACAGGATTTCAAAAGGACAATCAAATGGAGCTATATTAGAAAGGTGTTGGGGATCTGGGTGTTCTCAATTCAGTAACTAAAATCTTTCCCCTCCAATAATACAATCTGCCACCCTCCAGATACTCCAAACCAATGGTTTATATATGATTTATACTCATTCACTCTTTGCCAGTCGCTTCGCTTTTCTCTGGCCATTTCTGTCGCCAGATAACGGAACCACAGATAGAGCTCCACTCTCACTTCGTGTCCCAGACACGTCTCATTTGTTCACACTCACACAGCAACAAAATAACAACAGACAGAACAAAAGTAGCAGTACGATGGTGCAGTACAGTGGGGTCCAACCCCTTAAAGGTACCTTTCCTGACAGTGGGGTCCAACCCCTTGCCCAGGACTAATTTTGAGAGACCCAGTCTTAACCCACCGTCGGGGACTTGTACCCTGGACCTGCAGGCATTTTTGTTTTTAAAAGTAGCAAATAACTTAATTTGGTGCAGATGGTCCTTGGTCTACCCCTGCCATGAGCCAAAGGACAGCTGAGCTCTGCCTGAAAATTCAGGGTCGTGACTGGGAGGTCTGCTTACCTCTGGATCCGGCAGCCAAGCAGAGTTAGGGTCCCATCTGGGATGCCAATTTGATTCACCCCAAGCGGGCCTGTAGACACTTCAGAGACAAAGTCAGAAAAGTGGGTATTTGCTTTATTCAATGCACTGGGTGTGGGGCATTCCCTCCCCCAAACACACACACCAGCACTTCCAAAGACACAGTGTTATAGGTAAAATTCATGAATATTCATCACATTCCCCAGGATTGGAGTGGTTATACAAATCATTTCTCGGAAGTCATTAATATCATTAGCATGTGCACCACGCATGCACTGTATAGCCTGGTGGTCTTTGGAGACCCCCAAAGACCCCTCCAGGATGAACGTCCTAGTAGTCTTCATCACAATGCACTTTTCACCTTTCCCTCTGGAGCATGCGTGGTCCTTCATGGGATGATTCAGCGGTGTCTTTTGCTGGCTTCAAACAGATTCTTTTGTCCCTCTTATTTTGATGAGATTAAGGGAATCCTGTTTTTCTAGGTTTTAGAATTCACATATTCTGTCTCCCAATAGTTAACTTGAGTTTCCTATTGATTACTCCTTTCTCAATATCAGCAAGCCCATTCTTGTTTCCACTTACATATGCAAAAGAAGACAGCACTTAATGGAAATAGGGAATTGATGAAACTACTTGATCATTATCCATCTCCTAGAAGAGGTGATATAGCATTACCTGCCTTGATAATTATTTGCTAAGTCTTGAGATGGTTCACCCTACCAAAATTAAGATTAAAAATTCCTTCATTTTCATTTTCTGAAAAGTAAAAGCATAAACTACTCAGAAAAAGCTTTAAAACATGAATCATGCTGTCGTGGTTTAGGAATGGTATTCCCCAATTCAGAACTCCCATTAAAAAGACTGTGAGCCACTCCCCTCCTGCCCTGAATGGGAGGCACAAAAGGCAGAGATCGCAAGTTGAGATAAGAACAATTTTCTGGAAACAGCAATGAGATAAGAAAATGAACAGTGACAGCAACTATATTAATAACAAAAGGTACAAGAAAAGGAAACAATTTACACATAAAACAATACTGGACCATTCCACCCAGCATGCTTTCCACTGGAAGGAACACCCTTCTTAGAAGTGAGAGAGAGTCGTTTTCCTTCGCCCCTGGCAATTACATGAGGTGGTATTGAATAACACCAGGGGCTTGGCCACACCCCATCATGCTGATCTAGGCTGAATCCAGGACACATACACATTGGAAAAGTAAAAAAACTTCACACAAACAAAAGGAGGAAAAATGTTTTAAGTTAACATTATCTAAAAATAAGTTCATTATTGAAAGGAATACGGGAGTGTCTTTACAAACTGAGTCTGCTGTTAAGACCAATACTGAAAGATAGAAGAAAACAATGGGAAGGATTTTCATAGGAATTCCACTGATTGACTTACCCAAAACTGTGTAAATAAACTACAGGAACAGAAACACAAGAAAAAGAAGAAGGGAGGGTACACATTAGAAGGGGGTCTGCATTAGGTGTTTTGGGAAGTCTGTACCTCTTGAGTACCTCAGCCAATGGGGAAAGAGAGAGGGAACTGCAGCCGGGAAATTAGGATAAAAAGAGGCTGCGTCCTCTAACAGTTTGAGACACCCCATGGGAAATGCCCACGACCTCTCCCTTTATTCATGAATAAAGTTACAGGACTCCTCTGTCTCCTTTTCAGACATAAACCTCTGGTGTTTGTGGATTAATTTTCCTGACATTACTCTGTGGGGTCTGACTCAAACTGTGAATGCTTGTTATTGTCATTCTGGTTTTCAGATACACAACTTCATTTGAAACAAACTATATAGTCAAAGTTATTTGGGGATATTTGAAATTCCAAAAGTTATCTGTTCACTATCTTTTTCCTTTTTAAGCCAGCACATTAATAAGAATTGATCATTTTCTTAAAAAAACAAACACTTCCTTAAATATCTGGCATTTAGCATTCCTAAAGAAACAACCGTAAATTTCTTAAAACATTAGAAATGGACAGAACTACATACACAAATTCCTCATGATGATGAGATAATATATATCTGCTACACCTTGTTCAAAAAGACTGTGTCAATAAAGAGATCTGCTTCTGTTCTGAGGTATTCCAACAAGAATACTGCTATAAAGCTATCATCTTTGCCTTGATGCCTGATGGTTTTTTGTCTTTTCTCTTTATACTCTTTTTTATCCTTTTTATACATTTTATACCTGTCTCTAGGTGGAGAGCACTCCAAAAAAATGCCTCCCCAAAAGCCAAGGGCTTTGGTACCCCCTCCCTCCCCCCCCAATAGAATTTCTTAAATGAAAGTGGAAAAAAAAACCCCAACCTATTTATTTAACAAGACACACAGAGTGCCCTGCAAGGCACAGGGGAAGGGGAAAACAGGGGAAAAGGAGTTATTAAACCTGAGTTAACAGGTGGTAAGCTGTAGTGTCCTTATCTCAGGTGTAGTTTCCCCTCTCCGGGGGGCCCCTGGGGGCTGGGCGGAGTTGCTCCAGTAGCTCTCTGGAGGAGTCTCGTCTGCCGTCCTCCGGGGCTTCTTGGGTTTTCTTGGCGAGAAAGCGAATTGGAGAAAAGGGTCCAAAAAGGAAGATGACAAAGAGGCACCCCCTGGGGAAAAAAACTTGCAGCGTCAACAGCAGCCGCTAGCCAGTCCCAGGAGTGTCTTTTCCTCTGCCTCACTTCCCCCACAGAGAGGCTTGGGGAAGTGTTTTAAACAACCCGCTTTCCTCCCATTGGCTAAATGCAGTTAAAGCTGCAGGACCATATTTTCTGAGCATACGAACAATGATATGGGAATACACAGGATTACCCTCACCTCAGGACAATACCCTTTCCCGTTCCCTGTACCTTTCGTTTCCTGTACCTTTCACTCCCTGTACCTTAGCCCTACATGTCTATAACCCTTGTACTCTTATATTTAGCCTAGTTCGGAGTTCTTTGGGGAAGACGAAACATCCCTACTATCTCAGAACTAGAGGCTCCAACCTTGGATGGGACCTCCTCTCTGGAACATGTTTTTGTAAACTAGATTGTAGCCTCATTTAGGGGGACAATTACTTCATTTGTTAAGTTTCTTATTGGGGGATTTTAGGTAGATATGCTAATTTGTAAGGTCCATAAAATTGTATACGCATTGTACATGGGTGTGCTCCTCGGCGTAATTCCAACTTTGACAAGGGTGCACCTGGGATCCTATTAAAACCAAGGTAATACCTTTTCTTCTCTTATACTGCTGTGTCTGCCTGTTATTTTTACCAGCTGATAAGGCATCAGTTCTGGCAAGCCAGGCAGGAGGGAAGGGGACCCCGAGTTCTGATTCTGGATTGAGAAACACCCCACTGCACCCCCCCCACTTGCCGTCACTATACGGGAGGGAAGCGGCGGTCTGGGATTGCGAAAACCAGGGAGTTTCCGAAAAACCTACTGCAGAAACACAGCAGGAGATGGTGAGAACAAGGGAGAAGGGTTTTATGGTTTTATTGCTAGTTAGCATCTGGGGGAGATCTCCAAGGGCAGGAGTGTGGCCAGGGGGCCATAAAGGAGGGGCTTTTGCAACCTACTCCACTCCCACAGCAGGGGGCTGTGAGGAGAACGGGACGCTCTTCGCTACTACTCACAGAGGGCCACACAGCAGCTCACGGGGAGCTGTGGCCCAGGGTTGGGGGTGTAGGTTCTTCTACCAAAGGGTGGTGGTTCGAATCTTGCCAAAGTCTCTAAGCCCCCAGCGTGCTCTTTTTTAAGCTTGCTTTCTCTACTCTGCTGGGCGTGGGAACTGCAGGTTCATTTCTCGCGCCAGACTCTAGGCTAGGAACATTCTTTACGGTTGTTTCTTTCTGTTTATGAGCAAAATATGGGTGGTGCATCTTCTACTAACCCAAAAATCCCACAGGATTCCCCGCTGGGCCTGATCTTTAAAAACTGGCATGTCTTATCAGAGAAAAAAAAAACCCTGAACACAGGGGAACTCACTAGGCTTTCACTGTGGGTGTGGCCTGTGTTGAAACTGGAAGGGGGGAGGGAAATGGCCCCGTCTAGGTAGTTTGGACAACCAATTAAGTACAGAACTACTGGTAGAGTTTTGGGTCCAGGGCAGGTTTGATGAGTTAAGGTATGCAGAGTTGTTTTCTATATTCCTGACTCGAGAAGAGGCGTACAAACAAATGAAAAAGGGCTGCTTTGAGATGGTTTTACAAAAGAGGAAAAGGAAAAAAGATAGGAAAAAGCAGCCTCTAACCAGAACTGAGGAGATAGACATGACTGACATGGATTTGGTAGCACCCGCTTTGCGTGGAGGGGAACATACCCCCAGCCGCAAAAGGGGCCAGCTGGGCCGGGGGGGGGAAGCTGGCCAGCGCCCCCTCCCCCTCCCACTCCTCCTCCTCCCTACTCTGCTGTTGCAGCCGTCAGCTCCCCCCCTTCATTTTGTTGATATAGCGCTAGGGATGGGGGATGGGTGGCCACCACCCCCTCCGCTGCCACCCTCCCCAGATCGCCCTGACAGTGAAGATGAGGGAGGAGCGGGGGCGGGGTGGTCACCACCCACTGGCCACACTGAGGGCGGAGGAAGGGTTGGAGCAGGGGCGGGCTGATCACCGCCCACTGGCCACACTGAGGGCGGAGGCAGGGGCGGATCCAGACAAGGATGGAAGCGTGTCTGCCGCTGGCACCTCCCAGGCTGGGAAAGGGGGGAGCAGCGGGCGGCATTCGCTTCACCACACAACTAGAGGCAAAGCTGAGAGAGAAATAGCTCAAATTAAACGTGAGCCAGATGAATTCAGTGCAGATAGCTCTGAGGGGGAGGAGACCGAGGCTGGGGCTGTAGCCACAGCAGCCAGCGGGCTTACCGGGGAGAAGGGGAAAATAGCCCGAGAGGCTATAGGAGCTACTAGTCCGGTCGCGAAACGTACTAGATCTAAGAAGGATGAACCAAGGAAGAGGCTGTCCTAGAAGCACCTCTAAGGCAGGCTGTCAGGAATCAAAGAGTGGTTTATATCAAAACTCTTTTCTCCCTCGGAGAGCTCCAACAATGGAAAGTCAGTCGGGACATACAGGGAAAACCCAGAGAGGGTAGCCATGTGGTTTGAATTAGCCATCAAGGCACAAAACCCAGATTAGAGTGATCTAAATGTAATGCTGGATGAAGTAATAGATAGTACAGAAAAGGAGATGGTCATCAAGGCTGCTGTAAATGCTATAGAGACTCAGATTACAGCTGGTACCCTTCAAGGACCTGTTAGTGATATTTTTCCTCAGACAAATCCAGGGTGGGACCCCAATGTGCCAGAGCAGATGGCCAAATTAAAACAGTATCAAAAGTGGATGGTTCTTGGGCTAAAATATGCTATCCCTAAAGTGGTGTATTGGGCCAAATTATATGAAATTAGACAAGATGTAAATGAGACCCCTACAGACTTCCTGAATAGGCTTAAAGAGGCTGCACAGAAATACACAAATTTAGATGTAGATTCCGCTATGCAGCAATCCCACTTAGCCTACATATTTATAGGCCAATCTACAACTGACATAAGGAAAAAGATGCAAAAAATGGATAAGTATGATATAAATAAGTTGTTGAATGCAGCCTGGAAAGTATATCAAAATAGAGATCCAACAGATAAAGATACAGGAGATAAGGGAGATAAGAGGGTAGACCCCGACACAAGAAGAAACATGGTCAGGGGAAGTCAGCTGGTAAACAAAAAAAGGGTGCCCTTCACCCTCTTCTAGCTGAAGACCAGTGTGCCAACTGCAAGAAGAAGGGACACTGGAAGAACAAGTGTCCAATGCAGGCGAAACAGACACCCCTAGCTCCTGAGTTAGCTGTGAATGGGAACTGACGGGGACTGAAGGCATTATCCACCCCAGCAGACCCTTCGGTTATAATTAAGCTGGGGAAAGATGATGTTGAATTTCTAGTTGATACGGGAGCAACATATTCTGTGTTAAATACTTTAAAGGGGAAATTGAGTCAAGATACTGTAGATGTGATCGGTGCCACAGGGGTAAGTGAAACAAGGCCTTTCTTTCAACCTTTAAAATTTAAACTGGGAAAACACTGGGTGACTCATCAAATTCTATATATGCCAAATTCTCCAAAACCATTGTTGGGCAGAGATTTATTGGAAAAAATGGAAGCAGAAATTAATTTTTCCAAAGAAGAGGGAGTGAAAGTAATAATTCCTGAATCTAAATTTGTCAAAGCAGCTACTATCCTCATCCAGGAATGTTGTGGAGAAATTCCTAAAGAAGTTGAGGATGCAGTTATTCCAATAGTATGAGCCAGTGATTTGCCTGGGAGATCCAAAAGGGCCAAACCTGTGAGTATTGCACTCAAAGCAGGGGCAACACCGGTAAGGCAGAAACAGTACTCTCTGAAATTAGAAAGTCGTAGGGTACTAGCACCTGTAATTGAAAAATTTTAATTCGGGCTGCTAGTGGAATGTGAGTCCAAATACAACACACCCATCCTGCCAGTAAAGAAGGCTGATGGTACAAGTTACAGGCTAGTGCAGGATTTGAGGGCAATTAACAAAATCACAGAGGACATACATTCAGTTGTACCAAACCCCTACACTTTTCTGACCACAGTGACAAATAAACTAGGGTGGTTCAAAGTTTTAGATCTCAAGGATGACTTTTTCTCTATTCCAATCCACAAAAATAGTCAAGAGCTCTTTGTCTTTAAGTGAGAAAATCCCGACAAAGGAAGAAAGACTCAACTAACTTGGACAGTGCTACCCCAAGGGTTCAAGAACAGCCCAACAATATTTGGACATCAGCTGTCAAAAGAACTAGTAGACTGGAGAAAACAAGAACCAAGAGGAAAAATCCTTCAATATGTTGAGGACATCCTGATTGCAGCCAAAACACAAGATGACTGCATCCAGCTCGCTGTAAGTCTTTTGAATATTTTGGGCATGGGCAGATATCAAGTCTCAAAGGAAAAGGCACAGGTTGCCAAAGAAACAGTAGTTTACCTGGGGCTGGAAATTTTCTGTGGTCATCGACAACTTAGCAGGGAACGGAAAGAAGCTATCTGTCGACTTCCAGAGCCCCACACAGTTAAAGAGATGCAAGCTTTCCTCGGTATGGTAGGTTGGTGCCAACTTTGGGTGGCAAGGTATGGAAGACTAGTAAAGCCTCTGTATGAAACCCTTAAGACAGCTGAAAAAGGGACCATCAACTGGACAGAGAAAGCAAGGTCTGCATTTAAACAACTAAAACATTCCTTGATGTCTGCTCCAGCTTTGGGGCTGCCAGACCTAAATAAGCCCTTTGAACTTTTTACATATGAGTGGCAGAATGTTGCTCTAGAGGTACTGGCACAATACCTTGGAGACCAGCAAAGAGCTGTAGCCTATTTTTCAAAACAGCTAGACAATGTTAGCCAAGGGTGGCCTGGGTGTCTAAAAGCCGTGGCAGCAACTGTTATCCTAATAGAGGAGGCTCGGAAATTCACCCTCGAGCAGCACATGGTCGTGCATGTACCCCAGGCCGTGATTTCTGTGCTGGAGCAAAAGGGGGCACACTGGTTATCCCCTAGCAGAATGCTTAAATACTAGGCTGTGTTGTTGGAACAGGATGATGTCACTCTAAAAACAACATCTGTTGTAAACCCTGCAATGTTTTTTCATCCACATTGCTTGATGACATGCCTGAGCATGACTGTTTGCAGACAATAGAAGAGACCTATTCCAGTAGACCAGACCTGAAAGATGTGCCTCTGGAGAAGCCAGATTGGGTACTTTTTACTGATGGGAGCGGTTTCATACGAAACAGTAAGCGTATGACAGGCTACGCAATGACCACCATAGATGAAGTAATTGAGGCAAAGGCCTTGCCTTCAGATGTATCATCACAGAAAGTGGAACCGATTGCACTGACCAGAGCTCTAGAAATGAGCGACGGGAAGAAGGTGAACATATGGACTGATTCCAAATATGCCTTCAGTGTTGTTCATGCCCATGGAGCTGTTTGGAAGGAACGTGACCTGCTGACTGCTCAAGGTAATGGCATTAAACATGCAAAACAAATCCTAGCACTCCTGCAGAGCATCTGGAAACCTACAGAAGTAGCTCTCATGCACTGCAAAAGTCATCAAAAGGGGAGGACAACTCCTGAAGTGGGAAATCGCTTTGCTGACGAAATGACAAGAGGGAAAGCAGAAAAAGGCATATTTGCAGTAGTGCCACAGAAAACAGTAGATCTGACAGGGTTTACTCCAAAATATGATCAGAGTGACCACAAATTAATTAAATTTCTTAAGGCTGAAATTAAGGAGGGTGGGTGGGCTGTTACACCGATAGGCCGGGTTGTAGTCCCACCCCCGATCCTTCAAGAAATCGCACAGAAGGAACATGAGAGTACACACTGGAGAACAGAAAACATTTTAAAACATCTGAAGAAAGTAGTGATAGGGAGAGAGAAGCCTGATATTGTACAATCTGTAACAAGCAAGTGTGAAAACTGTTGCAAAAACAACCCTGACACAATCAAGAGAATAGTGTTAGGAGTAACCAAGGCAGGTCATCTCCCAGATTACTGGCAAATAGATTTTGCTGAAATGCCACATTAGGAAGGATACAAATATGTATTGGTATTGGTTGATATGTTCAGTGGATGGCCTGAAGCTTATCCCTGTCGCATCAATGCAGCAAAAGAGGGAGTAAAAGCCTTGCTTAACCATATAATTCCAAGATTTGGGGTTCCCTTGAGAATGTCATCAGATAGGGGACTACATTTTGTTGCAGCAGTGGTCGGAGAAGTTAGCAGGATTCTGGGACTTACTTGGGACTTGCACACACTAGACAGGCCCCAAGCAAGTGGCAAGGTTGAATGTATGAATGGAACCCTCAAGGCCAAAATTTGTAATATCTGTCAAGAAACATCTAATCCATGGGTTCAGGCTTTGCCTATAGCCTTACTGAGGGTCCGCATACAACCAAGGTGGAGGGACAACATAAGTCCCTATGAAATCTTATATGACAGACCATATCAAGTTCCACACATCCCAGGGGAAATTCACATGAGGGGAAAAATTGATTTACAGAAATACTTCATGGCTTTGAGTTCCACTTTGCAGAAGCTCCAGAGATTCGTTGTCCTGTCCAAACCTATAGGATTGGACATCCCTGTCCACCTGTTTCAGCCTGGAGACTGTCTACATCAAGTGGTGGGACAGTGACCCCTTGCAACCCAAGTGGAAGGGACCATTTTAAGTCTTGCTGACTACCCTCACTGCTGTCAAGGCTGCTGGGAAAGGACCGTGGATCCACTATTCCAGAGTTAAGAAGACTTCTGCTCCTGAGACCATCGAGAAGACAGAGACTGATGCAAACCAAGATGATGGTTAAATACTTCTTTACATGTCTGTTGTTTTTCCAACTGGTAACCATGACTCAGGGCTCAGCCCAGGAGTTGCACAATACTGTGATGCAAAATGTATCCAGGGCTCTTAATATGAGCAATTGCTGGATTTGTACCCAGTTACCACCTATAGATGGGAGGGGAAAGTGGTCATTGATCAGTATTGTGATAGAAGAGGAACGTACAGAAAGGTGGCACTGAGTCGGACCCAATATTACCTTGCTGCCTCCTATACCCCTGAGCGGCCTGATGGAATGTGAGAACTATACAGTTCACTGCGTGCTCATGAATGCTACAGGGACGGCCATTCTTCCATCATATTGTCATAAGACCAACTTCAGGGAAATACTCAACCCAAGATCTGTGACAAATATGAGGTTGCTGGGATGGAGTTTGGCTCTACCACTTGGGATGGGGGTGTATTGGATATGTAATGATAAGGCCTGGAAGATTCTACCTGTAGATAAAGATCAGGCCTGTGCCCTCGGGGCTGTAATCCCACATATAACAATATTTGACCACATTGAAAAACCGCATAGGAGGGGGAAAAGAACTCTTAATCCCCTCATTGAACGTCCCACACTTTTCCATAGTATAGTGAGAGCTCTTCTTCCCTCTTATGGAATAATCGAACTGGAAAGAGCAGTTGTGAACATCTCGAGTGCTAAAGTATTGAAAAACATACTGCTAATGCAATTATAGCTTTGCAGGAAGAGGTCCACGGCCTGTCAAGGGAGATGACGCAATACAGGATAGCTCTCAAATTCCTACTCAGCGCTCATGAAGGGGTATGTGATATTATTAATGGCAGTTATTGTTCCTTTGTGGACCAGGATGGAAGAATTAGCCCCCTGTACCTTAGCCCTACATGTCTATAACCCTTGTACTCTGATATTTAGCCTAGTTTGGAGTTCTTTGGGGAAGATGAAACATCCCTACTGTTGGAAAACATAGTTTTCCAGCAAAACTTGTGTTAAGTTAAGCAAACCATATACAGGCCGCAGCACTTTGCTTCCCTGAGAATGCTTCGTGGGAAGATGCCAAGAAAGTGCAGCTGTATGCTTTGAAAGTACCGTGAGAAGTATGCTGGGAGTGACCTTGTGATTAAGAAAGAATGAAGGAGAGAACCCTGTACATGTGAGAACAAACTGCAGATACGTGTGTAACTATAATTAGTAACATCTGTAACAGTATATAAGTTTCTCGTTTGGTAAAATAAATCGAAGCTTGCTTTATATCTCATATTGAGACTGCTGTGAGTTTCCTCTCGTCGCTACGTTACCCTACTATCTCAGAACTAGAGGCTCCAACCTTGGATGGGGCCTCCTCTCTGGAACATGTTTTTGTAAACTAGATTGTAGCCTCATTTAGGGGGTGTATAATTAGAATAGGGGGACAATTACTTCACTTGTTAAGTTTCTTATTGGGGGATTTTAGGTAGATATGCTAATTTGTAAGGTCCATAAAATTGTATACGCATTGTACATGGGTGTGCACCTCGGCGTGATTCCATCTTTGACGAGGGGGCACCTGGGATCCTATTAAAACCAAGGTAATACCCTTTTTTCCCTTATAGTGCGGTGTCTGCCTGTTATTTTCACCAGCTGATAAAGCATCAGCCTAGTCTGTACACAGTGACTAGTATAGTTTACAGCATTGGTAATGATAGTAAAACTGTGATATTATAAACCCATGCCTTGTAGTTACTAGATCAGAGTATAAGAAGGCCTGCATTCTTGTTTTTTTCATCATTCAGAAGTCCAAACCCAAAGAACACGTGAAAAAAGTAGAGTTGACCACAGCTGGCACATGACGTCTTAATGCCAGCCTGTAGTTAATGATTACACCCATGCTCTGTATCATATTGACTCCATGAAGCATCTCTTCATCAAAGGCATCAAAGAATTGCATTTTTCATAGACTCATTTTCTTCCTCTCTGAAATATTCAGCCTAATGATCAGAGATCACCAAATGAACATACCTATCAAAGAGAATACAGAAGTTTGTAAGATTCTCAGGATAATTAATGAATTATATAATCATAGAATGGTTTGGATTTGAAGCAACCTTTACAGATCATTTATTTTCACTCCCCTGCCATGGGCAGGGTCACCTTCCACTATTCCAGGTTGCTCAAAGCCCTGTCCAACCTGGCCCTGAACATTTCCAGGGATCGGCATCACAACTTTTCTGGGCAACCTGTTCCAGTGTCTCACCACCCTCATCGTAAAGAATTTCTTCCTTACGTCCAATCTAAATTTACCCTTTTTCAAATTAAAACTGCTGCCCCTTTTCCTGTCACTACAGGCCCTGATAAAAAGTCTCTCTCCATCTTTCTTATAAGCCCCTTTTAAGTATTGAAAGGCTGCAATAAGGTTCCCCTGGAGAGATAATGTGCTAAAGAGGAGGAAAAATGGAAAATATAATATATTGTATTAACTCTTCTCAAGATTGTTAAAAACAATTTTGATAGTATACAACTTTAAAGCCCAACATCACA
Source organism: Entomyzon cyanotis (assembly GCA_024500445.1). Classification (NCBI taxonomy): domain Eukaryota; kingdom Metazoa; phylum Chordata; class Aves; order Passeriformes; family Meliphagidae; genus Entomyzon; species Entomyzon cyanotis. The sequence goes on from JAKEPQ010000794.1 coordinate 324,457, forward strand.
ATCTGGATATTACAACAGAAAGACATTTTTCCATAGTACTCACCTGACTAAATCTATTTAAACAAGAGTATATATTTAGAAGAGCATCTGACACAACTTCAAGACTATAACTGTAATCATATATCTTCAGGAGGCTGCACTGAAACTCCTTTTTTAAAAAAATTTTCTGGGGGCCTTTTGGCAATTCTTGAGAACAAACAAATTAGAATTATTTCTATCTATGCAGAAATTATTCCAGGATGGGAGTAGTTTTTGCTGACTACTTATTCTAGACTAGGCACATAGTCATACAGAATGTATAAAAAGTATAAGTTAAAACTGGTTTAATAATTTATATGGGTTTAGAATATGTTGGTCCCACTTGAAAACTCCAAGAATGTTTAAATGAAAGCACAAATTTGTTTTCCATAATTAAATAAGGAATTATGGCAAAATTAATCCAAACTTTTTTTTTTTTTTTACTACAGGGAGTCTTAGATGCATATTGCATGCATTTTTTGTGTGTGTGTAAAGTACTGTAGTATTTAATTTCAAACATCTACTAGTAGGCTTAAAAATTTAAATAAGGAGACTCACATTCAAGGAGAAGCAGTTCAACAATTTCTTTTGAATTTCTCATGTCACCCTTAATTGAAGGTTATACTATTAATATAAAGGAGTCTTCAGTTTTAAATTAAAATGAAACCTTGGTATTTCTCTGGTTTTAAATCAGTAATTGATCTTTGCTGCTGTTTAGCTGTTAAGGACAAATAGAGAATGCATCTCAATTAAATGCATCTTTACTGGCTTCTGGGAAAGCCTGAGATGGAAGCTTAAATAATTACTAACACACGTTATTGATGATGACACTGAAAGGTCTCACTATGCAGAATCTTCTAACTTATCAATGTGAGGAGAAGAACTTCATCTTTAGCAGAGATGTGCTGGCATAATTTCCAGTGTTATTTTCTGAAAAGTAAAAATAAAACAGGTCTCAGCAGAGGGTTGTGGGGGTGGGTGTTGCCCAGACAGGTTAACCCATTAAAAAGAAGGGAAAATCCACTGTGCACTAATTCTGTGTTTTATACTCATACGTGGAAAAACTTCACGACTTTAGAGTTGTAAAGTAGGTATGTTTATTCCAGCGCTGGGACGCATGGGGGATAGTTCCTCCAAAGGCATGCTCGCCAACAGCAGCACTTCACTTGGTTTATATCAGGTTACAGGTTACATATGCATGAAGTTACACAATGCCTCTATACATATTCATTATCTATCCCCGCTTCGTATTATAATGAGTTCAAAGTTCATTTAAATATGCTTGCGCTTGCGCAGTGCCACCTGGTTGTAGCGAGCAGGGGTCCCGGGGGTCTCTGGGGGATGAAGTAAGGAGTATTCCTCGGGTTGAACTCTTCACCCTACCTCCTTGCGCATACTCCCTGAGTTCCTAGTCCAAGTCCAAACCTTAAAGCTGACTCGGGCTGGTTTCAGGGTCCGAAAACAGGATATCCGGTCATGGTTGCTTCACCCCCATCAATGGTCTTGCATTCCTTTTGCATCCTCCCTTTCTGATTGGCAAGCGCAAAAGATATTAAGCAAGCGGTATACATTGTTTTAGCAAGCAGACCCTAGCAAATTATTATCTAACTTCTAGTCCCCTAAATCAGTACCACTATTATCAGTAACATCCCAAGCAAGTGGACTATGAGGTTTAGTTAGAGTCATAGGCACAGTTCCAATTTGTGCTAATTTTGCCATAACAGGTTGTCCTGTGGTGTAGCTATTAAATTTATAATATCAGTGACTGCAGCTGTCAGTGGGTCTGTGTTGGCATTTAAATGTTGGTAATCAACTGTAAAACACCACTGCCCAGACAGCTTTTTCACTGGACATAGCAGTGAATTATACGAGGAATGCGCTCGGGAGATGATTTGTTGTTTCTCCAAATCAGCTATAGTCTCAGAAACTCTCTTTCGTGCTGCAGCAGGAATTGGGTATTGTGATACATTAGTAGCTTTTGAATTGGGGAGCATAGGTGCTGCATGGAGCACATGCAGTATAAATTCTGAATTCTCAACTGGGTAGGAGTTTATATTAGAACCAAAGGGCTACACACTGCCATCTGTCAGATGACAGGTTTGACCATTCAAAACATCAAAGCCCAGAATATTTTCATTGTTGTCTTTAATTGCAAAGCAGACATGCGTTTCTCCCCCAGTAGCCATAAATAAACTTTAGCAGTTTTACACACAGCACCAGCTCCATTTACTCCAGTGATTTTAACTCTTTGCTGTCCAAATTGCACACCCAGCTTTTTGGCATCGTGCTGTGTTAATATTGAAATTTGTGCTCCTGTATCTATTAGAAATTTAGTTAATTGACAACAAGGACCAACTCTAATCAAAATATATGGGACATTGTTATCCATCCATTGATAAGCTTCTACTTGCTGGACTGGCAGACCCAGATGCCATCCTGATTTTATTCACTTTTTGATTCCTGCTTTTGGGAAGGAAAAGGTTAGTATTCCTCCTGGGAGCTGAGAAAGGAGTAGTCAAATAGAAAATCCAAATCTATTTGCACTTCAACCATCCTTGTTTCTTTGAGCTTTTGCCCCCTTCCACCAGCATGGCGCCCGTCAGTTCTGGCCTTGTGGATTCCCTTAATCTTATCAAGATAAAAGGGGGCAAAAGGAATCCTTTTGCCATTGAGCACAAGAAATCGCTAGTAATATTAATGACTTATGAGAAGTAATTTGTATAACCACTCCTATCCTGGGAAATGTAATGAATATTTATGAATTTTACCTATAACACTGTGCCTTTGGGAGTACTGAGGTGTGTGTGTTTGGTGGAAACAATTCCCACACATCCGGTGCACCAAATAAAGCAAATACCCACTTCTCTGACTTGGTCTCTGAAGTGTCTCTGAGCTCGATTGGGGCGAATCAGAGCTGATGCTGGTACTGGTGTTGGTGTCTTTATGTTCAGAGTTTTTTCTCCCTGATTATTGTCATCTTGTTTCAGAAATGCATCAATTTGGTTCCCTATAGCACTAATAGACTGTTTCTGAAGTGCAGCTTGCAGAATTCCTTATAACAATTCATTATTATATAACTCTTTCTACCTCTGACTTCTAGGCAGATGATCTGTAAGTCCTGGTCCCTGTGAATAGTTAGTTTGTCTGACATTATGGCCAGTGTGTTTGGTATCGCTGGGGAGATCATTCTATCCTATCTCTCAGGCATGATTTATTACATTATGCATTAATGCTGCCCAGGTGGGGATTTCCCTAGGGTTTAAGGCTGCTGCCCCACCTCTGACCAATTGTGCATTAAAGGCTGCATCTCTTTCTGATTTAATCTTGTTTTGTGATAAGGTAGGGCTTGAGTACGGCAGGGCCCCCCTTAGTGGATTTAACATATTACAGTCCACCCCTGCATTAATACGAGCATCAATAGGTTGACGCTCGTGCATGGCTTGGATGCAGGCAGCTTTTGTAATAGCAGGGGAGAGCTCAGATGAAGAATTAAGGATTAATGCCGATGACAACCGAGAGACAGTGGGTTCTGTAGCCAACAAGCTCAGGTATTACACAAGTGTGATCAATGGCCCGATGCAGGCTCATGTCTCTCTAGTGGTTAGGAACCTCAAAGAGGAGATTAGGGAGGAAGTGATGGAGGAGGTGAGGAAGAACAGTGTGGCACAAGTGCAAGTCACAGGCCCCAACACCAGAACCCGACGTCCCCCAGCTAGGGAGGGAGGGTACACCCCATGAGCTGACCTGTGGTTCTTCCTGTGTGATCATGGGCAAGACATGAGAAGGTGGGATGGAAAACCCACTTCTGTCCTGGCAGCACGGGTGCGTAAACTCAAGGAGGAAACCACTAACAAAGGGAGTTCCACTACAGTGAAGGTAACCTCAGCTTCCTGTGGCAGAACTGCTAGGTACAACAGAAGGGAAGATGATATGTCAGATCCCCTTGAAGGAACCTCTGGAATGTACACCCAGGGAGGGAATGATAACCAGGGCTAGAGGGGCCCTGCCTCCAGCCAAGTAGAGGCATGGGAAAACCATGTCTTTTGGACAGTGTGGATCCAATGGCCTGGCATATCAGAGCCACAAAAATGTGAAGTGTTGGTCGATAGTGGTGGGCAGTATACTTAAATACCATTGGGACATGTGGTAGCAGAACCCGTTTCTATTGCTGGGGTGACGGGGGGATCACAGCAGTTGACCCTGTTGGAAGCTGAGGTGAGCTTGACTAGGAAGGAGTGGCAGAAACATCCCATCGTGACTGGTCCAGAGGCCCCGTGTATTCTGGGCATAGATTTCCTCCAGAATGGCTATTTCAAAGACCGAAGAGGACTCAGGTGGGCTTTTGGAATAACTGTTGTGGAGACAGGGGGCATTAGGAAATTGAACACCTTGCCTGGACCATCAGAGAATCCTTCTGCAGTTGGACTCTTGAAGGTGGAGTTTTGTTTGTTGTTGCTGCCATTGTTGTTGTTTGCTTGCCTCGTTATACATACTAGTAAAGAACTGTTATTTCTTTTCCCATGTCTGCCTGAAAGGCCTTTAATTTCAAAGTTAAAACAATTCAGAGAGAAGGGGGGGGGGGTCATATTCTCCCTTCCAAGGTATGTTCCTGTCTTCCTTGGCAGACACCTCTTTCAAACCGAGACACTCCTGCACGTCCATTCCACCAGCCCGGTATGCCACCCTGCTTGTTATCTAAAGGGTGATCATGTAGGAGATAGGGACCAGAAGATAACACCAGGAACCCAGAACCCACTGGCCTCTTCACTGTTCAATAGGATTTGGTCTGCTGCAGTTAAACAAACACGCCACAAATAATCAGTTTCAGTTTCACCTGGCTTCTGGTTATAGCGCTTTTGTAAATTACCCATCTGATTCAGATTAAACAGGGTTGTTTTTGGGTATAATTTCCCTGTCCACCCCGAGGAGGTTTTGAAGCCTGCATGAGCATTAGCTCAACTTTTTCTACCAGCTTTTTTTTCCCTTTTTGTTCCTCCTGTAACTGTCTCTGCAGCTATTCTATTTGCAGGGACAGCAATAACTTGGTTACTTTCCTAATTTCCAGTTCAGTTTTCAGTTCTTGTTTCTCTTTAATGTTATTTTTTAATATTGGCAGGCAGCTTCTGGACAGTTGTCTAGAATTTTGCAAATAATTTCTTTATGTTTCCCATTCTTCAAATGGCATCTGGCAACTTTTAAATGTTTTTTCTCAGCTTCCTGGTCATGCCAATTATCCTGAGCCCATTTGTCTGAGAACGTAGGGCTTAGACTTTCCATGCCTTTGTAAGTAGTCAGTGATATTATTTGCCAAATTGTTACAAAAGAGTGTTTGAGATTGCTTAAAAAATCATTGGCAAGGGTATAAGCAAAAGTCTGATTTAATAATTAGCGACAAAGCACTACAAATTCGCTAGCAAGATTCACTCTACTACTTACAGGACAGTTAAGGCACAACAAGGGAAAACAAGTAACAACAAAACCAAACAAAATCCAGGCAATCAAAACAGAAATCAACCAAAAACTATCTAGGGGAGTGAGGGGAGTGTGGGTGGGTGGGTGGGTGGGTGTGGGTGCATTTGACAAAAGACAGTGAAGGCAAGGATAAAAAGGAATGCAGCCTAAAAGCTTAACACCACTCAAACTTATCAGTGCTTTAACTTAACTTATACCTTAAGCCTAATAATTTAACAAAGGAATAGCACTTAACTTATACCTAACTTAAGTTATAACTTAAGCCTTAATTATAACCATAACAATTTAACAGAAGAATAACACTTAATAGCATTTAACCTAAGTTATACTTAGCAACTTAACAGAACAACACTTAGCAACACTTAGCTTATAACTTATGTTTAACAACTTAGCAAAAGAACAACTCTTAGCAGCATTTAAGTAAGTTTATAACTATAACTTAACCTAGCAACTTAGCAAAAGAACAACACTCAGCAGCATGTAAGGTTAAGTAATAAGTCACGAGCTTACAGGCTTAACTTTCTTAGATATCTAAGGTACTTAAACATCTAAGAAAGCAGCATTTCTCCCAGATTTGCTAAATCATATGCGCAGGTGCATGCATACAGACAGAAACAATCAGTGCATGCAAGGTACCTGTGAAAAATTCCCCTCACAAGTCAGTGAAGTATTCACTTTGGATGCCTTTGCATATCCCGATGGGAGGAGGATCAGGCCTTGAGGAGTGAGGCTATCAGCCCAGGACACATGGTTGTTCAGCGAGCCTCAAAGTATAGCAAACTTGAGAGTTTGCTGGCTCTGAGGGGCATATCCCTAAGAGGGAGATTGCTGGTCACAGCCTGCTGCGGTTCCAGGAGAGCTCAAAAGGGTCTCACTTTGGACCATTGTTTATAGGGTCACAAAGAGAGTGGGCTTTAGTCATAATAATGTTTCATCCTGGCCACAGTTTGGGTCTGCACTTTCTTTGAAAGTGTGATAACAGGAATGTTATGCCATTCAGGCAAGAAAAATATTTTCCAAGGTTGTTCACAAGGAAAACAGGAGTTCGTTAGACAACAGCATTTCCTGGGAGCAAGACGGTGTTTCTGATAAGCTCAGGAAGAGCTAAGCCCAGGTGCTGTTTTTAAGGCTGAGGCCTAACAAGCATTTCTCAGATCACACTGAAGCCATGAAAGGAGGAGGGGGAATGCACCACCACAGGGTGCACTCAATCCCTTTGTCTATGTCATTAATGAAGACATTGAATAGCCCCGGTCCCAATACAGACCCCTGAGGGACACCACTTGTCACTGATGTCCATCGGGACTCTGAGTCATTCACCACTACCATCTGGATGTGACCATCCAACCAATTCCTTATCCACCAAACAGTCCACACATCAAATCCATCTCTCTCTGATATAGAGAAGGATGTTGTGGGGGACCATGTCAAAGGCTTTACACAAGTCCAGATAAATGACATCTATCGCCCTTCCCTTGTCCACTGATGTAGTCACTCCATCATAGAATGCCACTAGGTTGGTCAGGCAGTACTTGCCCTTGGTGAAGCTGTGATGGTTGTCTCAAGTCGCTTCCCTGTCCTCTATGTGCTTTAGCATAGCTTCTAGGAGGATCTGTTCTGGGATCTTCCCAGGCACAGAGGTGAGGCTGAGAGGTCAGTAGTTCCCAGGGTCCTCCTTTCTACCCTTTTTAAAGATGGGTACAATGTTTCCCTTTTTTTCAGCCACCTGGGACTTCACCTGACTACTGTGACTTTTTGAGCATCATGGAGAGTGGCTTGGCAACTACAGCAGCACATTCCCTCAGGACTCTGGTATGCATCTCATCGGGCCCCATAGACTTCTGTACTTTCAGATTCCTCAGGTGGTCATGAACCTGATTTTTACTTACAGTGGGAGGGACATTGCTCCCCCAGTCCCCATCCTGCTGTCCATCCACTCGAGAGGTGTGGGAAGAGAGGTTGCCATTGAAGACTGAGGCAAAAAATTTGTTGAGTACCTCAGTCTTCTCCTCATCCATAGTTACCAGTTTGCCAGCATTGTTGATCAGCAGGAGTACGCCTTCTTTGACCTTCCTTTTCTGGTTAATGTACTTGTAGAGGCCCTTCCTGTGATTCTTTGCGTCCCTTGCCAGGTTCAGTTCCAGCTTTGCCTTGGCTTTCCTCACTCCATCCCTACACAACCAGACTACATCCCTATACTCTTCCCAGGTCACCTGTCCTTGCTTCCATTGCCTGGGCATTTGCTTCTTGCCCTTTAGTTTGACCAGCAGCTCCCAACTCATTGCCTTCTCTTGTGGTCTCTTGCCTTCCTTGCCCAATTTCTTGCTCCTGGGGGTTGCTAGCTCTTGTGGTCTATGGAAGATGTCCTTAAAAATCTGCCAGCTCTGTTCTGCTCCCTTGTCCCTGAGGGCAGTTTCCCGAGTGTGCTGGATTAATGATAAAACTCTCTCTCCTCCGAGAGCAAAGGGCCCCGACACCCCCTCCCCCCACCCACAACAGAATTTCTTAGATGGAAGTGAAGAAAAAACCTATTTATTTAACAAAACCATGCAGAGTGCCCTGCAAGGCACAGGGGAAGGGGAAAACCAAGGGGGAAAAGAGTTATCAAACCCAAACCCGATTAAAAAAAAAGGTCCTCTTTCCTCAGACGCAGCCCCTCTCCTCCTCGGCCCCCTTGGGGGCTGGGCGGAGCTCCCCGAGAGCTCTGCTGTCCTCTGTCTCCCCTGGGTTCTCGGGCGACAAAGCAGATCGAAGAAAAGGGGTCCAAACGAAGAAAAAATGAAAAAAAGAAGAAAAAAAAAAGGAACAGAGCCCACTCCGAACAGCCGTCCTAGTGCGCAGTCTCTGCCGAGCGAAGAATTGTCCCTTCCTCCTCCTCGCTTCCCCCGCAGCCAGCCTTGGGGAAAATTTTTCAAAACAACCCGCGTTTCTCTCTGTGGCTGAACATAGTTAAAGTGACAGGACCACATTTTTTTGAGCATATAAGCCAACGATAGGGAACAAAGGATTATCATAACATCACTCCAAGACACCGAGGGATCCTCTTGACTAGCTCCTTGAAGAGCTGAAAGTTTGCTTTCCTAAAGTCCAGGGGTCTAACTTTACTCCTTACCTGACCCATATACCTCAGGAGAGGATGTATATATTTCACAATGTGTACTGATAATTTATTTTTATAAAATCAATTTTTATTTGTATCATAGTGCTTATGTATATTTCATTTATAATGCAGTTTAACATTAATAAATTAATAATTAAAGTAAATGCCTTTTATTTTTTAGGCATCCAAACATAAATATTCCTCTTAGAAGTTATTTTAATGGTAGACTTTTTTACTCATGCTTGGGGTTTTTTTTTTGCTTCACATATTAATTTTTCCAGTAGGATTTATTTACTGATTATGAACAGCTACAAATAGACTGAAAATATTACTCAAATACTATAAAGACATTATTCATGTGTGACATATTAGAATGGATTAAAAATCCTTTATCTACTTATCTACCTTTTTCTATAAAATATATTGTGCAGTAAATTTTTCATTTTTGAACAGGAACCTTATATATAGTTTCCTAATTGGACAATATTTGCAATGAATCTATATCTAGTTTTCACCCTATGTCTTAATTATTGTTGTAAACAACATTGATGAAATATAAAGGCTAAGTGGTCAGCAGGCGGCAGAGGTAGTACAAAAGGTAAGCATGAAAACTAATGAATCCTGAAAAAGAGGGAACACAGATTATTTAGTGCTGTTCTTGTCAGGAGGTTGACAGTTTTCATTTTTTCCCCATTTTGTACTAGAGTTATAACTGCTTTTTGAAGTGGACTCTTAAAATTCATAGCTCTGACACATTTAACATCTAAAGCAATTTGGTAATTTTCCAGTTTTGTTTTATTTTTCTAAATTTCACTTTTAAAGCTAACCGTTTATAAATAAATAGTGGATTTTTGTCAATCGTGTTTTTATCTACTTTTATTTATATACAAAATAAGTTTGATTTTAAATGACTGAAGCACGGAATTGACTCCACAACTCGGATAGTTATGAAGTAGGTATGTGTTTATTCCAGCTGGGGTGCATGGGGGGTAGCCCCTCCAAAGACATGCACACCCTCAGCGGCACTTCACAAAGTTTATATTAGGTTACAGATTACATATGCATAAAGTTAGACAAAGCCCCTATACATATTCAATACCTATCCCCGCTTCGTATTATAATGAGTTCAAAGTTCATTTAAATATGCCCGCGCAAGCGCAGTGTCTCCAGATTAATTGTGGGCGAGGGTCCCAATGATTAATTATGACAGACTCCATCCTCTTCATCACAATGAACTGTTCACCCTGTTCCCTTGCGCATGCTCCCTTGGTCCTTGGTCCTAGTCCAAGCCTGAGAACCGACTCGTACCGGTCCTGGGGTCCAAGGGCGGGATGCTCGGTTACACTCAGTGGTTTCTCTCAATTATTTGGCTCTCTTCTCTCCATCCTCCTCGATACCAGGTAGACACAAATTCATTAAGAGAATAATAAATGAATCGCAGCTGGCATATCTTAGTAAATCATTACCCAATCTCTGGCTCTCTAAATCAGTTTAAAAATATTATTATTACTATTATCCAGCTTCTAGCTCTTTTACATTAGTAAATTCTATTTTACCCTAAATCATGACCAAGATAGATATATAGGGAAATCCTGAGTATATTCTTCATCTACATTATTTTTCCTAGGCAAACTTTAGGCTCTATCATATGTAATTAGATCAGCATTTCCAGATGCATGTATGTTGGGAGTTAGGTTTTGTTTTCTCTTTAGGGAATTTTCTTCCCATTTGTTGTCATAGAGATGGTGAATGGATGTTGATTTAAAAGACAAAAGATGTAGTCAGTGCCTTGGCATACTATTGGAATGGTTCTGGGGGAGGGGGAGAAGTGGTGTGGTTTTTGGCAGTTTCTTAGCTGGGAGTGGGTTGGTTTTTGCCTGCTTTGGAGGGTTGACGACTGTGGGTCTTGGTGCTGGACTTCTGCTCAGGGGACTTGCTGCTACTGCTGAGCCTTCCTTCCTGTTTCTCCTTGCTGTTGGTGGGCCACTACTTGCAGGACTAGCCATTGGACTACAATTTTTCAACACTCACCCTTGCTGGGTGAGAAAGAAGTGGTCAAATATATAACCCAAATCTATTTGCACTTCAACCATCCTTATTTCTTTGATCTTTTGCCCCCTTCCACCAGCATGGGCGCCTGTCCAGGGCTGAAGGCTGAGCTCTAATTCAAACTGTAGCTGACAGCTTCTCAGAGGGGAGTGAATGTAGATAACAGCTCTGGCCTGGTGGCTTATCAGCTAAAATGTAAATAAAAACAGGATTCCCTTAATCTCATCAAAATAAGAGGGACAAGAATCCATTTGAAACCAGCAAAAGACACCGCTGAATCATCCCATGAAGGACCACGCATGCTCCAGAGGGAAAGGTGAAAAGTGCATTGTGATGAAGACTACTAGGACGTTCATCCTGGAGGGGTCTTTGGGGGTCTCCAAAGACCACCAAGCTATACAGTGCATGCATGGTGCACATGCTAATGATATTAATGACTTCCGAGAAATGATTTGTATAACCACTCCAATCCTGGGGAATGTGATGAATATTCATGAATTTTACCTATAACACTGTGTCTTTGGAGGTACTGGTGTGTGTGTTTGGCGGAGAGAATTCCCCACACACCCGGTGCACTGAATAAAGTAAATACTCACTTCTCTGACTTGGTCTCTGAAGTGTCTCCGGGCTCGATTGGGGCAAATCATGGGAGAGACCCTCATCATCTGTGTCGGTGCCTCAGGGGAAAACTAGGCCCCCACCTCCTCCCTCTCTCCAGAGGGAGAACCTCCCAGCTGCTCACTGGAGCCTCGGCTGCTGCTGCCATTGCCGCGATACTGCATGGGACACGTGAGAGTCCTGGGGAAACTGAGACACCCGCCCCTTCTTTCTTTCCCCGAGGCCAGCATTACCGCCTGGGGAGGCTCAGAGCTAGCTTCAGCTGCCCCTGGAAGCTGCCCGAGCCAACAGCGCTCCCTGGAGCCGCGGGGGAGTCACTGCACCCCCTCTGCCTCAACACGAGCCAACAGCGCCCCCTGCCGGTTGTGGTCATAACTACACCAAAGGGAAAAATTGGTGGACAGGTGGGAAAAAATGCTGTTAATGGATTTTTGGGGTTTTTTTTGTTGTTGCTGTTATTGTGGTTGTTTGTCTGTCTTTACATATATATATGTATATGTATATATATGCATGTATATGTATATATATATGTGTATATACACACACATTCTAGTAAAGAACTGTTATTCCTTTTTTTCCCCATATCTTTGCCTGAAAGCCCCGTAATTTCAAAGTTATAATAATTTGGAGGGAGGGGGTCATCTCCATTCCCGAAAGGTTCCCCCTTTCCTTGGTGGACACCTGATGTTTCTCACTACAACCTCGTGGAAATCTAAAAAACCACATTACTACAGACACCTGTCTTTTAAACCAGGACAGTTTTGGCACCCCATGTGTGGCTCGAGGACATCAAGAGGAAAGGGTGAAAAAAGAATAACAGTTCTTTGGTAACCCACTTGTGTACTGGATATAGAAACCTCATTAGGTGGCACCACGTGGTCTAACCTACCCTGGTTTGGTTGGTGCATGGTCATGGCTATGTTTTTCCTATTTGCCGCTCCTTATGTAAACATGGGTCCTATGACTAAGGCTATTGTGGCTGTAATCCAGTTTGTTGAATGGGTCAATAAGGTGAGGAATTCAAGGTCTGTAAAGTTCCTCTGGAATGCAGGCACATAGCTATCTAACTATCACAGCCTAAGTTCATATCTTTGGGGTTTCCTTAATAATGGTACCCATTATGAGGAAGAAACACAGGGGGGAGTTTTTTCTCCCAATCCTTCACCCACATCTTTGGGCCTACCTCAACAGCTTTTGAAGGGTTCAAATTTTCTCTAGATGTTAATTATATCGTACAATGGCAGGTGTTGCTGATATGCCTATTCGCTATAGTCTATTTAGCATTTAGAGACAAGGTGAGATTACCTTGGGTAACCACCCTGCCATCTACCCAAGGGACTAGGGGTGCTACCTGGGAGCATGCCACAGGGGCCAGCGAAACTGCCCAACACACCACCTTAGAAATTAATCACTTGGATTGGATGGGGGTATTGGAGGACATAGGCCCAGTGCTGAAGGAACATTCTTTCCCAGCTGTTTGGAAGCCATCCCCCTGCCTCAAAGAGGGAGAGTCCAATGGTGCAGCAGTGGAACCAAGAGACATTACAACCGTCCAGGTTCCAGCTAAACCACAAAGGCAGCCACAGCCAGCAGTAGTCACCCCTGTGCAGAGGAGGAAGTATAAAACCAAATCAGTATGCCCAGTAACTGACCATGAGGTACCAGGGCCCTCACGACCAGTGGTGGAGTCAGAGCCTGAAATCATCACTGAATCCCTGTCACATGACAGTCTCTGCAATCTGCAAAAAGACATTGCATGATGGGGGCGTAAGGCTTATTCGACCTGGTTGATTCGAGTTTGGGACCTTGTTGGGTACAAGCGTGCAACTGGATAGTGGGGAGGCAAGGTATTTGGGATCCTTGACCCAAGATGCAGGTATTGATCAGGTGTTCGTGAGGGAGCCAGGGCCTTTCTCTCTGGGAGCAGCTTTTAATGAGTGTAAGGGAGATGGTTGTTCACAGAGACAGACTGCAGGAGCAGCATCATAGAATGCCCTGGAAGACCATGGAGGAAGGGATTCAACTGGCAGTATTGGAGATACTTTTTGGAAGGAACAGACAACACGATAATGACCCTGACAAGGTCAGGTGCACAGTGCAAATGTTGTGGAGCCTTGCACATCTGGGGCTATCTGAATACTCCAACTTCATAGCAACAATGCATTTCAAGGACAACCAAGAGGCAGTTGGTTCTGTACACAGCAGACTCGGGAATTATGAGAGCATGGTCCGTGGCCTGATGCAGAATCATGTCTCTGCTGTGGTTAAGAGTCTCAAAGAGGAGATGACAGAGGAGATGAGGAAGGAGATAAGGGAGAACAGTTTTCACGTGGCACCAGTGCGAACCAGAGGCCCTGACGTCAGAGCCCAATATCCCCCAGCTAGGGAGCGATGGTACACCCCATGAGCTGACCTGTGGTTCTTTCTGTGTGACCATGGGGAAGACATGAGAAGATGGGATGGAAAACCCACTTCTGTCCTGACAGCACAGGTGGGTAAACTCAAGGAGGAAACCACTAACAAAGGGAGTTCCACTACAGTGAATGTAGCCCCAGCTTCCTGTGACCAAGATGCTAGGTATAACAGAAGGGAGGATGAAATGTCTGTTTCCCTTGAAGGGACCTCCAGGATGTACACCCAGGGAGGGAACAGTAGCCAGGACGAGGGGCCCTGCCTCCAGCCAGGAAGAGGCATGGGAAAACTGGGTCTTTTGGACAGTGTGGATCCAATGGCCTGGCACATCAGAACCACAGAAATAGAAGGTTTTGGTCGACGCTGGTGGGCAGTATTCTTAAATACCATTGGGACATGTGGGAGCAGAACCCATTTCTATTGCTGGGATGACAGGAGAGTCACAGCAGTTGACCCTGTTGAAAGCTGAGGTGAGCTTGACTGGGAAGGAGTGGAAGAAACAGCCTATTGTGACTGGTCCAGAGGCTCCATGTATTCAGGGCATAGATTATCTCAGGAGCAGTTATAGCAGTTATTTCAAAGACCCAAAAGGACTCAGGTGGGCTTTTGGAATAGCTGTTGTGGAGACAGAGGGCATTAGGCAATTGAACACCTTGCCTGGACTGTCAGAAAATCCTTCTGCAGTAGGACTCCTGAGGTTGGAAGAACAACAAGTACCAATTGCTGCCTCAACAGTGCATTGCCAGGAGTATTGAATGAAACAAGATGCTGTGATTTGCATCCACAAGATGATTTGTGAGCTGGAGAGCCAAGGGGTGGACAGCAAGGCCCACTCACCCTTCATCAGCCCCATTTGGCCTGTGTGCAAGTCTGATGAGGTATGGAGATTGACAGTGGACTATCATGGCTTGAATGAAGTGACTCCACCGCTGAGTGCTGCTGTACCGGACATGCTGGAGCTCCAGTATAAGCTGGAGGCCAAGGCAGCAAAGTGGTATGTCACTATTGATATTGCCAATGCATTTTTCTCCATTCCTCTGGCAGCAGAGTGCAGACCTCAGTTTGCTTTCACCTGGAGGGGTGTGCAGTACACATGGAACCGACTGCCCCAGGGGTGGAAGCACAGTCCCACCATCTGCCATGGACTGATCCAGACTGCATGGGAAAAGGGTGAAGCTCCAGAGCATTTTCAGTACATAGATGACATCATTGTGTGGGGGAACACAGCAGCAAAAGTATTTGAGAAAGGAGAGAAAATCATCCAGATTCTCCTGGAAGCTGGTTTTGCCATCAAAAAGAGTAAGGTCAAGGGACCTGCCCAAGTGATCAAGTTCCTGGGAGTGAAGTGTCAAGATAGACAGTGTCAGATACCCACTGAAGTCATCTATAAGAACACAGTGATGTCTCCGCCAACCAGCAAGAAGGAAATGCAAGCTTTTCTAGGTGCCACAGGTTTCTGGAGGATGCACATTCTCGAGGACAGCCAGATTGTGAGCCCTCTTTACCTGGTAACCTGCAGGAAGAATGATTTCCACTGGGGCCCTGAACAGCAACAAGCCTTCACCCAGATCAAGCAGGAGATCACTCATGCTGTAGCCCTTGGCCCAGTCAGGACAGGACCAGAGGTAAAGAATGTGCTCTACTCTGCAGCTGGGAGCAAGGGTCCTTCCTGGAGCCTTTGGCAGAAGATGCATGGTGAGACTTGGGGCCAACCACTGGGATTCTGGAGCCCAAGTTACAGAGGGTGTGAAACCAACTACATCCCAACAGAGAAGGAAATCCTGGCAGCCTACGAAGGAGTTCAAGCTGCCTCAGATGTGATCGGCACAGAGGCACAACTCCTCCTGGACCCCGACTACCGGTGCTGGGGTGGATATTCAAAGGAAAAGTTCCCTCTACCCATCATGCTACCAATGCTATATGGAGTAAATGGATTGCCCTGATTACAAAGCACCCCCATATTGGAAACCCAAATCGCCCTGGGATCTTGGAGAAAATTACAAATTGGCCTGATGTCGCTGTTGAGCCGCTAGCAGAGAAAGCAGACCCGGATTCTCCGCGTGGCATAAAAGAGAGCTTTTATTATTTAATTCCAACTTATATAGATTTTTCAGAGGTCACCTGGATTGGTCAGTTCGAAGCCTCCCCCTAGGCCTGATTGGCCAGGCCTGAACTGTCCACATCCGAGAAACTGTTTTTAATAACATCCAAACTTTATCTTTGTTTATAAAACACCGGAAGAAAAGAGAAAAGTTCCCATGAGAAAGGTCTGTGCTAGCCACAGCCTGAAGGTGAGAACTTTGGTCTGAGTGATGAAGAGGAGCAGGAACAGGTGATGCGTGCTGAGGAAGCTCCACTGTACAACCAACTGCCAACATAAATGTGCTATGCTGTTTTCACTGACGGTTCCTGTCGCACTGTAGGGACAAACCGAAAATGGAAAGCAGCTGTATGGATCCACAACACAACAAGTTGACGAACCTACGGAAGGAGAAGGTGGATCAAGCCAACTTGCTGAACTCAAAGCTGTCCAGTTGGCCCTAGACATTGCCAAAAGAGAGAAGTGGCCAAAGCTCTACCTCTATACTGACTCATGGATGGTAGCCAATGCTCTGTGGGGGTGGCTGGAAAGGTGGAAAAAGGCCAATTGGCAGCATAGAGTAAAACTGATCTGGGCTGCTGAAGAATGGCAAGACATTGCCACTCAGAGAAGCTACCTGTGAAAGTCTGTCATGTGGATGCACATGTCCCCAAGAGTTGGGCTAATGAGGAGCACTGAAACAATGAGCAGGTAGATCAGGCTGCAAAAATCGAGATGTCACAAATAGATTTGGATTGGCAACACAAGGGAGAGTTGTTTCTGGCTCGATGGGCCCATGATGCCTCAGGACACCAGGACAGAGATGCCACCTAGAAGTGGGCATGAGATCAAGGGGTGGATTTAACCATAGACACTATCTCCCAGGTTATCTGTGATTGTGAGACATGCACTGCGATTGAGCAGGCCAAGCGGGTGAAGCCCCTGTGGTATAACACATACACAATTTTATGAACCTTGCAAATTAGCATATCTGTCTAAAATCCCCCAATAAAAAACTTAATAAATGAAGTAATTTTCCCCCATTCTAATCACCCCCCTAAATGAGGCTAGAGCCCAGTTTACAAAATATGTTCCAGAGAGAAGGCTTCAACCAAGGTTGAAGCCTCAAGTTTTGAGACAGTATAGCGCTCTCTTGACTCATGCTGCAAATGTTTGGTCTTTCTGCCTTGCAGAACCCCAAAACTAACCTAGAGTATCAGACTACAAAAATTACAAGCATGTAGGCTAGGGTACAAAGAATGTATAAAGGGTACAGAAAATATAAAAAAGGGTGTAAAGATGTATAGAAGGGTATATAAAAGGAAAAGGCAAAAAATCATCAGGCATCAGAGGCCTCGCTGCCACAAACTCACCAAGACAAGTGTTATGTGCTCACAGTGGTAGAAGCCACCACTGGATGTTTGGAGGCACACCCTGTGCCTCATGCTACTGCCCAGAACACCATCCTAGGCCTTGAAAAGCAAGTCCTTTGGAGACATGGTACCCCCAGGAGAACCGAGTCAGACAATGGGACTCATTTCAAGAACAGCCTTGTAAACACCTGGGCTAGAGAACATGTTATTGAGTGGGTGTATGTGGAGTTGCACAGGAAGAGGCCCCCGAAATCGCATGAGAAACCGAAAAGTACTGATCAGCACAGAATTTGAAGCAGATAGCAGGCTTCCTTTTCTCCCCTGGGAAGAATAAGCAAGCTGTCAAACCTGACAAGATGTATCGAGGAATTGTGAAAGGCTGAGAAAACAACTAAGAGACAATTTCTCATGCTGAAAAGTATATATACTGTTTGGCTTTGTAATAGACAGAATTCATGTCACATACAGTGAGTGATTCTCATTCCATGCGCTACAGATGGCGCTGGATTGAACAGGGGCTTCATTTCAACTGAAGTAATCCAGTGTCCAGTGGCATACTCTGACTGAACCAACCGTGGGTGTATTCCACGAGGAGCTCCTTTCATCGCCAGATATAGAACAGGTTTTGTGAGCAGCCAGGAAGCATTTCTTATAATGGGGCAAAGTGCAACAAGATCCCAGAAATTACGTAAAGACTGTTTGTTACATATTACCAGGGAACAAGGATATAAAATCCCACCCTAAAAGACTTATATGGCTACTTATATGGGTCAAACAATTTTGTCCCTGGTATCCACCTTATGGTTTCTATGACCTTTCTCATTGGCAAAAGGTTGGGGAGTGCCTACAAACGTGTCAAGTTACTCATCATGATATCCACCCCAATGATATAATTACTTGGTGTATGGTATATACTGCTCTGCAACAATTTAAGGAAGCAGATTGCATTCTGGCAGGTGCCCCACGTGCATCCCCATTAGATACTGTTGTTGTTGTTGTTGTTGTTAATGGCATTTCACTTGAGGAGGACAATCCAGAAAGAGAAGATCCTTTTGATCTTGGTCCTATTGATCCTGAACAAGGATCTGACTTGTATCCTCCCCTAGCTGCAGTTTGTGCTATGGCAGCAACTGGTTGTAGTGCAGAAGAAATTTTACAAACTGCATGCAGAAAGGCTGCGGCAAACCGACCACTGCCGTATGCCCCGTAATATTCCTTTACTGACTATGATGAGGACACACTGCCACCCACAAGGCCTGAACCAGAAAGGTTTATACAGGAATGCAAAGATGGGTTTTAAAAGAAGGTGATATTGAACTTTATCATGCTATGCTGGTTGGGTGTCAAAATCAAAATCTGCAGCACAACCAAATTTCATATGAAATGCTAAAGGAACTGAGAAACTCAGTGAAGGAAAATGGTTTACAGTCCTCCTTTACTATAAATTTACTAGATGCCATAGCCGAATCTCGTATGGTGCTACCCCTGGATTGGAAATCTCTTTTTAAAACAGTTTTGACAGGGGGACAATACTTTGTTTGGTGGATGAAATTTGTAGATATGGGTCAAATTCAGGCACTCAATAATGCCAATCAGCAACCCCCAATTAATATATCTGCCCCTCAACTCACAGGCACTGGTATGTATTCCACAGCTCGGGCCCAATTGCAACTGGTCCCCCAGGCGTGGGAGCAAGCTACTGTTATTGCCCTGCATGTACTACGATAAGTACCTTATACAAAAAAATTAGAACCTGGTTTTGCCGCCATCAGACATGGCCCTCATGAATAATATATTACCTTTATTGACCGATTGCAATCAGCTGTTAAGCGGCAAATTGAGATACAGGCGGCAACTGATGGTGTATTAAAATCCCTTGCTTTTGAAAATGCTAACAATGACTGTATAAAAGCCCTGGACCTGATATGCAATCCCGCTGATGTTGAATTTTCTGATTATATCAAGACATGCGCTAATATTGGTTCAAATCAATTCAAAGCAGAACTTATTGCTACTGCCTTAGGCAAACAGCTGCAAGTGGCCAGAGCAGCTGTTAAGTGCTTTGAATGTGGAGAAGAGGCCCACATTAGAAAACAGTGTCCGAAAGGAGAAAAGGACAATGAAAAACCCAATACACCTTGCCCTCGTTGCAAAAGGGGTTTCACTGGGGAAACCAGTGCAGATCGAAGTTTGACGAATTGGGGAACCCCTTCCCAAAGCAGGGAAACTCGAGAAGGGGACACGAGATCCAGTGGCCCCCAATCCAAGGGACCCCACTCAATCACAAGCCAATGCAAGCACAAATCTTGCAAGGGGCACCCCCAGGAGTTCTGGATTGGATCTGGCCATCAGCGTTACCAGAGTCCTAAATGATACTTCTGTTCATTTGTTACCCACTGCTGTTTTCACTCCACTACCATTTCAAACTCACACTTTATTTATTAGGTTGCTCTTAAACCCCCAGAACAGGATTGCTTTTATTACCAGGAATCATTGATGCAGATTATAAAGGGGAAATCAAAATCATGGCTTGGACACCCAATCCTCCCTGCACAGTGGCACAAGGAAGCCGATTGTCACAATTAATACCATTGCCAGCAATTCCCTGTTCAGCACTGATCCTACAACAGCAACAAAATGCACGAGAATTTGGGAGCACAGGTACCCCTCAAATATGTTCGTAAAAAATCATAGGGGTACAACAACCATTGTTAAATAGGTTCTAAGTCTTTTACAGGACTGGTCGATACCAGACCTTATGTATCTACCATAGCACAAAAGGAATGGCCCCCGAGTGGCCTCTGGTACCCTTTACAGTGATTGTCGAAGTAGTCGGAGGACAGCAGGTACCTTGGCAGTCAGCAAAAGAGCTGCATATCATCAGTCCAGAGAGCAAGACTGCCACCTTGCGGCAGTAAGTACTCCCGATCCCGGGCACTCTGTGGGGACAAGATCTGATGATATAATGGAGTTTAGTCATTTCAACATATTTTTAATAGGGGCCACAGATGAAAAGCCATTCCTGAAACTGACTTGGCTCACAAGTAAACCTGTTTGGGTCAGCCAGTGGCCCCTTTCAAAAGAGAGGCTTCACCAGGCCCGGATTGTCGTGCAAGAACAACTAAATGTGGCAACATAGTCCCTTCCACCAGCCCATGGAATACACCTATTTTTGTTATCCCCAAGAAATCAGGAAAATGGAGGCTTTTACAAGATCTCAGGGCAGTTAATGCGGTCATATCGTCTATGGGACCATTACAACCAGCAATACCTAACCCTACAATGATTCCAGAACATTGGGAATTAGCGATAATTGACTTTAAAGGCTGCTTCTTCACAATTCCTTTACATCCAGACTATGCACTTAAATTTGCCTTTTCTCTACCATCTGTGAATCACGAGGCTCCCATGGAATGATACCAGTGGGTCGTGCAACCTCAAGGTATGAAAAAGAGTCCTACTATCTGTCACTTCGTCATTCACTCAGCAATACAACCAGCACAGCAAAAGTATCCATCTGTTTTCCTGTACTACATGGATGATATTTTAATTGCTTCTGACAGTTCTTTGCTGCTGCAAGATTGCCTTGCTGCATTAAAAATAATGCTTGCCAGCAGAGGCATATGTGTAGCTACAGAAAAAATCCAAACAGAACCTCCTTGGTAATACCTGGGCTTTAAATTACTAGAAAGAACAGTCACCCCACAGCCAGTAACGTTAAAAACTGACATACACACATTGAATGACTTGCAAAAGTTACTGGACACTATTAATTGCATTTGCCCTTTCTTGAGAATTACCACAGAGGAATTATCCTCTGGATTTCAATGGTTAAAAGGGGACCCAGATCTTTCCTTCCCTAGGCAGTTAACAAAGACTGCCCGAGAGGCTTTGGCACATGTAAGTGACAAAATGAATAAATCCTTTGCCACACGTCAGAACCCAAATTTGCCTTTGCAGCTGTTCCTAATTGTGCAATCTTTTCAACCCTATGCTCTCATTGGTCAAAGTGATGGACATCATCTCTTGCTATTACAATGGATTTTTCTACTGCATGCCTTCACAAAAGCTATAACCACTCAACCTGAGATGATTATTTGCTTGCTATCAATGGGATGGCTTCAATGCCAGACACTGTCAGGACATGATCCAGCAGTCATACATCTTCCTATTACTGCTACAGAATTAGAAAACCTATTCAGGGACTCACTGTCATTTCAAATTGCAGTGGCTGATGCAAAAACTATTTTCACTGATGGGTCAGGAAAAACACACAAAGCTGTGACCCTGTGGAAAAAAAACATGGGACGATGGGAACATTCGTTAACCTTTCAACCTGGATCCACCCAGCTGATCAAGCTTGCAGCCATATGTCTTGGTTTGAAAGACAGGTGTCTTTTAAGGAAGATGGGAACCTCCCTTAGAATAGAGAATATGACCCTCCTTCCCTCTGAATTATTATATCTTTGAAATCAAGGGCTTTCAGGCAAAGATATGGGAAAAAGAATAACAGTTCTTTACTAGTATCTATAATACTGCAAACAAGCAACAGCAACAGTAGCAACAACAAACAAAACCAGAAACCCAGTGGCAGCCTGCTCTGAGCCTCCAGGCTCTCTTCCCTTTGGTGCAGTTATGGTCACAGCCAGCAGGGGCGCTGTTGGGCTCTCAGCCAGGCAGGGCAGGTGCCATGACTCCCTCGCAGCTGCAGGGGGCGCTGTGGCGCGAGGTCGGGCGAGCTTCCCTCAGGCAGTAATGGCGGGTGAGCTGGATGGTGGGCTGCAGTAGGAAACCTCAGAGCATCAGGCTGGAACAGCATGTCTGGCTCACCCGGGGCAGCAAGCAAGAGGTGGCAGAAACTCCACAGCTGTGGCAGGAGCAGCCGTATGTCCAGGCGGGCAGGGGATGCGGGGCCATGGTGTAGCAGAAAAGCAACCCGAGTCAGTGGCAGGAAAGTCACAGGGCTTGGGAGCTGCAGCCGGACTCTTGCACAGTGGGAAGGGCCTCTGGGTTTCCCCGACGCATCCGAGGGGATGGTAAAGGTCCTCTCCAGTCAAATTTGGGGTTAATAAAAGTCCCAGTTCAAATGGCTGCTCTTACAAACGAAAGCTCACCCAGTAAGGAAGAAATGTAGATGCTGAGCTCCAGCGGTCACAGAGAAACCCTCTCCTAGCTGTGGAGGCTTGGCTGTCTCCTCCGGTGCCCAGGAAGCAAGAAAGCCAGGGGCTGCCCCCAACTCTCTTTTCCTTAGCCGAGTTCCTCTTGATGTTTCTCCTTCTCCCAGAGAAACCCTGGGATAGGAGGAGTGCAGCCAGGTGCCCTCCTCCCCTGAGCTTGGTAACTTCTTTTGCGTCTCTTAAGTACTGAGAGTTAAGGTGTCTTAGCAATGGATGGGACAAAAATTCCCAAAAAGAAAGAAAACAAAAGGAAGAAAACCTACCCTCCAACACCATAGTAGAGGCATTTTGTCTATTTTCAGAGGAACCTATTAACATTGTTTGTGATTCCCTTTATGTTACAGGAATCGTGGAGAGAATTGAGCACTCCTTCCTGAAGTCTCTAACAGAGACCTTTTATATTATTATCCACTTTGTACAATCTTTTACTTCACAGGTCTCATGAGTATTACATTCTGCACCTTAGGTCCCACACCACTCTGCCCGGACCTATAGTGGAAGGTCATGCAAAAGCAAAAGCCCTTGCTATGACAGCTACTATACCACAAAAATTAGAGCAGGCAAAACTTTCTCATGATTTCTATCACCAGAATACCTGAGCATTAGCCAAACAATTTAATTTAACTCTGCCACAAGCACAAGATATAGTGAATACTTGTTCACAATGGCAGCAAACTCTCTCTTTGCCACAAGCATTAGGTACAAACCTGTCAAGAGTTGAAACCTAATGACATTTGGCAAACAGATGTAACACATATTGAGCTTTGGGACTTTTAAATATGTCTATGTTTCCATTGATACTTTTTCAGTTTTTATAGTAGCAACAGCACAAAAGGGAGAGAAATCCAGAGATGCTATTAGACACTGGCTACGTGCTTTTACCACAATGGAGGTCCCTTAACAGATAAAAACAGATAACAGACCCACATATACATCTCATAAAACACAAGAAATTTTCCACACTTGGGGTATCAAACACATCACAGGCATCCCTCATTCTCCAACAGGACAAGCCATAGTGAAGAGGGCACACTATACATTGAAAAACATGCTGCAGATACAAACAAGGGGGAGCATGGTAGGTATGTTCCCTCAAGGGCAGCTTGACAAGACAACCTATGTTTTAAATTTTCTGAATCATTCCACTAGAGATGATTTGAAAGCACATTAGAGACGTCTTGGTCAGACTGCTGATGGAGAAGGAGTTTACCCAGAAGTTACATACAAAATGTACATAGTGATCAGTGGAAAGGTCCAGGTCCACTGTTAG
Source organism: Entomyzon cyanotis (assembly GCA_024500445.1). Taxonomy (NCBI): domain Eukaryota; kingdom Metazoa; phylum Chordata; class Aves; order Passeriformes; family Meliphagidae; genus Entomyzon; species Entomyzon cyanotis. Next base: position 348,026 of record JAKEPQ010000794.1, read on the forward strand.
CTTTGGGGAGAGGTTTTGGGTGTGTCTCTTTCCCTACAGGTGCATACTGGCTCCCAGCGAGATATACCAAACCCAACCAAGCACAACAAAAATAATTTTGTCCTTTTTCTACTGCAATACTGTCATCAAGTGGTGGCAGGAAGAATCTACTGGGCACACATTCTTGAGCCACCTCTGTTCCAACCTCTCACCTGGTGGGATCCAGAGCCCCCCCCTCAGCAACAATGGAATGGAATGGGTAGGAGGAACTTGGCTTTCTTCCCCTAGATCAGAATGTTGTAGTGTCGGGGTTTGACTCACTAAACGCCAGGCACTTCAACTTTCTCTTGCTGCAGGAAAAAACCTGCAAAAATACACATTAATTTCGTGAGTTAAATGAGATAGGACATTGCTAGGAGGACGCATGAAGAAAGAAAGAGGGCAAACAGGCTCTGACTTAAAGTTGCAAAAAGTGATTTAATTACTTAACAGAGTTGGAGGATAAAATGCAAGGCAAAAAAAAACTTTTCATACACTATTTTGTTCACTCCCCCCCTCCCTCTTACGAACTCATAGTATTCACTCTCATTCTTCTTTTATAACTAACAAGCCCAGGTAGGGAGGCAGGGTGTGAGGTATTTTTTCAGTCTACAGAGAGGATTCATAAATCTATTCATTACTACAAATTTTTTACTACAAATACTCTTTATTTCTACTTATTTCTCTCTCTCTTTCTAGACAGTTTTTTTCTGCTCTCACTCCCACTTACTTAAGAAGCAGTCTCTTTGCTCACTTTCCTTCCTTCTTTCTAAACTAGCAACACAGACAGGAGCCAGGGTAGGGGTTTTTTTTGGTCAGTCTAATCAGGGAGAGGGGTTCTCTACTTAGCCATGGGGTCCCTCCCACGAGAGACAGTCTTCTGGGAACTTCTTTGGCGTGGGTCTAATTTCACGAGCAACATCTCGCCCGAATTCTGCTGCAACATGAGTCCTCTTGTCTATAAGGTGCAGACTCTCCCGAGCCGAGGCCACACTGCTTCTATCCTAGGAGCAAGGCCTTTTTCTCCCTTGCAAGGCCTTGTAGCTTTAACTCTTTCGATGAGACTCTAAACTGGATCACAGCTTTTTTCAGGCATCTACCTGCTCCTCTGGCATGGGCTGTGGGTGGATTTCTGCATCTTTGTAGACTCTATGGGCTTCAGGGGGACCTCCTGCCCCCCCCGGCCTTCACTACGGCTAGCAGAGGGTTTTCAGCTCCGGCACCCGGAGCATCGGAGCACCTCCTCCCCCACTTTCTTCACTGACCTTGGCGTCTTTATGCTGTTCTCTCTCCACATATTTTTACCTCCACCTCCTCCTCTTCTCACTACAAAGAAGTGCATGCTTGCTTTGTTTTGATTTTTTCATAAATATGTTTTCACAGAGGTGTAACTAGCACTTTTAATTGGCCCAAACTTGGCCAGCAGCATGTCCATCACTCTCAGAGCCATCAGAGATTGGCTCTGCTGGACTTGATGTAAAAACTTCTAGAACTTTCACCTAAGACACACAGGAGCCATCTTTGTGCCACTCCCCACCCCTCAGACACTTCCCCAGGCCTACCACAACAGCTTTTGAGAAGTCTAAATTTCTCCTAAATGTTACAAAATACTTTACTGATGTTTTGGGCCAATTAAAACCACCACATGTAGATATGTATATTAGCAATGCTACTTCTGTTACTGATTTACCGCCTTTATGCTTAATGTGGAATCAAATAAGTACCCTTCTACACTTACCCTGTGCTAACTTTTCTATACAACTACATTTAATATATGTATATTCGGAGACTGCAAAAAAGTTGACTGCTATTACATTACCAGCCATTCTGTCTATCCCTAACAAATTTGTGGATGTCACCCCACCACCTTTTCCCAAATGTCGTTTTACATCCATTTCCAGTATACAATGTTTGGAATGGGCATCATGTGTAAGACGACAGCCACAACAACAGTTCTTACAGCATGGAAAAATAATTGATTGGGGCCCACATGGTATCTTTAGAGAAAGCAGGACTAGTACAACCATTCCTGCAACTCAAAAGGCAAACTGCATTGGTTGGCATGATGGAGGAATGGCTGGGCCATTAATTCAATATTATTTAGACAGTAATCAATCATGTGTTCATAAACATTTGTGGAAAATGTTGTTTCCTGCTTTTTGTAATAAGGTATAGCAGGTAAAAATGGATAAGAATGCCACAATTGCCAGTCTTACACTGGTCAAGGACCAATTACTAATGACTTGTACTGATGCCTTAAAGCTGGTAAAAATAAGACGCAGACACAGGAGCATAGGGAAAAAAGGGTATTACCTTGGTTTTAATAGGATCCCAGGTGCCCCCTCATCAAAGGTGGAAAACACTCTGAGGAGCACACCCCGTGTACAACGCGTATACAATTTTATGAACCTCACAAATTAGCATATCTACCTAAAATCCCCCAATAAGAAACTTAACAAATGAAGTAATTGTCCCCCTATTCTAATTACCCCCCCCCATGTGAGACTACATCTTAGTTTACAAAGACATGTTCCAGGGATGAGGCTCCGTCCAAGGTTGGAGCCTCTAGTTTTGAGATAGTTATGAATGTTTCATCTTCCCCCCCTGGAGAACCCCCAAACTAAGCTAAATATCAAAATAAAAGGGTTATAAACATGTAGGGCTAAGGTATAAGGAATGTTTGTGAAGGGTACCAGGAAAAGGAAAGGGTATCAAATGTATAAAAAGAAAGGACAAAAAACCATCAGGCATCATTTTCCCCCTTTTTGGAGACTAACAAGACTTTACCTTGTCTAGTCTCTACACTACACTAACTACAGCACCAGTTTACACAAGCGGCTATAGTAAAAAAATAACTACAATTACAACTACTATAAATGTTTCCTTTACCAAGGCCCAGTTTGGTAACCATGAAGTGAGGGTGTAATTTTTGGAACCTATTTCATATAGAATTTGAAGCCCCTTCTGAATTTCTTCCAAATCTTTCTTAATTTTTCAATGGCCAGTTACCACATCCATCTAGAGGTGGTAATTGGGTACAGACCCAGCAATTGTTCATATTAAGAGCTCTGGAAACATTTTGGATCACAGTGTTGTGCAACTTTTGGCTGAGCTTTGAGTTGTTACAAAATGGCTTCAAGATCACGGGCATGAATTATTAGAAGGTTTGTGCGAGCAAGACCATTGTTAGGCTAAAGTAGCAGGCAGGCCATATACAGGCTGCAGTAGTTTGCTTCCCTGAGAACGCTTCGTGAGAAAATATCAAGAAGATGCAGCTGTGTAAAGAATGTACGGGAGGAAACTTGTGATTAACAAGGAATGAGGGGGAAAAACCCTGAAGATGTGACACTGGCAGCAGAGTTTACGACCCTGTTCCAGAAAGCGGCGAGAATGGAGAGGCACCGGAGCAGCGCCGGTGGGCTAAGATCATCTCCCCTGCTTGTGGGGAGTGATCCAAAGGCTCGGGCCGATCAAGACCTGCCTACCGTGGGGGCTGTACTTTGGTGAGCTGCATTGGCGACCGCGGAAAATAAAGAGACACCCCGGCAGTGCGCTCTGACGGCGGCGACCAGGATACTTTAAACCCAGCTGGACCAAAATGGAGACAGAGGTAGCCCAAGATTTATTACTACGCTTTTTAGAAAAGCGGGGAGTAAGCAAAGATGCTTTAAGGCAATTAGCCACTTTAGTTGCTACAGGAAACGCCAGAGGATTTTTTGTTAATTCTGATATGGTCTTTGATGAAGGACAGTGGCGGAAGTTTGGTGACTGTTTGTTTAACGAAGTAATAGATGGTGATAAAACCGCAATAAAACTTAGCAAACCGTGGAGAGAAGTAGTAACCTGCTTACAGCGATATGAGCTAGAGAAAAAGATTACAGAAATACCAACGAAAACAGTAGCAGCCGCAGAGAGTAAAACCTTGGCAGCTGCACAGCCAGGGAGCCCCCCCCGCTTGGGGGGGAGCCGTAATTCTCCCTTGCTACCACCACTAGGAGAAGGGCAGCGCTCCGCGCCGCTGCCAGAAGCTGAAAAGACGCAGCTTTCAGTCCCCCTCTCTCCAGAAGCTGTGCACAAAATGCGTCAGTATATTATAGAAAATAGCAGCTCTACAACGAAAAATATCTCAATTACCTTATCTGAAAGTGCCATCATTAAAACTTCGCTAGAGCAACAGCAACAGAGTAAGATACCAGTGGCAGCTCAAGCTCTAATAACAAAGGCAGTGTCAGGACAGCAGAAGAATAGCAGAGAGTCACCCCACTGCTATCGGTGTGGCGAAGTAGGGCACATCCGACGGCAATGTGACAAGCCCGTGTGGTGCTCTTATTGTGATAAAAATACCCATTGCATTAAAACCTGTCGATCAAGAAACAAACAGGGCACAGCAGCCCCTCCTCCCGAGCCGAAGCCTAGGGTGGAAGTTACTCCAACCCCAGCTTCCGGTCAACTGGCAAGGAAAGCAGAAGTCGCAGAGGATACCCCGGTAGGCGGTGCCGCAGGCCGTCCATGCCTCCTTCACCGCCCCAACTGCTACGTCTGTGGTAAGGTCCTAAACTCTACCCCTCCCCAAAGATGAAGAAATGAGTGACAGTCCTGACAACCAACCAGATCTAACCAGCAGCTCAGTCTTGCTATGACTTGATCCAGTGCAGTTTCATGGCTTTTCAGCTTTTCTAGAGTTCCAGGGAAATGTCTCTGAGCTTGGCTCCTTCTGTAAGCACTTGTCCTGGCAGACCTTCACCTCCTGCCGCAGCTCAGCAACCAAAACTCCCTGAAAATGTCCAGGCACATGGAGCAGATCAGCTCTTCCTTCAGCCCAGCTGCACTGACACCGAGACCAAAACTTACTTCCAGCTTTTTACTGATGAAAAAGCATTGTAGCAATATAATTGTCCTGAGCTAAATTCCTTACTAAAGTGTTACTTAAGACAGTGTCTGTGTGTGTGAGTGGGACTGTGCTGCAGCAAACATGTTATTTAATTTCTTAAGTATTTTAAATTTGTAAGTTAAGCCTATAAGTAAAGCTATACTCTATTATAGTAAATTATGCATAAATTAATTACTAAATAGTTTAAGCTACCTGTTAAGTGCCTTTTAAGTATAGATTCTGTTAAAGTTAAGTAATATTGATTTTAAATTCTATTAAGTTTTAAATTCTATTAAAGTTTAGTTCTGTTAAGTAATATTAAGTGATGTTAAGTTTAAAATTCTGTTAATATTAAATTCTGTTAAGTAATGTTAAAATTAAATTCCATTAATGTTCAATCCTGTTATGTTTAAAGCCAAATGAATTCAAGTTAAGTTCTATTAAAGTAAGTCTAAGCTAAGTTTAAGCAATGTTAAAATTAAGTAAATTCAAGTTTTATTAAATATACATTATGTTAAGTCAAGTTAAGTCTAAGCAATATTAATTTTAAATTCCATTGTGTTTAAGTCCAATTATAGTTAAGTCTCTTCGGTGTTACTCAATTTACTGTTTGTTGGTTTTTGAGTTTTAGTAATTTATGTTCTATCAAATTTGTTAAGATTAAGCTTTATTCATCTTCAGTGATATCAATTGTAAGTTTTAAATTTGTTAGTTTATATTATTATTCACAGAAACCTTTGCAGTTTTATCTTCCTTAGTTACAGTTAAATGATAATGTCCACTGTTTCCAAATATTTCACCTCACCTTATATAGTTGTCTGCAAAAGTAGTAACATGTTAAAACACTCTCCTTATTGATATTAATGAAAGCTTGTTTATAAGATGTTCTAAGAAAACCCTCCTACTTAGGGCCTAGACTCTGGCCAAGCCTTGGTCCTAATGAGTTGGGAAATATGCCATGAGTCCCAGGTGTTTCTGCACAAAATTGTGATCGAGTCACTTTGACTTGCTAAATTGAGCTAATAAAAGCCAGACTTTCTTCCAAGTAAACTTGCAGTCCTTACCCGGGAAAAGTTCTCCAAGCCTTACCTGTGAAGTAAAGTTTTCAACAATTGCAATCCCTGAGCCATGGCAGAATAGTTGAGCAATTAATAATCTTAAATAAGTCTATACTAATAATTGTAGTGATAAAAATTACTTATAACAAAACAAATTAATCTAATAACTGACAAAATCTAGCCTTGCTTAAAGAAGGTCTACGTTGGCTAGGAATTCTTATATTAATAGTTATTGTAATGAAAATTACATATAGGTGTGTTGTTAAGCAAATTAATCAAACAACTAACAGGATCTTGCTCGCCCAAAAGAAAAAAGGGGGAATTGTTACAAAATGGCTTCAAGATCACGGGCGTGAATTATTAGAAGGTTTGTGCGAGCAAGACCATTGTTAGGCTAAAGTAGCAGGCAGGCCATATACAGGCCGCAGTAGTTTGCTTCCCTGAGAACACTTCGTGAGAAAATATCAAGAAGATGCAGCTGTGTAAAGAATGTACAGGAGGAAACTTGTAATTAACAAGGAATGAGGGGGAAAAACCCTGAAGATGTGAGAATGGAATGTAAAAGAAATGTAAGCTGTAACTGCTGCAATTAACGAGTAGATTAGTGATTAATAAATATAAGCACTGTAACAGTATATGAAGAGTACACGCATTAAAATAAACGGAGCTTGCTTTATGACTTACATTAAGTTGTATGTGAGTTCTCACTCTCCGTTCGTCATTGAGTCATGGTTACCAATTAGGTGGACAACAGACATGTAAAGAACAATTTAAACCACATCATCTGGATTTACATCAGATTGTTTTTTCGATGGTCTCAGGGACAGAAGCTTTCTTCACTCTGGAGTAGTGGATCCACGGTCTTTTTCTAGCAACCTTTCTTAGCTGTGAGGTTGGTCAGCAAGACTTGGAATGGTTCCTTCTACTTCGCTTGGAAGGGGTCGCTGTTCCACCATTTGATGTAGACCCAGTCTCCAGGCTGAAATGGGTGAGCAGGGGTGTCCAATTCTATAGGTTTGGACAGCACAATGAATCTCTGGAGCTTCTGCAAAGTGGAGCTTAATGCTGTTAAGTATTTCTGTAAATCAATTTTACCCTTCATGTGAATTTTCCCCGGGATATGTGGAACTTGATATGGTCTGTCATATAAGATTTCATAGGGACTTCTATTGTCCCTCCACCTTGGTTGTATGCGGACCCTCAGTAAGGCTATAGGCAAAGCCTGAACCCATGGATTAGATGTTTCTTGCCAGATTTTACCAATCCGGGCCTTGAGGGTTCCATTCATATGTTCAACTTTGCCACTTGCTTAGGGCCTGTATGGTGTATGCAAGTCCCAAGTAAGTCTCAGAATCTTGCTAACTTCCCCGATCATTTTTGCAACAAAATGTGGTCTCCTATCTGATGACATTCCCAAAGGAACCCCAAACCTTGGAATTATATGGTTAAGCAAGGCTTTTACTACTTCCTTTGCTGCATTGGTGCGACAAGGATAAGCTTCAGGCCGTTCACTGACCATATCAACCAATACCAACACATTTTTATTCCACCTTATGTGACATTTCAGCAAAATCTATTTGCCAGTAATCTCCTGGGAGATGACCTGCCTTGGTTACTCCTAACACTACTCTCTTGCTTGTGTCAGGGTTGTTTTTGCAGCAGGTTTCACACTTGCTTGTTACAGATTGCACAATATCAGTCATCTCTCTCCCTATCACTACCTTCTTCAGATGTTTTAAAAGGTTTTCTGTTCTCCAGTGTGTACTCTCATGTTCCCTCTGTGCTATTTCTCAAAGGATCGGGGGTGAGATTACAACCTGGCCTATCCGGGTAACAGCTGACCCACCCTTCTTAATTTCAGCCTTAAGAAATTTAATTAATTTGTGGTCACTCTGATCATATTTTGGAATAAACCCTGTGAGATCTACTTTTTTCTGTGGCACTACCGCAAATATGCCTTTTTCTGCTATCTCTCTTGCCATTTCGTCAGCAAAGCGATTTCCCACTTCAAGAGTTGTGTCCCCCTTTTGATGACTTTTGCAATGCATGACAGCTACTTCTGTAGGCTTCCAGATGCTCTGCAGGAGTGCAAGGATTTGTTTTGCATGTTTAATGCCATTACCTTGAGCAGTCAGCAGGCCATGTTATTTCAAATAGCTCCGTGGGCATGAAAAATTTTGAAGGCATATTTGGGATCAGTCCATATGTTTACCTTCTTTCTCTTGCTCATTTCTAGAGCTCTGGTCAGCACAATCAGTTCCCAATTTGGTTTCTCCAGAGGCACCTCCTTCAGGTCTGGTCTACTGGAATAGGTCTCTTCTATTGTCTGCAAACAGTCATGCTCAGGCACGTCATCAAGCAATGTGGATGAAAAAAACATTGCAGGGTTTACAACAGATTTTGTTTTCAGGGTAACATCATCCTGTTCCAACAACACAGATTGGTATTTAAGCATTCTGCTAGGGGACAACCAGTGTCCCCCCTTTTGCTCCAGCACAGAGATCATGGCCTGGGGTACATACACGGCAATGTGCTGCCTAAGGGTGAATATCCGAGCCTCCTGTATTAGTATGACAGTTGCTGCCACAGCTTTCAGACACCCAGGCCACCCTTGGCTAACATCGTCTAGCTGTTTTGAAAAATAGGCCATAGCTCTTCACTGGTCCCCAAGGTTTTGTGCCAGTACCCCTAGAGCAACATTCTGCTGCTCGTATATAGAAAGTCCAAAGGGCTTAGTTAAGTCTGGCAGTGCCAGAGCTGGAGCAGATATTAAGGAATGTTTTAACTGTCTAAATGCAGCCCTTGCTTTCTCTGTCCAGTTGATGGTTCCTTTCTCAGCTGCCTTAAGGGTTTCATACAAAGGTTTTTTATGTTTTCTCCAGTCCTCTAGTTCTTTTGACAGCTGATGTTCAAATATTGTTGGGCTATTCTTGAACCCTTGGGGTAGCACTGTCCAAGTTAGTTGAGTCTTTCTTCCTGTCTTGGGATTTTCCCACTCAAAAGGAAAGAGTTCTCTACTATTTTTGTGGATTGGAATAGAGAAAAAGGCATCCTTGAGATCTAAAACTTTGAACCACCCTAATTCATTTGTCACTGTGGTCAGAAAGGTGTAGGGTTTTGGTACAACTGAATTATGTCCTCTGTGATTTTGTTAATTGTCCTTAAATCCTGCACAAATCTGTAACTTTTACCATCAGCTTTATTTACTGGCAGGATGGGTGTGTTGTACTTAGACTCACATTCTGTTAGCAACTCATATTTAAGAAATTTTTCAATTACAGGTGCTAGTGCCTTACGACTTTCTAATTTCAGAGGGTACTGTTTTTTCCTTACCGGTGTTGCCCCCGCTTTGAGTGCAATACTCATGGTTTCAGCTCTTTTGGATCTCCCAGGAAAATCACTGCCCCATATTATTGAGATGACAGCATCTTCAACTTCTTTAGGAATTTTTCCACGACTCTTTTGTAATGGGAATAGTAGCTGCTTCGACAAATTTAGATTTAGGAATTATAACTTTCACTCCCTCTTCTTTGGAAAATCTCATTTCTGCTTCCAATTTTTCCAATAAATTTCTCCCCAATAATGGTGTTGAAGTTTGGGGGGGGGGGGTGGAATTTTCTCCATCCCTGTTACTTGGGAACCAACAACCCGGTGCTCAGGGCCATTAACTCTTGTAAGAGACAAAGGCTGTGGCTAAGGTGTGACAAGGGGAGGAGGCACTCTGGCTGTTGGGGACCTTCACTTGCTCGCTGGACACCAGAAGGGTCAGAGGGAAGCTGCTGTTTGCTTTTGGCTGCGATCGCGGGACGTCCGGCTGTGTACTGCCTTCTCCTCCTGGCTGGGTGAGCTCTTGCTTGGAAAAGGGCATGGGATTCCAGCCTTTTTCTCTGCCAGGTTTGTGTGCCTCCCCGGCTGCGCCTTTGTAGCAGCTTTGGAGGACTCCAGCTGTCGCTGCCCCTGCACCTGCTTGTCGGAACGCACCGCAGCATTTGCCATAACTGCAGAGTTCCTGCCACCTTTGCTGGCTAGCCTGGGTGAGCCAGTGCCTGCCGCTCCAGCTCACTGCTCTGAGCTCTCTGCTGCGCTCTGCCTTGCTGCCCAGCCCACCTGCCATTACCAACCATGCGAGACAGACCTGACCTTGCGCCACAGTGCTACCTGCAGCTGCTTGGGCTCAGCAGCTCACAAGTCATCTGCTATTGGTTTTGTCGGTTCTAGTTGTGGTTGCTATTATTGTTATTGCTTGTTTATAGATACTAGTAAAGAACTGATATTCCTTTTCCCATACCTTTGCCTGAAAGCCCTTGATTTTCAAAATTAAATAATTCAGAGGGAGGGGAAAATCACATTCTCTGTCCTAAGGGAGGGTTCAACCTCTCTTGGCAGACACCTGTCTTTCAAACCAAGATACCCTGCCCAATCTGAGCCCCTGCATACAGTAGATGAAGACAAGATCCCAGCAGTACGTGTCAGAGATATGTTAGGAAAGACTGTTTGGATTAATACTGCCTCGACTAAAGACAAACCCATCCATGGGGTTATTTTTGCTCTGGAACCAGGGTGCACATGGTGGGTAATACAGAAGGATGGAGAAACACAATGTGTAGCTCAGGGAGATTTGATGTTGGGTGAGAATCACATGTTGTGCTGGGATGCCTTTGCTTGCTGAATGTCACTGCCTCTATTTGTATATGGCTATACGTATATATGTATAATTGTGTGTTTAGAGTTGAAATACATTAGTTTGGGCATTAAGCCGATGATATGGAATAAGGGGTGGAATACCTTGGGGTGATTTTCTGATAATCCTGCATCCCCTATCACCTGCTTTATGCCCAGAAAAGGGTCCTGTCACTTTAAGATGAGTCTAGGAGCTGAGAGAACCCTGGCGCAGGTATGCGGTCCAGCTCTTACTGCCCCAGGTTTCTCGGCCTTGGAGTGCGGGGGAGTTACATTCCTTCCTGCTTCTAGCATGTGCTAGCCTGCCTGCTTGGTTTGTTAGCTAACGAGAAGCTCTCCTGGGACTGCAAGAGAAATCCTCAGCTTTTTCTGCTTTTCTTCTGGAACTGTTTTGGCTTAGCTTCAGATCCAAGAAACCAGACCACCAGTTGAGAGCCACACGCCGTGGACGGCGGGGGGAGGCCATGGGAACACCGCATTCTCGGGGCTCCGATCCCAGAGAAACCGAGCCAGCTAAAGAACTATAAATCCAGCTGTCTTCCCAGGTTCAATACCTAATAGTCCTTTTTCCCTTTTCCCCCATGCCCTGTGGGAACCTTGTTTGTTTTGTTAAATAAACAGGATTTTTTTTCACTTTCATCCAAGGAATTCCTTTCGTAGTATGGGGAGGGAGTGCCGAGAACCCTTTTCCTTTCAAGGAGGTATTCATCAGAGCACTTTCTCCTTAACTTGCCTCTAACCCAAGACAACACTTTAGAAAGGAAACTGAGTCAAGTTATTGTAAAAGTGATTTATGCTACAGGGGTAAGTGAAACAAGGCCTTTCTTCCAACCTTTAAAATTTTAATTGAGAAAAGATTGGGTCATTCATCAATTACTCTACATGCCAAATTCTCTGAAGCCTTTGCTAGATAGGGACATATTGGAGAATTTAGAAGCAGAAGTGCAATTTAATAAAGAGGGGAGAACACAAGTTATAAATCCTGAAACTAAATTTCTTGAAGTAGCTGCCCTTTTCATAGAGAAGAATGATGGCAAAATTCCCAAAAAAGTTGAAGAAGCTGTCATTCCAATACTGTTGGCCAGTGATTTTCCTGGGGGGTCAAAACTTGCAGAACCTGTAACCAGAGCAATTAAACCTGAAGGCACACTGGTAAGACAAAACCAATACCCTTTGAAGTTAGAAAATTATAAAGCGTTAGCCTGTATAATTGAGATACTCCTTAAATTTGGGTTATTAGTAGAATGTGAATCAAAATACAACACACCCATCCTGCCCGTAAAAAAGGCTGATGGTAAAAGCTTCTGATTGGTGCAAGAATTAAGGGCAATTAGGGTGGTTTACTGTGCTAGATCTTAAAGATGCCTTTTTCTGTATTCCTGTGAATAAGAGCAGTCAAGAACCTTTTGCTTTTGTGTTGGAGAATCCTGAAACAGGGAGAAGAAGCCAACTCACCTGGAGAGTCCTACCCCAGGGTTTCAAGAATAGCCCAACTATATTCAGAAAACATCTGGCGAAAGAATTAGAGGTCTAGAGAAGACAAGAACCAGGATGGGCTGTTTTACAATATGTAGATGATATACTGATTGCGGCCAAAGACCGAAATGGCTGCATCGAACTCACTGTAGGTTTGTTAAACTTTTTGGGACTAAGTGGGTATAGAGTTTCAAAAGAGAAAGCACAGATTGCCAAGGAAGCAGTGATTTATTTGGCACTGGAGATCTTTCATGGACATCGACAACTCAGCAGAGATTGGAAAGAAGCAATCTGTTGCCTCCCCAAACCCCACACCATAAGATAAATGTAACAATTTGGCTGTGGAAGAACATTTAAAGATGCTAGTGGCTGTTTAAGGGATGGAAAAGAGAAAGGAATTATTTGAAAAATGCTAAGCACCTGTCTAGAAGCTGTCTGCCAATACCAAAAAGATAATATTAAAGAGAAACAAGAACTAAAAACTGAACTGGAAACTAGGAAAGTGACTGAATTATTGTTCTTGTAAATAGAACAGCTGCAGATACAGTTACAAGAGGAACAGAAGGGGAAACAAAAGCTGGGAGAAAAAGCTGAGCTAATGCTTATGTGGGCTCTAAAACCTCCTAACATTGTGCAAATTAGAAAATTAATTGCATCTCCTGAAGTTTGGGATGGCAACATATGGGGTGATCCCAGTGATAACGAACCAGGGGAGGACGATTTTTTACCTCCTAATGATCCCCCTATGTGCATAGCCAGACCCATCATAAAAACAGAGGTAACCACTGGACCTCAGGGTGGACAGGGAAATTGTACCCAAAAAAACCCCCATTTGATCTGATTCACATGACTAATTTTCAAGAATGCTATGGCTGTAAGGCAGGTGAAACTGAAACTGAATATTTGTGGCCTGTTTATCTACCTGGAGGAGACCAAATCCTAGTAATGGTGAAGAGGCCAATGGGTTCTGGGGTCCTGGTGTTATTTTATCTTCTGGTCCTTTTTCCCAAAATGATCCCCACTCAATAATAAGTAGGGTGGCACACTGGGCTGGAAGAATGGATGTGCAGGAGAGGGGAGAGCCTCCAGCAATATCTATTAATTCTTTGTCTGAGCTCTCCCCTGTTATTACAAAAGCTGCCTGCATCCAAGCCATGCATGAACATCAACCTATTGATGCTCCTATTACTGCAGCCGTGGACTATAATATGTTAAAGCTACTAATTAAGGGGGCTTCGCCATACTCACCACATTATCGCAAAATGAGATTAAATCAAGAGATGCAGCCTTTAATGCACAATTGGTTAGAGGTGTGGCTTCAGCCTTAAACCCTAGGGAAATCCCCACCTGGGCAACGCTAATACATAATATCATAAATCATGCACAAGATATGGGATGGAGTGATTTCCATGGCGATACCAAACACACTGGCCATAATGTCAGAGAAACTAACTATTCACAGGAACCAGGACTTATAGATCATCCACCTAAAAATCAGAGGTGGAAAGAGTTATATAATCAAGCATTGTTAGTAGGAATTCAAAAAATTGCATACAACATTGGTAGCAGAGGGGCTGCAGAGGTGGCTTCTGTGAGAAGATGACAGAAGCTGCCCCCATATCAAAAAGACAGTTCTAGACAGCTCCAAGGCTGGCCAAAGCTGAGCCGATCAGCAACATTGCAAATATTTTTAAGAAAGGGTAAGAAATTCTGCACAACAGCAGATGAGAGAGAAGAGTGAGAATATGTGAGAGCAAAAACTCTGCAGACCCCAAGGTCAATGAAAAAGGAGGGGGAGGACATGCTGCAGGCACTGAAGTTGAGATTCCCCTACAGCCCATGGTGAAGGCCATGGTGATGCAGGTTGTCCCCCTGCTGCCTATGGACATCCACGGTGGAGCAGAGATTTACCCTGCAATCTGTGGAGGACCCCATAACAGAGCAGGTGGATTTGACCTGAGGAAAGTTGCAGCCTGTAGAGAGCCTTGCAGGACCTGTGACCCTGTGGAAAGGACCCATGCTGAAGCAGTTCTTGAAGGGCTGAAGCCTGTGGGGTTTTTGAAGGTGTGTGGGGGGGTGTTTCTTCATCTCTGTTACTAGGAAACCACAGCAACTGGGCACTTAAGGACTATTTACTCTTTTGTAAGAGACAAAGGATGTGGCTGGGTGTGATAAGGGGAGGAGGCATCTGACCATTCGGACTTCACTTGCTTGCTGGGCATTGGAGGGGGAAGAGTGAAGCTGCTGCCTCCCTTTAGCAGCAACCGTGGAAAGTCCGGCTCTGCACTGCCTTCTCTGCTGGCTGGGTAAGCTTCTGTTTGGGAAAGGGCACGGGATTCCGACCCTTTTACCTGCCCGGAGCGCGCCTCCCCAGTTGCGCTTGCAGTTGCTGCAGAGGAACCCGGCTGTCGCTGCCCCCACCCCCGCCTGTCGGAACACACTGCAGCTTCTGCCACAACTGCAGAGTTTCTGCCACCTTTGCTGGCTAGCCCGGGTGAGCCAGCCCTGCCGCTCCAGTTCACTACTGTGAGCTCCCTGCTGCGCGCCGTCCTGCTGTCCAGCCCACCCACCATTGTCCACGTGAGACAAGGAGCTGACCTCATGCCACAGCGCTACCTGCAGCTGCAGGGGAGTCATCACACCTGCCCTGCCTGGCTGGGAGCCCAACAGCGCCTCTGCTGGCTGTGACCGTAACTGCACCAAAGGGAAGGGTGTCTGGCAGCCCAGGGATATCTGCCACCGGGTTTTCTGGTTTTTGTTTGTTATTGCTACTGTTGTTGCTTGTTTTCCTCATTATAGATACTAGTAAAGAACTGTCATTCCTCTTCCCATATCTTTGCCTGAAAGCCCTTGATTTCAAAGTTATAATAATTCAGAGAGAAGGGGGTTCACATTCTCTATTCTAAGGGAGGTTTTCACCTTCCTTAGCAGACACCTGTCTTTCAAACCAAGACGGGGGGTGGATCCATGTAGGAGAAGTTCATGAAGGATTGTCTCCTGCGGATGGGACCCCATTCTGGAGCAGGGAAAGAGTGTGAGGATGAAGGAGCAGCAGACATAAAGCATTATGAACAGACTGCAACCCCCATTCCCCATCCCCTTGCGCCACTCGAGGGGGAAGGAAGTAGAAGATTTGGGAATGAAGTTTAGTCTGGGAAGAAGGGAGACATGGGGGGAGGGTATATTTATTTTAGTTTTATTTCTCACTATCCTACTCTGTTATTAGTTGGCAATAAATTAAATTAATTTCACCAAGTCTAGTCTCTTTTGCCCATGACAAGCACTGGTGAGCACCTTCCCTGTCTTTATTTTTACCACAAACTTTTAGACATATTTTTCTCCCCCTGCTCTATTGAGGAGAAGTGATAGAGCAGCTAGGTGGGCACCTGGCACCTAGTCAAGGTCAACTTACAATTCATTCCTGCCCATTTTTTAAAAGCTTATTTCTCCAGTACAGAATGAAAGTATCCAGCTTGTAACAAAAAATGTTAATAAACATTCTCTTCTCCAATTTGTCTCTACTCTCACAAATTATTGGAAGATGCAAGAACATGAATTACTTTCATTACAGTTTGCAATTAGAAGTTAGTAAAAAAAAAGTCAAAAGAAGTATTACAGTATTTATCATATAATAAATACTGATCAGTGTTGCCTCAAATAGGTTTCAACTGAGTTGACAATAGAGAGAATAAGAAACTGGTCCCTAACCTAAATAGCTTACTTACCTCCTCCTACTTTGTGCAGGTGTGTTGCAGTGTTCCCCAGAGAAGTGATGTTGGTTGGACTTAGACAAAGGAGGGTGTCTATTTGATGCCATCTCCCATGGTTGCATTGGTGATGCAGTTGGTGATGCTGTTGTATGGTCAAAGACTGAATGAGAAAGGCGTTGTCTCTTGGGACTTGAACTATCTTCACTCTGTGCCTATGTAAACAAAAAAAAAAAACCCTCAGATGAGTGATCTGCTCCCCATATTAAAACTCCAATATTTACTTCAGCTAACATTAGAGAGGGAGACTTAACAGACTAGATCCAAACACCATGAAGTTAAACAAGTATAATTAGTTATGGAACCTACTGCTTCATAATGCAAAAACTTAATTGCCTACCCAAGCATTTTTACTAAAGCATATTTTAGCAACATCAAGACACTTTAAATAGTAATGCTAAAGCAACCACAGAAGTTATATCAGAAAAAGGAGGAAATGTTCACTTCAGAAGAAAGAGGAAGGTCCTATTTTGTTATAATATTCAACACAGGCACTTTGCTTTGATAGATTTAGGATATAAGCACATAAATGAGTGATCTAAAGACCTTTTTAAAAAAGATAAGCACAGATTTTACACCAATGGAATCCATATTTGATAGTAAATAGATGTCATATAGAGCTCTAGTTCAGCATGTACACTTCATTCCTACCAGGTGCATGCTTACATAGCTGTAAAAAAATTTTTGAAATGTCTGGAGTACAAATCAGCTCTGCTATCCAGCACAGAGATGCCTCATCTTTTAACTTGTTAGTGCAGTAATAGTAATAAACAGGTAAAGACAATTTGATCAAAAACCACCACCATTAACAACTTGATTTAAGTTTGTTTATTTTACTGAAGTTCTACTGGGACTAGTTAGCTCCTAGAGTTGTCAGTGTTAATGATATGCAATCCATTCACCTCTAAGTTCACATGCAGTCTGGAACATAAATAGTAACCTCTCCTTTTCACAGCTTGTCCCTGCTTAAAATGGTTAGCTAGACCTCTCTTCTTCTTCACCATAATAATTTCATTTAAGAGCTATGATGGGATGAGTTTTAAGAAACTTTGCAGCTATTTTCAAATGACTAATACAGAGAAAATTGAGCTTCTCTACAATAATGCCCTGGTTTACAAGACAGGTCTCTGCCAAGGAAGGCGGGAACCTTCCTGGAATGAAAAAGATTACCCCCTCCCTCCAAATTATAACTTTGAAATCACAGGGCTTTCAGGCAAAGAGATGGGAAAAAGAATAACAGTTATTTACTAGAATATTTATATATGTAACAAGACAGACAAACAACAACAGCAACAACACAAAACCAGAAAACCTAATAACAGCCTTTTCCTGCCCATCAAGCAATTTTCCCTTTGGTGTTGTTATGACCACAACTGGCAGGGGGCGCTATTGGCTCCTGTCAAGGCAGAGAGGCTGCAGTGATTCCCTGCAGCTGCAGGGGGCGCTCCAATGCAAGAGCGGGACCTCCCTGGTGGTGATGGCAGCTCAGATGAGAGAGAAGACGGGTTGACTCTTGCAGCCACCCACATGAGTGGTGATCGGTCTTCAGCACCGCTAACAGCAGCTGGTACACACTGGGAAGGGAGGGAGGGAGGGTTTTATCGTGATGTCGCACTACTGTAAAGAGAAGAGATCCGACAGGGTGTTGCTCTGGCTCCAGGCAACCCTCCATGCGGTGGCTCTGGGGGAGGAGGGGGGAAAGGATGACTCCCCCAGGCACCCAGATGGACTGCATTGGTCTCTTGGTGCTTCTCTCTTGCAAGCAATGGGCCCACAAGCCGGCGGCAGGCAGGGCTCCACCGCAGTGTTGAAAAAAAATCTCTGTGCAGAAGTCCAAGGCGAAGAAGCACCACACGACCATCTCGGTTCCCGACCAGGCAAAGACTCCCCTACCCCCAGCTAAGAAACTGCTGAAACCACCCTGCTTTCCCCCTCAGGCATCACTCCCTAACTCTTGTTTCTCTGGCTGGGCCATTACTGTGGTATGTGGAAGTGGCTATTTCTTTTGTTTCCTTGTTGCAGTTTAAAGGATGTTATAGCAGACCTTACTCGAAAGCGTCTCTACCCAGCCTGGTTCAGCACCTCAGTGCACCAAACTCTTCCTCTGAGGGCTGGTCACTGCGCTCTCACTGGCTGGGGAGCCATAAGGCTCTGGTTTCGTCTGCTGTTCCACAACCGACAATGATAATGGAGGCAAGGAGGGTCTATGCATCGTGTCCATGGAAGGTTTTATTCACATGGCTGCACCAGAGGCCAAAGACCTCCCAGAGGCAGAGATGCCTCATGGACGAAGACCTCACGTGCACAGACACATGTGGTGCAAAGACAGCCACATGCATAGACTACATGTGCATAGACAACAATATGGCGGAGGCTGAGGGGTTTTCTAGGAAGACAGAGAGGGGCGGGGACAGCACATTGGCCCAGTGACCTCTGGGCACAGGGGCAGTACATGGGCGGAGTTAGGGTACAGGAACCAATAGGGAAAACCCAAGGGAGTGGCCAGGACTACGTGGGGTGGGGAAGGCAGGACAATAGGTGACAGGTACACACATTAAGAAATAGGTGGGGGACCTGAAGCTATTATCACAACATTTCCTAATTACCCCTATTTGTCTCCTGGACAATCTCCGCCCTCCTACCCCCCCCTTCCTGCATAGTCTTTCTTTCTGGTAGCAGATGGGAGAAAAAAATTCCCTGAGGAAAAAAAAAGAAAAAAACACCTAACCCCCACCAAATAACTATCCTCCTGAACTGCCCCGCTAATCCTGACAGAAGCCCTTTGCTTCACATAAAGACTATCATGTTTTAAAGCCTCTCTACATTTATTCATGCCTCACAATTTTCCTCAGTCTACCAAATATTAATTTTCTTCATATTTTATTGTCCCTTTTATGGGTTTTTTACTTTAAAGGAGTTTTCTTTCCGCTTTCTGAACACTGTTGGTTGAGTAGACTTTCATGGAATCATAGAACAGCCCAGGTTGGAAGGAACCTCACAAGATCATCTATTCCAACCTGTTGTGGGAAAGAGAATCTAGATGAGATTATGTAATGCCCTGTCCAATCACATCTTGAAAACCTCCAGTGATGGAAGACTCTACCACATCCATGGGGAGGCAGTTTCAGTGAATGATTGTTCTCACTAAAAAATTTCTTTCCAAAATTGAGATTAAACTTCTGGTACAACTTGAACTCGTCCCTTGTCTTCTCCATGTGGCTCCTGGTGAAGAGACAGCCTCTGTCCTCTTTGTAGGTGCCCTTTAAGTACTGGAACACTGTGATGAGGTCCCTTCTGAGCCTTCTCTTTTCCAGGGAGAAAAGACCCAACTACTTCAATCTTTCCTCATAGGGCAGGTTTTCCAGCCCTTTGATCGTCTTCATGGCCCACCTTTGAACCTATTCCAGTCTCTCCACGTCTTTCTTGCTGGCTTTTCCGAATCATGTGTTTTATTTGTATTGTAATAGTTTCCAGGAGGACTTGTTCCATTAGTTTCCCAGGCACTGAAGTAAGACAATGGTCCTGTAAATACCTGGGTCCTTGTAACGAATGAATGAGGCACGGACCTCCCTTTAGCAGGTGCACAGAGAAATCGCTTTATTGCAAAAACCAGGTTTTTTTAAGCAATTAGCCTGTTATTAGTTTACATTCTTGTGAAGCACAACAAACATGTTTCAACCACAACAAACATGTTTCAACCAACCACCATAAACCACAATGTGAACACGCACTGGTGATATAACTTGTTTTTCACCTCTAGTTTAGCTGAGTCATTCCCAGAGTGCTTTTCTGGTTAGCCAAAGTAACAGTAGTGAGCAAGGATTTGAGAAAGATTCTCTGAGCTTTTGCCCCCTTCCACCAGCACAGGAGCCTGTCTGTGGCTTCCAGGGCTGAAGGCTGAACTCTTAATTCAAATTCAAATTGTAGGTAACAGCTCTGGCCTGATGGCTTATCAGCTAAGCATGCATTTGAAACCAGCACAGAAACCACTGAATCATCCCATGAAGGACCGTCACCTTGGAGGGGGCTTTGGGGGTCTCCAAAGACCACCAGGACATACAGAGCATGCGTGGTGCACGTGCTAATGATATTAATGACTTCTGAGAAATGATTTGTATAACCACTCCTATCCTGAAGAATGTAATTAATATTCATGATTTTACCTATAACACTGAGTCTTTGGGGTACTAAGGTATGTGTGTTTAGTGGAAACAATTCCCCACACATCCGGTGCACCGAGTAAAGCAAATGCCCACTTCTCTGACTTGGTCTCTGAAGTGTCTCTGGGCTCGATTAGGGCGAATCAGATTTTACAAGGGTAACAAGGCCCTCATTTTAAGGTTTTTATTATCCACAACAGGTCTGCTTTTGGACCTTATTTTTAAAGGAGAAAGAAGTACTGAAATGGAGCCTATCACATTTGGAGTCTTGAAACATAGAATTATTGTAGCAGGGCATCTTGTCCCCCCACAAGAGCTTATCTGTTGCTTGTTAACCAGTCAGATAACTCAAACAGGACAAGCTCTTCTGTAGTGAGTTACTCTGGCACCATGGGGTTAACACTGGTCTGGCATCTCCCAACTGCCAATAAACATTTTATTGTTGAAGTGAGATCTGGCAAGATAAGTTGGATTTCTGACTGACAGACACTCACTTTACAAACTATAAAAGCCACAGCAAACTTTCACAAAGCAGAAATCTTCTATACATTTTCCTGGAAATGTGTGGAGTTTCTCCCCTAAGTACGGACACCTGCTTTGTGGTTATTCCCCTGGAGATCAAGTGAAAGGAATCTGTGCACATTATCATCATTTCAGTGGTAAGTTACATTTGACTCCTAATCAAGACTATTTCTTTTGCAGGCTTTAATATAGGTACCTTGATATTGTGCACTGTTTTATGTTATGCTGCAATCTACTAATAGATTTCCTGCTGCACAATGGCTTCCCGCTTCTCCTGTTTGTTACCCATACTGTGTACATTTGTGTAGATGCACTTCAGCTGGGCTATTGATTTAATCCCCAACATTGGCCTGCTGCCTACAGGCTCCTTTCAAGTGAGCCTGGTCTTATCCCCTTCCCCCTTCAAACCTAGTTTAAAGCCTTCCCATCAGTCCCACCAACTCATGGGCTAGAATCCTTTTCCCCCTTTGAGACAGGGTGAACCCCATGTGTCGCCAGCAGGCCTGGTGCCTTGTAAACCACCTCGTGACTGAAAATACCAAAATTCCACCAATGGCACCGCCTCTGACCCATGTTAAGCAGGTGGGTTCTCCTGTTCCTTTCAGTATTCTTACCTGCTACTGAAGGGATTGAGGAAAACACCACCTGCATACCTGTCCCTTTAATCAATTGCTCCAATGCCCTGAAGTCCCTTTTGATCACCTTTGGATTTCTCTCTTCAACTGCCAACCTGAACAACCAACAGTGGGTAATAATCAGAGGGCCATACCAGACCAGGGAGTCTCCTAGTAATGTCTCTTACTCGGGCCCCAGGGAGGCAGCAGACTTCCCTGTGGGATGGGTCTGCTGGTCAGCATATTGGACCCTCTGTTTGCCTCAGAAGAGTCACCTACAACTATTCTTTCTTTCTTTCTTTCGGCAGTTGTAATGCATGGGGTTGAGTGACTTGCCCTAAGCAACCCCCTGGATGGACCTTCATCTGCCTCATTATTTGTCTGACCTGATGCCTTTTTCTCTGGTCCTAGAATTATGAGCCAGACATGGTTAAATGGATAAAAGGGTTTTACCTCAGTATTTAATAGGATCTTATGGTGCACAACTCGTCAAGGTGGAAAATGCTGAAATGCACACACCGTGTAACGCATATACACTTTTCATAGACCTTGCAAATTAGCATATCTGACAAGGATTCCCCAAAAGGAAGCTTAATAAATGACGTAATGTCCCCCTCTTCTAAAGTCCGCCCACACCCCCTCCCCCCCCCAGATGAGGCTTGAACCCTGCTTACAAAATATGCCCCAGAGAGCTGGGACAGCCTTGGTTGAAACCTTGGTTTCTATAGAGAACCTAGATAGCATAGGGGCTTCCAGTCTCCAACAGAGAGGCCTTTAGGATGATTGGTCTTCCTACCTAGCAGAATACTGGAACTAAGCTACAATATCAGGCTAAAAAACTACAAATATGTATGCTAAGAACAGAGGGAATATATAAAAGGTATATTAAAAATAAGGCAAAAAATCATCACTGTGGAGGAAGAGGCCCCCAAAATCCCATGAGAATCGGAAGGACCAGATACCAAAAAGTATTGATTAGCACAGGATTTGAAGCAGATAAGCAGGCTTCTTTTTCTCCCCTGGGAAGAATAAGCAAGCTGTCAAACCTGGCAAGATGTATCGAGGAATTGTGAAAGGCTGAGAAAACAACTAAGAGACAACTTCTCACGCTGAAAATACATTTACTGTTTGGCTCTGTAATAAAGACAGAATTCATGTCACATACAGTGAGTGATTCTCATTCCATATGCTACACATCATGGCATCATTGCCCCTTTTTTAGAGACTAACAAGACTCTGCCTCGTCTAGTCTCTACATCGCATTAACCACAGCACTGGTTTACATAACCGACTATTCCACTGGCTATCACACAGGTGATGACTAGAACTACAACTATTATGAATGTTTCTGTTATCCATCCCCAGTTTGGTAACCATGAAATGAGGGTGTAGAAGATATTGTCAAATTTTAAGGTGTTATTTCTGGACAGATACATTTTGGACTACAGTCCCATGCAAATCATGGAGCCAACCCTGAGTCATGAAAACCAATTGGGTGGACAACAGACATGTAAAGAACAGTTTAAACCACATAATCCTGTGTGGGAGTTCAGGGTGGAGCTGTGGGGTCCGGCAGCTATAGAGGTCTTTTGTTATCAGTTAATGTGAAACATTAAGAGACATAAGCTGAATCTCCCCTGGCAGAGGCTGAGACAGAGAGTAAGACAAGTTTTTATTTACTTTATGCGTAAGTGATTAGCAGGAGAGGTTAAGTGAGATGACGGTGATCAGTAGCATCATAAGAAAAGTAAAACATGTAACCCTGGAAGTAGCATCATAAGAAAAGTAAAACATGTAACCCTGGAAGCCAAAGTTCTTGTAATGGCTAAGCTATAGTTTGTAACAGTATAAGAAAGACCTGCTCGGTACAATAAATCGGACTTTGCATGAACCATGCTCAGTACCTGTATCAATCACCGACAATCCTGATTTGCATCAGTCTCTGTTTTCTCAATGGTTTCAGGAGCAGAAGCCTTCTTAACTCTTGAGTAGTGGATCATCCGTCCCTTGCCAGAAACCTTGAGTGCAGTAAGGGTCGTCAGCAAAATTTGGAATGGTCCCTTCCACTTAGCTTGCAAGGGGTCACTGTCTCACCACTTGATATAGACCCAGTCTCTAGGCTGGAATAGATGAGAAGGTGTGTCCAATCCTATGGCTTTGGATAACACCATGAATGTGTGAAGCTTTTGCAAAGTGGAACTCCAAGCCATTAAGTACTTCTTTAAATCATTTCTACCCTTCATATGAATTTTCCTGGGGATATGTGGAACCTGATATGGCCTGCCATATAATATTTCATAGGGACTTATGTTGTCCCTCTGCCTTGGTTGCATGCGGACCCTCAGTAAGGCTATAGGCAAGGCCTGAACCCATGTCATAGATGTTTCTTGACAGATTTTACTAATCTGGGTTTCAAAGGTTCCATTCATATGTTCAACTTGGCTACTTGCTTGGGGCCTGTATGGTGTATGCAGGTCCCAAGTAAGTCCCGGAATCCTGCTGACGTCCCTGACCACCCTTGCAACAAACTATGGTCCCCTATCTGATGACATTCCCAAGGGAACCACAAACCTTGAAATTATATGATTGAGCAAAGATTTCACCACCTCTTTTGCTGTGTTGGTGTGACGGGGTAAGCTTCAGACCATCTGCTGAAGGTATCAACCAATACCAGTACATATTTGTATCCCTCCTTACATGGCATCTCAGCAAAATCTACTTGCCAGTAATCTCAGGGGAGTTCTGCTGTTTTTGTTACCCCTAACGCTACTTTCTTGCTTGTGTCGACTGTTTCTACAACAGGTTTCACACTTCCTTGTTATAGATTGTACAATATCAGTCATTCCTCTCCCTATCACTACCTTCCTCAGATGTTTTAAAAGATGTTCTGTTCCCCAATGGGTACTCTAATGCTCCCGCTGCTCTATTTCTTGAAGGAGCAGGGGTGGAACTACAACCTGTCCTATCAGGGTAACAGCCCACCCACCTTCTTTAATTTCAGCCTTAAGAAACTTAATTAATTTGTGATCCCTCTGATCATATTTTGGGGTAAATTCTGACAAATCTATTTCTTTCTGTGGTACTACTGCAAGAATGCCTTTTTCTGCAACCCCTCTTGCTGTTTCATCAGCAAAGCGATTTCTCAGTTCAGGGGTTGTTTTCCCTTTTTGATAACCTCTGCAATGCATGATAGCTACTTCTCTAGGCTTCCAAATACTCTGCAGGAATGCAAGGATCTGTTCAGCATGCTTAATTTCATTACCTTGAGCAGTTAGCAGGCCTCACTCCTTCCAAATAGCTCCGTGGACATGAACAACACTGAAGGCATATTTGGAATCAGTCCATATGTTCACCTTCTTTCCCTCGCTCAGTTCTAGAGCTCTGGTCAGTGCAATAAGTTTAGCTTTCTGTGATGATACATCTGATGGCAAGGCATTTGACTCAATTACTTTATCTGTAGTGGTTACTGTGTTCCCTGTCATTCTCTTACAATTTCTCATGAAGCTGCTTCCATCGGTATACAGTTCCCAATCTGGATTCTCCAGCGGCACGTCCTTCAGGTCTGGTCTGCTGGAGTAAGTCTCCTCTACTGTCTATAAACAGTCACGCTCAGGCACATTGTCAATTAATGTAAATGGCAAAAACATTGCAGGGTTTACAACAGATGTTGTTTTTAGGGTAATATCATCCTGTTCCAACAACACAAATTGATATTTAAGCATTCTGCTGTGGGATAGCCAGTGTCCCCCCTTTTGTTCCAGCATGGATATCACTGTGTGGTGTACATACATGACAATGTGCCGCCCAAGGGTGAATTTGCGAGCCTCCCGTATTAGGCTGACAGTAGCCGCCACAGCTTTTAAACACCCATGTGGCGAGCTCAGACCTTTCCCATGAGAAATTTTTCTCTCTTCTTCCTGTGTTTTATAAACAAAGATAAAGTTTGGATGTTGTTGAAACAGTGTCTCAAGATATGAACAATTCAGTCCTGGCCAATCGGCCTGGGGAGAGGTTTTGAACCAACCAATCTGAGTGACCTTTGAAAGTCTATATAAGTTGGAATTAAATAATAAAACCAGACATTTTTGCCACACTGAAGACTGGACTTCTCTCTGCTAGCGGTTCAACAGCGACATCTGGTGACCACCGACGTGTACTGCAGCGACAGGTACGCGGTTTGCCCGGACCCAGCCCCGCCCCTGCCTGCCATCAGGCATGGCTGATCTTGATGCGGACATGGGACTCCCCCTCCCTGTGGATGAACTCTTGTGGGCTTTTCTGGAGGACTCTGGGGATGACCCTGCGGCCGATCAGACGCCGCGGGTCACTCGGGCCTTGTTGCAATGGGTCGAGGCCACGTGGCCCGGGACGTTTGGGACATGGCACTGAGCTGTGACTTTTGGTTCACTGTTGGCCGTGCCCTGGCCACGGAGATGATGCTTGGAGACAGGACTACAGTCCGCTTCCATGGGGTTTGGAGAGACATTTGGGACGCATTGAAGGGACAGGCGTTTTATGAGTCACAGCTCGCGGCTTGCACGGGCCTGGAACCCCTGCTCTCGGTCGTGGGGGCGGTGCGTGAAGGACACGCCAACCCAGACAGATGCTGAAGTTCCATCCCTGGCAGCGGATGCAGCCGCGAGAGCTTGGTATGTTTCTCCAGCTGACCTGCCGAAGTGCACTTATGTCCATCTGACAGAACAGCTGGCAGAGATGATGGTGAATGGAGGACCACAGATCGGCTCTGGCACGGCCGCCGCGAAGGTCCCCCCCGCCACTGTGAAATGCGCAGCCTCAGAAACCCCCCCTCCCCCTGCAGGATGGTGCCGGGATGCCCCTCCCCTGTGGGCAGCCGGGATGCTCGGTGGGGGGCTGGTGGGGGCGGGCGTGGGGGGTGCTGCTGCAGACTGAGATCCGCTGCTGCTCACCTTGGCTGCGTTCCAGCAACTCACGGCTGCGGGGGTTCCAATTCCGGATTCCAGTGGTTTCGGCCAGTTCCCGCGGGCGGCGGTTGGCTCGGGTGAGGCTGCGGGGCGACTTCCGGGACCTGTCGCCATTCTGGCTGTGCAGGGACCGGAAGGGGCGCCTCCAACGGGGGATCTTGACGCCCCGTCAGACCCCGGCACGGCGGCGGTGGGTTTGCGGCCGGCTGCAGCCAGCGCGGGCGGGGACGGTGTGGCGCCAGGGCCGTGCGAGCAGGCGCCGGCTCAGCTGCCAGCTGTGGCGGATGCCTGGCAGTCAGAGCGGCTTCCCGGGGCGGTCGCGGGGCAACTTCTGGACCTGGCCGCCATTCTGGCAGCGTGGGAGCTGGAAGAGAAGCAGCTGGTGGGCGGTGCTTCCTCTGCGGGAGCTTTGATTGGCACGCCCGCAGGAGCGGGGCCGACCCGAATTCCCCACGGCTCGGCGGACACGGCGTCCGTGCTGAGCACGGCGGAAACTCTTCCTCTTGCAGTTCTTCATGATTTACTGGCCGAGGTGGCTGGAATTCGGCAGCGGATGGAGGTCCTTTCGTGTAGGCCCTCCTGTCCGTGGGTGGCTGGGCCGGAAGTCCATCCCCCGGGACCCCGGATGGGGTCTGGAATTCCTGATGGCCCGGCAGCCGGCGTGGTGCCGGCGGCGCAGGGGCATTTCGGCCCCCGGCAGATGCCGGTTCCCCTGCTGGGTTCTGTGGTGAATTCAGCCCTGGCGCAGTGTACCGGTGCTGTGCTGGCGGGCTTGGCAAACGTGCCCGGCACAGCGCTGGTGACACCGCCGTCTCCCTGCCCCTCCCCCATCCTAGTCACCGCGCAGTTTCTTAGCGCGGATGTTGCCCTCCGGCCAGTCACCGTCCTTTGTGATGGGGAGTGCTGGTTGCAAGCCCTACTCAGACGGCTCAGACAGTGATGAGGAGGGTTTTCTTCTTCCTGGGTGGAGGCTCATGCGGGCGACGAAAAGAAAAGGCATTGGGCTCTGACCAACCCCTGGAGACGCCGCAACGGCATGGGGATTGTTCGTCCACGTGACTTCCTGCAGTTCTGGGAATCAGTTAAGCAGGGTGCGCGGGAGGCAGGAGACTGGGACCTTATAGAAAAGATTGGATTGCCCAAAGAGCGGGAGGGATGCGAATCTGCTGTGGCAGGTTCGGATGGTGGTGGCTTCCCACAAGGGGGCGCTCAGGCTTTTCCAGTGTATGTGCCTGGCCCAGATGCCATGGACACAAGGAACAGCCACTCCACCATCGCATGGGGCATGATAAATGACTTAGCGACTAAGGTAGCTATGTTTGGGGTGTCTTCTCCGGCCGTGATGCAACTTCTTAGAATGATAAATAGTGATTTGCTTGCTCCATTTAATATTATGTATCTGGCTCAGGTGCTGTTCCACCCCATGCAATACAGCGCCTTTGAGGACAATTGGAAAGCACTGGTTGAGGATCAGCGGAAGAAAAATGTGTCCTTGCCTGCCGAGGACCCTAGGCGCATGGTTGGGGCTGATGTCCTCATGGGTAAGGGACCTTTCACTAACCCCAACGTTCAAGCTGCCTGGGATCCTCAGATCCTGGAGCAAGCCCAACAGCTCGGTATGGGAGCCATTTTGAAAACTATTGAGATGGTTGCCCCGCAGACACGGTATACAAAGATACAGCAGGGGCAATCTGAACTTTACCTGACATTTATTGAGAAGCTGGCAGCAGCTTTGGAAAAACAGGTTGAGGATCGGTCCACGAGATAGATTCTGATGAAACATTTGGCAAGAGACAATGCCAATGACGAGTGTAGAAGGATCATCAATGCCCTACCAGGGGACCCCTCTGTCCAGGAGATGATGCGAGCTTGTGTCAGGGTGCTGTGAGAAAATCAGGGGAAATCCGCTTTGGCTGCATTTCTGTCCTCGGATCAGAGACCCACTGATCAGGGTCAAAAACAGCCCAAATCTGGGAACAAACGAAAACGAGTCAAATCAAAACAGAAAGAAAATTCAGGAAAAAAGGGAAATTCAGGGTCCGAGACTCCTCAGTGTAAGAGGTGTGGTAGGCCAGGTCACACTTCAGACTACTTCAGGTCGCAGTACCATGCAGATGGTCGACCCCTGTCGGGAAACGTGAAGAGGGGTGCAAAAAGGGGGATTTGCCCCCCATCACATCAGTTCCCCCAGAACAGGGTGATGACCCAGGCTTACCCAGTCAATGTGGAAGAGGCACCAAAGGCTCAGCCCGAGTCAATGCCTACACCGCAGCAACAGTCATCTTAGAATCTGACGATGCCCACAGGGTTCCCTTGGAAGTGGACGGTTCCCTGGATCAGGGGGCCGGTGCACTGCTCATGGCAGGGCTGAGGCCACTAGCTGAGGGATCCTGGTTCTTCCAGAGTTCATAAATGCTGATTTCAAGGGCCAAATTCACGCTACTGTTTCCACACCTGACCCCCCTGTCACCATTCCTGCAAACACTTGCCTTGCTCACTTGTTGCCTTGTGAGTCTTCTGTTCCCAGGGTAGACCAGCAAGCTGGCGGAGGTGACGGCACTGAACTGCCAGGACTTCCGCAGGTCTACTGGGCTGCATCTATCTCCAATGAGTCACCACAGATGACATGTACCCTCATCATGCCGAAAGCACGTCCGCATCGAATTTGAGTCCGAGGTTTGATCGATACAGGTGCTGATGCAACGATCCTTTCCGCTGCTTCGTGGCCTCCTACGTGGCCTTTGTGCCCGGTGGGACTGAATATCGCGGGGTTGGGAGGAACAACACAGAGTCGATTGAATAAGCGACGTGTGTTGGTGAAGGATCCAGAGGGACATACGGCCTCCATTCAGCCTTATGTCACTCCAGCTCCTGTGAACCTCTGGGGACAGGACGTGTTGGCAGCCTGGGGGGTGCGAATAACGACAAATTTTTGATAGGGGTCACTGTGTGCAAGGGCGCACCGTATTCCACGCTGTCTTTACGATGGCTGACCAAAACACCCATATGGGAACCACAGTGGCCCCTGCCAAAAGACAAATTAGTCGCCCTTTGTCAGCTGGTTCAGGAGCAACTGAAACAGGGACACATAGAACCTTCTACCAGTCCCTGGAACACCCCAGTTTTCATGATTAAGAAAAAATCGGGGAAATGGAGACTGTTACAAGATCTCTGAAAAGTTAATGCAGTGATGGAAAGTATGGGGAGCTTACAGCCTGGCATGCCTTCACCCACGATGATTCCCACAGAGTGGGAAATCTTGATCGTTGATTTGAAGGATTGCTTTTTCACAATCCCTTTGCACCCCAATGACAGGCTAAACTTTGCCTTCACTGTGCCGGCAATTAACAATGCGGAGCCTGTAAAGCGATTTCAGTGGAAAGTGTTACCTCAGGGCATGAAAACTAGCCCAACTATCTGTCAATGGTATGTCGCGCAGGCCTTGTCTGGAATCCATGAGCAGTTTCCTGAGGCACTCTGCTACCATTATATGGACGATATCCTGGTGGCAGCAGCCACCCAGGATGAGTTGGGGAGGTTACAGCCTCGACTGCTCGATGCCTTGCATTCCTATGGGTTGCAAGTTTCTCTGGAGAAAGTTCAACAACAGCCTCCTTGGAAATATTTGGGAGTCAAAATTTTGGATCGAACCATACAGCATCAAGAGGTGCAGTTCTCAGACACTATTAAGACTCTGAATGATGCCCAAAAGTTGCTAGGCATCATCAATTGGTTACATCCGTATTTGGGACTGACCAATGCACAACTTTCCCCACTTTTTAATATTTTAAAGGGGGACTCTGACCTAAACTCACCTCGACAATTGACTCCCGAGGCGCGATGAGTGCTGAATGAAGTGCAGCAAGCATTTTCTGCTCATCAGGTTTATCGAGTAGATCCCTTTACTGATATCACTGTTTTCATTACTGCTCCAGACCTCCATCCTACAGGTATCATTGGCCAGTGGAACAAACAATGGGATGATCCTTTGCATATCCTGGAATGGGTCTTTTTGCCCCATCAGCCAAAAAAGACAGCACCCACATTGTTCGAATTGATAGCCTGCCTGATAACTAAATGCCAATATCGGTGTTTACAATTGATGGCAGCTGATCCTGCAACGATTGTTGTTCCGGTATCACAGGAAAATTTTGAATGGAGTCTTGCTAATGGCGTTCCTTTGCAAAGTGCACTGCAAAATTTTTCAGGGCAGATTGCTTATCATCTGCCCAGTCACAAATTGCTGCAGCTGGCAAATTCAGTCAATCTTACGTTGTGGCCAAAGAACAGTCGGGTGCCAGTTCACAGACCCACCGTCTTCACGGACGGTTCTGGGAAAACAGGAAAGGCCATTGTTACCTGGAAGGAAGGATCTGAGTGGCAGGTGCTGAAAGGCCACGAGACAGGCTCTGCTCAACTGGTTGAATTGAAAGCAGTTGCCATGGCTTTTCAGCGGTTCTCTCAGGTGCCTTTGAATCTGGTCACTGATTCTGCTTATGTAGCAGACATAACCAAATGTTTGGATTGTTCACTTGTAAAAGAAGTCAATAACGCGACTCTGTTTTCGCTATTGCGAACCCTGTGGAAGGCGATTCAGGTTGGAGTGCATCCATATTATATTCTGCACATTCTAAGCCACACCAATTTACCAGGCTTTATAACAGAAGGCAATGCCAGGGCTGACATGCTAGTCAACCCTGCATGGGTGGCACCTCAGCCTGACAAAATTGCACAAGCCAAGGCATTGCACAATTTCTTTCATCAGAGTGCACATACCCTGCAAAAGCAGTTTCAATTGACGCCAACTGAGGCTTGTGACATTGTCAGCGCTTGTGCTGACTGCCACGGACTCGCTGCACCTCTGCCATCGGGGGTGAACCCTAGAGGTCTAAAGGCCTTACAGTTGTGGCAGATGGATGTGACACACATTCCAGAATTTGGCCGAGTCAAGTATGTGCATGTGTCTATTGACACTTTCTCCTCAGCTATGGGGGCGTCTGCTCATACTGGAGAAAAAAGTCGTGATGCCATTGCCCATTGGAAATTAGCCTTCTCGGTCCTGGGGGTGCCAGCCACTGTGAAAACCGACAATGGTCCTGCCTACGCCTCACAGAAAACACGGCAGTTTTTACACCTATGGGGTGTAGACCACACATTTGGTATTCCGCATTCTCCTACTGGCCAAGCCATTGTTGAACACGTTCACGGTACTCTGAAGCGTGTTTTGGAAAGGCAAAAAGGGGGAATGCATGGGGAAACACCACAGAGTCGATTGGAAAAAGCTTTGTACACAATCACCTTACAGTGCCACCGAATTCAAATAATCCTGTAATTTTGAACCATTTTCTCTCATTGCAGTCGTCAGGTGAGTTGCGTTTGCCCCAGGTGAAGGTATGGGAATGGAACCTGCTTACTAACACCTGGGAAGGCCCACATGAGCTTATTGCTTGGGGTCAGGGGTATGCTTGCATCTCCACAGATACTGGGGTAAGATGGCTGCCTCCAAAATGCGTCTGCCCTGACCTGCGGCTCCCGAGACAGAACCAGCAACCTCAAGATGACAACCAGAATGCAGAACACCAACCGAGTGATCCTTCTGATGATGACCAAGAAGCCGGTCCATCCACAAGTAGAGGCTGAAATTTATTTTATGGAGTCAGAAAGCAAGGACTTTGAATGCATGTTTTCTTGAATTATAGATTTATATGTAGAATTAGGTTTTATATATGCTCTATCTAGGGTATTGCAAGGAGTCTTTTTGACCATCTTAATCAGCATCTGGTTCAGGCTCTGTTCGGTGGCTGGCCACCTCTGGACAGACCCCTTCTTGTGTTTCAACCAGGGTCTGCTTGGTAACTGGCCACTACCAAGCAGATCCTTCATGCTGATCCACCGGGGCTCACAAGCAATGCCCTCTGTTCTTAAATAAAAAGGGGGAACTGTGGCGAGCACAGACTTTTCCCATGAGAAATTTTTCTCTCTTCTTCCTGTGTTTTATAAACAAAGATAAAGTTTGGATGTTTTTGAAACAGTGTCTCAAGATATGAACAATTCAGTCCTGGCCAATAGGCCTGGGTGGAGGTTTTGAACCAACCAATCTGAGTGATCTTTGAAAGTCTATATAAGTTGAAATTAATTAATAAAACCAGACATTTTTGCCACACTGAAGACTGGACTTCTTCTCTCTGCTAGCGGTTCAACAGCGACACACCCAGACCAGCCTTGGCTAACATTGTCTAGCTGTTTTGAAAAGTAGGCCACAGCCCTTCACTGGTCTTCAAGGTGCTGCGTCAGTACCCCCAGAGCAACATTCAGTTGCTCATATGTAAAAAGTTCAAGAGGCTTAGTTAAGTCCAGCAGTCCCAGAGCTAGGGCTGACATCAAGAAACATTTCTGCTGTTTAAATGCAGCCCTTGTATTCTCTGTCCACTTGATGGTTCTCTGTTCAGCTGCTTTAAGTGCTCCATACAGAAGTTTTATCAGTAGTCTGTAGTTTGATATCCATAAATGACACCAACCTACCATTGCCAGGAAGACTCGCACCTCTCTCACAGTGTGGGGCTCTGGAGGACAGCAGATGGCTTCTTTCCTTTCTCTGCTGAGTTGTTGTTGTCCATGGAAAATTTCTAGCCCCAAGTAAACCACTGTTTCCCTGGCAACCTGTGCCTTCTCTTTCAAGACTCAATACCCACTTAAACCCAGAAAGCTAAACAGACTTATAATGAGCTGGATGCAGTCATCTCGCATTTTGGCTGCAATTAAGATGTCATCAACATATTGAAGAATAGCCCCCCCTGGTTCTTGTCATCTCCAGTCCTCCAGTTTTTTTGCTAGCTGGTTTCCAAATATTTTTGGGCTGTTTGTGAATCCCTGGGGTAAAACTGTTGAGGTGAGCTGGGTCTTCCTCCCTGTCTCAGGATTTTCCCACTCAAAGGCAAAGAATTCTTGGCTATTCTTGTGCACAGGAATGCAGAAAAAGGCATTCTTGAGATGTAAAACTGTGAACCACCCTAGTTCATCTGTTAGTGTGATCAAAAGAATGTAGGCGTTTGCAACAATTGAATGTATTTCCTCTGTGATTTTGTTAATTTCCCTTAAATCCTGCACTAATCAATAACTCTTACCATCAGCTTTCTTTACTGGCAGGAGGGGTGTATTGTATCTAGATTTGCATTCCACTAATAACCCAAATTGAAGGAACTTTTCAATTATAGGTGCTAATCCCCTACGGCCTTCTAATTTCAGAGGGTATTGGTTTTGCCTCACCGGTGTATCCCCTACTTTGAGTGTAATACTCACAGGTTCAGCTCTTTTGGATCTCCTGGGAAAATCATTGGCCCACACTATTGGAATGACAGCAATCTTCAACTTCTTTGGGAATTTCTCCATAACACTCCTGTATGAGGATGGCAGCTGCTTCGACAAATTTAGATTCAGGAATTATAACATTCACCTTCCCTTCTTTGGAAAATTTAATTTCCGCTTCTAATTTCTCCAAGAAATCTCTCCCCAATAATGGCTTTGGGGAACTTGGCATATATAGGAATTGGTGAGTCACCCAGTGTTTTCCCAGTTTAAATTTTAAAGGTTGGAAGAAAGGCCTTGTTTCTATTACCCCTGTGGCACTGATCACATCTACAGTATCTTGACTCAATTTCCCTTTTAAAGTATCTAACACAGAATATGTTGCCCCTGTATCTGCCAGAAATTCAACATTATCTTTCCCCAGCTTAACTATAACCGAAGGCTTTGTTGGGGTGGATAATGCCTTCAGTCCCCGTCAGTCCCCACTCACAGCTAATTCAGGAACTGGGGGCATCTTTTTTGGACACTCCTTCTTCCAGTGCCCTATTTTCTTGCAGATAGCACACTGATCATTGTCTAGAGGAGGAGGACCCTTTTTCTACTGGCCACCGAGACTGCTGTAGCTTTGGCCTTGGTCTCATTCTCAGAGGAGATGTCTCTATTGGAGTCACCCTGCTTGCTTTTAAGCAGGGCTGTTTCGCTGATACTAGGTGTTGCATCAGCCAGACACTGATCGAGGGCTGCTGCTCCCTTAGCCCTGGCGCTTTCCAGAGGAGCTGGGGGTGGTGGGAAGCCTGCCTCCATCTCCAACCAGTCCCCACCTTTGGGGTGGCTGGGGGGACGGTGGTAAGCCTGCCCCTTGATGCCTTGATGGGCTTACCTAAAGAGAGGCTAGTCTAAGTTAAGAGAATTGTCTTGGTTTGAAAGACAGGTGTCTGTTAAGGAAGGTGGGAACTTCCCTTAGAATAAAGAATATGACCCCCCCTTCCCTCCAAATTATTATGATGCCTGATGGGTTTTTTGTCCTTTTTCATTATTCTTTTATACTCTTTTTATATCCTTTTTACCCTTTCCCATTCCTGTACTTTTTACTCCCTGTATCTAGCCCCACATGTTTATAACCCTTGTACTCTTGCCTTGCTCAGAATTCTTTGAAGAAGACGAAACAATCTCCACAATCTCAAGAGCATGAGGCACCAACCTTGAAAGAGCCCCATCACTGGGACATGTTTTTGTAAACTAAGTTGTAACCTTTTTGGGGGGAGGTAATTTGAATAAGGGGGCAATTACTTCATTTGTTAGGCTTCTCATTGGGGAATTTTAGATAGGTATGCTAATCTATGAAGTCCATAAATTGTATACGGGTAATATCGTCGTGCTCTTGGTCGTCGTGGTGCACCTGGGATCCTATTAAACCAAGGTAATACCCTTTTCCTATACTGTGTGTCTGCATCTCAAATTTTTTTACCAGCATTTTAGACATCAATTATAACTTTGAAATCAAGGGCTTTCAGGCAAAGATATGGGAAAAGGAATGACAGTTCTTTACTAGTATCTATAATGAAGCAAACAAGCAACAACAGTAGCAACAACAAACAAAAACCAGAAAACTCGGTGGCAGCTTTCTCTGGGCTGCCAGGCAGATTCACGTTTGGTGCAGTTATGGTCACAGCCAGCAGGGGCGCCGTTGAGCTCCCAGCCGGGAAGGGCACATGTGATGACTACCGCACAGCTGCAGGGGGTGCTATGGCGCGAGGTCAGCTCGTCTCACTTGGATATTGGTGGGTGGGCGGGCTGGACAGCAGGACAGAGCGCATCAGGGAGCTCAGATTAGCGAGCTTGAGCAGCAGGTCTTGCTCACCCAGGGCAGCAAGCAAAAGGTGGCAGAAACTCTGCAGATGTGGCAGAAGCCGCGGTGTGTTCAGGCGGGCAGGGGATGTGGGGTCACAGTGTAGCAGAAAAGGAATCCGGTCAGCAGCAGGAATGTTGCAGGGCTAGGAAGTGGCAGCCGGACTCTTCCGTAGGAGGAAGGGACCCCAGGTTTCCCCTGAGGTACCCGAGTGGATGGTAAAGATCCTCCCCAGTCAAATTTGGTGTTAATAAAAAGTCCCAGTTAAAACGGCAGCTCTTACACATGAAAGCTCACCACCCAGTAAGGAAGAAATGCAGATGCTGGGCTCTGGCAGTCACAGAGAACTCTCTCCTAGCTGTGGAAGCTCAGCTGTCTCCTCTGGTGCCCTGGAAGCAAGAGAGTGAGGGGCTGCCCCCAACTGTCTTTTTAGCCCAGGTCCTCCTGATATTTCTCCTCCCCCCAGAGAAGCCCTGGGATAGGAGGAATGAAGCCAGGTGCCCTCCTCCCCTGAGCTTGGTAACTTATTTTGTCTCTCTTTAGTACTTAGAGTTAAAGTGTCTTAGCAACAGATGGGACAAAAATTCCCAAAGAGAAAAAAACAAAAGGAACAAATCCTACCCTCCAACAAGGATAAAAAGCAGTTAAATTTATTGAAGGGCTTTCAAGGTGCATTTAGGGCAGACAAAGCCCAGGCGAGGGGCTACACCCAAAATGGACAGCAAGTCACAAGTTTTTCATACTTTATAAATTCTGTCCATTTACATATCAAGCTTTAATCCTCAAATTATAGCTTCAGGTAATGATCGCAATTACTCCAAGTTTGCTCCCCCCAATTCACTATTGTTTACATATCTTGGGGCCTGAGACAATAAGGTGTCCTTGGATTCCAAGCTTAGAGGAATTGTTTTGTCTTAAAATGCTGAAAACAGGAGCTTTAGAACCCTATATGGAGTCCAGAGTTATACACTAAAATTACAGATACATGAAAAATATAGAAGCTAAAATCCCAAGGCATCACCCTGCTTCCACCCCGATGTCATCAGGGGCAGTTATGGGTCTGCCCCTATCTCTGCCTTTGGGGCATTCAGGGGCAGGGATGAGCCCGCCCCCACCCCCAGCTTTGGAGTGGCTGGCGGCAGTGGCGACAGGGTGTCAGCGGCCCCCCGTCCCCCACCCCCACCAGTGCAGGTGGCAATGGTGGCAGCAAGGGGGGTGAGCCCCCTCCCCCATAGAGCGGGCGCCACCATATCTACGTCCGTCATGTCTGTCTCATCAGTCTAGGCCAGATTAGCCAAAGGATCTTTTTCTTTATCCCTTTCCCTTTCCCTCCCCCTCAAGACCAATTCAAAAGAGTTTTTTTCCTGTTTGCACGCCTCTTCTCTATTTAAAAATATAGAAAACAGTTCGGAGTATCTCAATTCATCAAATCTGTCTTGTAATCAAAGTTCTAATAATAATTCTGTAATTGATTCATTTTCTAGGCTTCCAAAGTGAGGCCAACTCCCTCCCCCTCTTAATTCTATCACTGGCCATACTAGTGTTGAAAGCCTAATCAACTCTCCCATGATAAGAGGGGTTCTCCTCCCTGTTAGGAACTGCCAATGTTTTAATATTAGATCCAATGGGGAATCACGGGATATCTGTGTGCTTTTGGTGGATGATATACACCCCATGTTCTATTTATAAACAGGAAGAAAAACGCCAGAAAAAGAGCTACCAGCCCAGAGTCCAACCTGGAATTCGAACCTGTACTTCCCACATTCCAGACGAGCTACCTATGCTATGAGCTACAGCATTTAGCCAGAACTGCTAGTGTAAGAAGTAGACTATAAAAAAAGCAAAAAGAGCACGCGTGCAAAAACCTCCCTTGCTGCGTATTGAACCACCAGCCTTGGCAGCTGAAACACCAGCACCTCAAGCCTCTGAGCCACAGGCTGGGCTGCACAGCTACAGCCTTCAGGCTGTGTGGATGAAAATGGGAGGCGCCCCCCACCCTCTCCACAGCTTCTGCGTGGGAATGGGGGTTAAATGAACGAAAGTTCCCCCCTTACGGGCCCCCCTGCCAGACCCCCTGGAGATCTCCCCTGGATTGCTAGCAATAATACCACTCCCTTTATCATACCTATCATACCTCCTTTCTTCTGTGTTAGGTCCGTTTCGAACCTCCCAGATTTGTAGTTCCCAGACCACCACTCAGCCCCCATAATGTGTCGGCAGGGGGGATGAGGCAAGTTGTTACTCGATCCTAGAACTGTATTCGGGAGTTCCTTGCCCATACCATCTGGGGTGCCAGAAAACAGATGCCTTTTTCTCTGGTGCTAGAATTATGGGCCAGACATGGTTAAAGGGATAAAAGGGTTTTACCTCAGTATTTAATAGGATCCTATGGTGCACAACTCGTCAAGGTGGAAAATGCTGAAATGCACAGACCGTGTAATGCGTATACACTTTTTATAGACCTTGCAAATTAGCATATCTGACAAGGATTCCCCAAAAGGAAGCTTAATAAATGACGTAATGTCCCCCTCTTCCAAAGTCCATCCCCCCCCTCAGATGAGGCTTGAACCCTGCTTACAAAATATGCCCCAGAGAGCTGGGACAGCCTTGGTTGAAACCTTGGTTTCTATAGAGAACCTAGATAGCATAGGGGCTTCTGGCCTCCAATGGAGAGGCCTTTAGGATGTTTGGTCTTCCTGCCTAGCAGAATACCGGAACTAAGCTACAATAGCAGGCTAAAAATTTACAAATATGGATGCTAAGAATAGAGAGAATATATAAAAGGTATATTAAAAATAAGGCAAAAAATCATCACGGCATCTGGCCCTCAAGTTCCAGAGCCTCATATGTGTTATGTAAGGGCACCTGGGAAGGCAAGAGGGGCCAGGAGGGGATTCGTCTGCTGATCAAGCAGGAACCTGTTTCCATTTCACTGTCTTTTAAGTAATGTGTCCATTTTTTCTCAAGCATGGTAGAGAGTAGCCCCACAAGTCTATCTCCCTCTCACACTCCCTGATACTCCTTAACCTTTCTATTTCCTCTTTCAGCTCTGCCACCAGGCTGAGCAGATCATCCACCTGGTCCCACCAAAAGCAGGTGCCGTCTCTGCTGTCCTCCAATACCAGTGCTAGACTGTGGCAGTATCTGCAACATGAGACCTGGACAGTGGTATGTTTACATGGGAGCTTTGTCTGGGTCACCACATGCCTTCCAGCAACTGCTTTCTGGAGAGTGGAAACTATAGGTTTCTTCTGGAAGGGTGAAGACCACTAATCAGGCTCGCCTCTTGAGGTGATAGGGAAACTGCACTTTCCGTGCATGCCCTTCTTGCATGAACTGCTGCACAAAGTGCCGTGCCATGCCCTGTTTGCCTGCTCTGTTCTCTGTAATTGAGAACCTAGTGATCTTGAGCAGACCATGTCTGTTCTATAGGGCATTGTACTTAAGACTTGAGAAGCTTGTGTGTTGGCATGAGTAACTGCTATAGGAATCTGCTGGAATGTCCCATGCTGGCCTGTGCTGCACACTGGTGGATGCTATGACAGAGAGAACATTATAACCTGTCAGAAGATATTGATTTAGGGGGGCTAGAAGTTACTAATTTAGGGGGACTAGAAGCTGGATAATAATCTTCTGGAACTGATTTAGAAGGCCAGAGGTTGGATAATGATTTACTAAGAACTGCTTGCTGAAGACAATGTATCATTTGCTTACTGATTTTGTGTCTACCTAGTAACAGGGAGGATACAGAGAAGAAAGCCAAATAATTGAGAAAAATTACTGAGTATGACTGAACATCCTGCTTTTGGACCCCAGAACTGGTTCAAGTTAGTTCAAAGGTTTGGACTTGGACCAAGAACCAAGAGAGCATGCTCTCAGGGTTTGACTTGACTAAATGCCAGACACTCTGGCTTTCTCTTGCTGTAGACGTGCCATGAGAGGGGAAAGAAAAAAAAACTGTAAAAACACACACTAATCTTATGAGTTAAGTGAGATAGGACACTGGTAGGAGGACACACGGAAGAAAGGGCAGACAGGCTCTAAACTTAAAGTTGCAAAGTGATTTAATTACCTAAATGAGTCGGAGGATAAATGAGAGGTAAAAATAAGCTTTCCATACACCATTTTGTTCACTCACCCCCTCCCTCTTAAGACAGCATTTTCTACTCACTCCCCTCTCTCTTACTAACCAATAGTTCGGCTAGGGGGGCAGGGTGAGGGGTATTTTCTCAGTTTACAGAGCAGGTCCATAAATCTATTCATCACCACAATCTTTCTACTACAAATACTCTTTATCTCTACTTATCACTTTTTTTCTCTCTTTAGACAGTTTTTCTGCTCTTCCTCTTTCTCTTTTAAGAAGCAGTCTTTTTGCTCACTCTTCCTTCTCTCTTTCCAAACCAACAACATGGGCAGGGGACAGGGTAAGGAGTTTTTTTCTCTGGTTAGTCTATCAGGGAGAGGGGTCCTCTACTTAGCCACGGGGTCCCTCCCACGAGAGACAGTCCTCTGCAAACTTCTTTGGCATGGGTCCAATCTCATGAGCAACATCTTGCCCGGATTCTGCTGCAACATGAGTTTTTGTCCATAAGGTGCAGACTCTCCCGAGTCGAGGCCAGGCTGCTTCCATCCCAGGAGCAAGGCCTTTCTTTCTCTTGCAAGGCTTTTGCAGCTTTAACTCTTTAGATGAGACTCTAACTGGTTCACAGCTGTTGTAACGTGTGTCCTTTCCCTGATCCCTCCCCCTTGACCCTTCCGGACTGGCTGATGTGAGCCAGGACTGCCTCCTAACCCCACAAATAAAAGCCCAGCGGGAGCCGGAACCGGGCCTCTTGGATTCTAGGCTCTATGGAGCAAAAATCCCCCCCTCGGCTCTCCTCTTCCCTCCCCCCACTCCCCAGTTCCCTCCCTTATTATCCCAATAAACCACATGGAGCCTAGAATGGAACAGCTGCCTTTCTAAACCTGCGACGCTTCCACAAAGACCCAGTCTGACCAGTCCCACCGCTCGTGGCCAAGGAGAGACCATCCTGCGTGTTCCGGTTCTGGGGCAGCCCTCCCCCCCCGCAGCAGGGGAGAGCTGCCTTTAGGTTCTGCACTGCTGCACACAGCTTCTTCCAGGCATCTACCTGCTCTTCTGGCATGGGCTGTGGGTGGATTTCTGCATCTTTGTGGACTTCATGGGCTGCAGGGGGACCTCCTGCTCTCCCCATGGTCTTCACCATGGCTAGTTTTCAGCTTTGGCACTAGGAGTACTTCTTCTACTTTCTCTACTGACTTTGGTGTCTCTATG
This sequence comes from Entomyzon cyanotis, assembly GCA_024500445.1. NCBI lineage: Eukaryota > Metazoa > Chordata > Aves > Passeriformes > Meliphagidae > Entomyzon > Entomyzon cyanotis. Next base: position 388,581 of record JAKEPQ010000794.1, read on the forward strand.
CTGTTGTCCCTTCACATATTTTTACTTCTTTTTCTTCTTCCTCTAACTACAAAAAAGTGCGTGCTGACTTTGTTTTGATTTTTTCTTAAATATGTTTTTACCGAGGCGTAACTAGCACTTCTAATTGGCCTACACTTGGCCGGCAGCATGTCCATCACTTTCAGAGCTATCAGAGATTGGTTTTGCTGGACTTGATGAAAAAACTTCCAGAACTTTCACTCAGGACACACAGGAGCCATCTTTGTGCCACTCTCCACTCTTCAGACACTTCCTCAGGCCCACCACAACAGCTTCTGAGGGGTTTAAATTTTTCTTAGATGTCAAAGATACCTTGCTGATGTTTTGGGCTAATTAAAACTACCACACATGCACAAGGAGACAAGGTGAAGAGTTCATCCCGAAGAATACTCAGGTTATTTTCTCTCAAACCTGCCCACAACCCCCCAGCGACCACTGCCTCAATTAATTAACACTGCGCTTGCGCGAGCATATTTAAATGAACTTTGAACTCATTCTAATACGAAGTGGGGATAGGTAATGAATATGTATAGGGGCTTTGTGTAACTTCATGCATATGTAACCTGTAACCTAATATAAACCTAATGAAGTGCTGCTGAGGCATGCATGCCTTTGGAGGGGCTACCCCCCATACACCCCAGCTGGAATAAACACATACCTACTTCATAACTATTTGAGTTGTGGAGTCAATCCGTGCCTCAATATGATTCTGCTTGTTGCACAAAATAAAAGGTGCCATGGTATGGGAGGGAGGACGACCTTCTCCATGAATGGGATCTGTGTAGCATGCCATCGGAAAATCCATCTGGGGTTCATCCAGTGCTGCACAAAAGCAAAGTCCCAACATCTGAAGGGACATAAGATTTACTTGCTAGATATATTCCTCTTATTATTATATAATATTAAAAGAGCTATTTTATTATGCCATTTATTGTTGGGCCTTCCTTAGGGATCCAGAAAGAAACCTGCATCATCCTTTCTCCTCCCACTCTATTGAAGAACATCAGGTCATCAAAAACATTCAGCACACAGCAGCCTTAATTCAGAACAATCCAAGCATAGTTGAAACAAGAGGAATTGCTGTAATATCAATTAGAATAGTTCTACCCTAGGTGGGATGAGAACATCTCTTATGTAAACACTTATTTTTTAGCCCAAGTGTCAGTCATTACAGGCTTGATCTTCATTGGGAGCCAATTTGGAACTGTAGGATCTCAGTAGAAGCTGATGGAGATAGCCAGGATACCTACTGATAACAAATATATTGAGTACTTTTTTGCCTGGCGGAAAAGCCTGCAATTTTCACTAGCTCTGTACAATCACTTCCTATGCCTCCCACTTTAGGGAAGCATTACTAAAGAATACTTTTACTATTTCATCCCGTTTCAAAGCACAAATCAATGGAATCTGGCTTTTTGACATGGGCAAATTATTTAATTTAGAAACATGCACAAATCAGCCTTATCGTTTACAGCCTTGTTTTTTATGGTGCAATAATAGTGAAACTCTACATTGTATTGAAGTATCCGAAAACTTAATAAGACAGTTACTTCAGGCACCTTATGTCTTTACTACTACAGACAGAGTCTTCCATTGCCCCCAGCAATGACATGGGTGGTATGGAATAAACAGCGCTAAAAGTTCTACCCCCTTGTTGGATGTCGCTGTTGAGCCGCTAGCTGAGGAATGACCCAGGTTCTCAGACAAGGAAGGAGAAAAGGTGTCTTTATTATTTTGATTTCCATATATATAGAGTTTTCAGAGGTCACCCAGATTGGTCAGCCAGAAACCTCCCCCTAGGCCCAATTGGCCAAGCCCGAACTGACCTAATCCGGAGACGTTGTTTGCAAAACATCCAAACTTTATCTTTGTTTATGAAATGTAGCAAAATGTTCTCACGAGAAAGACCTGTGCTAGCCACAGCTGGAAGTTAGGATTTTTCCTTTTGTTTTCTTTCTCTTCAGGAATTTTGTCCCATTTGTTGCTAAGAGACAATAACAACCAGTACTTAAGAGAGACAAAAGAAGTAGGCAAGCTCTGGGGTATGGGTGTAGCTGGCTACTCTTATCTGAGGGGTTTCTCTTGGAGGGGCAGAGATACCATGAGCTTTGGGCTGGGGGGAAGGGGTTGGGCGCAGCTCTTAGCGCTCTCTCTTGTGGGTGCTCACGCGCTCTCTCTCTCTCTCTCGGCATCGGAGGACAGTCGAGCTGTTGCTTACTGCAGGGAGAATTCACTGCCACCACCGGAGCCCAGCCCTGTACTGCTCCTTCCTTACTGTGGGTGAGCCTTTGCTCATAAGAGCAGCCATTGAACTGGGACCTTATTAACACCTGATTTTACTGGAAAGGACCTTCACCAACCACTTGGGTGCCTCAGGGGAAAACCCGGGACCCCTACCCCTTCCCCCTCCTGGAGGGCATGTTCTCCCTGGCTAAGTGCAGCAGCTGCTACAGAGAACCCCAGCTGCCACTGATTGGGCTTTTTCGTTACACTCTAACCCAACATCCTGGGTCCGTTTGATCCCCTGCAGCTCCTGCCAAGGCTGTGGAGTTTTCTGTTACATTTTGTTTGCCACTCCAGGGGTGTGCTTGCCTTTGCCGTTCCAGCCTCTGCTCCACAGTTTCCTGCTACAGCCCATCTTGCCATCCAGAGGGGGCACTGGGATCGGCTGCCCCTGCGAGGTTGTAGAGGAAGCCCCTTTTCCATTTCTCTGCCAGCTGCGCCTGCCATTACCCACATCAGAGAGACACGACTGAGCTCATGCCACAGCTCCCCCTGCAGCCGTGATGGAATCATCGCACCTGCCCTGCCTAGCCAGGAGCACCACAGTGCCTATGCCGGCTGTGACTGTAACTGCACCAAAGGGGAAGGTGCTTTGACAGCCGAGAGAAGGCTGTTATTGGGTTTCTGGCTTGGTTTGTTCTTGCTGCCATGGTTGATGTTTGTTTGCCTTGTTATACAGACTAGTAAAGAACTGTTATTCCTTTTCCCATATCTTTGCCTGAAAGCCCCTTAATTTCAAAGTCATAAGAATTCGTAGGGAAGGGGGGTCATATTCTCCATTCCGAGGGAGGTTCTCCCCTTCCTTGGCAGACTCCTGTCTTTCAAACCAAGACACACCTTTTCTCTGTAACCAGGACAGTTCTTTAAACATTGTCAAATGTTCCCGCAATCATCACATTCTTATCCATGCAGTTCCATGTAAAATCAGTTTATATATGCTAGAGAGGAAAATAAATATCCTACATAGGTAGTTGTCGGAGGTTGGAGGGCATTGGAATTTTTTCTTCATCCCTGTTACTAAGCAACAAATAGCTGGGTGATTAGAGCCATCAACTCTTTTGTAAGAGACAAAAGGGTGTGCTGGACGGGGCAGGGGAAGAAAAGAGCCGGCCGTTGGAGCTTGCACTCTCTCCGTCGGACACCAGGAGGAAAGGGACTTCTCTTTGCTTCTGGCTTCGGACCGCAGGAGATCCAACTGTGCTCTGTTTCCTCCTCCTGGCTGGGTGAGCTTTGATTCAACCTCTTTCCCACGGGGAGTGCATGGTTTTTTTTTTCCTGCTGCGTTTTCTCGCAGCAGCTGCCAGGAGAGTCCGGCTGTTCCTACCGCCCGCCCCGCTTTTGCCGCACGAACCTGCGGCGTCTGCTGTGACTGCAGAACCTTGCTACCTCACTGGCTAGCCTGGGAGAGCCAGCCCCTGCCCCTGCCGCTCCGCTCGCCGCTCCAAGCTGCCTGCCTGCCTGCTTTCTCAGCTCTCCGCCACTACCAGCTGTGTGAGGCTGACCTGACCCTGCACCACAGCGCCACCTGCAGCCGCTCAGCAGTCATCACATCTGCCCTGCCTGGCCGGGAGCTCAACAGCGCCCCTGCTGCTTGCGACCGTGATTACACCACATGGGAAAGTCATCTGCTATTGGTTTCTGGTTCTAATTGTGGTTGTTATTATTGTTATTGCTTGTTTATAAATACTAGTAAAAAACTGTTATTCCTTTTCCCATACCTATGCCTGAAAGCCCTTAATTTCAAAATTAAAATAATTCGGAGGGAGGGGAAATCACATTCTCTGTCCTAAGGGAAGGTTCAACCTCTCTTAGCAGACACCTGTCTTTCAAACCAAGACAGTAGTACAAGATAAGGCATTTGCAGGGTTTTTCCTAAATTCTTCCCAAGCACTTTTTTTTAAAAAAACCCACAGCCCTCAAATGTAAGATATGCTATTTGGATGTTCTAGCTAAGGACTGAACCTGCATTCTGCATACTCATTTAATCAGTTTGTGGTGTTAGGATATGCAGAACTAAAGCACAGAATTAGAGCTAAAAAATACGTTTTCTGTTATTGCTCTATTTTCTTTAAATAAAAGATAAAATCTTCTAGATTAACTGAGGTAAACCTTCAAAAAATCACTGGCAAGTCCCAAGTTAGCCTAAAATAAACAAAAATGAAAGCCTCAGATAAATTCATCTATAGGAGCTGGGAACCGCCCTCTCAAACAGCAACTCATTTTTACTGCTACAGGATTTTATGTAATATGTGAAATACACATGCCAAAACTATTCTCATAACATTAATGAATACTTCTGCATGAGTTAAGAGGAGTTGCACAACATTATCCCTCTGCCCACCATAGCAGTACAAAATTTTGGAATTAGTTTTCACTGAGGAAAAGCTCAAAACCAAACCACCACTAAAGCCAGACAAACTTTTCTCCCTGTCCCTCATGATTACCTTTGATTTGATATCTGTTCAGCTCATACCTTTTGTTGCTGTTGAACCGCTAGCAGAGAGAAGAAGTCCAGGTTCTCAGTGTGGCATAAAGAGAGCTTTTATTAATTAATTCCAACTTATATAGACTTTCAAAGGTCACCCAGATTGGTCAGTTCGAAACCTCCCCCTAGGCAGATTGGCCAGGCCTGAACTGTCCACATCTCAAGAAATTGTTTTAATAACATCCAAACTTTATTTTTGTTTATAAAAACACAGGAAGAAGAGAGAAAGAATTCTCACGGGAAAGGTCTGTGCTAGCCACAACCTTTGGTCTCTGTAGAATCACATTCACTCCCCTAAGATGTTGCTGAGGAATACATTCAATGCAGGTAGCTCGGTATGTGGCAGCATTGCAAAGTGCAGGCTGTGACCTGGGTGGTATGAAATGGCTGGAGCTCTAGGCAATGAGAGCTGAATCCTTTGCTTAATAAAGGGCACAGGGACCTGTGGCACCAGCCAGGTGACTGGCCACCCAGAGAATCAGCAAGAGCCAATGACTCAGCAAAAAGACCCCAGAATATCAGACTCATAGACTGTAAGGGTGTAAAAGTCCAGGGATTCCTTCATTGGGGTACCTCACTGGAGGCACCAGTTCGAGCTGTTATTCTTTTGCTGCACCACAATTAAACTATTTTAAAAAACCAGACATCTGGGATTCTGCTATGGGAAACCTGGGGTCGAGCCAGTAAGGAAAACTTATCTGACTGAGTGTTGCTATGGGTTTAGGCTTCTTAGTGAATTTTTGCCATTGTCATTGTGAAGACACTAGGAGAAGGAGGGGGAGGAGGGCTCCCTGGGGATGGATGGTCGGTGATTGAGTTAAACAAAGGGAGGTGCCTGATAGCCCTGGCATACCGAAAAAATCATTTTGGGGAGGGGAATAGGGGTTTGGCAGTTTTTAGTTGGTGGTGCTTCTCTTCCACTCACAGGACCTGGAGCTGTGGCGTGGTGCAGGGGGAAGTCGTGCACTCTCGCCCGGAACTTCCTGCGCAGCAGTCCAGCACTACGGTGGAGTTCTACCTGCCCCCCGCCTTCCCTCCCCCTGCCAGTGCCTGCTGCCGCTGCCAGTGCTGAGACCGGCCGCCACCCACGTGAGTTTGCAGGAGCATCCCCCTTCTTTTCCTCCCTTGCTGACAACAGCCCATGACACCCCGAGGAAGTTCTGAGCTTGCCAGTACTGAGACCGGCTGCTGCCTGTTGCAGTTTACAAGAATATTATAGCAGCAGACCTTACCCGAGAGCGTCTCTGCCCAGCCCGGTTCAGTGCCTCAGTGCACCAAATTTTCCTGGTCACTGCACTCTCACTGGCTGGGGAGCCATAAGGCTAGCTCTGGTTTCGTCTGCTGTTCCAAAATACGGTGATGGTAAAGGAGGCGAGGAGGGTCTATGCATCGTGTCCATGGAAGATTTTATTCACATGGCTGCACCAGAGGCCAAAGACCTCCCAGAGGCAGAGATGCCTCATGGGCGAAGACCTCACATGCACAGACCGTGTGCATTGACAACATGTGCATAGACAACAATATGGCAGAGGGTGAGGAGTTTTCTAGGGAAACAGGGGGGCGGGGAAAGTACATAGCCAATGGTCTCCGGGCACAGGGGCAGTACATGAGCGGAGTTAGGGTACAGGAACCAATAGGGAAAACCCGAGGGAGTGGCCAGGACCACGTGGGGTGGGGAAAGCAGGACAATAGGCCATGGGTAAACACATTAAGGAAGGAATGGGTGGGGAACCTGCAGCTATTATCACAACAGCTGCTCATGTGAATTTTGCAGGAGAAGCACCCCCTGTTTTCTCCCTCCCCTGCTAGCTGCGAGTGGGTCACTGCAGCTCTTGCCTGCCAGTGCCTCCTGCCGGCTGCAAGTGAGTCACTGCAGTCTTTGCCTCAAGAAGCATGCCAGTGCCCCCTGCCGGCTGCGGTCATAATTACACCAGAAGGGGAAAATAGTACTTAGCGGGTTGAAAGTTTCTGTTATTGTGTTGTTGTTTGTTCTGCTATGTTATATATAAAGATTTTTAGTAAAGAACTGCTATTCCTTTTTCTACATTTTTGCCTGAAAGTCCCATAATTTTGAAGCTGTAATAATTTGGAGGGAGAGGTCTTCTTTCTATTCCAGGAAGGTTCCTGCCTTCCTTGGCAGACATTTGTCTTTTAAACCAAGACAGTGTTGAGTGTGTAGGGAGTCAAACGGGGCACCCTTCATCTCACTGGAGCTGTGTACTGCAAAGGAGCGTCAGTTCCAGCAGTTAAAGTCTCAGGTGGAGTGAATGTAACTCCTAGAGTGGCTCCTGAATGGTCAGGCAGGAAAGTTTCCTTAACAATTTAAGCCATAGTGAAACAAGAATAAAAAACAAACAAAAGCCAAAACTATATTTTCCACGGCTACATGATAATGACCATTTATCAGAGAAACATTGCTAACCTTTTGCTATCAGCATCATAGGCAACTATCAGTAGTATAAGTAAAACCTTTATCCAAGAATAGCAGAATCAATACACCCCATTTCCATGGAAACCCTGCTCCTACATACAGTCACATATCCCACTTGCTTTAGAAAACCCACCGCAGTTCCAGACACACAGTCAGTTTACTCCATAGAATTTTTGTTTTGATTGGAAGGGACCTTTAAAGGATGTCTAGTTCAACCCACCTGCAATGAGCAGGGACATCTTTCACTAGACCAGGTTGCTCAAAGCCCAATCTGAGCTTGAACACTTCCAATGATGGGGCATCAACAGCTTCTCTGAGCAATATGTTTCAGTGTCTCACCACTCTCATTGTAAAAAAAAAATTTCTACCTTATGTCCAATTTAAATCTATCCTTGTTGAGTCAAAAACTGTTGCACCTTCTCCTGTCACTACAGGCCCTGGCAAAAAGTCTCAGTCTTTCTTGTAAGCACCCTTTATATAATGAAAGGTGTCCCCCGGAGACTTCTCCAGGGTGTACAACCCCACCTGTCTCAGCTTTTCCTCATAGGAGAGGTGCTCCATCCCTCTAATCATCTTTGTAGCCCTGCACTAGACCTGCTCCAACAGGTCCATGTCTTTCTTGTACTGGAGGCCTCAGAACCAGATGCAATACTACAGGTGGGGTCTTACTAGAGCTGAGTAGACAGGAAGAATCACCTCCCTCAAGCTGCTGGCCACACTTCTTTTGAAGTAGTCCAGGATATGATTGGCTTTTTGGGATACAAGTGCACATATCCAGCTCATATCCAAGCCTGTCAAGGTCCCTCTGGATGGTATCCCTTCCCTCTAGTTCAACTGCACCACTCATGTTGCAGTAATCTACAAACTTGCTGAGAGTGCACTTGATCCCACTGTCTGTGTCACAGATGAAGATATTAAAGAGCACCAGTCCCAAGAAGGACACCATTTGTCATCAGCCTCCACCTGGACATAGAGCCATTGACCACAACTCTCTAGCTGCATCCATCCAGCCAATTCCTCATCCACTGAATAGTCCACCCTTAAAATCCATGTGTCTCCAATTTCGAGAGAAGGATGTCATGTGGGACCATTCAAAAGCTTTACAGAAGGCTAGGAAGATGACATTGGTCAGTCATCCCTTATCAACTGTTGCAGCCACTCCATCATAGAAGGCCACTTGATTGGTTAGACATAATCTACCCTTAGTGAAGCTGTGCTGGCTGTCTTGGATCACCTCCTTATCTTGCATGTGTCTTAACATTGCTTCCATGAGGATTTGCTTCATGATCTTCCCAGGCACAGAGGTAAGACTCACTGATCTGTAGTTCCCCAGTGTGGCAGGACTTCCCCCTACCACAGAAGAGCTTATCTGCTCTGTCCATCAGCTGGTGTGATAGCTCCAGACATTCTCCCCCCCACATGAACTGATGAGGTAACCCAGGCCAGCTTGTCTGACTAGTGAGTTGTCACTGGCTAGTGAGCTATTTCTCTCTCTCTGTTGCCAAGGGTGGAACTCCCAATAAACATCTTGCCTTGAGAACAAGATGTGGGGAAATAAGCTAGAATTCCTGGCTGACAGTTTACTTTACAAGTATAAAATATACACAAACTTTCTCGAAGGCAGAAGCCTCCTACACACACCCTGGAAACATGTAGGACTTCTCCCCAGAGTTTGGATGCAAATTCTGTGGATACTTTCCTGGGAATTGAGTGAAAGAATTGTCTGTGTACTCCATCATCAATTCAGTGGTAAGTCACATTGAATTCTAATCTATACTATTTCTTCGCTAGCTGTAATATAGGTACCTTTTATTATGCATTGTATTTTATCTACTAGTAGTTCTTTTTGTTTTATCCTGTGTAGTAAGTAGTCTGTTTAAAGTCTCATGTCTATTAATTTTGTGTCCATTCAATAAGTTCAAATTCAATTTTGTAATAGACCTTATTGGTCATTCTTAAGAACTTGCAAATGAGAGCCATTTGGGGTGCAGGCTGCCTCAAAATGAGCTACTGCCAGAAATCTGAGTCAAAGGCAGGACTTCTCTAAGCTCTTGCCTCCATTTGTAACAACCAGGTCTTCCTTTCTCCGCTTTTTAAAAATGGGAGGAATGTTTCCCTCTTTCCAGTCACTGGGGACTTTGCCTGACTCATGACTTTTCAAATATGATGGAGAGTGGCTTGGTAACAACATCAGGAAGTTCTCTCAGGACCCTAGGATGCATCTCATCAGGTCCCATGGACTTGTGGCTATTCAGCTTCAAGTGGTGTCTTGCATGGGAGACAGGAATTTTATGAGTTTTTGCAGTTTGACAGACTTTAAGATAGCTAGTTCCTCAAGACTTAGTCCCGTTCGCAAGATTCTTTGATATCTGGCCGATTTGTCTAAAAATACCATTTATTTGACACAGAACATAACAAACATACAAACATAGAACAGATTGACACACATAAACACACAATGAATACATAATTGCAACACTACAATAGTTAAAAATGCAATTGTGGGGTAAACCTTGCTTGAACTATAAAAATAGTTAAAAATGCAAGAAATGCTTGCTTGAGCTAGCTGAAATGCAAGTTAAGAAAGGTACCTATAAGTTAGACGGAATAATACAATCTAGGAAACTCAATGATCTTACCAAACTCAATTTGGAGCTGGAATACATTAAGACTTCCTCACTCAATCCCAGGGAAGTAACCACAGGGCTGCGTCCAAACCCTGGGGAGAAGACTTTACTTCACGCTCCAATGTCCATGTAGAAAAGCTTCTACCTTTCTGAGATTTTGTGAGCTTTTTATAGGATAAAAGTGTGTATTTGTAGTCACTGAAAATTTCTCACATTCTCTCTACACTCTGCAGGGGAGTGTCTTTTCAGACTTTCAGTCGCCAGCACTAGATAGCTGTTGAATAGGCCATCAACCTAAGTTGAGCCATTCATTTCTTAGGACTGATCAGAGAGAGAAGGGGGAGGGGGGAGGTCCTGCCACAAGTGGTCTCAAAACTGCTCTTCGATTACAGTGGGAGGGACTTCACTCCCCCAATCCCCACACAGAGGTTCAGGGACTTGAGAAATGTGAGGAACCTTACTTCCAGTGAAGACTGAGGTGAAGAAATCGAGTACCTCAGCCTTCTCCATATCTGTTATTACCAGCTCTCCTTTCTCATTTATCCAGGCCTTTCTTTTCTGACCTATGTACCTATAGAATCCCTTCTTGTTATTCTTCACATTCCTTGCCGTGTCCTGTTCCATCTGTGCCTTGGCTTTCCTGACCTCATCCCTTGGCATCTGAACCATATCTCTGTAGTCTCCCTAGGCCACCTGTCCCTGCTTCCACTGGCTGTGCATTTCCTTCTTACTCCTCAGTTTGAGGAGCAGATCCTTGCTCAGGCATGCAGGTTTTCTGCCTGCCCTGTTTGATTTCTTACACATGGGGATGAAGAGCTCTTGCACTTTGAGAAAAGTGGCCTTAAAGAGTTGCCAGATCTGGTCAGCTCCTCTTTCCCTAAGGCCAGTTTCCATGGGGATGTCATCCACTAATTATTTAAACAGCTGCAAGTTCGCTCTTCTAAAGTTCAGGGTCCTGACTTTGCTCTTTGGCAGGTCCATGTTCTTCGAGGTTACAAACTCAAACAGGGCATGGTCACTAAAGCCCAGATTGCCTCCCATCTTTACCTTTTTGATGAGCTCATCCTCACTCGTGAGCATCAGGCCCAGTAATGCTGCTCCTTTGGCTGGTTTTCCAATACCTGGACCATGAAGTTGTCCTGTGCACACTCCAGGAGTCTCCTTGTTGCTTACAGCCAGCTGTATTGCTTTCCCCCGATCCAGGTGGTTGAAATCCCCCATCAGGACAAGAGCCTGTGAGCATGATGCTTCCTGTAGCTGAAGCAAGAAGGCCTCATTAACAGGCTCCCCTTGATTGGATGGTCTATAGTAGACCCCAACCACAAGATGTCCTTTATTGGTCTCGTCCTTGATTTTTGCCCACAAGCTCTCAACCTGTTTGTGACTGTTTCTCAGAGGCAGCTCTTCACAATCTATCTATTCCTTAGCATAGAGGGCAACACCCCCACCCGTCCTTCCCAGCCTATCTCTTCTGAAAAGCTTGTAGCCCTCAATTGCAGTGCTCCAGTTGTGTGATTAATCCCATCATGTTTCTGTGATGGCAATTAGGTCAGAGTTTTTAAATGCACCATGATTTCCAACTCTGTCGCTGTTGAGCCACTAGCAGAGAAAGAAGACACGGATTCTCAGCATGGCATAAAAAGAGAGCTTTTATTATTTAATTCCAACTTATATAGATTTTTCATAGGTCACTCAGATTGGTCAGTCAGAAACCTCCCCTAGGCCTGATTGGCCAGGCCTGAACTGTCCAAATCTCGAGACACTGTTTTTAATAACATCCTAACTTTATCTTTGTTTATAAAACACAGGAAAAAATTCTCATGGGAAAGACCTGTGCTAGCCACAGCTCCCCCTTTCTATTTAAGAACAGAAGGCGTTGCTTGTGAGCCCCAGTGGATCAGCATGAAGGATCTGCTTGGTAATGGCCAGTTACCAAACAGACCCTGGTTGAAACACAAGAAGGGGTCTGTCCAGAGGTGGCCAGCCACCGAACAGAGCCTGAACCAGATGCTGATTAAGATGGTCAAAAAGACTCCTTGCAATACCCTAGATAGAGCATATATAAAACCCAGTTCTACATATAAATCTATAATTCAACAAAACATGCATTCAAAGTCCTTGCTTTCTGACTCCATAAAATAAATTTCAGCCTCTACTTGTGGATGGACCGGCTTCTTGGTCATCATCAGAAGGATCACTTGGTTGATGTTCTGCATTCTGGTTGTTATTTTGAAGTTGCTGGTTCTGTCTCAGGAGCCGCAGGTCAGGGCGGACGCATTTTGCAGGCAGCCATCTTACCCCAGTATCTGTGGAGACGCAAGCATATCCCTGACCCCAAGCAATAAGCTCATGTGGGCCTTCCCAGGTGTTAGTAAGCAGGTTCCATTCCCATACCTTTGCCCGGGGCAAACGCAACTCGCCTGACGACTGCAATGAGAGAAAAGGGTTCAAAATCACAGGATTATTCTAATTTGGTGGCACTGTAAGATAATTGATTGAGTACAAAGCTTTTTCCAATCGACTCTGTGGTGTTTCCCCATGCATTCCCCCTCTTTGCCTTTCCAAGACATGCTTCAGAGTACTGTGAGCGCGTTCAACAATGGCTTGGCCAGTAGGAGAATGCGGAATACCAAATGTGTGGTCTACACCCCATAGGTGTAAGAACTGCCGCGTCTTCTGTGAGGCGTAGGCAGGACCATTGTCGGTTTTCACAGTGGCTGGCACCCCCAGGACTGAGAAGGCCAATTTCCAATGGGCAATGGCATCACAACCCTTTTCTCCAGTATGAGCAGTCGCCCCCATAGCTGAGGAGAAAGTGTCAATAGACACATGCACATACTTGACTCGGCCAAATTCAGGAATGTGTGTCACATCCGTCTGCCACAACTGTAAGGCCTTTAGACCTCTGGGGTTCACCCCCGATGGCAGAGGAGCAGCGAGTCCGTGGCAGTCAGCACAAGAACTGACAATGTCACAAGCCTCAGTTGGCGTCAATTGAAACTGCTTCTGCAGGGTACGTGCACTCTGATGAAAGAAATTGTGCGATGCCTTGGCTTGTGCAATTTTGTCAGGCTGAGGTGCCACCCATGCAGGGTTGGCTAGCATGTCAGCCCTGGCATTGCCTTCTGTTATAAAGCCTGGTAAATTGGTGTGGCTTCGAATGTGCAGAATATAATATGGATGCACTCCAACCTGAATCGCTTTCCACAGGGTTCGCAATAGCGAAAACAGAGTCGCATTATTGACTTCTTTCAGAAGTGAACAATCAAAACGTTTGGTTATGTCTGCTACATAAGCAGAATCAGCGACCAGATTCAAAGGCACCTGAGTGACATAAGGCCGAATGGAGGCCGTGTGTCCCTCTGGATCCTTCACCAACACCGGTCGCTTGCTCAATCGACTCTGTGTTGTTCCTCCCAACCCCACGATATTCAGTCCCACCGGGCACAAAGGCCACGTAGGAGGCCACGAAGCAGCGGAAAGGATCGTTGCATCAGCACCTGTATCGATCAAACCTCGGACTCGAACTCGATGCGGACGTGCTTTCGGCATGATGAGGGTACATGTCATCTGTGGTGACTCATTGGAGATAGATGCAGCCCAGTAGACCTGCGGAAGTCCTGGCAGTTCAGTGCCGTCACCTCCGCCAGCTTGCTGGTCTACCCTGGGAACAGAAGACTCACAAGGCAACAAGTGAGCAAGGCAAGTGTGTGCAGGAATGGTGACAGGGGGGTCAGGTGTGGAAACCGTAGCGTGAATTTGGCCCTTGAAATCAGCATTTATGAACTCTGGAAGAACCAGGATCCCTCGGCTAGTGGCCTCAGCCCTGCCATGAGCAGTGCACCGGCCCCCTGATCCAGGGAACTGTTCACTTCCAAGGGAACCCTGTGGGCATCGTCAGATTCTAAGATGACTGTTGCTGCGGTGTAGGCATTGACTCGGGCTGAGCCTTTGGTGCCTCTTCCACATTGACCGGGTAAGCCTGGGCCATCACCCTGTTCTGGGGGAACTGTTGTGATGGGGGGCAAATCCCCCTTTTTGCACCCCTCTTCACGTTTCCCGACAGGGGTCGACCATCTGCATGGTACAGCGACCTGCAGTAGTCTGAAGTGTGACCTGGCCTACCACACCTCTTACACTGAGGAGTCTTGGTCCCTGAATCTCCCTTCTTCTCTGAATTATCTTTCTGTTTAGATCTGACCCGTTTCCGTTTGTTCCCAGATTTGGGCTGTTTTTTATCCTGATCAGTGGGTCCCTGATCCGAGGACAGAAATGCAGCCAAAGCGGATTTCCCCTGATTTTCTGACTGCACCCTGGCACAAGCTCGCATCATCTCCTGGACAGAAGGATCCCCTGGTAGGGCATTGATGATCCTTCTACAATCGTCATTGGCATTGTCTCTTGCCAAATGTTTCAACAGGATCTGTCTCGTGGACTGATCATCAACTTGCTTTTCCAAAGCTGCTGCCAGCTTCTCAAGAAATGACATGTAAAGTTCAGATTGCCCCTGCCGTATCTGTGTATACCGTGTTTGCGGGGCAACCATCTCAATAGTTTTCAAAATGGCTCCCATACCGAGCTGTTGGGCTTGCTCCAGGATCTGAGGATCCCAGGCAGCTTGAACGTTGGGGTTAGTGAAAGGTCCCTTACCCATGAGGACATCAGCCCCAACCATGTGCCTAGGGTCCTCGGCAGGCAAGGACGCATTTTTCCTCAGCTGATCCTCAACCAGCGCTTTCCAATTGTCCTCAAAGGCGCTGTATTGCATGGGGTGAAACAGCATCTGAGCCAGATACATAATATCAAATGGAGCAAGCAAATCACTATTTATCATTCTAAGAAGTTGCATCACGGCCGGAGAAGACATCCCTAATGTAGCTACCTTGGTCGCTAAGTCGTTTGTCATGCCCCATGCGATGGTGGAGTGGCTGTTCCTTGTGTCCATGGCATCTGGGCCAGGCACATACACAGGGAAAGCCTGAGCGCCCCCTTGTGGGAAGTCACCACCATCCGAACCTGCCACAGCAGATTCGCACCCCTCCCTCTGTTTGGGCAATCCAATCTTCTCTATAAGTTCCCAGTCTCCTGCCTCCAGCGCACCCTGCCTGACAGATTCCCAGAACTGCAGGGGGTCACGCGGGCGAAAAACCCCCATGCCGTTGCGGCGTCTCCAGGGGTTCGACAGAGCCCAATGCCCTTTCTTTTTCGTCGCCCGCGCGAGCCTCCGCCCAGGAGGAAGAAAACCCTTCTCATCACTGTCCAAGCCGTCCGAGCAGGGCTTGCAATCATCACTCCCCATCACAAAGGACGGCGAGCGGCCGGAGGCAGCGTCCCCGCCAAGAAACTGCGCGGTGACCGGGACGGGGGAGGGGCAGGGAGACGGCGGTGCCACTGGCGCGCCGCTGGGCGCGTTTGCCAAGCCCGCCGGCACAGCGCCAGCACGCCGCGTCAGGGCTTCATTTGCCACAGAACCCGGCAGGGGAACTGGCACCTGCCCGGGGCCAAAGCGTCCCCTCGCTGCCGGCACCAAGCCGGCCGCCGGGCCTCCAGGAAGTCCAGACCCCATCCGGGGACCCGAGGGATGGACTCCCGGGCCAGCCCCACACGGACCGTGGGACCTGCATGAACAGACCTCTATCCGCTGCCGAATTTCAGCCACCTCGGCCAGTAAATCATGGAAAAATGAAAGCGGAGGAAAGACCGCCACGCCCGGCACGGACGCTGCGTCCGCCGAGCCGCAGGGAAGGCGGGCTGGCCCCGCACTCGCGGGAACCCCAATCAAAGCCCCCGCAGCGAAAGCACCGCCCACCGGCGGCATCCCTCCCGGCCCCACGACCGCCCCGGGGAGCGACCCTGACTGCCAGGCTCCAGCCCCGACGCCACGGGATCGGCCGCACCGGCTGGGCTCGGCAAAACGCCGGCTTCTCCCGAGCCAGCCGCCGCCCGCGCAGAAACCCCCGCGCCGGCCGAAACCCCCGGCAGATCCGGAATCGGAACCTCCGCAGCCGCAAGAGTCTGGCATGCAGCCAGAGCGAGCAGCTGCGACTCCTGGTCCCCCGCAGCTCTCCCCACCCCCACCCCGCCAGCCCCCGCCGCGCATCCCGGCTGTTCATGGGGGAGGGGCCTCCCGGCGCCATTCCGCAGGGGAGGGGGGGGGGTCTGAGGCTGCGCACTTGGCGGTGGCAAAGGCGGGGGGGACCGACCCGCGGTCCTCCATTCTTCAGCAACCCAGCTAGCAGCTCTGTCGGGTGGACATAAGTGTGCTTAGGTAGGTCAGCTGGAGAAACATACTGAGGCCTCGCGGCTGCATCCGCCACCAGGGACGGGACTTCCGAATCCATCTGGGTCGGCGCGTCCTTCACGCTCCGCCCCACGGCCGAGAACAGGGGTTCCACGCCCGTGCAAGCTGATAGCAGCAAGTCATAGAATGCCTGTCCTTCCAAAGCGTCCCAAATGTCTCTCCAAACCCCATGGAAGCGGACTGTAGTCCTGTCTCCCCTCATCCACTCCATGGCCAGAGCTCGGCCGACCACGAACCAAAAATCACAGTCCAGCGCCACATCCCAAACGGCCCGGGACACGTGGCCCGCGACCCATTCCAACAAGGCCCGAGCGACCCGCGGCGTCTGATCGGATGCAGGGTCATCCTCAGAGACCTCCAGAAAAGCCTGCAAGAGTCCATCCGCAGGAACGGGGGGGGTCCATGTCCGTATCAGAACCAGCCATGCCTCAGGGCAGGCGGGGGGGATTCGGGCCCGGGGGCAAGACTGCTGCGTACCTGCAGTTGCATGCAGTACACGTCAGTGGTCACCAGATGTCGCTGTTGAGCCGCTAGCAGAGAAAGACGACACGGATTCTCAGTGTGGCATAAAAAAAGAGAGCTTTTATTATTTAATTCCAACTTATACAGATTTTTCAGAGGTCACTCAGATTGGTCAGTCAGAAACCTCCCCCTAGGCCTGATTGGCCAGGCCTGAACTGTCCAAATCTCGAGACACTGTTTTTAATAACATCCAAGCTTTATCTTTGTTTATAAAACACAGGAAAAAATTCTCATGGGAAAGACCTGTGCTAGCCACACAACTCTTCTTGCTTGTTTCCCATGCTGCATGCATTGGTGCAGAGACACCTCAGCTGGGCTATTGGCCCCTTTACCTTTAGGGAGGAGCCCTTGCTAATTCCTTTTAGACAATTTACAGGTATTTCCTTTCTGCTTCCTAAAGTCTTGGTGTTTCCTGGTGTGGCAGGACATTCCCCCCCCCTCAACCTTTCTGCTCAGTTGCGGAAGATAGATGACTCCAGTTGGGTCAACAGCCTGACAGGGGTTATCTCTTGGAACCCGAAAGTCTAAGGCCTCTAACTGTAACTCATATTTTGGAATGAAGAGAGAATGTAGAGAAACAAACAAAACTATACTTGCTGACCACACAAGGCACACTTTATCCTATAAAAACTCACGGGTTTCACAAAAGTAGAAGCTTTTCTACATGGACTCTGGAGCATGAGAAAGCCTCTCCCCAGAGTCTGGACGCAGCTCTGTGGTAACTTCTTGCAGGATTGAGGGAGGATTCTGATGTATCCCAGCACCAAAATTGGATTTTGGTAAGATCTTTGGTTTCCTAAATTGTATTATTATTGCTAACAATAATAATAATAAAAAAAATAGATACCTTTTGTGCGCTGTATTCTTGGCTATTTGTAGTCTCCTTATTTTGGGCAATATATATATATTTGTTTAGCTATGATTAGTTTTCATATATTGTGTAGTATATAAGTTGTTTGGCTCCTTGTTCCATTCTCTCTTGTGTCTAATAAACAGTAATCCATTTTATATTAGACCTAATCGGCCATCATTATAAGACCTTGCACACGAGACTGGGTTTCTAGAGTGCTGGTCGCTCTAAATAGGTTAACTGCCAGTTGTCACAGGCCTAGGCAACTGGCAAAAATCTATCAACCCTCTGTCTCCACTCATAACACCTGGTTCCTCTCTGTCACTCAGAAGAACATCCCCTTCCCCCACCAAATGTAGTTTAAAGCTCTGCTAATTAGTCCAGCCAGCTTGCTTCCCAGAACACTCTTACCCCATCTGGTCTCATCTGATGTCAACATACCTAGTCTCTCTAAGGTGCATCCAGGATCATAGAACCCAAACCCTGAAGTGTGGCACAAGCCACACAGCCAGTAATTCACCTGCTCCATTCGTCTCTTCCTTCCTGGGTCCCAGTCTCCAACTGGGAAAATAGAAGTGACTACCTGTGCTCCTGATCCCTTCAACAGCTTTCTGAGGGACATGAATTCCCTTTTGATATTTTGCAATGTCTTTTTTGCTGCCTCATTTGACCCTACATGAAAGACTAGGAGTCTTCTGGTTTTACCAGGCTTGGTAGCCTCTTTGTGACATTGTGAATGCGGGTCCCTGGTGGTCAGCAAACCTCTCTAGAGAGGTTGTCAAGATGGCAAATAAATAGCTGGTTCCATGCCCTCAGTGAGGAGTCTCCAATTACTAACAGACTTCATGCTTTTTTGGTGGCACTGGTTCTAAGATGGATGGTTGGTTGCATCACCGTTGTACCATTGTTCTTTTCTTGGCTCTATTTGTCATGGAGTCTTCTCCTTCCAGCCCCAGAGCATCATATCTGTTATGTAGGGACACATCTGTAGCAAGGGGGAGACTTCCTTCTGCTCTGAGCAGAGACAAGAGTCCAGTCTCCCCTGTCTTGCAAATCAGCCAAGCCTGCCAGCTCAGGGTTGGATGTTAACTTACTTTCCACTTCCAAGGACTGAAGACAGCACTGTTGCTCTGCCTGTGTCAGTGCATAAAACCATGCATCAATCTCCTGCTCAGATTCCCTGATAGTATGCTGTCTGGTGAGCTCTTCATGCAACAAGCTCAAAAGCTTATCCATCTGGGCACACTTGCACCCATGAAACCCACCTCTGCCTTCAGGCCCTAGGGGGACTTCCAGATTCTGGAGTTCCCTGCAGCTGAGGGTCTGGGTAGCTCTTTTGGTTGTCAAGAGGTCTGTTTGGGTGTAGGCATCTACCTGGGAAGGCTTTGGCCTCTTTGTCTGGGTTTCAGCCCCAGCTCAGCAGTTGTAGCAAGTAGACACCATTTTTGTTCCAGTAGAAGGCTGCTTCTTGTTGCACCCAGAATAGAAGTGTTCCTTCCTTCATGTCCTTCTGTACAAACTGCCACGCCATGCCCTGACTGAAGTGCCATGTCCTGGTTGTCTGCCCTGTAAAAGCCCTTCTTTTTATTCTTCATCTCCATTGCAAAATTCAGCTCCAGCTGTGCCTTAAATTTTCTGATCCAATCCCTAGACACCCTAGCAGCATCCCTATATTATTTCCATGATACATGTCCCAGGTTCCACTGCCTGTACATTTCCTTCTACAGTTTAGCTTGAACAGGAGTTCCTTACTCAATTATGCTAGTGTCCTGCCTTCCTTGCCTGATTTCTTACACATGAGTATTAAGAGCTCTTGCACTCTAAGAAAAATGTCCTTAAAGAGCTGCCAGTTCTGTTCAGCTCCTTTACTTCCGAGGGCAGTTTCCCTTGGGGTCCCATCCACTAATTCCTTAAACAACTAAAAGTTCACTCTCAGGGTCTTGACTTTATACTTTGTGTGGCCCATATCCCTCAGGATTGTGAATTCCATCATGGCATCGTCACTGCAACCCAGGCTTCCTCCAATATTGACCTCTGCAGTAAATCTGTGTTGGTGAGCAACAGGTCTAGTAACACTTCTTCACTAGTTGGGCTGTCTGTTACCTGGATTAAGAAATTTTCCTCAGTGCCCTCCAGTAGCTTGCTGTCCTGCTTTTCCAGGAGGTGTCAGGGTGATTGAAGTCCCTCATCAGGATCAGAGCCTGTGAGTGTGATGCTTCCTGTATTTGAAGTAATAATGTTTCTTCAACAGGGTCCCCTTGATTGGGCAGACTGTAATAAACACCAGCCACAAGGTTTCCTTTGTGGAAACAGGAGCTCCATGCAGCCGGAGATCTGGACAGTTATATCAATCCTTAGGAGGTCTGTTTGGGTGGAGACTTCAGCATAGGTAGGCTGTAGTGCTTCTGTTTGTGTTGCAGCCACAATTTTGCAGTTGTGGAGGGACACCATTTTCTTTCAGCAGGTCACAGTGTCTTTAGGGTTCTCAGAAAACTCACCTAGTTATAGAATGGCAATTCTTTTTAAAGATGTCGTGTTGGTTTTGCTTGGCCTGGTTTTTGGTAGCGGGGGGGCACAGAGATGGCTTCTGTGAGCGGCTTCTGGAAGCTTCTACCATGTCCAGAAGAGCCAATCCCTGATGGCTCTGAATGATGGACATGCTGCTGGCCAAGCCTGGGCCAATTAGAGACGTTGGTTACGCCTCTATGATAACATATTTAAGAAGAAAATCAAAACAAAGTGAGGGCACACAGGTTTTTTTTGAGCCACAGAAGAGGAGGAGGTGAGAACATGTGAGGGAAAACAACATGGAGACACCAAGGTCAGTGGAGAAGGAGGGGGAGGAGGTACTCCAGGTGCCAGAGCCGAGAATCCTCTGCAAGCCATGGTGAAGACCATGGTGAAGCGAGTTTTCCCCCTGCAGCCCATGGGGTCCACGGGGGATGCAGAGATCCACCTGCAGCCCGTGGAGGAGGTGCCCATGCCAGAGTGGGTGGATTCTTGGAGAAGGCTGTGATCCAGTGGGAGACCCAGTGGAGAGAGGGAGGGCCCTGCTTCCAAGCTGGAGCAGCCTGTCCTTAGAAGACTGCACCTCATGGACGAGTGACTCATGCCACAGCAGTTTTGGGAGGATTGTCTGCCCGTGGGAGGAACTCACGTTGCACCAGTTTTGGGAGGACTGCTGCTTCTAAGATTTGACCATACTGGAGAAGTTCACGGAGAACTGTCTCCCATGTGAGGGACCCCACAGCGCAGCAGGGGAAAGACTCCTCTCCCTAAGCAGCGAAAGAAGATCTCGATGATGAACTGACCAAACCCCCAATGCCCTGTTCCCTGTGCTGTCGGTGGGAAGGAGGGAAGGGTTGGGGGGGAAGAACCGTGTTTTAAGGGCTTTATTTTACTTCTCATTATCCTCCTCTGATTTTGTTAGTAATAAATTCACTTTGTAACTTTAAGTTGAGCCTGTTTTGCTTTTGGAGTGTTTCCTCCTGGTCCTTATCTCAACTCATGACCCCTTTGTTTAATTTTTTTTCTCTCCTCTGCCCAGCTGTGGCAGGGGTGAGCGCGTGAGTGGCTGTGGTGGGTGCCTGGCATTTGGCCAGGGTAAAACCATGATATGTTGTCCTTCTAATTGTAATTTCCTAGATGTCTCAAGCTTCTGGGTAGGCTTGCACAGCCACCAGTTAGTTGGGGTGACCGTTAAGGATACAGTCTAAGCCTGTGGATGAACAGAGCAGGCAGCAGCTCCATAACTGGCAGAGTTTCCTTCCCTTCTCAAACACAATTCTAATCAAACTGATGATGCTGCCCTGAACAGATACCGTATTCTGTTTGCACACCCTGGTCTAGTGATCTTGATCTCAGCACTCTCTAGGGACCAGTTATATGCAACTTTGTAGTGGGTTGACCCTGGCTGGATTCCAGACACCCACCAAACCTTCTCTATCTTTCCCCTCTGCAGCTGAATTTCTCGGCTGTCAAGCACTTTCCTCTTTGGTGTAGTTATAGTCACGGCCGGCAGGGGCGCTGTTGACTCCCGGCCAGGCAGGGTAGGTGCGGTGATTCCCCCGCGGCAGCAGGGGGCGCTGTGGCGAGAGCTCAGCCACCTCTCTCCACTGGGTAATCGCGGCTCAGCCGGTGGAAGAGATAGAAAAGGGGCTTCCTTTACAAACTCACAGGGGCAGCTGGTCCTGGTGCCCCTCCAGATGGTGAAATGGGCTGTAGCAGGAACCTCGGAGCAGCAAGCTGGGACGGCAGAGGCGGGCACACCCAGGGTAGCAAACAAAATGTAGCAGAAACTCTACAGTTGTAGCAGGAACTGCGGGGTGTCCCGGCAGGCACAGGGTGCTGGGGCAAAGTGTAGCGAAAAAACCCAAAGCAGTGGCAGAAAAACAGCGGGGCTGGGCAGCAGCAGCCGGACTCTTGCAAACAGCCAGGAAACGCTCCCTTGGAGGGGGTCGGGGTTCCGGGTTTTCCCCTGAGGCACCCGAGTAGATGGTGAGGGTCCTTTCCAGTGAGATCAGGTATTTGATAAGGTCCCAGTTCAATGGCCATTCTGACGAGCAAAGCCTCACTCACGGTAGAGGAAGCAGTAAAAGACGGAACTCTGCGGTGGTGGCAAATTCTTCCCACAGCAACTGCAGCCCAGCCATCTCCCCTCTGATCCGAGAGCGAGCGAGAGAAAGGAGCCAAGCCCAGCCCCCCGACCCCCCAGCCAAAATCTCATGGTATCTCTTCCCTTCCGAAGAGAAAGCCCCCAGCTAAAAGAGTGCAGCCAGCTGCATCCCTTCCCCCCACCTTGGCCACTTCTTTTGTCTCTCTTAAGTATCCTCATTACCATCTCTTAGGCAACAAATGGGAGAAAATTTCCTTAAAAAACAAACAAACAAAAACAAACAAACAAAACAAAAAAAAATCCTAACCTCCAACAGTGACCCACTTAGTGGATAAAGGAAAGGCTGTGGATATTGTCTACCTGGACTTTAGTAAAGCCTTTGATACCGTTTCCCACAGCATTTTCCTGGAGGAACTGGCTTCCCATGGTGTGAATAGGTGTACTGTTTGCTGGGTAAAAAAGTTGCTGGATGGCTGGGCCCAGACAGTGGTGGTGAATGGAGTTAATGACACCAGTCATTAGTGGCGTTCTCCAGGGATCAGCGTTGGGCCCAGTCCTGCTTAATATCTTTATTGATGATCTGGACGAGGGGATCCAGTATACCCTCAGTAAATTCACAGACGACAAATTCGGTGGAAGGTTTGATCTGCTAGAGGGTAGGAAAGCTCTGCAGAGGGATCTGGACAGGCTGGATTGATGGACCAAGGCCAACAGTAAGAGGTTCAACAAGGCAAAATGCCAGGTCCTGCACTTGGGTCACAACAACTCCCTGCAGTGCTGCAGGCTTGGGGAAGAGTGGCTGGAAAACTGCCCCGTGGAAAAGGACCTGGGGGTGCTGGTTGACAGCCAGCTGAACATGAGCCAGCAGTGTTCCCAAGTGGCCAAGAAGGCCACTGGAATCCTGGCTTGTATCAAGAATAGCACAGCCAGTAGGACTATGGAGGTGTTTGTCCCCCTGTACTTGGCATTGGTGAAGCCGCACCTCAAGTACTGTATCCAGTTTTGGGCCCCTCACTGCAAGAAAGACATTGAGGTGCTGGAGCAAGTCCAGAGAAGGGCAACAAATCTGGTGAAGGGTCTAGAGGGTAAGTCCTATGAGGAGTGCCTGAGGGAGCTGGGGTTGTTTAGCCTGAAGAAAAGGAGGCTGAGGGGAGGTTGTAGCAAGGTGGGGAAGTCTGGCTCTCGTCCCAGGCAATCAGTGACAGGACAAGAGGACAGAGCCCCAAGCTGCTCCAGGGGGGGTTCAGGTTGGATATCAGGAGGAATTTCTTCACAGAAAGGGTTTTTAAACATTGGAATGGGCTGTGCAGGGAGGTGGTGGAGTCACCATCCGTGGAGGTATTCAAGAAACAACTGGACGTGGCGCTTAGTGCCATAGTCTATTTGACAAGGTGGTGATCAGTCTAAGGTTGGACTTGGTGATTTCAGAGGTCTTTTCCAACCTAAATGATTTTGTAATTCTGAGATTGGTATTATATCCTACTACTGCAAACTACTGCAACCTACTGCTTTTAAAAAGCAGTATTGTAGCTCAAGGTTGGCAGAATTGTGAACATTCTTGAAGAGAAAGAATAATTTTACTGAGGGAATCACCAGATTCTCCTATAAAGTGCAAGACAGTTTCACATTTTCTCATAGAAAAATCAAAGATAAAACTGACATTTGGGGACAAAAACATATATCTGTAATGCTTCCAAAATGCATTTTTCCTGTGTTTTGAACTTTTTTTACTTTTATCAGCTCTTACAACTTAGTGTTCTAATTTGATACAGAATCAATGCCAATAAGAAAGGTGGATTCCCTCCTCCTGTCTTCCAACAAACATGAAAACTAAAACATTCTAGTTCCTTTGTTATATGAATATGGAAACAAATCATACTCCATGCAATTCAACAAAAGTTATGTACTCTTCTGGGATTTACACCTGCTGTGTTTCTTCTGGAATTTAAACCTGCTGTATTTTCAAAAAAAAAAAAAAAAATCCCCAAATTTTGTGATATGGCAAAAACAGAATTCTCAACTGAAATTAAAAGTTTTTAAATTGAGCACACATTATTATCTTCCCTGAAATTTCTCTTAACCCAACTACTAATAAAAAGATGATCTTCATCATAATGGCAGAAAGGAAGGAGTGTTAAAGTGGAAGGAAATTCAATATGGAACTTTGCACATTAGTGTAGCCCTGAAAGGAATTTACCACTGCTTCCTCCTATCCCCCAAGAATCCACTTGGAATATAACTCACAAGGAACAAAAGAAATTTATGAATATGCAACATGCAAAAGGATCTAAAGAATCTTCATTTTGCTACTTTCTACAAATATTGCTACCAACAGATGTATTGGCAATGTGGCAAAAACTGTGGAATTTGAACTTACACTACAGTTATAATTAATACAGCTGAGTATACAGCCTGTGCCTATGTACATACCCAGCCCACTTAGTCATCAATAGAACACCCCCAGGAACACCCCCAGACAGTTTCTGTCTTCATGAGGTAATTGACCAATTGATAAAGGACCCCCCTTCCGGGCATGGCAGCACTCAGTGATGGTGTGACTTCATTCAGGCCATGATAGTCCACTGTCACTCTCCATTCTCCATTAGACTTAAGCACAGGCCGTATAGGGCTACTGAAGGGTGAGAGAGTCTTGCTGACCACTCCCTGGCTCTCCAGCTCATGGATCATCTTATGGATGGGAATCATAGTGTCTCGGTTCGTGCGGTATTGCCAACAATGAACTGTAATGGTGGCAATTGCTACTTCCTGTTCTTCAACCCTCAAGAGTCCTACTGCAGAAAGGTCCTCTGAGAAACCAGGCAAGGTGCTCAACTGTCTAATGCCCTCTGTTTCCACGGCAGCCATCCCAAAAGCCCACCTGAGTCCTTTTGGGCCTTTGAAATAACCACTCCTGAGGTAATCTATACCAAGAATACATGGGGCCTTTGGACAAGTCACAATAGGATGTTTCTTGCACTCCTTCCCAGTCAAGCTCACCTCAGCTTCCAACAGAGTCAACTGCTGAGACCCCCCGACACCCCAGTAATAGAAACAGGTTCTGCCCTACATGTCCCGATGGTATTAGAGTACATTGTGAGCCAGTGTCAACCAAAGCCTTGTATTTTTCTGGTTCTGATGTGCCAGGCCATCGGATCCACACAGTCCAAAAGACCTGATTTTCCCTGGCCTCTACCTGGCTGGAGGCAGGGTCCCTCTAGTCCTGGCTATCCTTCCATCCCTGGGCGTACATTCTGGAGGTCCCTTCAAGGGGATCAGACATGTCATCCTCCCTTCTGTTATGCCTAGCAGCTCAGTCACGGGAAACTGGAGCTACGTTCATTCTTGTAGAATTCCCTGCGTTAGTAGTTTCCTCCTTTAGCTTGCGCGCCCATGCTGCTAAGACAACAGTGGGTTTTCCATCCCATCTTCTCATGTCTTCCCCATGCTCACACAGGAAGAACTACAGGTCGGCTCATGGGGTGTACCCCCTCTCCCTAGCTGGAGGATATCTGCTTCTGATAAGAGTGGCTCTGGTCTGCGTTGATGAGACTTGGAGAAGGCCCTATTTAAGTTCCTTGCTGAGTTTCTGATGGGTCTCTTCAATCCTGTCTTCCAATTTCCACATATGCTTGGTAAAGTTGTCTTGCATGGGAGAGAGAAGCCTTATGAGTTTCTGCAGTTTGCCAGGCTTCTGGCAACAGATTAGGGTAGCTAGCTCCCCAAGACTCGGTCCCGTTCACAAGATTCTTTGATATTTGACTGATTAGTCTAAAAATACCATTTATTTGACACAGAAAATAACAAACATACAAACATAGAACAGATTGACATACATACACACACAATAAATGCATAATTGCAAAACTATAATAGCTAAAATGCAATTATGGGGTAAATGCTTGCTTGAACTATAAAAATAGTTAAAAATGCAAGTTAAGAAAGGTACCTATAAGTTAGCCAGAATAATACAATTTAGGAAACCAATGATCTTACCAAAATCCAATTTTGGAGCTGGGATACATTATAATCCTCCCTCAATCTTGCAAGAAGTTACCACAGGGCTGCATCCAGACCCCTGGGGAGAAGTCTTCCTCATGCTCAGTGTCCATGTAGAAAAGCTTCTCGCTTTTCTGAGATTTCGTGAGCTTTTTATAGGATAAAAAAGTGTGGCTTTGTGGTCACTAAAAATTTTTCACATTCTCTCTACATTCCACAGGGTCAGACTTTCAGGCGCCACCACCAGGTAGCCCTGATTTAGGCTGTTAACCTAATCTGAGCCATATATCTCCTGCGACAGATCAGGGAGAGAGAGAAGGGGGGGGAGCGTCCTGCCACAAAAGTCCATTTCCACAGCCAAGATTTGGGCTTGTGTTGGGGCATGGACAGTATCCTCATATGTCCAGAGCCTTCTTATCATAATGTCCACTGTCTCTTTTTCCTCATTCCACTGCAGTGATGCTAGGAATTGGGCATACACTTGGGTTCCAAGTTGTGCAAGTTTGAGCTGCATCAGTGTGGTACATTTTACCAGGTCTGGACTCTAAGTGGATTGGTCATCATTTGAGGAAAGGATCTCTATCACAGCTAGTTCCTGCAAGCATTGGATTCCTTGCTCCAATGGTCTTCCAAGGGCCTTACTGCAGCTGGAGATCTTCTGGGCAAAGGTATCTTTCCTTCACACTTGCTGAAGGGTTCAGGCCTCCTTGCAATCCCCTGGTCAATACCCACATCACGTGACAGAGATCCCAAGTGCCTTCCTTCGGTACCATTCAAAATTGTACCATCACCTGCACTGTCCCAGACTCGGATCACCCAGCTCAATATAGACTCATCGGGTTGTTGCGTAAGGTGTCTTCTCAGATTGTGGAGACTTTCTAAGAATAAGTTTTCAGTGATTATTTCTGGTCCTGATTCCTCCGCTGGCTGTGAGGATCCTGGCTCCTCATTGCCATCCCCTGGGTGAATGGATTTGGTCTTATATTTCCTCCTCTGGACAGGGGCAACTGCTATTGGCTCAGGCTGCTCTTCTAGTTTAACTGCAGCCTGAGTGACCAGGGTGCCTGTAGATTTGTTCTCCTTTCCCTCTGGCTGTAGCTGCTGTACAGCGACAAGCAGCGTGCAATAAGCATTAGCCAGGGCCCGGCACAGTGCAATGAGCTGCCCCTCTTTGGAGCTATCCATGCAATTTTCATGCAATGATCTCCTTCGACATCTCTCCCAACAGTTATTTGGGAAAAAAAAATTGTAATGTGTCACTGCTTTTTGCCATCACTACTTTAATTAAACAAAAATATATCAGTTATTAAAACAGCTTTCAAAAATTTTTTCTTGATTTTAAAATAAAAAGTCAAGAATCATATGTGAGCTTCAGTTAATTGGTGAGTACATTCACTTTGTTGTAAACTTATTTTGTTCAAGGACAGAATCATAAAATTTAATTTTTTAGAAAAGTTTTTATCCCTCTATTTTGAAATTGAAAGAATTCTTAAGAACATGTCTTTTGGTTATGCACTCCCTCCTCAAGTAATCCCATAATTGTATTTTAGGAAACTAAAAATAGTAAAAACAATTGGTAGAATCTCTCTGTTAGTCTGAACACCTCTCATGCATTATTTCAATACACTGAAATTGTTAAATTGTTACAGACTGCTTAAGTAGTATATAAATGTAATAAATGGCCATTAAACCTAGATAGATTTTGGGCTTGAACCTAAAAAATTAGTACTAGTTGCAAACTACAAAAATTGATCTAGCTGTCACAGTTTATTTAAAGTTGTTAGCATTTGTGCTCACAAGCATGCTTTGAAGTGAATCTAGATTTCTGTGGTGGGTCAACATTGTCGGGCTACCAGGTGCCTACCAAGCCACTCTCTCACTCCCTCTCCTCAGCACAGCAGGGGAAGCTTGTGGGTTGAGATGAGGACAAAAAGATCACTCAGTAATTATAGTCACGGGCAAAACAGACTCAACTTGAGGAAATTATTTTAATTTATTGCCAAATAAAAAAAACATAGGATAGTGAAAAGAAAATCCCAGAACCTAAAAGCACCTTCTCCCCACCCCTTTCTTCCCAAGCTCACTCCTGACTCTTCTACCCCCACCTCCCCAACTTTGCAGAAACAAGGAATGGGGGTTGTGATCAGTTCATTACAATTCATCTCTGCCACTTCTTCCTCATGCTTTCCCCATGCTGCACCATGGAGTCACTCCCAAAGGAGACAGTTCTTCACAACCTTCTCCAATGTCAGTCTTTCCCACAGGCTGCAGTTCTTCAAGAACTGCTCCAGCATGGGGCCCCCGCGGGATTACAGGTCCTGCCAGAAAACTTGCTCCAGCATGGACTCCCCTACACAGGATGCAGCTTCCTTTAGGACATACCCACCTGCTCTGGTGTGGGGTGCTCCACAGGCTGCAGTTGGAGCTCTGCTTCACCATTAACCTCCATAGGCTGCAGGGGCACAGCTGCTTCACTTTGCACTGCACCACGGGCTGCAGGGGAATCTCAGCTCAGGCACCTGGAGCACCTCCTCCCCCTCCTTCTCCATTGACCTTGGTGTCTGCAAGGTTGTTTCTCTCACATTTTCTCACTCCTCTCTCCCAGCTGCTGCTGCACAACATTTTTTAGCCCTTCTGAAATTTTTTACAAGAGGCACCCCCAGCATCATTTATTTTTTCAGCTTTGGCCAGCAGGAAGTGCACCTTGGAGCTGGCTGGAACTGGCTCTGCCCAACATGGGGGCAGGTCCTGATCTCTTCTAACAGAACCCACCCCTGCAGCCACCTGCTGCTTCCACTATCAAAACCTTGCTGCATAAACCCATTACAATTTCACAGGGTTTTTTATTTGCTGTTATTTTGGTCTATGTGGTACACGTGAAATAAGAATAGTTTTATTTAAGACAACACTTTTTTTTAATGTAAATGTTGTTTTAATTCTTGAAGGCTTCACTGTTAATTCAAACATCAGTAATCATTTAGCTTCATATTCTTCCTAGTATTATTTACTGGGGAACATGTGCTCAGGGTACTAGTAATGGCAGAAGGGTTTTTCATGCTTGGATACAGTAATTTTGAGAGAGGAGGGCACCTATCCATCCCAATCCTGTCAGTTGGGTGCCAACACCTATAATGGATGCCCAGAACAGTGCAAAGGCATTCCAGATACTCCAGCCAGTGAGCTTGTTTTATCCAGAGCCCAGCTCAGATGCTTATACACAAACGCATGTAGTATGGGGAACAAACCGGAGGAACTAAAGACATGCACATGCCTGCGTGGGTATGATATCGTTGGCATCATTGAGACATGGTGGGATGGCTCCTATGACTGGAGCATTGGAATGAAAGGTTTTAGGCTTTTTAGGAAAGATAGGCTAGGGAGACTGTTGCGGATAAGTAAAACCTTACAAAATGAGGACTTTGTCACCATTGTAAAATCCTTGCTCACTCCTGTTACTTTGGCTAACCAGAGAAGCACTCTGGGAATGACTCAGCTAAAACAGAGGTAAAAACCAAGTTATATAACCAGAAAACAAGTTATATAAGCACCTATGTGTGGACGCATGATCAGAACGCACGATCAGAATCCTCATTGGTCAGCAGGACGCGTGGACACCGCGTGAGAGGTGATAGAGAAGCGGTGTGCAGCCAATGGGTGATTGTTTAAGTTAACAAGAATGTGAACTAATAACAGCCTAATTGTTTAAAAACCCCTGGGTTTTGTGATAAAGTGGTTCCTCTGTGCACCTGCCTGGGGAGTCCATGCCGTTCTTCATCCACATTGTTATGGTGCTTCATCGTTACAGGAGATGAGGAAGGAGTGTAGCCCTCTATGTTAATGACCAGGTGGAGAGTATGGAACTCTGCCTGGGGAAGGATGATGAGCCAGCCAAGAGCTTGTGGGTGAAGATTAAGGGAAGGGCGGGGACAGGGGATATTATCGTGGGGGTCTGCTATAGGCCAGCTGATCAGGAGGATGGTGTGGATGGAGCCCTCTATAGGCAGATAGGAGCAGCCTCACACTTGCAAGCCCTGGTCCTCATGGGGGATTTCAACCACCCCAATATCTGTTGGAGGGACAACACAGCAGGGCATGGCAATACCAGAGGTTCACTGAATGTGTCAATGACAACTTTCTTACAAAAGTGATTGAGGAGCCAACAAGCAGAGGTGCCATGCTGGACCTTGTGCTCACCAACCAGGAGATGCTGGTGGGAAATGTGATGCTCCAAGGCAGCCTTGGCTGCAGTGACCATGAGATGGTGGAGTTTAAGATCCTTAGGGCAGTGAGGAGGGCACACAGCAAGCTCACTGCCCTGGACTTCAGGAGAACAGACTTTGGCCTCTTCAAGGACCTATGCAGTAGAGTCCCATGAGATAGAGCCTTGGAGGGCAGAGATGCCCACAAATGCTGGATGAATTTCAAGGATCACCTCCTCCAAGCTCAGGAGCAATGCATCCCAACAAGGAGGAAATGGAACAAAAATGCCAGGAGGCCTCCATGGATGGATAAGGAGTTGCTGAGCAAACTCAGAGTGAAAAAAAGAAGCTTTCAGGAAGTGGAAACGAGGACAAGTGGCCTGAGAGGAATACTGGGAAATTGTACGGGAAGCTGGGGACAAGGTTGGGGAAGCCAAGATCCAGGTAGAATTGAGTCTGGCCAGAGATATTAAGGATAAAAGGAAGAGCTTCTATAGCTATGTTGCAAGCAAGAGAAAGACTAGGGTTAATGTGGGCCCTCCCCGGAAGGAAACAGGAGGCCTGTCTACCCTGGACAAAGAGAAGACTGAGGTTCTCAATGACTTCTATGCCTCAGTCTTCAATGGCAAGTGCTCCAGCCACACTGACCAAGTCGAGAAAGGCAAATGCAGGGACTGGGAGAATTAAGACCCTGAGCCCACTGTCAGAGAGGATCAGGTTTGAGACCATCTAAGGAACCAAGTCCATGGGACCCAATGAGATTCATCTGCAGGTCCGGAGGGAGCTGACAGATGAAGATGCTAAGCCATTATCAACGACTTTTGAAAAATCATGGCAGTCTGGTGAAGTCCCTGATGACTGGAAAAAGGGAAATATAACCCCCATTTTTATAAAGGGGAAAGCAGAAGACCTGGGGAACTACAGAACAATCAGTGTCACCTCTGTGCCAGGCAAGATCATGGAATAGATTCTCCTGGAAACTATGCTAAGGCACATGGATAACAAAGAGGTGATTGGTAACAGCTACCATGGCTTTACAAAGGGGAAATAATGCCTGGCAAATTTGGTGACTGTGGTGAGCACAGACCTTTCCCGTGAGAAAATTTTCTCCCTTCTTCCTGTGTTTTATAAACAAAGATAAAGTTTGGATGTTGTTAAAACAGTGTCTCGAGATATGGATGATTCAAGCCTGGCCAATCAGCCTGGGGGGAGGTTTTGAATTGGCCCAATCCAAGTGATCTTTGAAAGTCTATATAAGTTGGAATTAATTAATAAATTTAGAACATTGCCACACATTCGAGCCTCAGTCTCTCTCTCTCTGCTAGCGGTTCAACAGCGACAGGTGACCTTCTATGATGGGACTACAGCACTGGCGGATGGGGCAAAGCAACTGACATCATCTAACTGAATTTATGCAAAGCATTTGACACTGTCCCACATGACATCCTGGTCTCTAAATTGGAGAGACATGGATTTGATGGATGGACCACACAGTGGATATAGAACTGGCTGGATGGCACACAAAGAGTTTTGGTCAAATGCTCATTGTCCACGTGGAGACTAGTGACAAGTGGTGTCCCCTAGGGGTTGGTACTGAGGCAAATATTGTTCAACATCTTTGTCAGTAACATGGACAGTGGGATCGAGGGCACCCTCAGCAAATTTGCTGGCAACACCAAGCTGTATGGTGCAGTCAACATGCTGGAGGGAAGGGATGTCATCCAGAGGGACCCTGACACACTTGAGAGGTGGGCCTGTGCAAACCTCAGGAAGTTCAACAAAGTGAAGTGCAAGGTCCTACACCCGGATTGTGGCAATCCCAGACACACCTACATGTTGGGTGGAGAAGTGATTGAGAGCAGCCCTGCAGAGGACTTAGGGGTGGGTGATGGTTGAAGAAAAAGTCAACATGAGCTGGCAATGTGCACTCAGCCCAGAAAGTCAAATATGTACTGGCCAGCAGCTCAAAGTAGGTGATTCTACCCCTCTACTCTGCTCTTGTGAGACCCCCCCCCCAGAGGACTGCATACAGTTCTGGTGTCCCCATGTCGTGGTTTGGACACTGGCCAAATTCCAGGCACCCATGACATCTGCTCGCTTGCTCTCCCCTGCCACAGCTGGGCAGAGGAGAGAAAAAAAACATTAGCACAAAGGGTTCATGAGTGAGATTAAGATTGGGAAAAAACACTCCAAGGGCAAAACAGGCTCAACTTAGAGTTGCAAAGTGAATTTACTACTAACAGAGTCAGAGGAGGATAATGAGAAGTAAAATAAACCCTTAAAGACACCGTTTTTCCTCTCACCCCCTGCCTCCTTCCTACCAACAGTGCAGAAAGGCCAGGGTGTGGGGGTTTGGGTCAGTCCATCACCAGAATCTTCTTCCACTGCTTAGGGAGAGGAGTCCTTCCCCTGCTTCGCCGTGGGGTCCCTCCCACGGGAGACGGTTCTCTGCAAACTCATCCAGCATGGGTCCATCTAACAAGCAGCAGCACACAAACACCTGCTGCAATGTGAGCCCTCCCATGGGCAGACAGTCCTCCCAAAACTGCTGTGGCATGGGTCCCTCGTCCACAGGGTGCAGTCCTCCAAGGACAGGCTGTTCCAGCCTGGAAGCAAGGGCCCTCATACTCTACTAAGACTCCCACTAGACCACAGCATCCTCCAGGCATCCACCCGCTCCAGTATGGGGCACCTCCTCCACAGGCTGCAAATGGATCTCTGCATCCTACGTGGACACCAGGGGCTTAGGGGGACAGCCTGCTCCACCATGGTCTTCACCACAGCCTGCAGAGGAAATTCGGCTCTGGTGCCTGGAGCACCTCCTCCCCCTCCTTCTCTACTGACCTGGGTGTCTCCATGTTGTTTTCCCTCACATGCTCTCACCTCCTCCTTGTCCTAGGTTACAATATAGATGTATTTAAGTATTCTATTACCACCAGCTGTGGGCCATTAGCTGTTATCGCCTGCTAACGACCCACCCCCAGATAACAGACAATGGGCCATCAAGGACCCACTGCATGACTCATGGACTCATCTTATCCTATTGTGAGATGCTCCGCCCAGGAGGGAGGAGCCAAGCATTCCCACCTGGATATAACCTGGCCTTGGAAGTGCCTGAGCTAGCCCTGTCTACCAGGTTCCCAGAGGACAAGTGCTACCATTGGACCTTCAGCTGGAGACTAGACCTTCACAGGATCACCGCTTCAACTGAACTACTTCATTTGGACTGCTACTACCACCCTAACAGGGTGTCAGGTTGTATCTGACTTTGTCAGTGCTTTTCCTTGTATTATTTCACTTATTTTCATTTTTTCTGTTAATTTTAATCTTGACTTGTGATGTCCCACTGGTTTGTTTTCAAACCAATACACTCCTCTTCTCTGGCTAGGATGAACTGTGTGCATTTGTTTTGATTTTTTCTTAAATATTTTATTGCAGAGGCATTACCGCAATCTCTCATTGGCCCAGCCTTGGCCAGCGGCATGTTCATCATCTTCAGAGCCATCAGAGATTGGCTCTGGTAGACATGGTGGAAGCTTCCAGGAGCTTCTCACAGGAGCCGTCTTTGTGGCCCCTCACTACCAACAACTGGGCCAGGCAAAGCCAACACATTCCAACATAAAAAGGACATGGAACTGTTGGAGCAAGTCCCAATGAGGGCCACAAAGTTGATAAGGGGACTGGAACACCGCCCCCCCCCCCCCCCCCCCATGAAGATAGGCTGAGAAATTTGGGGTTGTTCAGCCTGGAGAAGGTTGCGTGGAGACTTCATAGCAGCCTTCCAGTTTCTGAAGGGGGCCTACCGGGAAGCTGGAGAGGGACTCTTCATCAGGAACTGTAGTGATAGGACAATGAGCAATGTGTGCAAACTGAAAGAGGGGAAATTTAGGTTAGATACTAGGAGGAAATTTTTTACTGTGGGGGTGGTTAGATAATGGAACAGGTTGCCTAGGGTGGTTGTGGATACCTAAAGGACTAAGGCTTGAACAATGGGCCTTGAGCCAACATTGACCTCTAGGTGAACCTTCCAACCAAACATTACATGTATCCACTTATTAACAAAGTGTTATTAGCAATATGATATATGTATCCACTCATTGGCAAAACATGTATTACCTTTCCTTATTTAGAAACCTTATGAGGCCATGAAATCTCATATCTGGCCCTGTCTGGAGGTGTATGATCTTGGTTCCTCCTAGAGCCCTGGCCAGGCTTTGGGAATGTGGTGGTTTTGATTGGCCCAAAACATCAGAAAGGTATCTTTAACATCTAAGAGAAATTTAAACTCCTCAGAAGCTCTTGTAGTAGGCCTGGGGAAATGTCTGAGGGGTGGGGAGTGGCACAAAGATGGGTCCTGTATGTCCTGAGTGAAAGTTTTTTCCTCAAGTCCAGCAGAACCAATTTCTGATGGCTCTGAAAGTGATGGACATGCTGCTGGCCAAGTCTGGGCCAATGAGAGGTGCTAGTTAGGCCCCTGTGAAAACATATTTAAGAAAAAATCAAAACAAGGTAGGCACGCACTTCTTTGTAGGGTATTTAGAAGAGGAGGAGGTGGAGGTAAAAATATGTGAAGGGAAAACAACATGGAGACACCAAGGTCAGTGGAGAAGGTGGGGGAGGAGGTGCTCCAGGCGCCGGAGCTGAAAACACTCTGCTAGCCGTGGTGAAGGCCATGGGGGGAGCAGGAGGTCCCCCTGCAGCCCATGGAGTCCACAAGAATGCAGAAATCCACCCACAGCTCATGCCAGAGGAGCAGGTGGGTGCCTGGAGGAACCTGTGAACCAGTTGAAGTCTCACTGAAAGAGTTAAAGCTACAAAGGTCTTGCAAGAGAGAGAAAGGCCTTGCTCCTGGGATGGAAGCAGCCTGGCCTTGACTCAGGAGAGTCTGCACCTTATGGACAAAATCTCATGTTGCAGCAGAATTCGGGCAGGATGTTGCTCGTGAGATTGGACCCACGCCAAAGAAGTTCCCAGAGGACTGTCTCTTGTGGGAGGGACCCCGTGGCTAAGTAGAGGACCCCTCTCCCTGATGGACTGACCAGAGAACAAACCCCTTACCCTGCCCCCTGCCTGTGTTGTTGGTGTGGAAAGAGGAAAGGGGGGGTGAGCGGAGAGACTGCTTCTTAAGAGGGAGGGGGTGAGAGCAGAGAAACTGTCTAGAGAGAGAGATAAGTAGAGATAAAGAGTATTTGTAGTAGAAGAATTGTGGTGATGAATAGATTTATGGACCTGCTCTGTGAACTGAAAAAATACCCCACACCCTGCCCCCTACCTGAACTGTTGGTTGGAAGGGGGGGGGGGGGGGTGAGTAAAAAATGCTGTCTTAAGAGGGAGGGGGTGAGTAAACAAGATGGTGTATGAAAAGTTTATTTTTACCTCTCATTTGTCCTCCGACTCATTTAGGTAATTAAATCACTTTGCAACTTTAAGTTTAGAGCCTGTCTGCCCTTTTTTCTGTTCTGTGCGTCCTGCCATCAGTGTCCTATCTCACTTAACTCATGAAATTGGTGTGTGTTTTTACAGTTTTTTCTTTCCCCTCTCCTGCATGTCTTCAGCAGTAGAGAGCAGAAGTGCCTGGCGTTTAGTCAGGATCAAACCCCGACAGGGAAGAACCCAAGAGGAGGATGAAAACAGATGCTTCCTCACTAGAAGTTATGGTAGCTTCTTTATCAACAATATATAAAGCAGGGCCCTCTCGGTGAAGTTGGAAGCCTTGTTGTATGTAGGTGGATGCACCCTGCTGGCTTTCCCAGTTACTGGGAGCGGCTCTCCAGTCCTTCATTGTGACAGCTTCCCCAGTTGATGTGCAGATCTGGATGATGGTGAAATTTTAGGGTAATTGGTGATGTATCTTTCTTAATCACTATAGGCAATCTTTTGTAGTAATGATTAGGTGCATTTCTTAGCTTATCCTTTTGTAATTCTTTGCAGTTTTGCATTATAGTAAATTACACTTATTCCTTAAGTTGATGTCTGTGTCTTTCATGCTGACTCTGCCCACTGGCAAAACAAAATTGGCGTAGTTGGCCAGATCAGAAAAAAATGTCACTTTTTAAATCTAAATGTAAGCCATCAGTCCCATCCAAAATTCCTGGATGGGAAGATCTTCCCTGTTGTTCACTGGCTCTTGAGTGGGCTAAGATCAGAGGGCCGTGTGAGCAATGGGGAAGTCAGTTAAAAGAAGCTGAGCTGCTGGGTATATATTGAAATGCATCTAAAAATTGCATATCAAAAAAGGAAAAGAACTTGTGGGTTTGGGAAGATGAGGATGGATTTTGTTAGCAGCATATAGAAAACAGCACCAACAGAAGGAACAGTTGTTGTTGGAACACTCCCACATGGAGTGACAGATGTGTGAGTTGCAGAATCAAATTGTAATGTTACAGTGCCTAAATAAGCTACTTGCTGATAAGCTGGAGATTTACCAGACTGCAGCCAAGAAGGATGTAGTTTGAGTAGCACAGTATAAGAAAAGGAGGGGACAAGTGAATCACAAGAAAGTGCATACAGTGATTGCATAAGCAGGTGTACAGTGGGATCCTAATAAATGGGATGGAGATATTTGGGATTCTACAGATTCTGATGAGGCTTGTTCCCCAGATGTAGTGGGTTGACCCTGGCTCGGTGTCAGATGCCCACTAAGTTGCTTTATCACTCCCTTTCCCTTTAGGACAGGGGAGAGAGTAAGATGGACAACAGCCAGCAGGGTGAGATAAAGCAGTTTTATTACAGTAAAAGAAAAGGAATAAGCAGAGATTTGAACATGCAAAAGCTAAAGGGAAAAAAAAGGTCAATATCTACTTCTCATTAGCAGTGATGTTCGGGCTCTTCCCGGGAAGCAGGGCTTCGGCACGTGTAACGGTTGCTCCAGAAGGCAAACATTGAAAACTCATGAATGGCCCCCCCTGCTCCCCCCCGCTTCCTCCTCTCTCTCTTAACTTATATATCTGAGCTGACGTCATATGGTATGGAATATCCCTTTGGTTGATTTGGGTCAGCTGGCCTGGTTGTGTCCCCTCCCAGGATCTTGCCCACTCCCATCCCTTTGATGGGGGAAGGAATGTCAGAGGGGCAGCGCTGCTCAGCAGTAGCCAAAACACTGCTCTGTTATCAACACCCTTCCAGCTACTAATGCAAAGCACAGCACTGGGAGGGCTGTGAGCTTTACCTCAGTCAGACCCAATACACCAGATTAATTTGTAGATGTGAGACTGGCATGGAGACAAAAGATGGAATTAGGGGCTAATGGACAGCAGGTCAGGAGGGATGTGATAGAGAATTCTACTCAGCATGAAGTAAATTATATAATTGAACAGCTTAAGGAAAGACCGGGGTAACCCCTCCTCTCTTGGGTGGTGTGTTTGCATGACCAGAAAGCATCAGGCGTAACCCTAAACTCAGGGGACTCTGAGAAGTTTTTTGTCTTGAGCTTGGTTTCTTTTGTGCAAGATGTGTTTCAGAGCAACGTGCATGATACTAATTTGTTAGTTTTGGCTGCTCAAGGATGTAACACTCAATACCCTACAGAAAATGATTGGCCAGGATCCGAACGTCAGGGGTATACTTTGCAAGATTGTATACAACGAATACAGGAGGAGGGCGTGAGATTGGCTATCTTTATCAGAGACCCTGATTTTATGATGCAGAATGCTTTGTCTGTTACTGTGAAAAATAAACTAATTAAGACCGCTCCACCAGCATATAAAAATCCTATCATGACTCTCTTGATTAACAAAACAGGGAATCCCCTAGATGAAGTAATTGAGAAAATACAGCAACTGGGTGACCTTGGCAGGAAACTGAGGCACTCAAGACAGCTCTAAGGGGAGTGAAACCAGAATTTCTCATAAAGAAATATTTATGGCTTTATTAAAGGATGGTATGTCTTGGGAGAAAATTAATGGTGTTCCAATGCATGAATTATGGCAGATCTATAAACAGAGATGTGGCTAGCAAAGGTCTTTCCCATGAGAATTTTCTCCTGTGTTTTATAAACAAAGATAAAGTTTGGATGTTATTAAAACAGTGTCTTGAGATTTGGACAGTTCAGGCCTGGCCAATCAGGCCTAGGGGGAGGTTTCTGACTGACCAATCTGGGTGACCTCTGAAAAGTCTATATAAGTTGGAATCAAAATAATAAAGCTCTCTTTTCTTGCCACGCTGAGAATCCGGGTCTTTTTCTCTGCTAGCGGCTCAACAGCGACACAGAGAGGATTGAATAAACTTAGTAAGAAAGTGCAAAATTCTGAGGCAAATAATCCAGGAACATTTCCGCCTACAGCATCCCCCACTGGAGCCTCAATGAGATTACACATCTGCTTGCAGAGGGCCTCCAGTGAGTGGATCAGTTATTCTGGGGAAGAAGGCAGTTTGGGAACCATATTCTGATTTGTATCCTTGGAAAGAGACTAGAGAAATAGTTCAGCGTAATAAACAAGACTGAGATAACAGCCACGCTCCAGTGCAATGGGTGTGTAAGGACTGGTGGCCCCATGTAGAGCTTACAATTTTTTTGAAAGCCCGGTCCTCACTAACAGTAAGAGCCTTAATTGACACTGGAGCAGAGGCTTCTTTAATATATGGAAACCCCAGAAAATTTAAAGGACAATCTGTCATTATTACAGGTCTGGGAGGGACACAAATTGAAGCAGTACAAACACAAATAGAAATGAAAATAGGATACCTCCCAAAACGATCTTAGTAATGATTGTCCCTGTCCATGAATATATAATAAGGATAGATATTCTAAAGGGAATAACCCTGAATCTTCCCGATGGTCAGCACCAATCTGGAATAAAGAATCATATTAGTGCCGAGACAATTTTAGTAGGAAAAGTAAAACTGCACTACTGTTCATGGAGATAAAGGGTTTGGATCCATGAGTCTTATTAATGGAGCCAAAGTATCTGTCTAAAGGCCAAATGGCCCTCCCAAACCAGCTGAAATAATAGGTACAAGGAAAGACAATACTGTTTTAATCATAAAACCTGGGCAAGAAAGATGGGAATATGTCCCTGCAACCAAGTGTTATATGCGAGAATAACTGCATGTTATAGAATATTGTTTTACCGATCCGGTGTGACTAAATCTACCTGTTTACCACAGCGGTCCATTTGGAAAATGATGTTATCCACGTGATTTGATATGAAGACTGATGCGAACACTGAGTGATTTCCATAGACAGAAGAGGACAACTTAAACAACTTAACAATGGAACTATTGTTGATATTACTGATTTTATGTTGTCATTGTAATCAGAACATTAGTTGGGAAAATAGATTTATAACACTAGGAGCAGAGGTAGCGAACTCATTTAACCTCAGTAATTGTTGGGTACGTGGAAGTCCAGGAGGATTCGAAGACTGGCCTTAGCTGGCCCAACCGTTGCAACCCAAATGGTGGGTCAGCAACTTGAGCATAGTTCATGATAGAGTAGAATTCTGGACTGAGGATGGTGAACTCTGGTGACTGCATTTTCCTGGAACAGACACTTATTGCCTAAGTAGGATTGGGGAGGATATGTAGGAAAAAGTGTCTGTGAATGGACATTGTCTCCTGGAATAGATTGTATCTACCCACATTGTAAACTGATCAATTGTATAAAGGAAAATGGAATCAAACCCACATACACCTCTTTAATCATAGTTGGGTTAAATGTTCCTATGAAGATTGTAAAAAAAACCCTTAAAGCACT
Source organism: Entomyzon cyanotis (assembly GCA_024500445.1). Classification (NCBI taxonomy): domain Eukaryota; kingdom Metazoa; phylum Chordata; class Aves; order Passeriformes; family Meliphagidae; genus Entomyzon; species Entomyzon cyanotis. Next base: position 428,602 of record JAKEPQ010000794.1, read on the forward strand.
TTTCCCATATGATGCTTTTGCTTGTCAACAAAGCAATTATAATACCTAAATCTAAGATTCTATTCCCGAAAGAATTGTTATGAAGGCTGTAGCTCATCTATAGGTCAAGGGACCAATTGAAGTACTAAAGCCTGAACAACAGGCCTTGAGCCAAAGTTGACCTCTAGATGAACCTTCCAACCAAACATTATATGTATTTAGCTTTCTGTATTTAGAAACCTGACAAGGCCACAAAATCAGACATGTGGCCTTGTCTGGAGATGTATGATCAAAGACAATTCCCCTGGTTCCTCCTTGAGCCCTGGCCAGGCTTTGGGAAGAACCCAAGAGGAGGATGAAAACAGATGTTCTTGCACTAGAAGTTATGGTAGCTTGCTTATACAACAATATAAAAGCTGAACCATTTGACAGCGAAGTCAGAAGCCTCATCATCTGTAGGTGGACGCACTGCACAGGATTTCTCAGTTACCGGGAGCAGCTCTCCAGTCCTTCATTGTGACAGCTTCCCCAGTTGATGTGCAGATCTGGATGAAGTGGTAAAGTATTAGTGTAACTGGTGATCTATCTTAATCACTATAGGCAATCTTTTGTAGTAATGATTAGGTGCATTGTTTAGTTTATCCTTTTGTAATTCTTTGCAGTTTTGCATTATAGTAAATTACACTTATTCCTTAAGTTGGTGTCTGTCTTTTGTACTGACCATACCCACTGGCAAAACAATACCTCAACCCTTGAAGTGTTCAAAGACAGGTTGGATAAGGCCTTGAGCAACCTGGTCTAGTGAGGTGATCCTGCTCCTGGCAGGGGGAGTTGGGACTAGATGATCTTTAAGGTCCATTTCAACCCCTTAACAGTCTATGATTCTATGATTTATAATTTCAAAATCCATTAAAACAACCCACTGCTACCTATGGCAAATTACATGGAATTTAATTTATAATTGTTATATAAGGAGGAAATTATAGTTGTTATTATTGTGGTGTAGCTGGGTATTAGTGCTGTGCTTGTGTGTAACCCCGGTGGGCCTAGCCATCAGTTCCCTGGGTGGTCCAGGAGCTCCCCAGGTAATCTCTGTTACACGAGACAATGGACTGACTTGAGACATGGTGATTGGACACTCCTGGCCCCTTCACAGCAAAGCATTTGAATAATTTTTACAGGATCTCTCCCAGTGGGAATTTCAGACAGTCCAGGAGATTCCCACAGGCAGTCCCTGCCAATTGAAAGGCACTACTTATTTGCTTCAATATGTTGACTAAGATCCTTGGTGGAGAATCTGACAGTCTGAATGACTCCCCCAAGCAGTGCCTGCTGTAGAATTGACCTAACTGTATATAGATAAGATACTTGCAAATAGTCAGTAGAAACTGTTTCTGCAGATGCAAAAATGGTCGCATAGGACAGCCTTTTGTACATAGTTAAGAGAAGATAATCAATAGCAATGCCTCATGCATGCATTGGAGTGGTCATATGAGGAGCCACATGAATTATAAAAATTCACTAGAAAAGTAGTTCAGGGAGTCTCAGCTGATCCAACTGAAGACATTGTTACAAGGAGCCTTACAATGGAGGATCCTGTCACTATCTGGACAAATGGGTTAACCTTGGCCAGCAACCAGGTACCCACCCAGCTACTCTCTCACTCCTCCTCCAAAAGAAGATGGAATGAAAATCCTTATGGGTCAAGGTAAAGACAGGGAGATTATTTACCAATTACTGTCATGGGCAAAACAGACTCAAATCGGGGAAAATTAATTTAGTTTATTACCAATTAAAAGAGATTTGGGAACCGAGAAACACAGACAAAAATTAAAATGACCCCTCACCCCACTCTTTTCCCAGGCTCAACTTTGTTCCTTCATTCAAGGCTCTTTTACTTGCCTGACAGTGTGGGGATCGGGGAGTTACAGTCAGAACATAAAAGCTCCTCTTTGCTATTTTTTCCTCCCCACACTTTTCCCCTGTTCCAGCATGGGTCCTTCTCATGGGCTGCAATCTTTCAGGAAAGAAATTGCTACAGCGTGGGTTCTCCACAGGCCTCAATTCTTATCAGAAGAATCTGTTCCAGTGTGGGCTTTTCCACAGGCTGCAGCTCCTTCAGGAAATATCCAGCTGCTCTGGTGTGGGATACTCCAAGTACTGCAGTGAATATTGGCTTCAGCATGGTCTCTTCTACAGCGAGGGGGGATATCTGTTCTAGCGCCCGGAACACCTCTTCCCTATTGTTCTTCTCTGACCTTGGTGTTCCCTCTGCTGTTTCTCATTTTTTACTCTCCTTCTCTGCCCTTTCACAGAAGTGCCACCAACTGTGTTGATTGTCTCAATTTTGGCCCACAGTGTCCAGGTCCATTGTGGAGCTGGCTAGAACTAGCTGTGCCTGGCACAGGGCATTCTTTCACAGAAACACAGAATGGTTTGGGTTGGAAGCGACCTTAAAGATCATCTAGTTCCGATCCCCTGCCATGAGATCCCCTGCTCCTGAGATTTAGCAATTTTGTATCTAGTGATTACTGACTGCTATTTTTTCCTGTTGCAGTTTTGCTTGTTAGTAAACTGTTTTTTTTTCACTTATATCTACTCATATTTCATTTCTCTTTATTGGTGAAAAGGGATTGGTTAAAACAAAGGGGGAGGTAACTCATTTTAGAGTGTTCCCCTTTAAATTGTCTTGAACCAAGAAAAATTTGGCACTCAAGTGGGGCACAAAAGAGAAAGTGAAAAAAATAACAATTTTGTCTGGAACATTTGATATTGGGTACAGAACTCACTGGCCACCAGTCTAATCATGGGGCTGTGGCACCTAGGGATGTATACTTCTCTGTATATATGTGACATTTTGCCCGAGATATGTCTCTTCTTCAGATCAGGGACACAAACCAAGATTGCTTTGTTGATATACTCTGTGATATCAGCTTATGTAAAGATGACATCAGAGGCAATGAGAATTATTTGGGATGTGTATTCATTGCTGTATGCCTGTCCTGGTCTCAGTGCTACTTCTGGGGGTTCATTAATAATCGCACCCAGCCTGTTGGGGGAAACAGTAGGGAATGCTTTTTCCCAGACTTTAACCTCCTTCTCCCCCTTCAGGTCTGACACATCACCTTTTGAGAATGTTCACTTCCCTCTGGATGTTCAAGACTCCATATTTTTGTTGCTAATTCTGTTAGGTCTCCTCTATATGGCCTAGAGCATATTTAGAATCAGGGCTGAGATTTCCAGGGAGGTTGCCCCAGTGGTGGAAAATCCTGAGTGGCATGGGATGTGGGAGGATGTTGCGGATAGGAAAAGCCTTACAGAATGAGGCCCTTGCTTCCCTTTTAAAATTCTTGCTCACTCCTGTCACTTTGGCAAACCAGAAAGCATTCTGGGAATGACTCAGCTAAACTAGAGGTGAAAAACAAGTTACATAATTGTGAAACAATTATTAGAACCAATGAGTCCTCACACTGTGGTGCTGGTGGTTAGTTATACCCGACGCATGTTCCTATCGTGGTTTATGGTGGTTGGTTTAACACATTTGTTGTGCCTCACGAGAATGTAAACTCATAACAAGTTAACAGTTTAAAAACCCTGGACTTTTGCAATAAAGCGCTTTGGCCACACGAATGCTAAGGGGAATTGCTGTCACTCATCTGTTACCGCGGGAACCCAGAACGCTACAACTGGTGCCCGAACTTGGGAATTTCAGACGCAGCGAGGAGGAAGACTGCGATCAGTAACGGAGCCGCGGTGAACCAGGGAGAGGATCGATCACCGACTTCAACTGAAGGATTCAGAATTTGCGCGTACATCACCTTAAAGGTGAACGGCGGGGAACATCAAGGGAGGAAAATGTCTCTCGAGCCCAAACAGAGGCTCTTGCATCGGCAGAATAGAGACATTTCAAATACTAGGCTGATTGCCTGGCTGCACTGGGTGTCCACGCATGTGGAAGATTCCCCTCCTACTGGTACTTTTCAATTGGATGCCTGGGGAGCAGTAAGGCAGATTAGAGGACCCTCAGACCCCGACGACGACAGGGGACCTGCTTGGCGAACCACGATCAGGAAGAGGGCAAATTGCTGGCTCCGCCTACAAATCTAGATCAGACTATCAGTATCATGGTCCCGGGAGGCATCCCAAAGCATTGGTGCAGTTTAAAAGTATTGCAACATATTCTCCACGTTGGATCACCTTTTATTATTCCTTACAGAACCCTGTAACTGTTTTTTAATGAGAGAAGCCTTGATGTTAACAGCCCTCCTCCCAGGGGCTGCTCGGTGGGTTGGGGCTTTTCGGTTACAGCGGTGCCGCCGCTTCTCTCCCCTCCCCCCCTCCTTGTGGCTGCCGTGTACTCCCTTGAAACATGCAGCGGTGCAGTGCTGGAACGAAACTCCTCCGGGGAGCAGCGAGAGACGGGGGCACATCCCGAGCGTCGCCCATCGCAGGGGTGCAGGGCCGCTACTCACTCTCTGTGTCAGTGCAGCAAACGCGGCTCGCAGCACCCCGCGCACCCCCGGCCCGGCTGCCCGGCCCGGGACGTTGTTCTCCAGCAGGGCAAGAAAAGCTGCCCAGAAAAAGTGGTGGCCGGACCAGCAGCGGCAGCCCTCAGCACGGGCGGGCCCAGCCACTTTTCTCCCCCCCTCTTTTCCCCACGCGCCCCCCTCCACCCGGTTTGGTTCTCACTGTGCTTCTCCTGGCCGCAGAAAGCGGCAGAAGGGGGGCAGGCGGGGGCCGGAGGCGGCGAACGCGAGCACCTGCACTGCGCGGGGGGCCCGTGGGGCCCCTACAGGCCGGCACAGTTTGATTCGTGAATGTATCTTCAGAGTACCTTTTAATTAGTGCAACTGAGTTGTATTTTGAATTTGTTTCCACTTTTTGCAACGAGAAAGCATTGCAGCAAGATAAATGGACTAACGATGATGATAACAACTTGATTAATGAGAAAGTTGGGCAAGGGGCCAAATTTGTTGCGGAGTAGTTTTGAAAGTGTTTTATAATAAGCATACCTCTGATGTTCATGGAGTCTTAGGCAGATGTAGATTGTTTAAGTCAGTTTAACCTTTCCCAATACATTTTATCTCAACTCTAACAGAATTGGTATATGCATCACGACAATCTGCCTTATTTGCAGCCTTTATTGTGGATAAACCTCAGCTCCCCTTCCCCCCCACTATCTCTGTTTCTCTTAAGACATTCTACAAGCTTTTTGGTTTTGCTGGATTTTGCTAGCACAGTATATTTCTCCTGAAGAACCCATATTTTGTATACTTTGTCTCTTCTCTGAGGTTACATATTACAATACCTTTTAATCCAGATCTCTGAAGGGAAGACCCAATATTTGTTTTCCTCTCATTCTAAGACTGTCCCAGAATTTAAAGACTTTTCCTCTGCCTGCAGAATACTAGCATCTGCTCTTACAAATAACGACTGCTTAAGTGTTGAGAAGTCAGTTCTTCAAGCAGCAAGTTCAGTAGATGTGCCTGAAGTATTTAATTTGAACAAATAATTTTATGTTTTTTACATATATATTACATCAGCTTTATTGTGATGTGCAAATTGAGGCTATAATGTCATCCAACTCTGATAAAACCGAGGAATCAACGTTAAAACCATAAGGGAGAATTTATTTTTCCTTACCTAGTCCAGGAGTTCACAGAGCTGCGTTGGCACCCATCCAATGAAATGTTTGGAGGATGGCTGGGACTGTAGCTGTGTGACCTTGAGATGCCTAAGCTACTTAGGACAAAGCAAATAGTACAAAATAATTGCAGGCAGCACACATAACTCCTTCTATTAGTCCCTGGAATACACCTGGTTTTTGTGATCCCATAAGGAATCTGCAGAGTAGCATAATTTTTCAGGCTATCTCCTCAGAGCATCATTTATCCTTATGTGCATAATATCTTGGCTTATGGACAGGCTCGGTGTCTTAGTCTTGCTCAGCATGGATGCAGGTAGCCCCTGCCAAATTTGGTAGAGCCCTCCTTGGAATATTTAGGGTGAATATTAACTGGAGAAGATGTAAAGCCGTAGCAATTAACTTTAAAACCTGATGTCAAAACATTGAATGATTTACAAAAGTTACTAGGAGCAATTAACTGTGTAAGGTCCATGCTAGACTTAACCCTGTGTATGTTATCTGAAGAAGCTATTCAGGAATTAGATAGTAAACTCATGATTCTCTACTGTAAAAATAGAGGACGTAGTTCCACCTTTACCTGTTTGCTTGTACAGCTTTAATCAGACAATTTGAATGTGAATGCTTTGCCATGAAGACACATGTGACAGCATTTCAAACTAGTGCAGCTGTTCAGTGATTCCAGTGTGCTTGTTCTTCCTTAACACTTATAGATTGAAATTTAGCTAGATATCAACATGGTTTAAGTACAGTGATTGCCCAGAAAAGTGACTGAATGTGACACCATCTCATAAAATAGACTTGCCCAGTCATCTGCTCAGTACCTGAGTTCTTAATATTCTTTGCTCTTATGGCAGAGAGGTCACAGTGAAGTATACAGTAGCACACTCCTTTAGAATCAGTTGAAACTGTGACTGCAGATGCTTATATACATGACTCAGTCTTACTCACCCACTGGACTCACAAAGTTACATGTGCAAAAAACATGGCAGTATTATATGATTCTGTCCCTGATGCTTTGTCCTTAGGTATTTCCATCTCAAACCTATTGTAATGATAATCACAGGAAGCTGTCTTACCATCTGCAAATTGAGCAGGTTTTAAATGCAATTTGCCAAGATATACGATGTTATCATTTCTCTGAGTAAGGCTGCACTTTGAAAAAATCCTGGCAAACTTAGATTAGAAAACTATTGACTGTGAAACAGGCATTTTTAATAATGCTTATAGTTATCACAGGTTACTCCTGAAACTGACTTATGTATAATCATGACATATTTGCCACACCTTTAAAATCTTTCCAGTTAATCCTGCAGAAATTCAGCCCCTCTGGAGTTCCATGTTTCTGCTATCTCATTCACTACTCAGTTGTTTGCTTGCATATTTTCAGTTGTCTTCTTGTAACAATGGAGTCAAAATGAACTCAATTCTGGTGGATTTGAAACTTTTAAAGTAACATTTTTACCTTTGAATCTAGTTTTGTGAAGTTTAAGGCTCAACCCTGAGCTCACTGAAAAGGTGCAAAGGCATCCAAAGCGACTGCTTCACTGAATTCAAGGGAATTTTTTTTCACAGGTATACCTTGAGCAGACTCTTAATGTCTGTGTGCATGCGAGCGTGAAAGTGCTGCAGCAAATATACTAGGAATGCTGTTCTAGCTTCTTAAGTATTTTAGATTTGTAGGTCAAGCCTGTAAGTGAGTTACTAACGTGTTATAGTAAAGTCTATATGAATCAATTGCTAAATAGTTTAATGTAAGTTATCTGTTAAGTTTCTACTAGCCCCTGGACCTCGCCTGTTTTTGTCATTTGGAAAAGGGTGGTAAGTGGCGCTTGCTGCATGATTTGAGAAAAATTAATGCGGTGATGGAAGACACGGGTGCCCTGCAGCCAGGGCTCCCATTGCTTTTTTACCATTCCACTGCATCCTGACGATGCTCCAAAAGTTGCTTTTTCTGTGCCAAGCCCTAATGAACAGGAACCCCTGAAACGGTTTCATTGGGTAGTGCTACCACAAGGAATGAAAAATAGCCTGACCATATGCCAGTGGTTTGTGGCACGCGTTTTGAGCCCTGTGCATCAGCTAGCGCCCGAGGCACTCATATACCATTATATGGATGATATCCTTGTGGCTGCCTCCCAACCTGATGTTATGGAGAAAGCCCTAGCCCTGACCAGAGTTTAAATTCTATTGAAGCTGCCTGCGTTCTTTTCAGTTTAAGTGAAGTTCAAGCGATGTTAATTTTGAATTCTGTTAAGTTCTGTTTAGTTTAATAAGTTCTGTTTGGTTTAAGTGATGTCAAATCTGAGTGATGCTACATTTAAATTCTGGTAATTTTAAGCTCTATTAAGATTAATTTCTGTTCAGCTTCAGTGATGTTAACTCTAAGATCTGTTAGGTTTACTTTCTGTTACATTTAAGTGACGCTAAGTTTGAGTGAAGTTAAGTTTAAATTCTGTTGAAATATGCTCATTTAATTTATAAAATACAGTTCTTTTGCTATAGAGATAAGATAGAGTCAACTGAAACATTCATGATGGAGAATTAGTAAGCGACTGTTTAAGAACATAAGCTGATAAGTTGTACACAAATATGTTAAGATGCGGTGTATTGGATCCTTAGTTTCATCAAAATTCTATGGGTCTAAATGGTCTACATTGGTCAATGAAGGTGACTATTCATAACAATCTTTGCAGTTTTATGTTCCATAGGTAACACAGAAGAATGAGTACCAATTTCAAATTATGGATATTATTAATTGTAAGATGCTTAGTGCTTTCTTTCTTGCTTTCATTTTGCTTTATTGTCATATATGCATAGATGTGTGGAAAAATAGAATTTTGCTTTTTTAGAACAGTTACTGTTACTGTATTAATGATTCTGGAGGTGTTGTTAATGCAATGACATGAATTCACTGAGCTTTTATAAAGGGCATTATCCAGAAGATATTATTTGATGTTACACCGTCGGAGGTTGGGGGCATTGGAATTTTTTTCTCCATCCCTGTTACTAAGCAACAAATATATGGGTGATTAGAGCCATGAATTCTTTTGTAAGAGACAAAAGGCTGTGCTAGGTGGGGCAAGGGGAAGAGGCAGCCGGCCGTTGGGACCGGCACTCGTTTGTGGGACACCGGGAGGAAAGTAGCTACTTTTGCTTCTGGCTGCGACTGCGGGAGATCCAACTGTACTCTGCCTTCTCCTTCTGGCTGGGTGAGCTTTTGGCTGGGGAAAAGGCGTGGGATCCAACCCTTTTCCCCGCTGGGAACGCGCACCTTTCCCGGCTGCGTTTTGCTGCAGCTGCGGGAGCCCGGCTGTCCCTGCCGCCCGCCCCGTTTTCACCACACGAGACCGCGGCGTCTGCTGTAACTGCAGAGTCCCTGTTACCTCGCTGGCTAGCCCGGGAGAGAGTCAGCCCCCTGCCCCTGCCGCCCCGCTTTGCCGCTCCGAGCTGCCTGCCTGCCTGCTTCTCAGCCCGTCTGCCATTACCAGCTGCATGAGGCTGACCTGACCCTGCGCCACAGCGCCACCTGCAGCTGCTCGGCAGTCAGCACACCTGCCCTGCCTGGCCAGGAGCTCAACAGCGCCCCTGCTGCTTTGGACTGTAATTACACCCCGCGGGAAAGTGCTCAGCAGCTCAAAGAGACATCTGCTATTGGTTTTCTGGTTCTATGTGTTGTTGTTATTCTTGTTATTGCTTGTTTACTCTGCTATAGATACTAGTAAAGAACTGTTATTCCTTTTCCCATACCTCTGCCTGAAAGCCCTTGATTTCAAAATTAAAATAATTCGGAGGGAAGGGAGATCACATTCTCTGTTCTAAGGGAGGGTTCCACCTCTCTTAGCAGACACCTGTCTTTCAAACCAAGACAGACACATATGCATTTAATTATTTGCAGTTATTTGCAGTTTGTTCATGGTACCATTGATTACTTAGTTAAAATTAAAAGACAACGCCAGCTGCTTTAGAAACTTTCACATAACCTTGTGTAGTTATCTGCAAGAAGTGTATCATTTTAAGAAACTTTCTCAATTGATATTAATAGAGGCTTGTTTGTAGGATGTTTTAGGGAAACCCTCCTAGTTGAGGCCTAGGCTCTGGCCAAGCCCTAGCCCTGGCTGTCTAGGAAGTATGCCATCAGTCACAGGTGTTTCTGCACTAAAAATGTGATCGAGTCACTTTGACTTGCTGATTTGGGCTTATGAAAGCTGGAGCCCCTTTGGGGTAAACTTGGAATCCTTGCTGGGGAAAGGTTCTCCAGGTCCTGCCTGTGAAATGGGGTTCCCCAGCGATTGCAGACTCCGGGTGATGGTAGAGTGGTTAGGCAATTGATGATGTATCTTCCTAAATCACTATGCTTTCTCTCATGTACCAATGCGTGCATGTAGAGCTGAGCACGTAGTAAGCTTATTGTTTTATTCCATGTATTGTTATACCTTTGTGTTGTTTTCGTATTCATACCGAGAGAAGCACATGTTGCCAAAAACAAAAAGGGGGAGCATGGCGCCTCAAGAACAATTAGATAATGCAATATTTACGCTAAAATTTTCGAATGCAGATCATCAGTTCTGATCTCCGACAGAGCAGTGCTGCTCTGAAGGTTTGCACGTGCAGAACCAATTTCTAAAAGTTTTATGTGAGGATCCACAACTGGGTGTGCAATGACAAGGCCCAGATGATTTACTAACCTGGGGAAGAGGGTATGCATGCGTTCTATCACTAACAGATCCAAAGCAGTTACCTGCTCGTCGGGTAAAACCATACCATGAGTCAGAAAGACCAGGCCAACAACTCCATACCCCAGCTAAAGACATGACACCAACCATCAGCATGCAGGTGAACCCAGAGATAACATGGAGGATGTTGAAACAACTACAGCAAAGAACTGACATCTTGATGCACGGTGTAGGAGCAGCACCAGCCCCAGAGAATACCTTCCTGGCCTACCTAGCTAGCAACAATACCGTAAGAATTCTGTGATTCCTCTGGACAACCATCGATCACCTTCCAGGAGACGAGGCCCAGTGAGAGAAAAAATGACCTAATCACCATCCAGCCCTCATAGCCAAGGCAGGAGCAGGGGCAGGGTTGCCAGAACCATGGCTGTGCCTGGAAGCTTACGAAGGCAGCCTGCCAACAGAGACCTTGTGTCCCACTGCAGCCACCATCATACCATTGTGTTCCTGCTGACCTTCTTCAGTTATTCCCTGCCCCATGCTTCCAGAAAGACATTCAGTAATGTCAAAGTCATAATTTCCGGCTAATGGACCTCTCTCCTGCCTTAACAGCGTGGCCCCCAAACTCCGGCCATACGAGCTCTGGAAGAGTAGACACTTACTTCCAAGTACAGAAGAAGCAGCTCTCTTCCTGGGGACATTGGACACCATCCTTTTGGTTTCCCATACTGTGGGTCTCTTTGTAAGTGGCGTGATTGTTTTTCATGGGTTTTTATTGATTTTGATATGTGTTCCATGTATCTTATCCTGTGTCCAGCAGGTGATCAGTAATAGTCTTGATAAGGTAATGGCTTTACAGGTGCAGACTGTTTTAGCATTAGGGTATATGAACCCTTCGCACAAAAAACAAAAAAAGGGGGAGATGTTGTGGATAGGAAAAGCCTTACAGAACGAGGGCCTTGTTTCCCTTGTAAAACTCTTGCTCACTGCTGTCACTTCGCCTAACCAGAAAGCATTCTGGGAATGACTCAGCTAAACTAGAGGTGAAAAACAAGTTACATAATTGTGAAACAATTATTAGAACCAATGAGTCCTCGCACTGTGGTGCTGGTGGTTAGTTATACCCGACGCGTGTTCCTATCGTGGTTTATGGTGGTTGGTTTAACACGTTTGTTGTGCCTCACGAGAATGTAAACTCATAAGAAGTTAACAGTTTAAAAACCCTGGACTTTTGCAATAAAGCGCTTCGGCCACACGAATGCTAAGGGGAATTGCTGTCAATCATCCATTACCACGGGAACCTGGAATGCTACAGGAGGATATAGGCCAGGTCCTGAAGAAATACTCTGCCCCAATAGTTTGGAATTTTCCCCCTGAAAAAGTTCAGAACCCAGCTGAGGTAGGGAAATATCTGAAAGAAAATTGCATGGATAGCTCCAAAGAGGGGCAGCTCATTGCACTGTGCCGGGCCCTGGCTAATGCTTATTGCACGCTGCTTGTCGCTGTACAGCAGCTACAGCCAGAGGGAAAGGAGAACAAATCTACAGGCACCCTGGTCACTCAGGCTGCAGTTAAACTAGAAGAGCAGCCTGAGCCAATAGCAGTTGCCCCTGTCCAGAGGAGGAAATATAAGACCAAATCCATTCACCCAGGGGATGGCAATGAGGAGCCAGGATCCTCACAGCCAGCGGAGGAATCAGGACCAGAAATAATCACTGAAAACTTATTCTTAGAAAGTCTCCACAATCTGAGAAGACACCTTACGCAACAACCCGATGAGTCTATATTGAGCTGGGTGATCCGAGTCTGGGACAGTGCAGGTGATGGTACAATTTTGAATGGTACCGAAGGAAGGCACTTGGGATCTCTGTCACGTGATGTGGGTATTGACCAGGGGATTGCAAGGAGGCCTGAACCCTTCAGCAAGTGTGAAGGAAAGATACCTTTGCCCAGAAGATCTCCAGCTGCAGTAAGGCCCTTGGAAGACCATTGGAGCAAGGAATCCAATGCTTGCAGGAACTAGCTGTGATAGAGATCCTTTCCTCAAATGATGACCAATCCACTTAGAGTCCAGACCTGGTAAAATGTACCACACTGATGCAGCTCAAACTTGCACAACTTGGAACCCAAGTGTATGCCCAATTCCTAGCATCACTGCAGTGGAATGAGGAAAAAGAGACAGTGGACATTATGATAAGAAGGCTCTGGACATATGAGGATACTGTCCATGCCCCAACACAAGCCCAAATCTTGGCTGTGGAAATGGACTTTTGTGGCAGGACGCTCCCCCCCCTTCTCTCTCTCCCTGATCTGTCGCAGGAGATATATGGCTCAGATTAGGTTAACAGCCTAAATCAGGGCTACCTGGTGGTGGCGCCTGAAAGTCTGACCCTGTGGAATGTAGAGAGAATGTGAAAAATTTTTAGTGACCACAAAGCCACACTTTTTTATCCTATAAAAAGCTCACGAAATCTCAGAAAAGCGAGAAGCTTTTCTACATGGACACTGAGCATGAGGAAGACTTCTCCCCAGGGGTCTGGATGCAGCCCTGTGGTAACTTCTTGCAAGATTGAGGGAGGATTATAATGTATCCCAGCTCCAAAATTGGATTTTGGTAAGATCATTGGTTTCCTAAATTGTATTATTCTGGCTAACTTATAGGTACCTTTCTTAACTTGCATTTTTAACTATTTTTATAGTTCAAGCAAGCATTTACCCCATAATTGCATTTTAGCTATTATAGTTTTGCAATTATGCATTTATTGTGTGTGTATGTATGTCAATCTGTTCTATGTTTGTATGTTTGTTATTTTCTGTGTCAAATAAATGGTATTTTTAGACTAATCAGTCAAATATCAAAGAATCTTGTGAACGGGACCGAGTCTTGGGGAGCTAGCTACCCTAATCTGTTGCCAGAAGCCTGGCAAACTGCAGAAACTCATAAGGCTTCTCTCTCCCATGCAAGACAACTTTACCAAGCATATGTGGAAATTGGAAGACAGGATTGAAGAGACCCATCAGAAACTCAGCAAGGAACTTAAATAGGGCCTTCTCCAAGTCTCATCAACGCAGACCAGAGCCACTCTTATCAGAAGCAGATATCCTCCAGCTAGGGAGAGGGGGTACACCCCATGAGCCGACCTGTAGTTCTTCCTGTGTGAGCATGGGGAAGACATGAGAAGATGGGATGGAAAACCCACTGTTGTCTTAGCAGCATGGGCGCGCAAGCTAAAGGAGGAAACTACTAACGCAGGGAATTCTACAAGAATGAACGTAGCTCCAGTTTCCCGTGACTGAGCTGCTAGGCATAACAGAAGGGAGGATGACATGTCTGATCCCCTTGAAGGGACCTCCAGAATGTACGCCCAGGGATGGAAGGATAGCCAGGACTAGAGGGACCCTGCCTCCAGCCAGGTAGAGGCCAGGGAAAATCAGGTCTTTTGGACTGTGTGGATCCGATGGCCTGGCACATCAGAACCAGAAAAATACAAGGCTTTGGTTGACACTGGCTCACAATGTACTCTAATACCATCGGGACATGTAGGGCAGAACCTGTTTCTATTACTGGGGTGTCGGGGGGTCTCAGCAGTTGACTCTGTTGGAAGCTGAGGTGAGCTTGACTGGGAAGGAGTGCAAGAAACATCCTATTGTGACTTGTCCAAAGGCCCCATGTATTCTTGGTATAGATTACCTCAGGAGTGGTTATTTCAAAGGCCCAAAAGGACTCAGGTGGGCTTTTGGGATGGCTGCCGTGGAAACAGAGGGCATTAGACAGTTGAGCACCTTGCCTGGTTTCTCAGAGGACCTTTCTGCAGTAGGACTCTTGAGGGTTGAAGAACAGGAAGTAGCAATTGCCACCATTACAGTTCATTGTTGGCAATACCGCACGAACCGAGACACTATGATTCCCATCCATAAGATGATCCATGAGCTGGAGAGCCAGGGAGTGGTCAGCAAGACTCTCTCACCCTTCAGTAGCCCTATACGGCCTGTGCTTAAGTCTAATGGAGAATGGAGAGTGACAGTGGACTATCATGGCCTGAATGAAGTCACACCATCACTGAGTGCTGCCATGCCCGGAAGGGGGGTCCTTTATCAATTGGTCAATTACCTCATGAAGACAGAAACTGTCTGGGGGTGTTCCTGGGGGTGTTCTATTGATGACTAAGTGGGCTGGGTATGTACATAGGCACAGGCTGTATACTCAGCTGTATTAATTATAACTGTAGTGTAAGTTCAAATTCCACAGTTTTTGCCACATTGCCAATACATCTGTTGGTAGCAATATTTGTAGAAAGTAGCAAAATGAAGATTCTTTAGATCCTTTTGCATGTTGCATATTCATAAATTTCTTTTGTTCCTTGTGAGTTATATTCCAAGTGGATTCTTGGGGGATAGGAGGAAGCAGTGGTAAATTCCTTTCAGGGCTACACTAATGTGCAAAGTTCCATATTGAATTTCCTTCCACTTTAACACTCCTTCCTTTCTGCCATTATGATGAAGATCATCTTTTTATTAGTAGTTGGGTTAAGAGAAATTTCAGGGAAGATAATAATGTGTGCTCAATTTAAAAACTTTTAATTTCAGTTGAGAATTCTGTTTTTGCCATATCACAAAATTTGGGGATTTTTTTTTTTTTTTTTGAAAATACAGCAGGTTTAAATTCCAGAAGAAACACAGCAGGTGTAAATCCCAGAAGAGTACATAACTTTTGTTGAATTGCATGGAGTATGATTTGTTTCCATATTCATATAACAAAGGAACTAGAATGTTTTAGTTTTCATGTTTGTTGGAAGACAGGAGGAGGGAATCCACCTTTCTTATTGGCATTGATTCTGTATCAAATTAGAACACTAAGTTGTAAGAGCTGATAAAAGTAAAAAAAGTTCAAAACACAGGAAAAATGCATTTTGGAAGCATTACAGATATATGTTTTTGTCCCCAAATGTCAGTTTTATCTTTGATTTTTCTATGAGAAAATGTGAAACTGTCTTGCACTTTATAGGAGAATCTGGTGATTCCCTCAGTAAAATTATTCTTTCTCTTCAAGAATGTTCACAATTCTGCCAACCTTGAGCTACAATACTGCTTTTTAAAAGCAGTAGGTTGCAGTAGTTTGCAGTAGTAGGATATAATACCAATCTCAGAATTACAAAATCATTTAGGTTGGAAAAGACCTCTGAAATCACCAAGTCCAACCTTAGACTGATCACCACCTTGTCAAATAGACTATGGCACTAAGCGCCACGTCCAGTTGTTTCTTGAATACCTCCACGGATGGTGACTCCACCACCTCCCTGCACAGCCCATTCCAATGTTTAAAAACCCTTTCTGTGAAGAAATTCCTCCTGATATCCAACCTGAACCCCCCTGGAGCAGCTTGGGGCTCTGTCCTCTTGTCCTGTCACTGATTGCCTGGGACGAGAGCCAGACTTCCCCACCTTGCTACAACCTCCCCTCAGCCTCCTTTTCTTCAGGCTAAACAACCCCAGCTCCCTCAGGCACTCCTCATAGGACTTACCCTCTAGACCCTTCACCAGATTTGTTGCCCTTCTCTGGACTTGCTCCAGCACCTCAATGTCTTTCTTGCAGTGAGGGGCCCAAAACTGGATACAGTACTTGAGGTGCGGCTTCACCAATGCCAAGTACAGGGGGACAAACACCTCCATAGTCCTACTGGCTGTGCTATTCTTGATACAAGCCAGGATTCCAGTGGCCTTCTTGGCCACTTGGGAACACTGCTGGCTCATGTTCAGCTGGCTGTCAACCAGCACCCCCAGGTCCTTTTCCACGGGGCAGTTTTCCAGCCACTCTTCCCCAAGCCTGCAGCACTGCAGGGAGTTGTTGTGACCCAAGTGCAGGACCCGGCATTTTGCCTTGTTGAACCTCTTACTGTTGGCCTTGGTCCATCAATCCAGCCTGTCCAGATCCCTCTGCAGAGCTTTCCTACCCTCTAGCAGATCAAACCTTCCACCGAATTTGTCGTCTGTGAATTTACTGAGGGTATACTGGATCCCCTCGTCCAGATCATCAATAAAGATATTAAGCAGGACTGGGCCCAACGCTGATCCCTGGAGAACGCCACTAATGACTGGTGTCATTAACTCCATTCACCACCACTGTCTGGGCCCAGCCATCCAGCAACTTTTTTACCCAGCAAACAGTACACCTATTCACACCATGGGAAGCCAGTTCCTCCAGGAAAATGCTGTGGGAAACGGTATCAAAGGCTTTACTAAAGTCCAGGTAGACAATATCCACAGCCTTTCCTTTATCCACTAAGTGGGTCACTGTTGGAGGTTAGGATTTTTTTTTTTGTTTTGTTTGTTTGTTTTTGTTTGTTTGTTTTTTAAGGAAATTTTCTCCCATTTGTTGCCTAAGAGATGGTAATGAGGATACTTAAGAGAGACAAAAGAAGTGGCCAAGGTGGGGGGAAGGGATGCAGCTGGCTGCACTCTTTTAGCTGGGGGGCTTTCTCTTCGGAAGGGAAGAGATACCATGAGATTTTGGCTGGGGGTCGGGGGCTGGGCTTGGCTCCTTTCTCTCGCTCGCTCTCGGATCAGAGGGGAGATGGCTGGGCTGCAGTTGCTGTGGGAAGAATTTGCCACCACCGCAGAGTTCCGTCTTTTACTGCTTCCTCTACCGTGAGTGAGGCTTTGCTCGTCAGAATGGCCATTGAACTGGGACCTTATCAAATACCTGATCTCACTGGAAAGGACCCTCACCATCTACTCGGGTGCCTCAGGGGAAAACCCGGAACCCCGACCCCCTCCAAGGGAGCGTTTCCTGGCTGTTTGCAAGAGTCCGGCTGCTGCTGCCCAGCCCCGCTGTTTTTCTGCCACTGCTTTGGGTTTTTTCGCTACACTTTGCCCCAGCACCCTGTGCCTGCCGGGACACCCCGCAGTTCCTGCTACAACTGTAGAGTTTCTGCTACATTTTGTTTGCTACCCTGGGTGTGCCCGCCTCTGCCGTCCCAGCTTGCTGCTCCGAGGTTCCTGCTACAGCCCATTTCACCATCTGGAGGGGCACCAGGACCAGCTGCCCCTGTGAGTTTGTAAAGGAAGCCCCTTTTCTATCTCTTCCACCGGCTGAGCCGCGATTACCCAGTGGAGAGAGGTGGCTGAGCTCTCGCCACAGCGCCCCCTGCTGCCGCGGGGGAATCACCGCACCTACCCTGCCTGGCCGGGAGTCAACAGCGCCCCTGCCGGCCGTGACTATAACTACACCAAAGAGGAAAGTGCTTGACAGCCGAGAAATTCAGCTGCAGAGGGGAAAGATAGAGAAGGTTTGGTGGGTGTCTGGAATCCAGCCAGGGTCAACCCACTACAAAGTTGCATATAACTGGTCCCTAGAGAGTGCTGAGATCAAGATCACTAGACCAGGGTGTGCAAACAGAATACGGTATCTGTTCAGGGCAGCATCATCAGTTTGATTAGAATTGTGTTTGAGAAGGGAAGGAAACTCTGCCAGTTATGGAGCTGCTGCCTGCTCTGTTCATCCACAGGCTTAGACTGTATCCTTAACGGTCACCCCAACTAACTGGTGGCTGTGCAAGCCTACCCAGAAGCTTGAGACATCTAGGAAATTACAATTAGAAGGACAACATATCATGGTTTTACCCTGGCCAAATGCCAGGCACCCACCACAGCCACTCACGCGCTCACCCCTGCCACAGCTGGGCAGAGGAGAGAAAAAAAATTAAACAAAGGGGTCATGAGTTGAGATAAGGACCAGGAGGAAACACTCCAAAAGCAAAACAGGCTCAACTTAAAGTTACAAAGTGAATTTATTACTAACAAAATCAGAGGAGGATAATGAGAAGTAAAATAAAGCCCTTAAAACACGGTTCTTCCCCCCAACCCTTCCCTCCTTCCCACCGACAGCACAGGGAACAGGGCATTGGGGGTTTGGTCAGTTCATCATCGAGATCTTCTTTCGCTGCTTAGGGAGAGGAGTCTTTCCCCTGCTGCGCTGTGGGGTCCCTCACATGGGAGACAGTTCTCCGTGAACTTCTCCAGTATGGTCAAATCTTAGAAGCAGCAGTCCTCCCAAAACTGGTGCAACGTGAGTTCCTCCCACGGGCAGACAATCCTCCCAAAACTGCTGTGGCATGAGTCACTCGTCCATGAGGTGCAGTCTTCTAAGGACAGGCTGCTCCAGCTTGGAAGCAGGGCCCTCCCTCTCTCCACTGGGTCTCCCACTGGATCACAGCCTTCTCCAAGAATCCACCCACTCTGGCATGGGCACCTCCTCCACGGGCTGCAGGTGGATCTCTGCATCCCCCGTGGACCCCATGGGCTGCAGGGGGGAAAACTCGCTTCACCATGGTCTTCACCATGGCTTGCAGAGGATTCTCGGCTCTGGCACCTGGAGTACCTCCTCCCCCTCCTTCTCCACTGACCTTGGTGTCTCCATGTTGTTTTCCCTCACATGTTCTCACCTCCTCCTCTTCTGTGGCTCAAAAAAAACCTGTGTGCCCTCACTTTGTTTTGATTTTCTTCTTAAATATGTTATCATAGAGGCGTAACCAACGTCTCTAATTGGCCCAGGCTTGGCCAGCAGCATGTCCATCATTCAGAGCCATCAGGGATTGGCTCTTCTGGACATGGTAGAAGCTTCCAGAAGCCGCTCACAGAAGCCATCTCTGTGCCCCCCGCTACCAAAAACCAGGCCAAGCAAAACCAACACGACATCTTTAAAAAGAATTGCCATTCTATAACTAGGTGAGTTTTCTGAGAACCCTAAAGACACTGTGACCTGCTGAAAGAAAATGGTGTCCCTCCACAACTGCAAAATTGTGGCTGCAACACAAACAGAAGCACTACAGCCTACCTATGCTGAAGTCTCCACCCAAACAGACCTCCTAAGGATTGATATAACTGTCCAGATCTCCGGCTGCATGGAGCTCCTGTTTCCACAAAGGAAACCTTGTGGCTGGTGTTTATTACAGTCTGCCCAATCAAGGGGACCCTGTTGAAGAAACATTATTACTTCAAATACAGGAAGCATCACACTCACAGGCTCTGATCCTGATGAGGGACTTCAATCACCCTGACACCTCCTGGAAAAGCAGGACAGCAAGCTACTGGAGGGCACTGAGGAAAATTTCTTAATCCAGGTAACAGACAGCCCAACTAGTGAAGAAGTGTTACTAGACCTGTTGCTCACCAACACAGATTTACTGCAGAGGTCAATATTGGAGGAAGCCTGGGTTGCAGTGACGATGCCATGATGGAATTCACAATCCTGAGGGATATGGGCCACACAAAGTATAAAGTCAAGACCCTGAGAGTGAACTTTTAGTTGTTTAAGGAATTAGTGGATGGGACCCCAAGGGAAACTGCCCTCGGAAGTAAAGGAGCTGAACAGAACTGGCAGCTCTTTAAGGACATTTTTCTTAGAGTGCAAGAGCTCTTAATACTCATGTGTAAGAAATCAGGCAAGGAAGGCAGGACACTAGCATAATTGAGTAAGGAACTCCTGTTCAAGCTAAACTGTAGAAGGAAATGTACAGGCAGTGGAACCTGGGACATGTATCATGGAAATAATATAGGGATGCTGCTAGGGTGTCTAGGGATTGGATCAGAAAATTTAAGGCACAGCTGGAGCTGAATTTTGCAATGGAGATGAAGAATAAAAAGAAGGGCTTTTACAGGGCAGACAACCAGGACATGGCACTTCAGTCAGGGCATGGCGTGGCAGTTTGTACAGAAGGACATGAAGGAAGGAACACTTCTATTCTGGGTGCAACAAGAAGCAGCCTTCTACTGGAACAAAAATGGTGTCTACTTGCTACAACTGCTGAGCTGGGGCTGAAACCCAGACAAAGAGGCCAAAGCCTTCCCAGGTAGATGCCTACACCCAAACAGACCTCTTGACAACCAAAAGAGCTACCCAGACCCTCAGCTGCAGGGAACTCCAGAATCTGGAAGTCCCCCTAGGGCCTGAAGGCAGAGGTGGGTTTCATGGGTGCAAGTGTGCCCAGATGGATAAGCTTTTGAGCTTGTTGCATGAAGAGCTCACCAGACAGCATACTATCAGGGAATCTGAGCAGGAGATTGATGCATGGTTTTATGCACTGACACAGGCAGAGCAACAGTGCTGTCTTCAGTCCTTGGAAGTGGAAAGTAAGTTAACATCCAACCCTGAGCTGGCAGGCTTGGCTGATTTGCAAGACAGGGGAGACTGGACTCTTGTCTCTGCTCAGAGCAGAAGGAAGTCTCCCCCTTGCTACAGATGTGTCCCTACATAACAGATATGATGCTCTGGGGCTGGAAGGAGAAGACTCCATGACAAATAGAGCCAAGAAAAGAACAATGGTACAACGGTGATGCAACCAACCATCCATCTTAGAACCAGTGCCACCAAAAAAGCATGAAGTCTGTTAGTAATTGGAGACTCCTCACTGAGGGCATGGAACCAGCTATTTATTTGCCATCTTGACAACCTCTCTAGAGAGGTTTGCTGACCACCAGGGACCCGCATTCACAATGTCACAAAGAGGCTACCAAGCCTGGTAAAACCAGAAGACTCCTAGTCTTTCATGTAGGGTCAAATGAGGCAGCAAAAAAGACATTGCAAAATATCAAAAGGGAATTCATGTCCCTCAGAAAGCTGTTGAAGGGATCAGGAGCACAGGTAGTCACTTCTATTTTCCCAGTTGGAGACTGGGACCCAGGAAGGAAGAGACGAATGGAGCAGGTGAATTACTGGCTGTGTGGCTTGTGCCACACTTCAGGGTTTGGGTTCTATGATCCTGGATGCACCTTAGAGAGACTAGGTATGTTGACATCAGATGAGACCAGATGGGGTAAGAGTGTTCTGGGAAGCAAGCTGGCTGGACTAATTAGCAGAGCTTTAAACTACATTTGGTGGGGGAAGGGGATGTTCTTCTGAGTGACAGAGAGGAACCAGGTGTTATGAGTGGAGACAGAGGGTTGATAGATTTTTGCCAGTTGCCTAGGCCTGTGACAACTGGCAGTTAACCTATTTAGAGCGACCAGCACTCTAGAAACCCAGTCTCGTGTGCAAGGTCTTATAATGATGGCCGATTAGGTCTAATATAAAATGGATTACTGTTTATTAGACACAAGAGAGAATGGAACAAGGAGCCAAACAACTTATATACTACACAATATATGAAAACTAATCATAGCTAAACAAATATATATATATTGCCCAAAATAAGGAGACTACAAATAGCCAAGAATACAGCGCACAAAAGGTATCTATTTTTTTTATTATTATTATTGTTAGCAATAATAATACAATTTAGGAAACCAAAGATCTTACCAAAATCCAATTTTGGTGCTGGGATACATCAGAATCCTCCCTCAATCCTGCAAGAAGTTACCACAGAGCTGCGTCCAGACTCTGGGGAGAGGCTTTCTCATGCTCCAGAGTCCATGTAGAAAAGCTTCTACTTTTGTGAAACCCGTGAGTTTTTATAGGATAAAGTGTGCCTTGTGTGGTCAGCAAGTATAGTTTTGTTTGTTTCTCTACATTCTCTCTTCATTCCAAAATATGAGTTACAGTTAGAGGCCTTAGACTTTCGGGTTCCAAGAGATAACCCCTGTCAGGCTGTTGACCCAACTGGAGTCATCTATCTTCCGCAACTGAGCAGAAAGGTTGAGGGGGGGGGGAATGTCCTGCCACACCAGGAAACACCAAGACTTTAGGAAGCAGAAAGGAAATACCTGTAAATTGTCTAAAAGGAATTAGCAAGGGCTCCTCCCTAAAGGTAAAGGGGCCAATAGCCCAGCTGAGGTGTCTCTGCACCAATGCATGCAGCATGGGAAACAAGCAAGAAGAGTTGTGTGGCTAGCACAGGTCTTTCCCATGAGAATTTTTTCCTGTGTTTTATAAACAAAGATAAAGCTTGGATGTTATTAAAAACAGTGTCTCGAGATTTGGACAGTTCAGGCCTGGCCAATCAGGCCTAGGGGGAGGTTTCTGACTGACCAATCTGAGTGACCTCTGAAAAATCTGTATAAGTTGGAATTAAATAATAAAAGCTCTCTTTTTTTATGCCACACTGAGAATCCGTGTCGTCTTTCTCTGCTAGCGGCTCAACAGCGACATCTGGTGACCACTGACGTGTACTGCATGCAACTGCAGGTACGCAGCAGTCTTGCCCCCGGGCCCGAATCCCCCCCGCCTGCCCTGAGGCATGGCTGGTTCTGATACGGACATGGACCCCCCCCGTTCCTGCGGATGGACTCTTGCAGGCTTTTCTGGAGGTCTCTGAGGATGACCCTGCATCCGATCAGACGCCGCGGGTCGCTCGGGCCTTGTTGGAATGGGTCGCGGGCCACGTGTCCCGGGCCGTTTGGGATGTGGCGCTGGACTGTGATTTTTGGTTCGTGGTCGGCCGAGCTCTGGCCATGGAGTGGATGAGGGGAGACAGGACTACAGTCCGCTTCCATGGGGTTTGGAGAGACATTTGGGACGCTTTGGAAGGACAGGCATTCTATGACTTGCTGCTATCAGCTTGCACGGGCGTGGAACCCCTGTTCTCGGCCGTGGGGCGGAGCGTGAAGGACGCGCCGACCCAGATGGATTCGGAAGTCCCGTCCCTGGTGGCGGATGCAGCCGCGAGGCCTCAGTATGTTTCTCCAGCTGACCTACCTAAGCACACTTATGTCCACCCGACAGAGCTGCTAGCTGGGTTGCTGAAGAATGGAGGACCGCGGGTCGGTCCCCCCGCCTTTGCCACCGCCAAGTGCGCAGCCTCAGACCCCCCCCCCTCCCCTGCGGAATGGCGCCGGGAGGCCCCTCCCCCATGAACAGCCGGGATGCGCGGCGGGGGCTGGCGGGGTGGGGGTGGGGAGAGCTGCGGGGGACCAGGAGTCGCAGCTGCTCGCTCTGGCTGCATGCCAGCCTCTTGCGGCTGCGGAGGTTCCGATTCCAGATCTGCCGGGGGTTTCGGCCGGCGCGGGGGTTTCTGCGCGGGCGGCGGCTGGCTCGGGAGAAGCCGGCGTTTTGCCGAGCCCAGCCGGTGCGGCCGATCCCGTGGCGTCGGGGCTGGAGCCTGGCAGTCAGGGTCGCTCCCCGGGGCGGTCGTGGGGCCGGGAGGGATGCTGCCGGTGGGCGGTGCTTTCGCTGCGGGGGCTTTGATTGGGGTTCCCGCGAGTGCGGGGCCAGCCCGCCTTCCCTGCGGCTCGGCGGACGCAGCATCCGTGCCGGGCGTGGCGGTCTTTCCTCCGCTTTCATTTTTCCATGATTTACTGGCCGAGGTGGCTGAAATTCGGCAGCGGATAGAGGTCTGTTCGTGCAGGTCCCACGGTCCGTGTGGGGCTGGCCTGGGAGTCCATCCCTCGGGTCCCCGGATGGGGTCTGGACTTCCTGGAGGCCCGGCGGCCGGCTTGGTGCCGGCAGCGAGGGAACGCTTTGGCCCCGGGCAGGTGCCAGTTCCCCTGCCGGGTTCTGTGGCAAATGAAGCCCTGACGCGGCGTGCTGGCGCTGTGCCGGCGGGCTTGGCAAACGCGCCCAGCGGCGCGCCGGTGGCACCGCTGTCTCCCTGCCCCTCCCCCGTCCCGGTCACGGCCGGTGCACTGCTCATGGCAGGGCTGAGGCCACTAGCCGAGGGATCCTGGTTCTTCCAGAGTTCATAAATGCTGATTTCAAGGGCCAAATTCACGCTACGGTTTCCACTCCTGACCCCCCTGTCACCATTCCTGCACACACTTGCCTTGCTCACTTGTTGCCTTGTGAGTCTTCTGTTCCCAGGGTAGACCAGCAAGCTGGCGGAGGTGACGGCACTGAACTGCCAGGACTTCCGCAGGTCTACTGGGCTGCATCTATCTCCAATGAGTCACCACAGATGACATGTACCCTCATCATGCCGAAAGCACGTCCGCATCGAATTTGAGTCCGAGGTTTGATCGATACAGGTGCTGATGCAACGATCCTTTCCGCTGCTTCGTGGCCTCCTACGTGGCCTTTGTGCCCGGTGGGACTGAATATCGTGGGGTTGGGAGGAACAACACAGAGTTGATTGAGTAAGCGACCTGTGTTGGTGAAGGATCCAGAGGGACACACGGCCTCCATTCGGCCTTATGTCACTCCAGCTCCAGTGAACCTCTGGGGACGGGACGTGTTGGCAGCTTGGGGGGTGTGGATCACGACAAATTTTTGATAGGGGTCACTGTGTGCAAGGGCGCACCGTATTCCACGCTGTCTTTACGATGGCTGACCAAAACACCAATATGGGAACCACAGTGGCCCTTGCCGAAAAACAAATTAGTCGCCCTTTGTCAGCTGGTTCAGGAGCAACTGAAACAGGGACACATAGAGCCTTCTACCAGTCCCTGGAACCCCCCAGTTTTCATGATTAAGAAAAAATCGGGGAAATGGAGACTGTTGCAAGATCTCCGGAAAGTTAATGCAGTGATGGAAAGTATGGGGTGCTTACAGCCTGGCATGCCTTCACCCATGATGATTCCCACAGAGTGGGAAATCTTGATCGTTGATTTGAAGGATTGCTTTTTTACAATCCCTTTGCACCCCAATGACAGACCAAAATTTGCCTTTACTGTGCCGGCAATTAACAATGCGGAGCCTGTAAAGCAATTTCAATGGAAAGTGTTACCTCAGGGCATGAAAAATAGCCCGACTATCTGTCAATGGTATGTCGCGCAGGCCTTGTCCGGAATCCGTGAGCAGTTTCCTGAGGCACTCTGCTACCATTATATGGACGATATCCTGGTGGCAGCAGCCACCCAGGATGAGTCGCAGAGGTTACAGCCTCGACTGCTCGATGTCTTGCATTTCTATGGGTTGCAAGTTGCTCCGGAAAAGGTTCAACAACAGCCTCCTTGGAAATATTTGGGAGTCCAAATTTTGGATCGAACCATACAGCATCAAGAGGTGCAGTTCTCAGACACTATTAAGACTCTAAATGATGCCCAAAAGTTGCTAGGCATCATCAACTGGTTACGTCCGTATTTGGGACGTAATTAATTTATATTTAATATATGTACAATACAGTATTTCATAGTATATTGTGGTGTAAAATGGTTATAAACAAGTCTGAAATTGCTGCTTTCGAGGTGGAAACTTTCAAGTATCAATGCATGAGTCAGGTGGACCCTTTTATAAACTTGTAATTTCTTTGATTTTTTTTTGTTGAAGTACAACACACCATATATATTTGATACCAGTGTTTTTTAAATTAATAGACTAATAATATAAAGTGAGGCTGGAATTATTATTCTTAAAGAAATCACAAAAACTGAGAAAATTTTCCTGAAGTACTGCATCGAGGGAAAAGTATTCTATTAAAGGAAAATGCTATTGCTTAAAATATTCCTTTGCTTTGAACTCCAAGAGTGGCTTCCCATTAAAGGTAAATAGAGAGACTGATTATTTTCCAGTGCCTTTAAACAATATTCAGTTTATTTTCTTTAAGTATTTTTACTACATTTGCTTTTTATTTCAACACTAGTATAATTCTGCAAAAAGATGCTTCCACTAGTTGAAAAGAAACATGTAGTCTACATTCCTCTCTGCCAGCTGTCTTTAGTGCAAGAACATTCTGATTTGGGGTTACTTTTTCTTTCTAAGACTTTGTGTTTCACTGTGAAAAGTACTGCATAATGCATCTTGTCATGCTATGTTTACTTACTGAAAATGCAAATTTGAAGCTTCTGAAATCACTGTGTCTTTATGGTCTAAAGTACTTCTACATCATGCATGATTAGACCTTCTCCCAGTCTTAGGAGAGGCTGGGCAATCAATTGACTGCCTGCTCATTTAATTTGTCACAATTTATTTTTTTTTGTAAATAAACCCACAAAGATGCAAATTGTAACTAGTTTTGGAATGTCTCTTTCAGAGACCTCATCCACCTATCTATGTCCTTAGTTCCTATGCAAATAAAACCAAACTGACTACACAATAGTAATGTAAAAAATAAAGCACTATAGGAGCAGTGCTGGCATTAAGAGCTGCCAAATAAGGAACTAAATAAGGGACAAATTGTTCCCTTAAATGAAACATTTATATGACAGAGATTAGTGAAGTAAAATACTTAGCATGAAATATACAGAATGCATAAAATGCCCAGATTTGCCTCTTCCTCACCTTAAGGTTCTAGATTCAAAGTTATCTTGTTTTAGCTGTAGTGGTTCAACGTTGCATATGCTTTCAATAACACATCTTAATATTTTCTAGTGTTTTTTTTTATGATGATAAGTCCATCATGCTTCATCAGTTTCCTTGGAAATTTTCCCTGTAACTTTGTACATCTTACTGTTTGGAAGGATTATCTCTTAGAGACTTCAGCTACTGCAGAAGGAGCAAGGTGAACAATAAGAGCCAATGAGGTGTTGCAGAGATGGAAGACCATGATTATTATCCTGTACAAGGAGTGGTAGGCAAGAAGGAGGGCATAAAATGGCTGCTGGTGCTGATAATTCTAGGGACTTGGTTCACAGGTTAGCAAAACTGAAAACACTGTTACAAGGAAGACTACTAATTAGGAAAACTAAATGAATTTTGCACCACTTCAAGCATCATGTTGGCAAGGGTTTTACAGGGACCTCAAGGGTCATAAAATGTTAACTGCTTTCCTGAACCTGATGGACCACTGATGTGTCTTAATAGGGCAGAAGATGACCCCCTGGAAGTGACTTCCTGGTTACCACAGCTCCCTGCAGATCAAGAGGCTATGCTCCCAAAAGTTCACAATGAGGATGACTCTCTGGAGAGACTACCAGCAACACCCCCAAGCCCTTCAGGGGGCACTTGAAAGCCTAGCCCTCAAATGTAGCAGGGGAGGTGAAGGAAGTCCAGCTTGTGGCTCTATGGAGAGCATGTGTGTGGATACTGAAAAGCTGCTAGCAGAAGGTTTTCCTTGCTTCTTGCAGTATTCTGTGAGAATCTCTCTTTTCTCATGCAAGCTATGAAAACAATCAGATAGTTTTTGTAAATAATATCTAAACACCTGCTGTTTTCCTGATCTGTTTGGGTTTAAAGCAAAGAGTGTTTGGAATTGAGTATTGTAAGACTTCAGCCAATCACCCCAGGAGGTGGGTAACCACTGACCAATCACCTATGGGATTATAACACATATAAGCAGAAGTTTTAAACAATAAAGCTCTCTCTCTCTGCTTTGCCACTAGATTCGTGTCTGTGCTAATCTCTCCGTCCCGGGTACTACAGTGACATATGTGCAGCAGTGGAAATGGTTGATTTCCAGGTTTTGGGCTAGGTGAAGTGTAGAAGAGTACTGTATTGTTAATTTATATCAGGTATCACTACATCAAACTTATGAAACATTTGTTCGGGGTGTAGAGCAGATTTTTGTTCATCTACTCCAGCTGTTTGAAACTGGCAATTACGCCAGTTTGTTGAAGCTATCAGCGTGAACAAATTTATATCCTCCCACTATTGATGTAAGCAGTGTGAATGCAGATTTTTTTTTTTTTTAAGATTGGCTCAGCACTCTCCTACAAAGTAAGAGAGCTGTGTTTTGATCAGACTGTCTGCCTGCCTGGCTATCTTTGTTGTAAGAGGCATTGGGGATGGGATGCACAGAACCCTACAGTCTATCCCTCATTCTAAAACAGATAAACAGCACTTCTATTTAATTGGTCTAAATAACAATGAAAATAATATCTGTTTTGCTGGGAGTCTTGCAGTGCTTACAGCACAGAGGGATCTAACAGATGCAGAAATGTTAATAGGTGCAAAAGAGCTTCAAAACAAACTGAGTGTCAGGATATGTGGAAAAGGGAGTTCATCTGCTTCATTGTGTTGTGATGCGTTCTCCCCTCCCCTGACCCCGCCCCCTGACCCCTCCTGACTGGATGATGTGAGTCAGGACCGCCTCCCAGTCCAGGGATAAAAACCCCATCAGGCGCCAGAAGGAACCCTCTTTTGTTCCAGCCTCGATGGAGCTTACCCTATTCCCTATCTCCCCTCCCACTCCATAGTTTCCCTATCACTTCCCCTGTTACTCTAAAATAAAATCATCATGGAGACTGGGAATGAGACAGCTGCCTTTTTAAACCTGCGACACTTCTGCGAGAACCGAGTCTGACCAGCCCCACAGCCCGCTGCCATGGAGAGCTGTGGCTAGTACAGGTCCTTCCCGTGAGAACATTTTGCTATATTTCATAAACAAAGATAAAGTTTGGATGTTTTGCAAACAACGTCTCCGGATTAGGTCAGTTCGGGCTTGGCCAATTGGGCCTAGGGGGAGGTCTCGGGCTGACCAATCTGGGTGACCTCTGTAAACTCTATATATATGGAAATCAAAACAATAAAGGTCTCTTCTCTCTTTCCTTGTCTGAGAACCTGGGTCATTCCTCAGCTAGCGGCTCAACAGCGACAGAGAGCTTTCCCCACATGTTCCAGCCTCTGGGCAGCCCTCCCCCCGCAGCAGGGAGGAGGCTGCCCGAGAGTTTACACTGCTGCAATTAAGGTTATCTGATCAAGGACCTTTTCAATGCAAAATAAGATAATAAGTAAAGGGGAAATCGACTAATGAGAACACACAAACCTGGTAGACAAAGGACAACAGAGACTATACCAAGGAACAAAAGTCTCTGGTCACTAATTGATGGGCCATCAAGAAACTAGAGGCACAGCTTTTCAAGAGGGCCACCTGAACTTTGTAACTGATAAGAAGAGGGAAACAAGAGACACATGAAGATTTGGGATATTCAAGGGGAGACCTGTTCCAAAATCTATTAGGGAATATTTAGGAGAAGGGGACTGGGGAGGAACAAAGCAGAGAATAGAAATGGGTATAAAATGGGTATAAAAGAGGCCAGTCATATAAAATGGAGCCATTTAATATGTTTGTTTGACCATGCCCTGTGCTTGATCACTGTAGTCTGTCTTAGTAAATCCTTTCTTAACTATCTCTCTGTGTAATCTGTCTCTCTACCTTGTGTGTGTGAGTGCTGTATGGACTAGATACCAGCTACTGGGTAGCCCAAGCCCAGCATGAGTAGATTTGGTGCCAACAAGTGGAGTCAGATTTGGGGTGTAGGTGCCCCCTCGCTTGTGGTGTCAGCACCTGAAGTGAATAGGGTTGTCTCAGTGCCAATCACTGGAGCAGGGGTCTCGGCTCCGCTTAAATGTGACTGGGATGTATCCTGGACATAGCTCCTTGGCAGGCCAGGGTGAGTGAGGGTGGCAGCACCAGTGACTGGAGTAAGACCATGGGTCACAGGCCAATGTGTTTGGGTGTCAGCTGCTGGGGCAGTGTATATGTATCTTTCCCAAACCTGGCATGTGTGGAGGACTGTGTGTGTAATTCACTACCAAACTTCAAGCTGGATCAGAATGGAAGTAGGAGGCTCAGGGTCTGTGCAGGGATATCAGATGGGCAGAGTGCTGGTATTCAGGACCACCTGTAAGTGTGGACTCCCTGTGAGATGACTGTGTGAGTCTGTAAACATGTGCATCTGCTAGCAAGCATCAAGCCGGACTAGGCAGCAAGTAGGAGACCTGTGGAGTGGGTAAGAGGGATCAGAATCCAATTAGGGGCATCAAACAAACAGAAGGTCTGTGCCACTGTGTGAGGGATCTGCAAAAGTGTGTGTGCTTGTGAATTTAGAATGAGGGAGTGTGTGCTCTCACTTGTAAACTTGAGTCTTTACCAGTCAGGAAGGAGGAAGGGGACTTGGCTGTCTATACTTATGTTTTATGTGAGTCTTAGTAGTCTTATATGTAGGTAGTCTTAGTAGTCTTATATGTAGGTGCTGTTAAAGGCAGATTCTTGTCTGTAGCAGTAGCGTGTAGTTAGCTGTGTGTCCTCTGTGTGTATCTACAGGATTGTGGTGGGTTGGCCCTGGTTGGGTGCCAGGTGCCCCCCAAAGCCGCTTTGTCACTCCCCTCCACAACTGGATAGGGGAGAGAAGAAATAACAAGGGGCTCGTGGGTTGAGATAAGGGTGGGGAGAGATCACTCACCAAATACCATCACGGGTAAAACAGATTTCACTTGGGGAAAATTAATTTAATTTACTACCAATCAAATCAGAGTAGGATAATGAGAAATAAAAATTAAATCTTAAAACAGCTTCTTCCCACCCCTTCCTTCTTCCTGGGCTTAATTTATTCCCAAATTCTCTAACTCCTCCCCCCAAGCAGCCCAGGGGGATGGGGAATGGAGGTTGCAGTTGGTTCATCACACTTTGTCTCTCCAGCTCCTTCTTACTCACACTCTTCCCTTGCTTCAGCATGAGGTCCCTCCCACAGGATACAGTCCTCCACAAACTTTGCCAATGTGGGTCCCTTCCATGGGCTGCACTTCTTCATGAATTGTTCCCACATGGATCCCTTCCACAGGATGCAGTCCTTCAGGAACAGACTGCTCCAGTGTGGGTCACCCACAGGGTCACAAGCCCTACCAGCAAACCTGCTCCAGCGTGGGGTCTTCTCTCCATGGGTCCACAGGTCCTGCCAGGAGACCTGCTCCAGTGCAGGCTTCTCATGGGGTCACAGACTCCTTTGGACGCATCCACCTGCTCTGACATGGGGTCCTCCACAGGCTGCAGGTGGATGCCTGCTCTGCTATTAACCTCCATGGGCTGCAGGGGTACAGCTACCTCACCATGGTCTTCACCACGGGCTGCAGGGGAATCTCTGCTCTGGTGCCTGGAGAACCTCCACCCCCTCCTTCTCCACTGACCTTGGTGTCTGCAGAGTTCTTTGTCTCACATATTCTCACTTGTCTCTCCGGCTGCTGGTGCACAGAGCTTTTTCCCCCTTCTTAAATATGCTATCACACCATCGCTGCCATTGGCTTGGCCTTGGCCCGCAGGGGAGTCCAACTTGGAGCCAGCTAGCACTGGCTGTATTGGACATAGCTTCTAGCAGCTTCTTACAGAGGCCACCCCTGTAGCCTCCCCACTATCAAAACCTTGTCATGCAAATCCAATACAGGGATACCCAGTCAGCCTCACTGCTTGAACCTGCAAATGTGAAAGCAGCAGCTGCATCCATCAGCCTGGGATAGAGACCCTCAAGTCTCCTGGCTGGGCTCCAGCAGCCAGTCAGGGGGAATCACCAGGCCCTGTAGCTGCTGGATGCAGTGGCTACTTATAACATCTCTTAATACTGGGGTGATCTGTGTACAGGAAGTTCATGCTGAGTGACATCCTCTTGTTTGAGACTCTGATACATGTTAATGTACGTGCCAGCCTCTTATTTCAGGGGAAAACGGTTGGGGGATTTTTAAGCCAAACAATAGTCTTACGTATCCCAAGATCTGTTTCTCGCTTTTGCGCAATGAACTTTTTCATGGTGTTAAGGATGTCAGGAAATTATTTGGGGCAAGAAAGTTATTTAAGCTTTGTCATATGTTATATAATCATGGCCAGAGCTGTAAATATGATTGTCAACTCTGCCTGTTGTGTGACTGTGCACTTAACACAGGCATGAGAATACAAACTGCTGCACAGGTCTGGGGAATGTTTGCAGAGGCACAAGGCCCTGACTTTTAAAAACACAAATTGATTGTTTGGCTATGATTTTCTGTCAGAAGTGGAAGGCCTATGTGGAAAAGACCTCACAAATGTAAAGGCTGGAAGTGCAGACTGTGCTATGAAAATATCTATCATGTAAACCAGAACTGGCACTTCATGCCCATGATCAAAAACCCAGGACCAGGGCAGGGCTGTATTTTCTGTGTAATCAAATATATGCAGGTAACAAGGGTGTCTCAAATGACATTTTTGCCATGAAGTTAGCACTGGAAGCCCCTTGGGATGAAAGACAAGGTGTATGTATTGGGTTGATGTGGCAAGGTTTTGGCAGCGGGAGGGCTGCAAAGATGACTTCTGTGAGAAGAGATCAGGAGTTGCCATGTTGGACAGAGCCAGTTCCAGCCAGCTCCAAGTCAAACCAAAGCTGAGCCAATGAGCGATGCTGGTGACACCTCTGTGATAACATATTTAGGAAAGGGTAAAAAATGCTGTGCAACAGCTGTGATAAAGAGGTGTGAGAAAAATGTGAGAGAAACACCCCTGCAGACACCAAGGTCGGTGAGGACTTACCTTTCTCAGAGATGGAGGAGAGTCTTTTCTTGGGAACTAGCGGGGCTCATTGGCAGAGCTTTAAACTAGATGCGATGGGGGGAGAGGGAGACAATATCAGGCTTGTCCTTGGCAAGCTATGGGATGAGATGCAAAGGTTAGAGGGACAGGGTGCTAGTTAGGGCCCTGTCCCTGTGACTCTGAAATGTGCTGGCCACACTGGAACACGCTTGCAGTTTTACAGAGATGAGACAGGGACTCGTCAGGTAACAGAGGCCAACAGGGAAACACCAGGGAAATATCTCAAAGGAATTAAAAGGTGTTCCTCTAGGAAGGCAACACAGCCGAGGTGCCTTTACACCAATGCACATGGCATGGACAACAAACAGGAGGAGTTGGAAGCCACCATGCTGCTAGAAAGCTATGGCCATGAGCAGGTCAAAAGCCCATGGGTAAGAATCAGAGACTGAGGCAACAAAGGGAACCTTGTGGTTGGTGTCTACTACAGGCTGCCCAACCAAGAGGAACCTATTGATGAAGCCATCTTGCTTCAGCTCTTGTCCTTCTGGGAGACTTCAATCACCCTGACATCTGCTGGGAAAGTAGCTCGGTGAGCTGTAGGTGATCCAGAAGACTCCTGGAATGCATGGAGGATAACTTCTTGAGCCAGGTAATAGACAGCCCTACCAGAGGGGATGCGATACTGGATCTGATGGCCACCAACATGAGCAAACTAATTGGGGACGTCAAGACTGGAGGCAGCTTGGGCTGCAGTGATCATGCACCAGTGGAGTTCGCAGTCCTGAGGGATAAGGGTCAGGTAAGGAGGAAAGTTAGGCCCCTGAACTTTAGGAAAGCAAACTTCCAGCTCTCCAAGGAGATAGTCAATAGGATCCCCTGGGACACTGCCCTCCAGGACAAGGGAATGGAACTGAGCTAGCAGATCTTTAACAATGTCTTCCATAGAGTGCAAGAGCTTGCGATCCCCAGGAACAAGAAATCAGGCAAGGAAGGCAAGAAACCAGCATGGCTGAGTAGGGAAACTGCTGGTCAAAATAAAGAGAAAGAAACAAATGCACAGGCAGTGGAAACAAGGACAGGTGACCTGGGAAGAGTATAGAGATGAAGTAAGCTTGTGTAGGGATGGGGTGAGGAAGGACAAGGTGAAGCTGGAACTGAACCTGGCAAGGGCCACAAAGAATAACAAGAATAGCTTCTACAGGTATGTCAGCCAGAAAAGGAAATTCAAAGAAGGCATATTCCCCCCTGATAAACAACACTGGTGAACTGGAAACCACAGATGAGGAAACGGCTGAGGTGCTCAACAGTTTTTCCTCAGTCTTCCATGGAAACCTCTCTTCCAACACCTCTCAAGTGGATGGACAGCAGGATGGGGACTGGGGGAGCAAAGTCCCTCCCACTGTAAGCGAAGATCAGGTTCATGACCACCTGAAGAACCTGAACATACATAAGTCTGCGGGACACTACGAGATGCATCCCAGACTCCTGAGGGTAGTTGCCAAGCCACTCTCCATAACATTTGAAAAGTCATGGCAGTCAGGAGAAGTCCCAGGTGACTGGAAAAGAGGCAACATTGTACACATCTTGGAAAAAAGTTAGAAAGGAGGACCCTGGGAACTACCGACCTGTCAGCATCACCTCTGTGCCTGGGAAGATCATGGAACAGATCCTCCTTGAAGCTCTGCTAAAGCACATGGAGGACAGGGAGGTGATTCAGGACAACCAGCACAGCTTCACCAAGGGCAAAACCTGTCTCACCAACCTGTGGCCTTCTATGATGGGGTGACTACATCAGTGGACAAGGGAAGGGCTACAGATGTCATTTATCTGGACCTCTGTAAAGCCTTTGACATGGTCCCCCACAACATCCTTCTCTCCAATTTGAGAGGGATGGATTAGATAGGTGGACCATTAGATGGATAAGGAATTGGTGTGATGGTCGCATCCAGAGGGTAGTGGTCAATGGCTCAGAGTCCCGATGGACATCACTGACAAGTGGTGTCCCTCAGGGATCTGTATGGGGACCAGTGCTATTTAATATGATCATTAATGGCATAGACAAAGGGATCAAGTGCACCCTCAACAAGTTTGCGGATGACACCAAGCTGAGTGGTGCAGTTGACACACCTGAAGGACAGGATGCCATCCAGATGGACCTGGACAAACTTGGGAAGTTGGCCTATGGGAATCTCACACGGTTTAACAAGACCACGTGTGAAGGTGCTGCACCTGGGTCGGGGCAACCCCCTGTATCAATACAGGCTAGGGGATGAACGGATTGAGAGCAGCCCTGTCAAGAAGGACTTGGGGGCGCTGGTGGATGAGAGGCTGTACATGAGCTGGCAATGTGCACTGGTGGCCCAGAAAGCCAATCGTATCCTGAACTACATCAAAAGAAGCATGGCCATCAGGTCGAGGGAGGGGATTCTCCCTCTTTACCCTCGTGAGACCCTACCTGGAGTACTGCATCCAGCTCTACAGTCCCCAGCACAGGAAGGACATTGACCTGTTGGAGCAAGTCCAGAGGAGGCCACCAAGATGATTAGAAGGATGGAGCACCTCTCCTACAAGGAAAAGTAAAGAGAATTGGGATTGTTTGGCCTGAAGAAGAAAAGGCTTTGGGGTGACCCAATTGCCACCTTCCAGTACCTGAAGGAAGCCTACAAGAAAGACAGAGAGGGACAATTTACAAGAGCATGTAGTGACAGGACAAGGGGGAATGACTTTAAAAGGCAAGCAAATGAATGAGAGCATCACTGTCAACCTTTGCATTGTGAAACATCCACTCTTCCCTCAAGATACCTTGCCTACCATATGTGACATGTGACTGGGATACAGAATGAGTGAGGGCACCAGTGTCAAACCACATATTAAATATTACTAAAGCTTAATTTTTTTTTTTTTTTGTTAACAAATAACTATAAATAGAAATTCTAATATTTTTTCCCACACCTCAACAAATTATCTTGTGCACCCACTGGGGTGCATGCACCCCATTTTGGAGACCACTGGTCTAAAAGTTTCATCTACTTTCTCTCCTTGATCCAGCAGTCTGCAGCAGATGCCTACCATGATGTCACCCATGTTGGTCTGCCCTCTGACCCTTACCCATAAACTTTCAAATGGCTTGTGACTTGTTCCAAGGCAAAATGCCATGCATTCAAACCACTCCTTTGAATAGAGCACAACCCCTCCTTCCCTGCCTTCCAGGTTCGTCGTCTCTAAAGAGCCTGTATCAATCCATTGCAGCACTCTAGTCATGAGAATGCCATTGCATCTTTGTAATCCCAGTGAGATCATAGCTCTGCAACTACAGTCAGAATTGGAATTCCTCCTGTTTGTTTCCCATACTGCAAGTTGTTAGGGGAAAATATATCCCAAAGGATCAAAGAATCATAGAATTCCTTGTTTTGGAGGGGACATTTTGATGCCTGATGATTTTTCTCCTTTCTTTTTATACCCTTTTTATACCCTTTCCCTCTCCTTGTACCCTTCACAAACACGCTTGTACCTTAGCCCCACGTTTATGACTCCTGTAGTCTAATATTTAGCTTAGTTTGGGGGTTTTTCAGGGCAGGAAGACCAAACATTCATACTGTCTCAGAACTAGAGGCTCCAACCTTGGACGGAGCCTCTTCTCTGGAACATATTTTTGTAAACTAGGCTGTGGTCTCATTTGGGGGAGTAATTAGAATAGGGGGACAATTACTTCATTTATTAAGTCTCTTATTGGGGGATTTTAGGAAGATATGCTAATTTGTGAGGTTCATAAAAATGCTATATGCGTTGTACCGGTGTGCTTCTCAGTGTGTTTTCACCTTTGACAAGTGTGCACCTAGGAGCCTATTAAAACCAAGGTAATACCCTTTTTCCCTTTACTGCTGTGTCTGCTTCATATTTTTACCAGCTGATATAACATCAATTTAAAGGTCATCTAGTCCAACCCCCCTGCAGGGAGAAAGGACATAGTCAATTAGGTCAGGTTGCTCAGAGCCCCATCAAACTTGACCTTGAATGTTTCCAGGGATGGGGTATCTACCAACTCTCTGGGTGTCTTGGTTTGAAAGACAGGTGTCTGCTAAGAGAGGTTGAACCCTCCCCCAGGACAGAGAGTGTGATTTCCTTTCCTCCCTCCCTCCGAATTATTCAATTTTGTAAATCAAGGGCTTTCAAGCAAAGGTATGGGAAAAAAGGAATATCAGTCCTTTACTAGTATCTATAAACAAGCAATAACAATAATAGCAACCACAACTAGAACCAGAAAACCAATAGCAGATGGCTTGTGAGCTGCTGAGCCTTTGCCCGTGTGGTGTAATCACGGTTGCAAGCAGCAGGGGCGCTGTTGAGCTCCTGGTTGGGCAGGGCAAGTGCGATGACTCCCGAGCGGCTGCAGGTGGCGCTGTGGCGCAGGGTCAGGTCAGCCTCAGGCAGCTGTAATGGCGGGCAGGCTGAGAAGGACGCAGGGCAGCGAAACAGCTCGGAGCAGCGAGAAAGCAGGGCGGCAGGGGCGGGCGCCGGCTCTCTCTCTCCCGGCCAGCCAGCGAGGCACTTGCAGTCACAGCAGACGCCGTGGTCTCGTGCGGCAGAGGGCGGGGGGGCAGGCAGCAGAGGCCGCGGGACTCTCCCGGCAGCAGCCGCGAGGAAACGCAGCCCGGGGGAAAACATGCCCTTCCCCGTGGGGAGAAAAGGTTGAATCAAAGCTCACCCAGTCAGGAGAAGAGAAAAAACAGGGCACAGTTGGATTCCCTCTGGTCCCAGCCGAAAAAGCAAAGAGCAGCCTCTCCTCTCGGCGTCCGAACCACGAGAGAGAGCCGTTCCAAGGGCTGGGTGTTCCCTTACCCTGCCTTGCCCAAAGCACACCTTTTGTCTTTTACAAAAGACTTGATTGCTCTAAACATCTAACTATTTGTTGCTTAGTAACAGGAATGGGAAGAAATTCTCAACCCCCGACACTGGGCAATCTGTTCCAGTTTTTCACCACCCTCATCATAAAAAAAATTTTGTCCTTATATTTAGTCTGAATCTACCTTCTTTCAGTTTAAAACCATTACTCCTTGCCCTATTGCGGCACGCCCTACTAAAAAGTCTGTCCCCATCTTTCTTATAAGCCTCCTTTAAGTACTGAAAGGCCACAATAAGGTCTTCCCAGAGCCTTCTCTTCTCCAGGCTGAACAGCCCCAACTCTCTCAGCTTGTCTTCACAGGAGAGGTGTTCCAGCCCTCTGATTGACTTTGTGGCCCTTCTTCAGACTCGGTCCAACAGGTCCATGTCTTTCGTTACTGGAAACCACAGAGCTGGATAATGCACTCCAAGTGGCATCTCACTAGAGCAGAGCTAATGGGGAGAATCACCTTCCTTGACCTGCTGGTCATGCTTCTTTTGATGCAGCTCAGGATATGGTTGACTTGCTTTACTGCAACAGCACATTATGGGGCCATGTTAAACATCTTGTCAACCACTTAATTATTCAGAACCAATTGATCTTAAATTACATTTTAGCAGTATAAGCAGAGTAGGTGTCCTAATTAATATTAGGTGCTACTTTTATGTCAGTCAAAATAAATTAATAAAGACAGATACTGAAAAAATTAGAACTAATTTGCAAGTCCTATATTGGTATGATCCAATAATTAGGGTTCTTTGGAAATACCTCTGCCCAAATTAAGGTGCAAACGAGACCATATGCCAGTCAATAGTATGGGTTTTATTTGATAGTAAATATGAGGGAGAGAAAGAAAAAAAGAGAGAAAAGGAGGAGTAAGGAGAAAGGTGGTGGGACAGAGAGGGACAGGGACAAAGGAATATCACTGCTCTGTGGGTCCCACTGGCGTCCTGATGATCCTCTTCAGCTGGTCTTTTCGGTGGTGGAGGTCCCCCAAAAAGCACAGAATCCCATGGGTTAATATACACTCAGGCCAGGTGGCAATGTCCAGCCATGTCCCCCGGGGGAGGGGGCAGTCTCTAGCAGCAGGATCTGTTGCATCACATGCAGTCCTGTGGTGCAAGGCCTCTGGGGAGCATTTTGGGGGGTCTTTGATGGATTGTGACACCCCCTCAGCTGCCTTTCACGTGAAAGTCCCATGGATGTGGCCTGTGGGGTTGGGGGTTCCACAGCTAGGCTAGTTTGTGCAACAGAGGATGGCTGTTCATTGCCTCTGGCCAGAGGTTATGCCACGCACCCCAAACCTCCTCCCCCCTCCCCCTCGGATGAGGGGAAATCTGTGTAAACCTGGTGTGGTCGTTTTGATTGGCCCAAAATATCAGCAAGGTATTTTTAACATCTAAGAGAAATTTCAACCCCTCAGAAGCTGTTGTAGTAGGCCTGAAGAAGTGTCTGAGGGGTGGGGAGTGGCACAAAGATGCCTCCTGTGTGTCCTGAGTGAAAGTTCTGGAAGTTTTTCAAGTCCAGCAGAGCCAATCTCTGATGGCTCTGAGAGTGATGGACATGCTGCTGGCCACATGTGGGCCAATTAGAGGTGCTAGTTACGCCTCTGTGAAAACATATTTAGGAAAAAAATCAAAACAAGGTAGGCACGCACTTCTTTGTAGTTAGAGGAGGAGGAGGAGGTGGAGGTAAAAATATGTGAAGGGAAAACAACATGGAGACACCAAGGTCAGTGAAGAAGGTGGGGGAGGAGGTGTTCCAGGCGCCGGAGCTGAAAACACTCTGCTAGCCGTGGTGAAGGCCATGGGGGGAGCAGGAGGTCCCCCTGCAGCTCATGGAGTCCACAAGAATGCAGAAATCCACCCACAGCCCATGCCAGAGGAGCAGGTGGATGCCTGGAGGAAGCTGTGAATCAGTTGGAGTCTCATCTAAAGAGTTAAAACTGCAAAGGCCTTGCAGAGGAGAGAAAGGCCTTGCTCCTGGGATGGAAGCAGCCTGGCCTTGACTCAGGAGAGTCTGCACCTTATGGACAAAAAACTCATGTTGCAGCAGAATTCGGGCGGGATGTTGCTTGTGAGATTGGACCCACATCAAAGAAGTTCGCAGAGGACCGTCTCTTGTGGGAGGGACCCCGTGGCTAAGTAGAGGACCCCTCTCCTTGATGGACTGACCAGAGAAAAAATCCCTTACCCTGCCCCCTGCCCATGTTGTTGGTTTGGAAAGAGAGAAGGGGGGTGAGCGGAGAGACTTCTTCTTAAGAGGGAAGGAGTGAGAGCAGAGAAACTGTCTAGAGAGAGAGAGAGATAAGTAGAGATAAAGAGTATTTGTAGTAGAAGAATTGTGGTGATGAATAGATTTATGGACCTGCTCTATGGACTAAAAAATACCCCACACCCTGCCCCCCTATCCGAGCTGTTGGTTGGAAGGAGGGAGGGGGGTGAGTAGAAAATGCTGTCTTAAGAGGGAGGGGGTGAGTGAACAAAATGGTGTATGAAAAGCTTATTTTTACCTCTCATTTATCCTCCAACTCTGTTAGTAATTAAATCACTTTGCAACTTTAAGTTTGGAGCCTGTCTGCCCTTTTCTTCCGTGCGTCTTCCTGCCAGTGTCTTATCTCATTTAACTCATGAGATTGGTGAGTGTTTTTACAGTTTTTCTTCCCCTCTCCTGCACATCTGCAGCAGGAGAGAGTCAGGGTGCCTAGCATTTACTCAGGATCAAACCCTGACACCTGGCTTCTGTAAACTGTGCTTTCCCCCCACCCCAAACTCAGCCAGGGATGATTTTCAGTGCAGTTGGTGGCTTTGGTCTTTGTGGATGCATACCTCTCAGCCTGAGATGATTGAAAAATAGGTTTCCCTTTATCTAATATCAGCAGTTTGACTTCCAGTCCAAAGTCCTAGTCAGGTATCTTCAGGGAGGCTTCTTTGATTGTAGCTTCTTTATACAGTTTTTGTTATAAGGAGCAAAACTTTATATCAATGTTTGAGGCATGAACTATTTCAGTCTCTGACATATATGAAGTAGGGTAAAACCAGTTTTGATACCTTGAATTGGCTAATGTCATGGTTTCCTGATATTGCTCAATGGGCACAAAAGCTTACAATGATCTTAAAAATTCTATTAGTTTCTTTTTGTTGTCTTTTAAGTGATTATTAAATGTTGTCTTTCTCTTTGTAATACTATAACTCCCAAGTATTTTATTAAGTAAATAGATGCTGATGGACAAATGAAGAGGAGGGACTGTGAAAGGCAAGGCACTAACTGCAACATGACTTGCATAGAAGAATGAACGCTACTTGAGACTATGAGCTTTTATCCTCAGGGTCAATGTGACCCGAAGACCAAACCTAAGCCAGCTTGTACTGGCTGAGAATGCCCCATACTGACAATAAAACTGAACATAGTATTTAAGGTGCAGCCTCACCAGTGCCAAGTACAGAGGGACAAACACTTCCCTCAGCCTTCTGGCCACACTGTTTCTGATATAAGCCAGGATGCCATTGGCCTTCTTGGCCACCTGGGCACACTACTGGCTCATGTTCAGCTGGCTGTTGACCAACACCTACAGGTTCTTTTCTGCCAGGCTGCTTTCCAGCCACTCTTCCCCAAGCCTGTAGTACTGCAGGGGGTTGCATAGACCCTTCTTGCCTCCTTTACTGCCGCTGTGTTGTGAACAGCAGACGAAACCAGAGCTAGCCTTTTGGCTCCCCGGCCAGGTAAAGTGCAGTGGACCAGCCCTCGGAGGGAGGGTTTGGTGCACTGAGGTGCTTACCCGGGCTGGGCAGAGATATTCTCCGGTAAGGTCTGCGGACTGCCATACCATTGCAGAAACTAACAACTGCAATAAATGACGCCCAACGTCTGGCAACAGCTGTCCTAGAGAGCGTCTCCTGCAGCTGCTGCTGCAGGAGAGAAGTCACTTTTGGGAAGCCATTTCCCCCACGAGAAGCTTGCCATTTCAGCGAGAAGACCGAAGGGGCAGCCGATACCCTCTGGTAAAAAGTCACACTTTTCAAAGAGGTCGACCAAATGGTGGTGGACCATCCCGAGTACTTTATGTTGATTCTCCATGCTTGGTAATGTGAAAAACAAGGTTCACTCTCCTGTTAGGATTAAAAAGGTTTAATAAAAGACAATAGGGGACAAATAAAAGCAAAAGGTCAGTGCTGGGTGCTTTGGCATTCAGCCAAAAAAAGGCACACCTGGTATGGACAGAGACACCCTTTACATACTCTTCAGCCTAATGCATATTCATAAACAGTTATACATATTCATATTTTTCTCCAAACTATTTTGCATGTTCTGGGAACTGATCCGTCTCCTCGGAGCATGTGCAGTCGTCTGTCATTGATCCTGTTATCACTCCCAGATTGTGGTTCTTGCAGGCGACAGGTGCTGATAGTTGGAATGTCAGAGGCAGGGTCCGTTCGTGGGATGTTATCCAGTTCAAGCAGACAGTTCAAGCATTCTAATAAAACTATAACAGCCATTTTACTACTATTAAACTCAGCTAGTACTAGAAAGAAAGACCTTAGTCATCATTACACAGCAATTTTTCACAACCAGGCTACCTCTATAAGAAAAGAATTAAAACAATACACATAGTATCCATTGTAATATTTGTGAAAAGCCAACATTATGACATGTATTTATCACAATTTCTCCTCTTTTTCTTTTTACAAATCATTTGGCTTGAGCAGTAATTCTTGTTTTTTTATCTCCACCATTCACTCCTTTCTTTCACAAATCAACTTTGCTTCCTCAAAGGGGTCCTTTTTATTATTTTGTTTCTTTAACACCATGATCTTTTGTGCCATTCTGGATGTAGCCAATTTTGGGTCCACAGGCATAGTAACTAATTGCATACCTTGGACTACACTGGTGATTAGCCAAATAAAACAGGGGATCAGGCAAGGAAGAAATGTCAAACCAGCTGTTGCACATAAAAGGAAGAAGCCTAGCTTTTTACACCATTTAATTCCCAGTAAATTATCCCATCAGTTATTCTTTAGCATTGATTCCCATTTTTGGACTGGTACGTGGGCTATTTTTTGATATCCTTGGCTATATCTAGGATGGCATCTCCATGATCATCTATTTTTAAACAACAATCTGATGTATTAAATTTTCCACAGACACCCCCTTCTTCAGCTAATAAATAGTCTAAAGCCAACCTATTCTGATAAACTGCAGCTCTTGTTTGCCTTTGTTGATCTGATATCAACTCCAATGCCCGAGCAGTTTTGTTCGTTATTATTTCTACAACTGCTTGGAGTCTTATGATATCACTATTGAACTTAAAATCCACCCTTCTGGCCGGTTTTCTCCTTTCATATTTGTTCGGTTCCATTTAAGAAGTTCTACAGGGCCTAGGCTACTGCCCTTCCAGGGCCATTCCTTTGTCATTATAGCCCCACCACAGACCCAACAGTTGGTAATGTTTAATTCCTTACTTATTCTTTCCCCTAATTCCACAAACAGGTTTTTCCCTACTCCTGAGATTTCCATTTCTTTTTCTAATTGTTGTCTGAGTTTTGTATACAAATCCTGGCGTTGGGTTGATACAGGTTGGGATTGCTGGGTTGGTTTCACTTTTTTGTTTACTATTTGTTCCTTTACCAAATCCTGGACCCGGT
Organism: Entomyzon cyanotis; assembly: GCA_024500445.1. Taxonomy (NCBI): domain Eukaryota; kingdom Metazoa; phylum Chordata; class Aves; order Passeriformes; family Meliphagidae; genus Entomyzon; species Entomyzon cyanotis. Next base: position 471,437 of record JAKEPQ010000794.1, read on the forward strand.
TACTAAGGGCAAAAGTGAAGCAAACCCATTTTCCCCTTTTGGACATTTTTCTCCTAACCTACTACCACTTGTTCCTAAATTTTCTGCAATCCAGTATCTTTTCCCTTTCTGTGTGCAAGTACCTAATTTGGATGGATCATAGCATTGATTGCTAACATGAGTATGGGTAATAAGAAAGGAACCTCGGGTTCTTTCCCAGTAAAGTGTCTGGTAGCATTTGCGACACGATTTTGCTTGTATCCCATAAGGGAAAAGGCAGAGTGAGTGACACAAGGAGGAATAATAGAGGTCCGATATGGCTTATACCCCCACCTCCCATGCCTATGGGGTTGCTGCCCATAGCAGGGGTATATAATCTTCTCGGTGGCGAGTACAGTGGTCAATCCGGTCTTGCCCTCTATTTCCTTGTCACTTCCTCCTTATTAGTTTCCAAGCAAATTGCCTCTGACACTTTTTTAACTGTGGTTTCCCACTGTTCCTCAGGTACTTCCCATTCAACAGGTACTCGTAATTCCCTCCCATAGAGCAAAGTTATTATTTGAGTTAACCCTAGTTCTGTCTGGATAGGGAGTGAATTTCGCTCTCGACACTTCATGCAATGAGCTCGCTGTTTTTGTGAACTACTATACCAGTTTTTCCCACAATGTATGCATTTACATTTAACCCAGCTAGCATGTCCAGTATTGGGATGAACCAGACAAGGTATGTGGTACGGTACGGATGGAGGTTGGAATATCTCTTCTTTATACAAGTCACAGGCTAAAGCAAAAACATGAGGACCCTCTGCCCGAAACAGTCCTGAACTTCCGGTTTGGGGTGGAAGTATTCCTCCCAAGGGGGGTATCAGAGGCTCCTCAAAACTTGTCCAGGTGGCACTTGGAACCACTGATATAAACTTGGTCTCTCTTCCCAGTTAGGTGTGATCCTCAGTACATTCTCTGGATCATTTGGGTCTTCCCAGTTCATTACCACCCAGTCTTTGCTTAAGAGTCAACTTGGTATCACCCGGCTTAGAGGTTATAGTCCACTCCTTAGGTTCCTCCACAGGTCCTTTGATCCTGCTGGCGTGGATCCACCCTCTTTCTCTGGTCCAGACCGCTGCCTTGGTTGTCAGTAATACCCGAAAAGGACCTTCCGATTGCGGAGTTAAAGATTGCTCTTTCCATGTTTTCACCAGCACCCATTCCCCTGGATGGATATTATAGATTTTAAATTCTAAGGGTGTGGTTTGAGGGATTATCCCTTTCAACCTCAAATTTTCAAGTGTTTTTGCAATTGCGATGACATATTTTCTAACACTCATTTCTCCCATTTCATAAGTAGCAGTTTCATGTTGGGTGGTTGCAGCAGTGCAGTACCCAAGGGCAGCTCTCCCCTGCTGCGGGGGGGAGGGCTGCCCCAGAGCCGGAACATGCAGGATGTTTTCTTCTTGGCCACGAGCGGTGGGACTGGTCAGACTGGGTCTTTGTGGAAGCGTAGCAGGTCTAGAAAGGTAGCTGTTCATTCCAGGCTTAGGGTGGTTTATTGGGATAATAAAGGATGGAACTGGGGAGTGGGGGAGGGGAAGGGAGAGTCAGGGGAGGATAGTTGCTCCATGAAGCCCAGAATCAAAGAGACTGGGTTCCGGGTCTTGCTGGGCTTTTATCCGTGGGGTTAGGAGGCGGTCCTGGCTCACATCAGCCAGTCCGGAAGGGTCAAAGGGGAGGGATCAGGGGAAGGACACACGTTACAACAGGTGGTCAGAAAGGGTAGCCCGAACATCATCTCATAAGGTGACACTCCCAGGTCTGACCTGGGTTGTGTTTGGATTCTCAACAGAGCCAATGGTAAACATTTTACCCAGGACATTTGTGTTTCAATCATCAGTTCTGTTAAAGTGGTTTGGTTTTTTTGTTTTTTGTTTTTTTTTTAAAGTCTGGTTCATTCTCTCTACCCTACCCAAACTTTGTGGGTGTCACGGGGTATGTAATTCTCATTTTATTCCCAAGGCTTGAGTTATCTGCTGTAATACTCTTGATGTAAAATGTGTCCCCCTATCTGAGTCTATTCTTTTAACCATTCCATACCTGGGAATAATTTGTTCCATAAGGGTTTTACATACTACATTAGCTGTAGCTCTGACAGTAGGGACTGCTTCTACCCAATGAGTCAAATGGTCTATTATTACCAATAGAAACTTCCACCTCTGTACTTGGGGAAGTTCAGTAAAGTCCACTTGGATACTCTGGAATGGTCTCAGAGCTAATTCACGACCCCCTGGGATCATGTTCTCATTACTTTTTTATTTACTTTCTGGCAAGTTATGCATTTTTCAGTTACTTGTTTTGCTACTCCAAAGACCCCAATACATCCATAATTCCTTAAAAAATGATCACACAATGCCTGAGTACCCCAATGAGTCTTTTGATGCATATTTTCTAATGTTTTTCTAGTCAGTGGCGTATTAAGCAACTGCCTCCCATCAGAAAGCCTCCACTTCCCAGACTGATCTTGAATTTTACTGCTTGAGTATATCCTTCAATCCATAATCTACAGTATCTTAATAATCTAAGTAATCTTCTTACTTCCTTCTTTGAAGAAGGAGGGGGGAGAGATAGAATCCCTGCAATCCTCTCAGGATTTAGCTTTTGGTTGCTTTTACTTATCCCTTTGATTATTAAATTATGATAATCAATTATATGCCCCCTCCCTGCCTCCTCGTTGTGATTCCAGTTAGGAGGTGCTATTGGCATCTTCTGGTCTCCTGGGGGACCTTGTATATTATCTCTTTTTTCCCAAATTCTCATTCCAGCAGCTCTAATCATCTGCCTCTCTTCTTGGGAAAATATAATACTCATTATATCTCTTCCCAAGTATAAATATTGGGGCTTAAAAATTGATCTAATGTCTTAGCTACACCTATGGGATCCTTTAATAACCCTTTAATTTCCTTCTTAAAATTTCTGTCTTCGGAGGAGGTCAGAGGGGCATTTACGAAACCTATGCCCCCTTGTACTCCCCCTCATGGGGACTTCTCGTTAGGGGAATAAATTAATTTCGTGACCCCTCCCTTTCTGCTCTTCAATCCCCATAACCTTAGGGGAGAGGGACCCTTTTCCCTTGTTTCGGAGTAGTGGCAGGGGAGGGATTATCAAGCTGCCTTTGAGTCCTGACTGAGTTTCTTCTAGTATTCTGATACGATGTCCCGTTATCCAAATTCGGGGCTACCAGTCAGGGCAAAAGCGGAAGAGGCAACTGAGTCTTCCAGGGTCATAGAGTTGGGGCCGGAAGTGGATAGGGCAGCCGGCGGAAACGGAACTACAGCAGGGGCGGAAGTAAGTTTTACTCCTCTGGTAGCCATGTGGGCAGGAGTGCCGGCTAGAGCTGGGCCGGCCCGGGTCCATTACGAGGGCCCCCAGCGTGGATGCGGTAGGATCGGGGGCATAGAGTAGGGCACCCGGCTGAAGCGGGGTCGCCGCGTGCCCGGGAGCCATGGCATTTAAGCCCGGCGGGACTCCGGCATGTCTGGCTGCTGGAGGCAGAGCAGCGCCCGCCGCACCCTGCACAAACGGAGGTGAGGGTGACTCCGGGGATCCCAATCTTTCCTTTCTCCCTATTTTCCTGAACCTATTTTACTTCCTTTTTGTCCCATTTTTCCTTTTCCTCCCTGGCCCCTTTCTTTGTTCTCACCCACGCCTCTACCTCCTTTATAACACAAAAAAAAAAAACTCCTTTCTTGTATATTATATCCACCTCCTTTCAAATACCAGAGTTTAAATTAATCACGTTTTTCCATTCATTCACATTCTCCCACCTTTATTTTCTTATATCATTCATTTTCACTCACAACAATACAATAATAAAGCAATTTTTACTTTTTAACTGATTCCTCACAGATTTTGTGTTTTAAATAAAATGGTAAACTCTCAAATATGGTCCTTCAGTCCCAGATTCTCTTGGGTCTGCTATCCCACACTTCCCGTCCAGAGTACTTTTTTTTTCTCTAGTTTTTGTGTGGTTTTTACCCTCAATCTGGCAATTTTTCCTTTACTTGCAATTTGGGGACTTTTACTCTCGTCTCCTGTCTCCCAGTAGATTTCTACCAGGAAACTCTGGGTTCCTTTTTCCTAGGGGGTCCAACCCCTCCCTGGGGACCCCTTCCCAGTTAGCCCTCCTAGTAAACTTTACTAGGAAATTCCTGGCTCCTTTTTTTTTTTTTTTTCCTAGGGGTCCAACCCCTTCCCTGGGACCCTGTCCCAGTTACCCTCCTAGTAAACTTTACTAGGAAATTCCTGGCTCCTTTTTTTTTTCCTAGGGGTCCAACCCCTCCCCTGGGACCCTGTCCCAGTTACCCTCCTAGTAAACTTTACTAGGAAATTCCTGGCTCCTTTTTTTTTCCTAGGGGTCCAACCCCTCCCTGGGACCCTGTCCCAGTTACCCCGGGGGATCTTTCACTCCTTTTTCCTTACGCTTCGTCTCCTTCCTGGCCGTGTTTCTTGCGAAACAGTGGAACCGCAGTATCAGAGACTCCTCACTCGCTTCGCAAGTCTGATAGCCAGCCTGCGTCTCACACACACACACAGTCAATCCCCCGTATCCGCCCCTTCCCAGAAAATACTCACAATCCGTGTTTTCGGTCAGAATCTTCGTGCACGAAAAATTTGTGGTGCTTCCCTGCCGCGGCTTTTTATGGAGCCTTCCCTCTTTCTTTTGCTTTTATTCGTCCCTTCTTGTTCACAGGATTCCAACCTGCTACCTGCTGGTTCTCGCTGGAAGAAACAGAGCGGGCCGCCGAACTCGGCGGGGGTACCCTCCCCGCTCAGAGTCTCCCAGGGTCTCGGAGGCGAGGTGTTCATCCCGGACGAGCCCACAATTGTGAAAAACAAGGTTCACTCTCCTGTTAGGATTAAAAAGATTTAATAAAAGACAATAGGGGACAAAGAAAAGCAAAAGGTCAGTGCTGGGTGCTTTGGCATTCAGCCAAAAAAAAGCACACCTGGTATGGACAGAGACACCCTTTACATACTCTTCAGCCTAATGCATATTCATAAACAGTTATACATATTCATATTTTTCTCCAAACTATTTTGCATGTTCTGGGAACTGATCTGTCTCCTCGGAGCATGTGCAGTCGTCTGTCATTGATCCTGTTATCACTCCCAGATTGTGGTTCTTGCAGGCGACAGGTGCTGATAGTTGGAATGTCAGAGGCAGGGTCCATTCGTGGGATGTTATCCAGTTCAAGCAGACAGTTCAAGCATTCTAATAAAACTATAACAGCCATTTTACTACTATTAAACTCAGCTAGTACTAGAAAGAAAGACCTTAGTCATCATTACACAGCAATTTTTCACAACCAGGCTACCTCTATAAGAAAATAATTAAAACAATACACATAGTATCCATTGTAATATTTGCAAAAAGCCAACATTATGACATGTATTTATCACAGTAAGCCTTCTGGAAAGCTCCTGTGGCAGGGGAGCCTGTGGAGGCCTGGTTGGCTTCGTACGGGGGTCTCTTTTTTTCTTATTAGTTTATTCTTTTTGCCTTGGGGTGGGTGGAGCATTGGAAGTGGCTTTTTGTCAAGATGAAGGAGGTAGCGCCTCATGCGAAATCTTGACAAGAAAAACCTACTTCCAACAAGAGAAGACCTAAGTTTAGTACCCCCATTTTGGGAGAAGCTTTTCTTTTAAGATTAGCCATCTTTTATAGGGTGTGGGGAATCAGCAGTTGTGTTGGAAGATTTTGCGCGCGAGGGATAAAGTGAATTAACCTTTGTTTTGTTCTATTTAGTTATCTAGAAATCAAAAATCCCGGTTTCCTCCTTAGTAACCACCTTCCCTTCCCCATGTTATTCCTCAAGATGGCACCAGCCACGTGGCGGCAGCACCTCCTCCCCCACCAGCTCGTGTTCTCCCTCTGTCCCTCAGGAGAGAGCTGACCATATGTTTTTCGGTCTCCTCTGTCCCCTTCCCGAGTTGGAACTGATCACTTTGGCTCGAGTTCCCTGCAAACCCTCTTCCCAGTACCCCAAACCTCAGCCGAGCCGACTCCACGTGTTTTGCAACATGGCGCCGGCCACATGTTTGAGCACGCCATATTGCCTTCTTCCCCTTGAAATTTTCCTGGGCTTGCCGAAACCCCACCCCCTTCATCGCTTGTGTTCTGGCGTGGGCCCCTCCCCACATCATCATTTTGAATTTAACTGTTCCCTCCATTGTTTGATTTCTTTGTAAACTACTATAAGTTCTCTAGAATTTAGGTACCTAAAACAGTAACAGCTTTATCCTAGTTCCCCATATCCACAGCAAAACCAATTTTGTTATTGCTTTACATTATGTTATTGTGTTAAACTTGCTAAGCATTCATCTGCATAATTTTAACTATTCTGCATTATATTACCATTTTTCTGTTGTGTAAAAATTTGCTGTAAGAGTTTTTAGGAAAAGCCCTTCCCTCTTCAATTTGGTAAAAAATGGGGAAATGTTATGATACAAACTGCAGTTTCCCCACCCCTTTTCTTCCTTATATGTCTACCCTTCTCATATTGTGCTGCCTTTCCCACCCCTGGCCCTGGCCACTCCCTCAGGTTTTTCCTATTGGTTCCTGTACCCCAACTCTGCCCATGTACTGCCCCTGTGCCCAGAGATCACTGGGCAATATGCTGTCCCCACCCCCCTGTCTCTATAGAAAACCCTAGACCCTCTGCCACCATGATGTCTTTGCACCAGGAATGTCTTTGCATCCACGAGGTCTTTGCATCTCAGTGTCTCTGCCCCTGGGAGGTCTTTGGCCTCTGGTGCACCATGTGAATAAAATCTTCCATGGTCATCATGCATAGACCCTTCTCGCCTCCTTTACTGCCACCTTGTTGTGAACAGCAGACGAAACCAAAGCTAGCCATTTGGCTCCCCGGCCAGGTAAAGCGCAAGTGACCAGCCCTCGGAGGGAGGGTTTAGTGCACTGAGGCCATGACCCGGACTGGGCAGAGATGCTCTCCAGTAAGGTCTGCTATACCATTGCAGAAACTAAAAACTGCAACACCCAAGTGCAGAACCCAGCACTTGGCCTTGTTGAACCTCATATGATTGCCTCGGCCCATTGATCCAGACTGTCCAGATCCCTCTGTAAGCCTTTCTACACTGAAGCAGATGAATACTGCCCAACTTGGTTTTGTCTGCAAACTTCCTGAGGTGCACTCAATCCCCTCATCCAAATAGTTGATAAAGATATTAAACAGGACTGGCCCCGATACTGAGCCCTGGGGAACACCCCTTGTGACTGGCCACCAACAGGATGTAACTCCATATAACACCACTCTTTGGGCTCAGCCATCCAGCCAGGTTTATTACCCAGGAAACAGTGCATCCATCCAAACCATGAGCAGCCAGTTTCTCCAGGAGAATGCTAGTGGAAACTGTCACAGGCTTTACTAATATCCAGGTAGACAATATCTGCAGCCTTTCCCTCATCCACCAAGTGGGTGACCCTGTTATAGAAGGAGATCAGGGTAGTCAAGCAGGGCCTGCCTTTCCTACACCCATGTTGACAGGGTCTAATCCCCTGGCTGTCCTGTTCGTGCTGCGTGATGGCACTCAAGATGATCTGCTCCATGACCTTCCCCAGCACCGAGGTCAGACTGACAGGCCTGTGGTTTCCTGGATCCTCCTCATGGCCTTTCTTGTTGTTGGGCATCCCATTGGCCATCCCCCAGTCAACTGGGACCTTTCTGGTTAGCCAGGAGTGCTGATAAATGATGGAGACTGTCTTGGTAAGCACTTCCACCAGCTCCCTCAGTACCCTTGGACAGGTCCCATCCGGCCCCATAGACTTGTGTGTATCTAACTTAAGTAGCAGGTCTCTAACCATTTCCCCTTGGATTATGGAGGCTTCATTCTGTTCCCCAGCCCTGTCTTACAGATCAGGGGGCTGGGTACTCAGAAAACAACTGGTCTTACAATTAAATGCTAAGGCTGTAGCAAGATGGTCTGCCCTGGAATGTGGCCAAACAGCTCAAACAATGCCCTGTTTTGCAAGCTATCAGTAGTGGGCTGAGAGGGGCATCATCTACTGGTTTTTGGTGTTGAATTATGCTGAAACCCCTCAGGCACGCCAACCTCAAATCAACATCCTGAGGCAAAGATTTGGCAGATAAGCTGCTAAACTGACCTGGAGGCATGTGACTGGCAGTCAACCACTTTACACTATAAAAGTCCAGTCCACTTTCCATACGGGTAGGTTCTTCTAACATATTCCTTCTTGGAGTGTGTGTGGAGATTCCTCCCTTGGGTAGGGGATGTCCCCCAAGGATACCCCTCAAGACTGAGTGAAAGAGATTTGCCCCCGGCTGTTGGTGTGGGTGAGTTACATCAGTCTCCATTAATTGTTTCTTTTTGCTGGCTTTAATATAATTGCTTTAATATTGCTTTGATATAGTGCACTATCCTATCTTATACTATAATAGTAGTTTTAGCTTTTATACTGTGTAGCAAATAATTCTGATTGAGTTCTTTTTGTCTAATCATTTATCATAACAATAATTCATTTTTATATAAATATATCTGACGTGCCATCATTAAAACTTGCGGGACAAAGTTGTAAAATGTAAACCATCGAAAAAGTCCGGGACTAGGACTGGATCCAGCCTCACCCAGGCTCCTCTGTCTGAGAAGTTTAGAAATGTCTTGGGATGATTTTATGATAATCCTGTATCCCCTATTGTCTGCTTTATGCCCAGTAAACTTTAGCCCCTGTAACTTTAAGCTAGGTCCAGCAGCTCAGAGAAGCTCTGCTGGCGTGGGTTGTTTTGAAACTCTCCCCCAGGTTTCTCGGCCTTGGAGCACAGGGGGAACGGCATTCCTGTTTCCTGCTTCCAGCTGCTGCTGGCTAGGTTGCTTGCTTCTGCTAGCTGCTTGGTTTGTTAGCTAACAAGAAGCTTTTCCTGGGACTGTGAGAGCAGATCCTTGGCTTCTTCTGCTTTCCTTCTTGGAACTGTTCATCTTAGCTTCAGATCTGAGACACCAGACCATCGGTTGAGAGCCGCACGCCGTGGCCAACAGGGGGAGGCTGCGGGAACACAGCATCCTTGGGGCTCCAATCTCAGAGAAGCCGAGTCAGCTAAAGAACTATAAATCCACCAGCTGTCTTCACAAGTTCAATACCTAATAGTTCCTTTTTCCCTTTTCCCTGTGCCCTACAAGCACTTTGTTTTGTTAAATAAACAGGTTTTTTTCACTTTCATCCAAGAAATTCTTTCGTGTGGTGAGGGAGGAAGTGCAGTGCCGAAAACCCTTTTCCTTTGGGAGAGGCGTTCATTCAGAGCGCTTTCTCCTAAACTTGTCTCTAACCCGAGACAAAAAAGTAAGGGTGTCCTTTTCTTTACCTCGTGACACAATGGGAGGGCTTCTCTAATAAACTTTGTGTGAAGCTTCCACTCCCATCTGTGACAGAGGCAAAGAAGCCATTACATACCTTGTCCTTTTCCTCATCCTTTGTCACAATGTTTCCTTTCATGTCCAATAAAGGATGGAGATTCTTGCTAGCCCTCCTTTTGTTGTTAATGTATTTATAGAAAGATTTTTTTATTGTCTTTTACGGCAGTAGCCAGATTAAGTTTTAGCTGGACTTTATGCCTTCTAATTTTCTCCCTGCATGACCTCACAACATCATTGTAGTCCTCCTGAGTTGTCTGCCCCTTCTTTCAAAGGTGATAAACTCTCTTTTTTGACCTGAGTTCCAGCCAAAGCTCTTTGTTCAGCCAGGCCAGTCTTCTTCCCTGTGTCAGAGACTGAAATAGTTCATGCCTCAAACACTGATATAAAGTTTTCTTCATTATAGCAAAACTGTATAAAGAAGCCACCCCTCCCTAAAGATGCTTGACTGGAACTTTGGACTAAAAGTCAAACTGCTGAGATTAGACAAAGGGAAACCCATTCTTCAATCATCTCAGGCCAGGGGAGAAGTAAACAAGTAAACAAGGAAAAGAATGAGAGCCAAACCCAGCAGCCGTACTAAGAATCATCTCTGGCTTGCTTTGGGGTGGGGGAGGCTGTAGCCCACAGACCCAGTTGCTAGGAGCAGGTTTGCACAGATTTCTCCCCCAACCGAAGAGGGGGGAGGAAATTTCAGTGTGCTGTAACCTCTGCTCAGGGGCAGTGAACCCATCCTCCCTTAAGCAAACTGGCTATGGAACCCCCAACCCCGGGAAGGCTATAACCATGGGACATCCACGTGAGGAGCAACTGAGGGGATGCCTTAATCCATCAAAGACCCCCTGAAGTGCCCCCCAGAGTCATTCCTGAGACCTTGCACCACAGGACTGTACGTGATGCAACAAACCCAGAGTCTGTTGTAAGAGACAATGGCAAACCGCCCCTCCCCCCTTCCCCCGCAGGAGGTGCCTGGGTTTACTACTTAGCCTGAATGTATATTAACCCAGCCTGAATGTATATTAACCCATCGGATTCTATGCTTTTTGGGGCGACCATCACCACCAAGACCAGCTGGAGAGGATCATCGGGATGCTGGTGGGATCCATGGATGGTGATATTTTCTTTATTCTGTCTCTGTAAATCTCTTTCTGTCCCACCCCCCCACCTATTTTCTATTTCTTTCTGTTCTTTTGTCTCTCTCTCTCTCTCTCTCTCTCTCTCTCTCATATTTACTATCAAATAAAATCCATACTGTTGTCACTGGCATATGGTCTCATTTGCACCTTAATTCAGACAGAGGCATTTCTAGTAGTTTTAATCACCGGATCATGACACCCTGCTGGCTCGCCACTTATCACATGGTGGCAGCCTGTCACTGCACCTTAAAGATTTTCTTCCTGAAGAATGTCCGGCCTCCCTGGACTCCTTTGCTCTTCAGGACTGCCCCTCAAGAGACTCTGTCAATCAGTTTCCTAAACAGGCCAAAGTCTGCCCTCCGGAAGTCCATGGTAGCAGTTGTACTGTTTTCCCTCCTTACTTCTCCAAGAATCAAAAAACTCTATCATTTCATGTTTGCTATGCCCAAGACAGCCTACAACTATCACATCACCCAGCAGTCTGTCTCAGTTTGAAAACAGCAGGTCCAGTGGGGGGGGCCTTTCCTAGCTGGCTCACTCCTTTCCATAGAGCCTTCACACAGCTGGTTAACAAGAGAGATATATGACACGTTACAGTTAATTCACATTAAACAGGCATATGAATCTGTGCAACCCTTTTGTTCTGAAAATTCTCTTTTATCATAATATCACTACATTTCACTACAAGTAATACTCAAGAAAAGCAAGTAATCGCATGAGCATCAGAATTAATGAATCCCATTTACCATGGATTTTTCTTCTATATTGTTGTGTTCCTTTCCCACAATAACCCAGTTGTCTGTCTGTCTGTCCATCCCACTCCCCAAATCCCTAGTCGCAATTCTTTGAAATTTCATTGTTTTCCCTAGCCCTCAATATCTTCTATTACTTCCCATGCCTGGAAAGAGGGAGCATACACTGCAGCTATTTCCAAGCAGCATGTGTGCTGACTGACCAGCAGATACATACATGCCACCAAGCCAAACAAAACAGCATCAACTCACATCATAGTGTTTCCTTCAGGCAGGACACTAATTTATCTGCTATCCCTCCCAAAGAGCTCAGAAGTTGCTGACAGGGGAATAGGATCAAAAAAACAAAGATGCCAGCTTTAAATTTATTTCAAAAGCCAAACTGACGAGGTCACATGTAGTAGTTTTTTGCTTCTCTATGACATGAAAGACAGGCCTACTGTCTATATTGCTTTTATTTTACATTTGCAATCCAGGTCTCACTTGCACCCATTTTCCTTAAAAAACCTCTATAACAGCTCATGATGTGATAAACCTGCTAGAAGGTAAGAATTGATTAGGTATTGATTAGGTGAAATCTGACACAGAGGAAGCTTTTATTGAACTGCTCCTAATTTTTGTTTATTTGTACATTAATCACACACCTGATAAACATAGAAGAACTTCTGTTTCTGGTCAACAGAACTCTATACCTCTCAAAATAGCCCTTTATGTACATAAGACAGCACAGATTGGACTCAACATTCCCTATACCTCCAAGGTTAAAAAGAATCCACACTTCCTTCTGCAAGAAGAAAACATTGCCTGCACTTCATAAATCAAAAACCAGAGAAGTTGGGAAGCAGGGGGCAGAGGAGAGGCAGGAATGCAAGTCTGCTTTCAGCGCTCCTTTAAATACAAACAGCTATTTATGCTTTATTAAAAAGTATATGGAAACTAAATTCTTTGCATCTCAAAGTTTTGGGTTGTTTCTTGTTTTATTTTAAATAAGTGGTGCCAAAAATTCAAAGTAAAAAAACAAACAAAAATGCATGTCTAAGCAAATGAGTTCCCACTATTGCTTCTGATGATGTACAAATAAAGCAATCCCAAATTTTAGTTAGTTCTTCTCCATTTACAATGGCCAAAGAAGGAATCCCCAAGGTCAAGAGTAATATACCCATTTTTCTGCTGTTGTAACATTCATCCATACATCTTCCCTAATCCCTTATATTTACTATTCCTTTTTCTGTAAAAGTGGGCAAAATACAGGAAATCCTTTAAGCAATTTTTCCTTATTGTTCAGACAATTATTACTGCTTTAATCAAGCTGCATACAGGCAGAACCATTAGGATGTGTGTCAAAAAAATCCAAGGGTATTTATTTTGGCAGACTAATATAATGAACTAGCATATTACAAATGTACAGACTGGCTAAATAGCACTGTATGAGAACTCCAGTGAAGCTTGCAGACTTTAACTGACTGGAGCACCAAATTCAGAAAGACTATTTCCCCCTCCTTAGAAAAACCTAAATTTAGACAAAGATTCTTTTTCACCTTTCACTGGTCTTCTTTCAACTGTATATGTCATTGGGAAGAGCAATATTTCTCTTGGAATAATGCAGCAATTTCATTTGAAGAAATTAGTTGCTTGCCCAAAAATGACAGTAAAAAAATATTTTCTAGTTGATGTGCTTGTAATCAGCCTGTATTTCATACTGTGAACTTCTCCCACTCCTTCTCCCAATCCTATACTTGAATTTCTAAACATCACCATCTTGTTTGAAACAAAATTAGGAATATAATAGGGTCCCACCAAAGATTTTCTTGCTTAGCCTAAGGAACAGTCAGTTGCCATATTATTGTTACAGATCTTATTTGATAAGCAGGGACAATATGTGAACATCAGAATCAGTTTATGTAAATCAATTGGAATACCTGTTCTGGTTACTTTAAGCTCTATTTAGCAAGAAAAAAAACCAAAAAAACCCAAAACAATTGCAATTTTGAAAAACAGGAGGCAAAACCCACCCCCACAATACCATACATGAATATTGACAACTCTCAGGAAGAGAGAAAAAAAAAAGGCTAAAATATAATTATATAGCTTTTAACCATTAATACCATATCCTAAACCCTCCTCCTAATCATACTAGAGAAATATCTCACATTCATAAATGTGCTAATCATCACAACAGCCTTTGTTATGGAAGGCAAAATTGAATTCAATATACAGAATGAGAACCAAGATACACTCAGGTCGTGATTTGCCCAACATCCACAGTGGAATGTCTTGAAACTGATAGAAGAGCTATCTACTTGATCTTCCTTCCATAGCAAGACCTATCCTTAGCTAAAAATGGAACATGGATATATATAAAATCTAGGTTAGTGTAATGGAATCCATTGTCTCATGTTACATAACAGCTCTTCATTACAGACTTAATTGTAGTCCAGTGGTCACTCTGATACAGAACAACCATAGTATTTTGAAGTGTCAGGGCAGAATCACCAGGCAGTTTTCCCAGGTTATTTAAGAAACAGGAACTCAAGAGAATTAAGAACAACTGCTTTATCATAAGGGTTTATACTCTGCTGTGCATTCTAGCTTTATCTTGAGATGAGATGTTCAGTGGTTTTTTTAGCTTTATGGAACAGCATGCACAAAAGCTACATTTTTTTAAAGATCATAAATTTTTGTAACTCCCTGATGTTCAAAAAGAGAAACTTATTTTCCAAAATGTGTTTCTACTTCATTGATGATATTTAGAATTACAGAATGTGTTACACAAAAATAGCTTAAATTGTGAATGTTGACAGGTATGCTTGTCATAGTTTAACCCCAACTGGCAATTAAGTACCAGGCAGTCGCTTGCTCACTTCTACCCCATCCCAGTGGTGCTGCAGATAATTGTGTTTATGTGTGTGGGGGGAGTGAATGTGTAAAAATTAACTTCTCTCAGTGGAAAGGGAAGTCAAGACCAAGAGAACATAACACTTTGGGAGGAGTGAACAAGTCAGTTTGTGAAATGATCAGATAAGGCAAAAGCTCTAATCTCATTGGTTCTTGAATAAGCCCCAGTATCCAGATATATTATAAGTTATTGCTTACTCTGTAATTCCCATGACAGTCAAGCAGCTTTTATTTGTAATAAGACTTACTTTAGCTATTTGGAACAGTACAGACATCAAATGGATCAAGCCACCTGTCAAATGCTTTCAATAGTACATATGAACAAGCAATGAGCAGGTATTCCTTCAGTAGCAGGCCAGATTCCTAACTATGGCTGTTATTCAAGAGGCCTTTCTCTGTCCATGGCAAATGAGGCATCAATATCTACTTGGGTTCATGCAGGTGCTCTATCAACAAAGCTGCTCATTGAACCAAGAACAGGGTAGAAACTTGGGTTATCAGGTATCTGTATTACATTTTCATCTGAGAACAAGAGGCAGTTTCTATTTAGAAAAGAGATATAACTAGTTGACACAACATTTTTATACTTCACCAGCTTACATACCAATAAACTTCAGCATGCTTACAATGTTTTCTCTTAGAGGAAAATGTATCATGCCAGATCCAATAGCCCAAGAGAGGCAAGGCTGCTGCCACTCCATGTCCCCAGGTCCAACCAGCAATGAGGCTGAAGATATATTCCCAGCAGGTACACACACAAAAGCACATATACACTACATATATACATTTATGCATTACAGTCCACACAGATCACAGACAGATACTAAAAGCACTCACACAAACAGACAGCACCAATGGCCTCATCCTGCTCCCCTCTCTGTCTGGACAGGATGGAAGTTCACTAGCGAGAATATATATATACACATATGTACAAGGTGGATGTTACGAATGGGAGACAGGAGCTGAGATGAATTTCTGCTGTTTGCTCAGGCCTCTAGCAACAGGCAGTAACTCTTATTAGGGTGGCCAGCACCCCAAGACCCAGTCTCGTTCGCAAGGTCTTTTAATAATGGCCGATTAAGTCTAATATGATATAAATTATCATTTATTAGACACAGAAATTGACAGACATAAAACTTAGGACAAACTGCATACTACACAGGAATACAATAATTGCAAAACTACAAGTAGCTAAAACTGCAAATTATGAAAAGGTACCTATTTTTATTAACAGCTAGCAATAATATAACTTAAGGAACCAAATGTATCTTACCCAGCCGATTGGTGGTGAAGCATACCTTGGAATCCTTTCACCCAATTCCCAGGAAAGTAACCACAGAGTCTGCGTCCAGACTCTGGGGAGAAGCTCCTTGCACATCTTCAGAGTGTGTGTAGGAAAACTGCCTCTGGGATATTTTTGTTAAGGTTTTTATAGTTGTAAAAGCATGTCTTTCGGTCATGTATTCATTTCTTTGTCTCTCTTTTCACATCCTCTCTCCATACCAAAATATGAATTCAAGGTTAGAGGTCTCAGACCTTCAGGCACCAAGAGATAACCTCCTGCCGGGCTTCTGACCCCACCGGAGTTATCCGTGTTCCGCCATGAAGCAGAAAGAGAGAGGGGAGGGGGGGAAACGTCCTGCCACAGTGGATCCCTCCAGCAGCTTGGCTCAGACACTCAGACTGCCCAGTAGCTGGCCCCTTGGACTCCAGTTTCCCTAGCATCTCAACATACAAGCCCCCGAGGCCACAGCCCTACTCCAGTTGCTGGTACAGCACACACACAGCTGCCTCTTGCCCTTAGAGCTACACAGGCACTCTCACACCCAGAGATGGCACTTATGGACCCACTCACCCTCTTGCTCCCTGGCCACTTCACCTATTCACAGGCTATTCTGGCTTGATCTTCGCTAGCAATGGCACACTCACATGCCCGCACATACTCCAGTCATTGGCACCACTGACACATGGGCCCTCCGACCCATGGTCTGACTCCAGCTGCTGTACTCATCCCCATGTGCACTCATGCATACAGAACAGGGAGGCCCTCACTTAGGAAAGAGCTAGAAGGGAATTGAATAAGAAGATAGGACAGACTGTTCTGATCAGGCACAGAGCATAGCCAGACAAGCATCCTGACCAGCCAACTACACTACTGGCTCTTTTTGCACCCTTATCCCTCTATTTTCCCACTCTTGTTCCTCCCCAAATCACCTAAACCCCTCCCTTGTCCCGCCTTTGGTTCCTCCCCATATCACCTAAACCCCTCCCTTGTCCCGACTTTGGTTCCTCCCCTAAACATCCCATAAGTCCAGTGCGATCCCAAACTGATTTCCTCCTGCATCCCATGATGTGTCTCATCCCTGGGCAGCAACCTCCCTTGGTCCGAAAGGTGATCTGGAGAGCTGTTCCTGACGACTCAGTGTGATAGGTTTCATGTCCCCCAGTTCTGATCCTGCAAATACTTAAATGTGGCTAGCACAGAACTTTCCCATGGGAACTTTTTCTCTTTTCTTCCTGTGTTTTATAAACAAAGATAAAGTTTGGATGTTATTAAAAACAGTTTCTCGGGATGTGGACAGTTCAGGCCTGGCCAATCAGGCCTAGGGGGAGGCTTCGAACTGACCAATCTGGGTGACCTTTGAAAAGTCTATATAAGATGGAACTGAATAATAAAATCTTCTTCTGGATGTCATCTTTTGAACCTGGGTTTTCTTTCTCTGCTAGCGGCTCAACAGCGACACTTAAATATGTTTTTTTTGAAAGCAGAATTACACATGTGCTTAGAAGGCCAGTAAGTAGCATTTCTCAGGAGTCTGTCTTGGAACCTATCCTGTTTAATATCTTCAGCAGTGACCTGTAGGAGGAGATGGAATCCTACTCATTGAGTCTGTGGACAACACCAAACTGTGGGGAATGTAGTCAATGTATTTAAGGATGGAGCTGCCATTCGGAGGGATCTAGAAAGACTGGAGGAATGGGCCATCAGGAACCTTATGAAACTTGACATGGACAAATGCCAAATCTTGTACCTCAGATGGACTAACTCCTTGCAGAACTACAGGTTAGGGGGCTGACTAGCTGGAGAGATCAGCTGAAAAGGACCTGGGGTTCTTGAGGGACAGAAAGCTAAACAGGAGCTAGCAGTGTGCACACATGCATGCATGCACATACACACCCCCACAGAACGAGAAAGATTTTGATAAACTTGAGCAAGTCCAACAGAGGCCACCAAAATGGTCAGGAGGCTGGAGCACATGGCATATGAGAGGCTGAGGTCTATGAGGTATTTAAAGACCTAATTTTCCTTCTTCAAAGATAAAAGCTGTCAGGCAGCAAGGGCTGGCAGCTCCACAAGGGAGGGTGAGCCAGGAGCCAAGCATGATAGCAAGGCCAGCAGAAGCAGTAGCCTCACCAGTAAGGCCTCAGTCCCACAATACCCAAGCAAGACGAGCAGGATAGCTCTGGTGCCAGTAACCAGGGTCAGACAGTCCAGTGATCTCCAGGCAAGTCCATGGTGACAAGGCAGGTCCAAAGTCAGGCCAGGAAGTCAGTTTGTGAGTCAGGGTCTGGGTCCTAATCAACGGGTCCCATGGCCAGGCACAGGCTTGGCTGCAACACAGTGAAAGCTGTAGCTCAGGCAAGGGGCCAAATAGTGGAAGCTTGGTTTAAAAGCAACTCCAGTGGGGAGTCAGCTCTTGCTGAGGTTTCCCTGCAGAGCTGTCTGGGAGTGCTTTCCCCAAGGTCAAAAGAGGGAAGGGGGGTAGCCCTCAGCAGTGTGTAGTTGGCCCTGAGCCCAAGCAGCCAAATCTCCAAAAGGGGGGCAATGCTTTCAGGGCCTTTAGAGAGGTTACCCTATCTCCTTCTCCTGAACAGAACAGTACTGACTGATGTCCAGTGTTAAAGTCCCTGATAGCTTACATCAAACAGATCTAAGGAAAAGTTATATCCAGTGAGGATTTTTCTACTGTTAAGGGCTTTGTTTTGTTTTAGAGTTTACAAACTCAAAATATCGCAGTGATCAGAAAGCTGCTGCATTCAGTACTGCAGATTTCCTTTCCCTTCAGGTGAGTTCAAAGCTCACTGCTTTAAGAATAGCCACTAAGACAAGGTTTCCCAGGCTTTTGTGTCTAAAGACAGAGTTCAAAGAGGAGAGGAACTGCCAGTAGTGGAAAGTCAAGCCAGGCATCAGGGATCTCTTGAGAAATCTCAACCCACGCAAGTCCATGGGACCAGATGTGATGCAGCCAAGGGTGCTGAGAGAGATGGGTAATTTCATTATGAAGCTGCTCTCAAACACCTTTGAAAGGGCTTGAAGATCAGGTGTCCTGGATTAATGATAAAACTCTCTCTCCTCTGAGAGCGAAGGGCTCTGACACCCCCTCCCCCACCCACAACAGAATTTCTTAGATGGAAGTGAAGAAAAAAACTATTTATTTAATAAAACCATGCAGAGTGCCCTGCAAGGCACAGGGGAAGGGGAAAACCAAGGGGGAAAAGAGTTATTAAACCTAAACCTGATTAAAAAAAGTCCTTTTTCCTCAGACGCAGCTTTTCCCCTCTTCGGCCCCCTTGGGGGGCTGGGCGGAGCTCCCCGAGAGCTCTGCTGTCTTTTGGGGTCTCTTGGGTTTTTGGGCAACAAAGCAGATCGAAGAAAAGGGGTCTAAACAAAGAAAAAAATGAAAAAAAAAAACCCCAAAAAAACCTGGAATAGAGTCCACTTTGACAGCTGTCTCAGCGCGCAGTCTCTGGAGAGAGCGAGAGTCCTCCTTTCTTTCCCCTTGCTCTCCCGCAGTGAGGCTTGGGGAAAAAGTTTTCAAAACAACTCGCGTTTCTCTCTGCGGCTGAATGTAGTTAAAGTGACAGGACTACATTTTTTGAGCATATAAGCTAACGATAGGGAACAAAGGATTATCATAACATCACTTTAAGACATTCCACTCTTTATTCTATCTTGTTGGCTTAAAGCTTCCTCTAACATTTTTTAATTTTAAACACACACATATATATACACATATATACATATATACATATATACATTTATACATATATACATATATACATATATACACACATAACTATGTACAAATAATGTTATTTAGTAAACGGTGATATGTTGCTATTTTAGCTTTACATGTGGCCCTCACTCAAAATTAAATTTCTTTGAGGCACACATTGTGTTTCTTCATTTTTTTGCATTATTTATTAAGTACACTTTGGTCTCTGAGCAAAGACAACTTCACAGATGGGTTTGTCTTTATGTGAGGCAGAATTAATTCAAACAGTTTTCTTTAACAAGCTTCTGGCATGTACTGCTGGGACTTTGTTTCTATCTACTGTATGTAGAAGCTCAAATTGGGTAGGACTTGCTCGGTTGATGGAGCTTCGGGTATTGACTAATTAGGTGGCTTCTGCTAAATGTTGCTTTTAATTCTTATAAGTTTTCCTACTCAGTGCCTTTAGGGTGGCTTATAACAGTTCATTATACTGTTCTACTTTGCTAGCAGCTGGTGCATTATAAGGAATGTGGTACACCTACTCAATGCCATGGTCTCTAGCCCAGTTGTTTATGAGGCTATTTTTAAAATGAGTTCTGTTATTTGATTTAATTTTTTCAGGGGTACTATGCTTCTACAGGACTTGGTTTTCAAGGCCCAGGATAGTGTTACGGGCAGTGGCATGAGGCACAGGGTAGGTTTCCAGCCACCCAGTGGTGGCTTCTACTATTGTGAGTACACAGCGCTTGCCATGGCGGGTTTGAGGCAGTGTGATGTAATCAATCTGCTAGGCTTCACTATACTTGTATTTTGACTACTTTTTACTATACTACAGGGGTTTCACTTGCTTGGCTTGCTTGATGGCAGCACACGTTTTACAGTCATGGATGACTTGAGAGATGCAGTCTATGGTTAGATTTACTCTTTGGTTTCATGCCCACTTATAGGTGGCATTTCTGCCCTGATGGCCTGAGGCATCATGGGCTCATTGAGCTAGGAATAAATTTTTTTATGCTGCCAATTTAAGTCTACTTGGGACACTTTTATTTTTGTAGCTTGATTTACTTGTTTGTTGTTTCGGTGTTCTTCATTAGCTCGACTCTTGGGGACATGGGCGTCTACACGGCAGACCTTTACAGGTAGTTTTTCTGCTTGGCTAGCGATGTCTTTCTACTTTTCAGCTGCTCAAATTGGTTTTCTCTTACACTGCTAACTAGCTTGTTTCTACTTTTCTAGCCAACCTTATAGAGCATTGGCTACTATTCATGAATCAGTATAGAGGTAGAGCTTTGGCTATTTTTCTCTTTCAGCAATGTTTAGGGCTAACTGAACGGCTTTGAGCTCAGCGAATTGACTTGATCTACTCTCTTCTTTTTAGCTTTTGCAACCCGTCGTGTGCGGCTTTACACAGCTGCTTTTTATTTTCGTTTTGTCTCTACAAGATGACAGGAACTATTAGTGAAAAGAGCATAGCGTGTTTCATCTGTTGGCAGTTGGTTGTATGGTGGAGCTTCCTCTGCACGAGTTACTTGTTCTAGCTCTGAGGCAGTTTGGACTTTTTTGTACGCTGCTAAGATTTTTTTTTTTTTTGTTGGGGTGTAGTTGGCTTCAGACTTTCTGTAACTTTGGCTCTAGAATCTTAATGGACGACTCCAAGTTTTACCAGGCACTTTCTGCCAAAGGCTCTAGGACAGACTATGGCTCCCAGCTGCAGAGTAAAGCACATTTTATACTTCTGGCCCAGTCCGGACTGGGTTAAGGGCTACTGCATGAGCAATTTTTTGCTTGATTTGGGTGAAAGCTTGCTGTTGTTCAGGGCCCCAGTGGAAATAATTTTTTTACGGGTAATGAGGTAGAGAGGGCTCACAATTTGGCTATACTCAGGAATGTGCATTCTTTAAAAGCTTATAGCTCTTAGGAAAGCTTGCATCTCTTTCTTGTTGGTTGGTGGGGACATTGTGGTGATTTTATTGATAACCTCAGTAGGAATCTGACGCTGTCTATCTTGCTACTTCACTCTTAGGAACTGGATCTCTTTGGCAGGTCCCTTGACTTTGCTCTTTTTTATGGCGAAACCGGCTTCCAGGAGAATTTGGATGATTTTTTTTTTTTTTTAATACTTTTTCTGCAGTGTCTTCTCATACAAAGATGTCGTTAATGTATTGCAAATGTTCTGGAGCTCTACTTTTTTTTAATGCAGCTTGGATTAGTCTATGACAAATGGTGGGACTGTGTTTCTACTCGTGGGGCAATCGGTTTCAAGTGTACTGCACGCTTTTCTAGGTTAAAGCAAACTGAGGTTTGCACTCTGCTGCCAGAGGAATGGAGAAAAATGCATTTGCAATGTCAATAGTGGCATACCACTTTGTTGCTTTGGACTCTAGCTCATACTGGAGCTCTAGCATGTCTGGCACGGCAGTACTCAGAGGTGGTGTGACTTCATTTAAGGCACGATAGTCTACAGTTAATCTCCATTCTTTTTCAGATTTTTGCACAGGTCAGGCTCACCTCAGCTTTCACCAGGGTCAAGTCTTGTGATCCTCCTGTCACGCCGGAAATAGAAACAGGTTCTGTCCCCACATGTCGCGATGGGATTATCATGCATTGTGCACCAGTGTCAACTAAAGCCTCGTATTCTTGTGGCTCTGATGTGCCAGGCCACCGAATCCACACTGTCCAAAAAATACGGTTTTCCCTGGCCTCTACCTGGCTAGAGGCAGGGCCCCTCTAACCATGGTGGGCATTCGTATTAGAGGTTCCTTCAAGGGGATCAGACATGTTGACTGGAGCTACTTCCCTTCTGGTGGAGTTCCCTCTCTGAGTCTTGCCCTCCTTCAATTCACGCACTCATCGTGCCAGGACAGTAGTGGGTTGTCCATCCCACCTGTTCATGTTTTCTCCACTGTCACACAGGAAATACCACAACTCACATCGAGGGATATATCCAGTTCTCATTGCTGAGGAGCATCTGCGTGGGGTAACAGAACCTCTGATCTGTACTGCCAAAATTTGGAGAAGGCTGTCTTTAATCGCTTTACTGAGTTTCTCATGATTCTCCTCTATCTTATTTTCTAGTTTCTGCAGATTTGTTTCCACAGCTGAGATTCTTGCATTCATTGGGCTATGCACGACATCTGCATATGCTCGGAGCTTCCTTGCCATATCACGCACGGTCTCATTACCGTCATCTCGCTTCATCATTGCTAATGCAGAAGCATACTCTGATGGCCCAAGCTTTAGGAGTTTCCGCCACATCACAGGTGTACATTCTATCCTAGCTGGGTCCATAATCGGATCTGGGTTTGCTATGTCCTCTGAGAAGACAGTTTCTACCACCATCATTTCTCTCAAGCGTTGAATCCCTTGTTCTATGGTTCTCCACTGGGTTTGTTGCGAATAGAGATCATTGGGATGTAGGTATCTTCCCCTCGCAGCTCCGATAGCTCGTCTCCAGAGGCTGCAGCAGTCAGGCCCATCTCGTGTAGTTTGGTTGATATCTGGGTCACGTGACACAGTCCCTAAATGCCTTGCCTCAGTAGGATCTAGAAGTGTAACATCGCCTGCGGCATCCCAAAGACAGACTAACCAACTAACTATAGATTCATCATCTCGTTGGACATAATCTTTTCTTAGGCTGTGAAGGTCTCTCACATTCATGGATTCAACAATGACCTCTGACTCAGTTGCTGACTTTGAGGATCCCTCCCCACTGTCATCTGAGCAATCAGTCTTGACTTGGGCTTTCCTGCTTCTTGTAACAGGAGCAACTGCCACTGGCTTAGGCTCCCTTACTTCCTGTTCTATAATATCCGACAGTGTACGATAAGCATATGCCAGGGCCCAACATATTGCACTGCAGTTGTCTCTGCACTTCTCTTTCAGATACTTCCCCACCTCAGCTGGTCTCAGGATTTGTCCAGGGGGAAATTCCCAGTCTATTGGGTCAGAGAATTTCTTTAAAGTTTTACTTATGTCCTCCCATACACCACACCATTCAAATTTCCTCACATCTGGATTAGGTGCCTGCTCCTGCTCAGCCCCTCTGGACTTCTCAGCCCTCATTCTGGTAAAGCTGAACATCATATACATGGAACCTACCAGGTAAAGCATCTGTACTACCAGGAAAATGGTCTCTTTAACATCCAGGGGAAACTGAATATTCTCAAAAGATGTTATACCAGATTTAAAGGGAAAGAGATGGGTGAGGAGCCAGGAAGCTTCACCCTCTACTTCTCTAGCAGGTTGGGTAATATTACTAACAAAACTCCAAAACAGGTTACTAAAACTAGAGGAGGAAACTAACAGAGCATGTACATCTTTAACTGTTTCCCATACCTTCTTACAGATCGTCAGTATCACACACATTACTATAACAAGCCGGAGTCGTGTCCCTGATTGGTGAAAATTATACATTAGGGACAAGATTGCCCCTACCTGTTGGTAGGGAAACAAACCTATGTGCCAAACAGACAGTATTACATCAAACAACCTCCCATCAAACAGCATAGTGACTACTGATGGCTGTAATTCAATACAAAGTGTTTAAAACCAGAATGTAATTATTAGGGTTTTTTCTTCACTTTCTCTAACCCCACAAAAGGTGTAAAACAAGTAATCAAGGCCCCCTAAGTTGGGCGCCAAGTATTGTCTTGGATTAATGGTAAAACTCTCTCTCTCCTCCGAGAGCGAAGGGCTCTGACACACCCCCCCCCACCCACAACAGAATTTCTTAGATGGAAGTGAAGAAAAAAACTATTTATTTAACAAAACCACGCAGAGTGCCCTGCAAGGCACAGGGGAAGGGGAAAACCAAGGGGAAAAAAAATAATTATTAAACCTGATTGAAAAAAAGAGTCCTTTTCCTCAGACATAGCCTCTCCCCTCCTCGCCCGCCCTGGGGGCTGGGCGGAGCTCCCCGAGAACTCTGCGGTCCTCTGGCTCCCTTGGGTCTTCGGGTGACAAAGCAGATTGAAGAAAAGGTGTCCAAACGAAGAAAAAATTTAAAAGAAAAAAAAAAAGAAAAAAAAACAACCGGAACAGAGCCCACTCCAACAGCCGATCCAGCGCGCAGTCTCTGCTGAGCGAAGAATCCTCCCCCGCACGAGGCTTGGGGAAAAAGTTTTCAAAACAACCCGCGTTTCTCTCTGCGGCTGAACGTAGTTAAAGCGACAGGACCACATTTTTTTTTTTTGAGCATATAAGCCAACGATAGGGGATAAAGGATTATCATAACATCACTCCAGGACACTGCGAGTAACAGCACAGCAGGAATTGATCCAACTTTGTCCTCAATCTTCCTGGACCAGCACCAAATTCCCTGATGGGAAGGAAACTTAAGACCTGACCTAGTGAATGTAACACTGGGGGAAGGAAGTAAGCGAATGAGTGAGTGTGTGAGATAATCAAGTAGGGTAAAAGCCTCTAATCTTGTAAGTTCTTAAATAAACCCTAGTATCCAGATCCACTCTGGATTCTCATTTACTCTGTTCCACCTGTGACACCCTGCCAGAGGATGAGCCCGTGGAAGTAGGTGCCATCCAGCCACAACCCTCATCCCAAGAGTAAGAACACAGATGGAGGGAAGTGGTATGCTTTTACTGTGGTGCAAGAGGCCACTGTGTTGTCATTTAGCCCAACAAACTTCCTACCCTGACCCTTGCAAAGGCCTTTTCTCCTCTTAGTTTTATTAGAATTGGTAAAAATGCTAAAGGTAAAGACAATCCCTGTAGAAAAATGTTCCATGTTTTCTTCTTTCCCCTCATACCCCACTGTGGCATCCAGGTTGCCACAAAACACAACAGAATGGGCACTCTTTAGGGAGGTTTCTTTTTACCTCCCCCTCACTCTCTTTTATTCTTTTTTGGGGGAGAGAACGACAAAAGTTTCTCAAGTGATATTTTTTCCTTTTTCCAATGTGGCACTCTTAAAAGTCTTCCTCAGTTTTGGAACCATCACTGAGTGACAAAAGAAGAATTGAAAAAAAACCTCATATGTCACAAATGGTCAGATGTTGGGAAAGTCCTTGAGAAAGTTGTGGTAAGATAGGAAAAGGCTGCGGGCAGCCTAGACCTAAATAAGCTACAGCTGTGCCCCTAAACAACTTTGCTAGAGAATGAAGCAGAAAATGCGGACATGTATGACTAATTAGAAAAGGCACCTGTGGATCGTTTACTAACCAATGGTAATGTAATAAGGAACACGTGTTATGCATGTGAAGAAAGAGTATAAAAAGGTGTACCAGGAAAATAAATTGCTGATACTTACTACTATCTTGTGGTTTTGAGCCTACTGTCTGAAAGTGTCACATATGCTTGGCCTGCTCTTGTCCCCTTCTTTTAATGTTGTCTTTGGGTGATTTTATGATGATACTCTATTCCTGATCATCTGCTTTATGCCTAGAAATGGGTCCTGTAGCTTTAAGCTGGGTCCAGGGGGAGGGGTGGGCGCTGGGGGAACTCTGGTGTGGACTTTGTTCAAACTCTCTCTCCTGAGTGCTCAGCTTGGGGTGTGGACGGGATACATTGTTGCTTTTAGCTAGCTTGGTTTTTGTTAGCTTAGGCAAGTTTCTTTCCCTGGACTGCGATAGCAATCCTCCAGTGGCTTCTATTGTTTCTTCTGAAACTGTTCAACTTGATTTTTGGTCTGAGATCAGACAATCCCCATGGAGATGGTCGGCAGGACCTGCGGTGAACTGCCAGATTGACTCTGCCCGGCCCCAGACCTTGGGAGAAGCTGAACCAATGAAAGAAAGGACTGTAAAATCCACCGGCTTTGTCTGCAGCAAGGAGGAGACCAACATCAGAGGTTCACCAGGTTCCCATCTGTTTTCTTTTCCCCTGAGCTGCTGTGTGGATTTTTTTCTTCCTTCCCCAAGGAAAAAGCCATCTGCCATTTGTTCTTTCTTGCCATGTGCTTGGCAGAGTTTCTTTTTCCCTTCCCCTGGCATTTTGGGTTTCTTTGTTCTGCTGTGGGTGGGGTGGGGGGGGGGGGGTAAAGTTCTGATGGTTCGATATCTAAGAGTTATTAATTTTCTCCTGTGCCATGCAGGCACCTTGTTTGCCAAATAAACAGGGTTTTTTTCACTTTCATTCACTAAAATTTATTTCGTATCGGCAGGAAGGGATTGCTGAAACCCTTTTCTTTGGAGAAAACATTAATTCCAAAGTGTTTTTCTCCCAAACTTGTCTCTAAACTGAGACAGACATTTACTTCTGGTCACTCTCAGTCAAAGGATACTAGGTGGGCCTTAGGTCTGACCCAGTACGGCCATTATTATGTTTTCAATCAGTAGAATAAATGGGGAAATGGAAAAAGAGAGACTGGAAGAGGGGAAAAACATAAAAAGCAATTTTTGTAAATAATTTTTTAACCACTTTTATTTATAAAACTAAATCCTCTTTCATTTTGAATCCTGTAGAACTCAAAAGCTTTGAGCTTTTTCAAGGATTTTCTTTTTAATTCTGGCTTGTTCTATAATAATTCACATTGATTTATATAATCATCAAAAATATGCTTAGCAGTTTGAAAATTTTCCTCTGTGGAAAAACAATTGGCTTTGGATAAAAAAAGCTTTCCTGCTGAAAATGTGTTTGGTTATTTCTTCTGCTTTGTTGTGCTTGGTGCTGTGCATGGAAAGAGTGAGCATGTCAATATCTTGCTGTTTGTTATCTTCACATTACAGTTTGAGATTTGGTGATTTCAGTTGAAATTCAGTGAGTGTATAGAGTAGGAACCACCTGTTCTATTTACACAATAAAATGTGGGAAATCTAGTCACCCCAAGTTCCTTTTCCAAACCAACAGCACCCCTAAAGAGTGATGCATGACACAAGACAATTATCTAAGGTAGATTAGATGCCTCACCCTGTTGTACAGCCCATATCTCTCCAAGATGGCTAGCTCAGTGTTAGGGCTTCAGGCAAATGACTATACCACTGATCAGTCCCTGGCCTGAGGTTAATCTAACTCAACAGGGCATGGAAAAATACTGGCCATGACATGAGAAATTTCTGGATGTGACAGATAACTGTCAAAACACTGAGTGCAATAACAGGCCGCCATTGCCCTGACCTGTCGTGGATAAGAAAAACCTTACAAAATGAGGGCCTTGTTATCCTTGTAAAATGCTAGCTCAATCCTGTTACTTTGGCTAACCAGAAAAGCATTCTGGGAATGACTCCGCTAAACTAGAGGTGCAAAACAAGTTACATAACCCTGGAAAACAAGTGACAGAACTAGTGAGTGCTCACACTGTGGTGTATGGTGGTTGGTTATAACCAGTGCATGTTCATATCATCGTTTATAGTGGTTGGTTAAAACACATTTGTTGTGCTTTACAAGAATGTAAACTTATAAAAAACTAACTGTTTAAAAACCCTGGGTTTTTGAAATTAAGCAATTCCTATTTATGACTGCTAAGGGGAGTTTGAGTTGTTCATCTGTTACACTGACAAACCTTACTGGAGACTCCCACTCACATACCCTCTGCTCACTGGTCCAGGAGTTCCATTGAGGTTGAGACCCAGACTACATGTTCTTGCCTGAGCTATATTGCTGGTATACATTCCTCCAGTCCTGTCCCTTGTCATTCCTGACATGTTGATAGGCCTTATCAGATTGACCTCAGACCTGACTTGCTATCTCAGCTGTGTCTGATGATTGTTGAACCTGCTTGCTATCACCATCTGTTATGATCCAATTATTAAAGTTCTTTGGAAATACCTCTGCCCAAATTAAGGTGCAAACGAGACCATATGCCAGTCAATAGTATGGGTTTTATTTGATAGTAAATATGAAAGAGAGAGAAGAGAGAAAAGGAGAAGAAGGAAAAGAGGTGGGGGGACAGAAAGAGAGGGACAGAGATAGAATAAAGAAAATATAACTATCTCTGGATCCCAACGATGTTGTGTTGATCTTCTCCAGCTGGTCTTCTTGGTGGTGATGGTCCCCCCGGAAAGCACAGAATCCCATGGGTTAATATACACTTAGGCCAGGTGGCAATGTCCAGGTATGGCCCCCCGGGGGAGGGGGCAGTCTCTAGCAGCAGGATCTGTTGCATCACGTGCAGTCGTGTGGTGCAAGGCCTCTGGGGAGCACTTTGGGGGGTCTTTGATGGATTGTGACACCCCCTCAGCTGCCTCAAACGTGAAAGTCCCATGGATGTGGCCTGTGGGGTTGTGGGTTCAACAGCTGGGCCAGTTTGTGTAATGGAGGATGGGTGTTTATTGCCTCTGAGCAGAGGTTATGCCACGCACCCGAAAGCCTCCTCCACCCCCTTGGCTGGGGGGGGAGAAGTCTGCGTAAACCTGGCTTCTGTGAGCTGTGCTCTCCCCCCACCCCAAACTCAGCCAGGGATGATTCTCAGTGCAGCTGGTGGCTTTGGCCTTTGTGGATACATACCTTTCCCTCAGCCTGAGATGACTGAACAATAGGTTTCCCTTTATATAATCTCAGCAGTTTGACTTCCAGTCCAAAGTCCTAGTCAGGTATCTTAAGGGAGACTTCTTTGATTGTAGCTTCTTTATACAGTTTTTGTTATAAGGAGCAAAACTTTATATCAATATTTGAAGCATGAACTATTTCAGTCTCTGACACCATCCCTGCTCTGCTCACCCTGCTCAGACACCATGGTGTTGTGCCCTTTTTGGTTAGTGTCTTGGTTTGAAAGACAGGTGTCTGCTAAGAGAGGTTGAACCCTCTCTTAGGACAGAGAATGTGATTTCCCCTCCCTCTGAATTATTTTAATTTTGAAATCAAGGGCTTTCAGGCAAAGGTATGGGAAAAGGAATAACAGTTCTTTACTAGTATCTATAAACAAGCAATAACAATAATAGCAACCACAAATAGACCCAGAAACCAATAGCAGATGACTTTTGAGCTGCCGAGCCCTTTCCCGTGTGGTATAATCACTGTCGCAAGCAGCATGGGTGCTGTTGAGCTCCCAGTCGGGCAGGGCAAGTGCAATGACTCCCGAGCAGCTGCAGGTGGCGCTGTGGCGCAGGGTCAGGTCAGCCTCAGGCAGCTGGTGATGACAGACAGGCTGAAGAGCAGGCAGGGCAGCTCGGAGCGACGAGCAGGGCAGCAGGGGCTGGGGCTGGCTCTCACTGGCTAGCCAGAGAGGTAGCAAGGATTCCGCAGTCACAGCAGACGCCACAGTCTCGTGCGGCGAAAAGCGGGGCGGGCGGCAGGGACCGCTGGACTCCCCGGCAGTTGCTGAGAGAAAACGCAGCCGGGGAAAGCGTGCACTCCCAATGGGAAAGAGGTTGAATCAAAGCTCACCCAGCCAAGAGGAGAAGGCAGAGCACTGTTAGATCTCCTGCGGTCCTAGCCAGAAGCAAAGAGCAGCCTCTCCTCCCGGTGTCCGACGACGAGAGTGCCAGTCCCAAAACGGCTGGCTGCCTCCTTTCCCTGCCCCACCTAGCACACCCTTTTGTCTCTTACAAAAGAATTGATGGCTCTAATCACCCAGCTATTTGTTGCTTATCAACAGGGATGGAGAAAAAATTCCAATGCCCCCCAACCTCCGACAGTTAGTTTGCTGCCCCTGCCTACACTGTGATTGCCCTTGTGTCAGAATCCAATATTTTCTGACCATATTCTTTTAGTTATTCCACATGAAGAGGGTTTAATATTTAATATCAGATGATTTACTTATTTGTAGGTATTTGACATTACATGGGATTTTTGATTTAGCAGAGTGATACAGCAACATAGTGAAATCACAGCACGGACACACGATAGCAATTGCAACATATAGTTGGATCACAATAAAAACATGATTCCTGTTACCAATATCTATATGCTCACCATCATGACACTAAGGGTTGAAGCCAGCTCAAGCCTGTTGCTCCCTTCAAAATTCACCTTGCTGGTTGTCGAGTTATATGTTCTATATTGGTCTGAGCCACATATACACTTCCCCCATGTTGGTCTGGCTGGCTGTGTTGGTTTTGCCTGGCCCAGTTGTTGGTGGGGGGGAGGGGGCACAACGATGGCTCCTGTGAGAAGCTTCTGGAAGCTTCCACCGTGTCCAGCAGAGCCAATCTCTGATGGCTCTGAAGATGATGAACATGCCGCTGGCCAAGGCTGGGCCAATGAGAGATGGTGGTAATGCCTCTGTGATAACATATTTAAGAAGAAATCAAAACAAATGCACACAGATTTTCCTAGCCAGAGAAGTGGAGGAGGTGAGAACATGTGAGGGAAAACAACATGGATACACCAAGGTCAGTGGAGAAGGAGAGGGAGGAGGTGCTCCAGGCACCAGAGCCGAATTTCCTCTGCAGGCTGTGGTGAAGACCATGGTGGAGCAGGCTGTCCCCCAGCAGCCCATGGGGTCCACAGGGGATGCAAAGATCCATTCGCAGCCCATGGGGGAGGTGCCTCATACTGGAGCAGGTGGATGCCTGGAGGACACTGTGGTCTAGTAAGAGTCCCAGTAGAGAGAGAGCCCTTGCTTCCAGGCTGGAACAGCCTGTCCTTGGAGGACTGCACTCCTTGGACGAGGGACCCATGCCACAGCAGTTTTGGGAGGACTGTCTACCCATGGGGGGACTCACGTAGCAGCAGGTGTCTGTGGACTGCTGCTCGTGAGATGGACCCACACTGGAGGAGTTTGCGGGGAACTGTCTCCCATGGGAGGGACCCCATGGTGCAGCAGGGGAAAGACTCCTCTCCCTAAGCAGTGGAAGAAGATTCTGGTGATGGACTGACCCAAACTCCCCCACCCTGCCCATTGCACTGTTGGTAGGAAGGAGGGAGGGCGTGAGAGGAGAAAAGGTGTCTTTAAGGGTTTATTTTACTTCTCATTATCCTCCTCTGACTCTGTTAGTAATATATTCACGTTGCAACTTTAAGTTGAGCCTGTTTTGCCCTTGAAGTGTTTTCTCCCAGCCCTTATCTTGACTCATGCACCAGTTTATTATTCTTTTTTTCCTCTCCTCTGCCCAACTGTGGTAGGGGAGAGTAAGTGAGCAGCTGTCGTGGGTGCCTGGCGTTTGGCCAGCATCCAAACCATGACACTGGCTTAGGAAGATAATACTCTCTAGTGATTATTTTAGGGAAGGCCATTTATATAACCAGTTGACCCACTCAACTAATACAGCTGTTTATCTAAAACAGCCCCCTTTGTGTTGAGAGAAGTTCAGCTTCCTTTACTATAGGTGTGGTCACTTCCTATATTCTTTTCTGAGCTTAATGAGCACATCACCCTTGCCTATCTTCTCTGAACCTTCTTCCATTGTAAGGGTTCATCAATCAGTCACACCTTGGTTCTCAGCTCACCTTACCTCGTGCAGCAGGTCTTCTCTTGCTGTACCTTGACAGTTAGCTCAGGCCTTGTTAGCTCAAGCCCTGAGCTGAGTGCCATGGAGTCTGGCTCTCAGGCTGGACAGGGGCTTGGCCCCATGGCACCTCCACAGCTCCAGGCTGACTTCCAAATCCTGAAAGAAGCTGTAATCAGCATGCAGAGGCAGGTTACAGCCTGTCCCTGCCCCTCACCTCCCCAAACCTTTCAATGGGCATCAGGTGAGGGTATGGGGATTTATTAGTGAGATACAGCTAATCTGTACTGTTTATCCAACTGAAATTAGCCACACAGCATTAATAATATCCCAGCACTTAGGGATTGCCCTAGACTGCATCACCCTGTCGCTGTTTGACTGATAGCGGAGTGAAGAGTTCCGAGTCCTCAGAGAGTGCTAAAAGACTACTTTTATTAAATAATTAACAGATTTATATACACGCGAGAAGGCTATTCGGATTGGCCAACAATCATCTACCCCCCAGGGATTGATTGGCCCAGGCGTTTGAGTGCCTGTGTCTAAAAGCTGCTTTCAATAACATGAAACTTTATTTAGAAAATATAGAAGAAGAGAAAAATTCCCATGGGAAAGGATCTGTGCTGCCACAACCCCCTATATGGAGTGCAGTGACACAGTGCTCCAGGACCCTGATAATTTCTTCATTGCTCTGGAACAGTTTTGGGGAAGACTGAAGTCATGCAGCTGAGGCTGTCTTGTGGGAGCTCTGGCAAGGGAGTCAGTCAGGCACTAACTACACAATTCAATTCAATTCTTCATATAGTTGGCCATGGAAACTGGATGAGAAGAACCGAGCCCTTATAGCCTGTTACAGATCAGGACTTACTGAGGCTCTCAAAGATGAGCTGGCACGGGCTGAGCCACCCCAGAGCCTGGGGCAGCTGTCAGACCTGGCTATGACTCTGGAGAAGTGCCTGAGCACACCAGAGAGAATGCACCTCCACATTTTGCTCCACCTGCCCTACTATCCCCAGAGGAGGAGTCCATACAGATAGGCAAAACCCAACCTCACCTCAAGAGTGAGAACACAGGTGGAAAGAAAGGATATGTTTCTACTGTGGTGAGAAAGGCCACTGTGTTGCCACTTGCCCCAACAAATCCTCTACCCTAACCACTGTGAAGGGAGTGTGGTCAGGGGCATCTGCACGAGGCAAGGGGTATTGTGAGTCCAGGATCATCATCCTCCCAGGTGGGCACACCATCTAAAGTACTGCTCTGGTAGACTCAGGACCTCCCATTGGTTTATGGCCTCTGATTCTGAAAAGAGTGCTCAGCCCTGACCCATCCCAAGCACAGTCATTGCTTTAAGATGGGGGGAGAACGTAAGACTGGTGGGTGGAGGGTGGGGGCATAAATCATGAGACTTTTCCTCTTTGAGTAGCCATGGCACCTGGACACTGAGATTTTTGTCCTTCCTCATCCTGCACACACCCCTCTTTCTAGTTATCCTCAGGCTGCCCTGGTTGTGGAAGCAGAACCTATCATTAACGGACAACTGGTCTTCTTGGGCTTTCTGGTGGAAAGGGGATATTCAGAGTCTGAATATGAGGTCTGGCGCTGCAATTCTCTTGGGCCTTTCTCTCCTGCCACAGCACCCTCTGTGACTGGACTCAGAGACTCCCATGTTCCTGGCTCTACGTCATGGGAGCAGTTGTCCAACTTGAACATGCCTCTGCCTCAGTCACTGTATCCCTCGTTCTCAACAATGTTCCCAGATGAGTACAGTGGCTTTGCAGATGTCTTAGAGAAGAAGGGGGTGGAAACACTGCTGCCCTATTTCCTGTATGTTTATATGATTTTTTACATGGAAGGAGAGGGGCATTAAGGAGGGGAATCCACACAAAAATCTCTTGGTAAAGTGGCTTGGATACCAGCAGCTGTTAAGAAAGAAACGGGAGTACAAATAATGTGCATGAATATAATACACAAACCTGTTTGAGAGAGTGTTTGTCCAAAAGCAGATGAGGCTGAAGAGGAAGTCTGCTTAAGATGACCATGAGCCAAAATTAAGGAGTAACCAGTAAGTTAGCAAGAGTTTTGAAAAAAAGGCATCACCTCAAAAAGAAGTATTAAAGAAGCATGAAAATTTGTAACAGTGGGCAGAAAGAAGTGGAAACAAAGCTGGAATCAAAACCTGGTTTGACATTGCCAAAAGTCACCCTGCAGACATCATGACCTCTGCCTAGGTCTGACAAAGCAGCTTCCCTGTGGGATGCTATGAGCAGCCTGCATTCTAGCTAGCACACTGATGGTACAGAGTACATGCAGCAGGTAGGAGCCCACAGCTTCAGGGTGTATATATGACCTCATGGGGTGCTCTCTCACCAGGAATATAGGGAGCAGCATGGCTTCACATAAAGCTGGATCACCCATATCTGCCACAGGAAGCATGTGCAAGTAGAGGTACCCACACTCCCAAGAGAGGATGTGCATATACCTGTGTGAATGTAGGGGGAGCGGATTAGAATTTCTTGGGGTTACAGAAGGGTGCTTAAAAATTTGTAATTGTTTAGTAATATTTTGTAAGTGTGTAGTATTGTGCTTTATCTGTTGGATTCCTGATGTTGATCCTGAATGTATTGATTTAGGGGGGCTAGAAGTTACTAATTTAGGGAGACTAGAAGCTGAATAATAATCTTTTGGAACTGATTTAAGAGGCCAGAGGTTGGATAATGATTTACTAGGAGCTGCTTGTTGAAAATAATATATCATTTGCTTAATGATTTTGTGCCTGCCTAGCAGAAGGGAGGATACAGAAAAGAAGGCCAAATAATTGATAAAAATAACCCACAGTGACCAAACATCCTGCTCTTGGACCCCAGAGCTAGCTCAAGTCAGCTCTAAGGTTTGCACTTGGACCAAAAACGAAAGAAGCATGCGCAAAAAGACAGGGTGCAGAGTTTATCCCAAGGAATACTTCGGTTACTTTATCATATGCCCCTCGAAGACCACTGACTTAATTAATTAAGTGACACTGCGCCTGTGCAAGCATATTTAAATGAACTTTGAACTCATTATAATACGAAGTGGGGATAGATAATGAATATGTATAGGAGCATTGTGTAACTTCATGCATATGTAACCTGTAACCTGATATAAACCAAGTGAAGTGCTGCTGATGGTGTGCATGCCTTTGGAGGGGCTACCCCCCCCATGCACCCCAGCTGGAATAAAAAGCATATCTACTTCATAACTATTTGAGTTGTGGAGTCTATCCACACCTCAGTATAGCTCACTGATTGATGGCTAATTAAGTCATTAATAAATCAATAAACTATTTGCATCCTGATTTGATTTAAACTACATGCATTCACCAGCTTTTTTTCCTGCAACAGAAGTATGATGGCAGTGAAAACAAGGATGAAGACATGGGAAAAGGAGTAATTTAGGCAAATCATGGGATCAGGGCTGTCAAGAGGCACCTGCCGGACAGCCCTGTGCTGGATCACTACAGCCTGAATCAAGATATTAAACAAGGCCCGTTGTTCTGATCATGCCATTCAAATCAAACCTTCTTCTGTGGTTGGGGGAATGGGAGTGAACGGTGCTGCTTTCCCTAACTAGCAGGAGAATACTGACAGGATGGGTCAAGCATCCTGATATTGCCATATCAGTGCTTGTCGTAGTCATGATGGCATTTTGCTAATCAGTGCCTAACATCTGGCATAGTTGGCAGGATCCTGATCTGAAGTCAGCAGAGTAGGGAAATTGATGGAAAGGTATGTGCAGGAAGGGAGGGCAGCAGGGACAAATCCTGAGCTATGATCCTCCTGGATGAAATGGAGAAATTGGATGGGCAACATAGTCACTAACTACTCTAAGAATGAGAAATTACCTAAGGCCCCCCCACCCCCAGTCCCACAGACTGCAGCTCTGACTCCTTGGATTCCTGATAGGGCCTGTTGCTGTCACCCCACTGCCTCTAATTATGTGGGACTGTGCCCTGCTGGTGAGGTCATTGCTTGGCCTGTGTTGTGGCTGCCCTCAGCTTCTGGCTTGCTTTCCTTGAGGGAGCAGTCCTGCTCTTGCTGCTCCCTGAGAAGTGTTTCACTACCTAAGGCAGTATCCTAAAGGTTAAAAAGTGACCCCACTTGATGAATAGGTAGTCTAAATGATTGTTTTGAGGTAGGCAGGGCTTTATCAATGATAAAGAATGCCCATTTGTGCCATCATGCCATTACACAATAGCTTACGTACATGACCAGTTTTGCTCCATCTCATTTGTTAACTGAGAGAGGTTATGAAATTCTCAGGAAATGGTAAGAGTGACTCCTTTGTGAGGGGGGAGGCAAGCTGGGACACAAGGGTGACAGCAAGGCAGGCCAGGGCAGCGACCTCGCTTACAAGTTGTGCAGCCCCACTCTCAGGGCGCAGTAAGGTCTGGCTGCTCCCTAAGGCAAGAGGAGCCAGGAGCTGAGCATAATAACAAGGCCAGCAGAAGCAGTGCCTTGCCAGCAAGGGCCCAGTCCCACAGTACCTGAGTGAGGCAAGCAGGACAGGCCCGGGGATAGTAGCCGGATTCAACCAAGAGTCACAATTGCCAGGCAAGTGTGTGGTGATGTGGCAGGCCACACGCCAGGCCTCTGACTGTCCCCAGGTTGGAGTTTGCATCAGTGGGGCCTATGGTCTGGTACAGTCATGGCTGTGGTGTAGTTGTAGCTCAGGTGGAGGCCAGCTGCTAGACCCTCAGCTTAAAAGCAGCTTTCAAGGGAAGTAGAGGTGGGTCTGGCTGAGGCCTCCCAGCAGAGCTACCTCACAGTACCCTCCCCAATATCACCAGGGAGAAGGGAGAGGGGGGCTGCCCTCAGCTGTGCTATACCTAAGTTGGCCCTTAGCCCAGGCAGTCAAACCTCCAGCAGCAGGGGCTGCTCTCAGGGCCCTTAAACCCACAGTAAATACCTGGGTGAAGAGAGCAGAGCAGGTCCTGTGACAGTAACCAGAGTCAGACAACAGTTCAGATGGCCAAATGAGTTCATAGTTATCATTGAATAGTTTGGGTTGGAAGGGACCTTTACATGTCATTTAGTCCAACCCCCTGCAGTGAGCAGGGACATCTTCAGCCAGGTCAGGTTGCTCAGAGCCCTGACCAACCTGACTTTGAATGTTTCCAGGGATGAGTGCTGTAAATAGGCAGAATTGTACAGTGTTGCTTTAAGTTGGTTAAGAATTAATGAGGCTGGTTGAGAAAAACATGAGCTGGGCCCCTTGCTTTTCTTGCACCTGGCTCGAGCAGGGCCTCACAACTGAAGGATGTCTGGAGTGGAGCGAAGGTCTCAAGGCCCAGTGTTGTTTCAGTGAGGCACAGAAGACCCCCTGCATCTCTGTACCAGTTATTGGCCTCGCTCCCCTTCACTGTGCAAAACAAGCTTTGTTGTAAATCTGGTCCATTAATAGATAAGGATGCACATAGAGACTCTCTGGTGAAGGTCAGACAGCCTTTACTCTTGCTTCAGTATGTGGAGGAGGACCAAAGTGTTTATTCTACTTTTTATCTCAACTGTAAATGCTGACTGAATGTTACCAAGAACCTCATTAAGCCTTATTTGCATATTAACTTTCACACCCCTAAAAATGAAAATGAAAAGATGACATGTAATACATATATGACTAAAGTTGCCAAAACCCCACCCATGACATGTGATTGTTCTATCCCATTGGGAAGGGCTAAAGAGCTTTGCGCCCCCAACTGCATTGGAGCAAACCCAGGAATATTAATTTACACATATATATAGCACTATTAGATTTCTGTTACTATACTTTCTGTCACGACTTATATTAACACTCTGTAGTTACCACATTTATCATCGGCAATCCTGAACCTGCTTTCCTGTTTGCTCAATAAACTACTATTTGTGAATCTGGATTGGGCAAGTCCTTATTGAATGTGATCAGACCTATAGTACTGAATTGGTAAATTGCATTATTTGTAAATCTGTGCTTGTGAAAATTCTCCTTATTAAGCTCAACCAGACTTATAGTGCTGAATTGACTATAATCAAAAATTAAGCACAGCCCACACCCAGCCCCTCTGATCACAGAATCAACTAGGTTGGAAAAGACCTTGGAGATCATCAAGTCCAACCTATGACCTAACACCATCTTATCACCTAAACCATGGCACTAAGTGCCACATCCAGTCTTTTTTTAAAACACCTCCAGGGACGGTGACTCTAGCACCTCCCTGGGCAGCTCATTCCAATGACCAATCACTCTTTCTGTAAAGAATTTTTTCTTATGTCTAGCCTAAGCTTCCCCTGGCGCAGCTTAAGACTGTGTCCTCTTGTCCTGTCGCTGGTTGCCTGGGAGAAGAGACCAACCCGCACCTGGCTACAACCTCCCTTCAGGTAGTTGTAAAGAGTGATAAGGTGTCCCCTGAGCCTCCTTTTTTTCAGGCTAAACAACCCCAGCTCCCTCAAATGCTCTTCATAGGGCTTGTGTTCTAGACCCCTCACCAGCCTTGTTGCCCTTCTCTGGAAATGTTTGAGCATCTCAACATCCTTCCTAAATTGAGGGACCCAGAACTGATCTCTGAGGACCAGATGGAACACAAGGGGGTTTATTTTCTGCTAAATTTCTATACCCTTAACGCAACAATGAGGCATGTACCAACTCTCTGGGAAACCTGCTACAGTGTTTCACCACCCTCATTGTAAAATATTTCTTACTTATATCTAGTATGAATCTACCTTCTTTTACTTTAAAACCATTACCCCTTGTCCTATTGCAACAGGTCCTGCTAAAATGTTTGTTCCCATCTTTCTTGTAGGCCCCCTTCAGGTACTAAAAGGTTGCTATAGGGTCTCCCTGGAGTCTTCTCTTCTCCAGGCTGAACAACCCCAACTCTCTCAGCCTGTCTTCATAGGAGAGGTGTTCCAGCCCTCTGATCATCTTTGTGGCCTCCTCTGGACCCACTTGAACAGGTCCATGTCTTCCCTGTGCTGAGGGCTCCTGAGCTGAATGCAGTACTCCAGGTGAGGTCTCACCAGAGCAGAGGGGGAGAATTACCTCCCTTGACCTGATGATTAGCATAGGATCTGCATTAATGAAGACCAAAACTCTTGAACAACCCCTGAAAGCTCCATCCCTTTTCAGAAAAAAGGCAAGAAAGTGAAGTCCCTGTAATCCATTGGCAAAATCTTGGTACACAGCTACCAAGACTGTGATGAACTGAACAAGCAATAAAGATTCTATTTCTTTACTGTACCTAAGAATTTCCAAGTCACAGGCAATGTAAAACCTTTTCTTGCTCAGTAATGCACTAAGTCAATTATATTATGAGATTATCAGAAGCGTGGGCGAGCAAGAAGATTTGAGATCAGACTACAACTTGTGTTGTTCAACTACACCATGAATGTACAATTTCTAAACAGCAGAATTGAAATGAATTTTTGTCAAGTAAAACTTCCCTTCCTGAGACCATATATATCTGAAGATTATTTTTCCTGTTACATATATTTTGTGAAAGGCACACATAACTGGAAAGGAGAGATAACTATATAAGATACAAAGATATTTCTGCAAAATATAAACCAATTCAAATGTAAAAATTAAAATTCCTTCTAAATTTTAACATTATATTCTTTTAAAACATTTCCAACCACAAATTCCAAGGGAAAGTGGTCAACTTTATTGCATATAAAATATATATAATTTTAGAGTAAGATTTTTAACAGTATAAATATCCACACTACACACTTCCATAAGTCATCTAAGTAACTCCCCAAGATATATGCAGTTACAAATATATTCTAGGAAAGGACTTATTAGTCTATTTCTCCATGCTCCAATCCCAAAGAATGATCTCTCATTGTTTGCTGTGCTCCCTTCACCAATGCATAAATAAAAATGTATACAATATATATAAATACAATGCATATGAAATATCTATGTTATAGATATTGTTATTATATGTAGTTATATAGTTCTAGATATAGGGTTTTAATATATTATATATAATAATTTTATTGCCATATGCAAACAATGGTGAAAAAACATTTAATACCCCAGTCCTGAAAGCAGAGTTGTGTTTAAAATTTAATCCTGTGGAAAATCCCAATGCAGTCAAGAAAAAACTCCCATGTTTAACAATAAACACATAAACTTACCTATTAGGGTCTCAGTCTTGAAAACATCATAGCTCCAAAATAAAAGTGAATTGAATGGTGTCGGGGGTTGAGAATTTCTTCCCATTCCTGTTACTAAGCAACAAATAGTTAGATGTTTAGAGCAATCAAGCCTTTTGTAAAAAAGACAAAAGCTGGGCTTGGGCGAGGCAGGTGAAGGGAAGAGGGAGGCCTTGGAACCTCTCTCTCGTGGTTCGGATGCTGAGAGGAGAGGCTGCTCTTTGCTTTTCGGCTGGGACCAGAGGGAATCCAACTGTGCCCTGTTTTCTCTTCTCCTGACTGGGTGAGCTTGGATTCAACCTTTTCTCCCCACGGGGAAGAGCACGTTTCCCCCCCAGGCTGCGGTTCCTTGCGGCTGCTGCTGGGAGAGTCCCGCGGCCTCTGCTGCCTGCCCCCCGCCCTCTGCCGCACGAGACCGCGGCGTCTGCTGTGACTGCAGAAATCCTTGCTGCCCACTGGCTGGACGGGGAGAGAGAGAGCCGGCGCCCGCCCTGCTGCCCTGCTTTCTCGCTGCTCCGAGCCGTTTCGCTGCCCTCCGCGCTTTCTCAGCCTGCCCGCCATTATCAGCTGCTGGACGCTGACCTGACCCTGCGCCACAGCGCCACCTGCAGCCGCTCGGGAGTCATCGCACCTGCCCTGCCCGACCGGGAGCTCAACAGCGCCACCTGCAGCCGCTCGGGAGTCATCGCGCCTGCCCTGCCCGGCCGGGAGCTCAACAGCGCCCCCTGCTGCTTGCAACCGTGATTACACCACACGGGCAAAGGCTCAGCAGCTCACAAGCCATCTGCTATTGGTTTTCTGGTTCTAGTTGTGGTTGCTATTATTGTTATTGCTTGTTTATAGATACTAGTAAAGAACTGATATTCCTTTTTTTCCCATACCTTTGCCTGAAAGCCCTTGATTTACAAAATTGAATAATTCGGAGGGAGGGAGGAAAGGAAATCACATTCTCTGTCCTGGGGGAGGGTTCAACCTCTCTTGGCAGACACCTGTCTTTCAAACCAAGACAAATGGTCAAAAGCTGTTCCTCGGAAAGCTGTCATTATCATAGATCATAAAATCACAGAATATGCTGTGTTGGAAGAGACCCATCAGGATCATCAACTCCTGGCCCTGCGCATGACACCCCAAGAATCACACCATGTGCCTGAGAGCATTGTCTAAACACTTCTTGAACTCAGATAGGCTTAGTGCTGTGACTCCTTCCCTGGGGAGCCTGTTCCAGTGCTCAACCACCCTTTAGGTAATCATTTTAAACAGGAAATGGACCTGACACTTAAAAAGTCAAGTGTCAAATGGCCAATATACAGAGATTATTAGAAAGAAAGATAGGGTTTTCATAAGATGATGTTTTCCCAGCATTTTGGAGTTACCAACATATACAAGAGTTTAAGAAACCATATCAGTCTTAATAATAGTTTCAAAAGGCGCTGACAGTAAAGGAAAAAAGTAATCAACCAGCTAGAGGCTGCTTTGGATTTATATACTCATGTAATTTTGGAACTGAATGCCACTCCTGAAGGAGTGCAAGTTTCCCCATTAAATAAATATTCTAAAAATCAAACACTTGATGCTTACAAAAGTGTGTCAGTTCACTTTCCAATACCAATAAAGCCAAAGGACAGTAGGAATGCAAGCAGCCAGCTATTCATTAAGGAAATTAAGTAAGAGTATATCACCCATACATACACTTATGCTATCTACTACACTGATCAACAGATTAGCTGTATTAGGGGGCTGTTTCTTTACCAAAGAGATCAGAGCTAACCATAGATAATCATTGAATCTGACAGAACATTTTGGAGAATCAGCTAAGCAGAGTAGCTACAATCAAAGTTACACAGCCCTGATATTATTCAGAATACAACAAAAGTTTATATGATAGCACAGACATATTTAAAGGCACGGTAAAAAACTAATAATCTCAAATTAAGAATAAAACATACCAACAGTCTAGGAAATATGAAGATATCACAGATAATATTAACAATTATTATACTAAGAGCAAATGCACCCTCTCAAATTTAATTACAGCATTACTTCTCCAACAGCATAATATAAAATGCCACATCTAATGCTAAGAATATATATATATATGAAAGGTCTCAAAGGATGGAATAAATTTAAATGTTTCTAACCTAACACTCAACTTGGGTCTGTGGCAAGAACCATGCACTCCTTTGAGCTACACGGAGCAAGAGAGTTCAGAAACTTTCTCCAGCAGGCCAGTCCACTCAACGATTCCAACACCAGAAATACAAGGAGAAAATAAGCAGAGAAGGAAATGGCTTCACAACACAATCCTAAAGAGTCCACAAATCCCCGGTCTTGGTGAGTCTGTTTCACTTTACCCCCGACACACTCCAGCTATTCGCCAGGAGGTACAAAACTTGAACAAGAGACCAAACAAGTTTATCTGTTTTGGTATAACCAACCCTAGCAGAGTTTTTGTTCAGTCCCTTTTCCGGCAGCCCCGACGTCTCCCCCGCGTGCGCTGCTGCTCTCATGTCACCCTCGGGAATTCGGCACTCTCCGGGCCGAGCGAGGCGACCGCTCAAAAAGGTCATAAACTCTGAGGTCTGAGGGCAGATACCCCAAAGGAGATGGAGGCCGATACCACGACTCTGGTCTCTCCTTCATCCCCAGGTGTTTTAACAACTGGCGTCCAGACACCCGTCGTGTCTCCCGTGGG
Organism: Entomyzon cyanotis; assembly: GCA_024500445.1. Lineage (NCBI taxonomy): Eukaryota > Metazoa > Chordata > Aves > Passeriformes > Meliphagidae > Entomyzon > Entomyzon cyanotis. The sequence goes on from JAKEPQ010000794.1 coordinate 513,764, forward strand.
GACACACATACTCGGCAGGGCGGGCATAACTCCACTCTAATGTTGCGGAGAGTGTCAACTTCTGGGACCTTTGGGGGAGAAGATGAACAAAGGGGGGTGGGGGGAAATAGCTTTCCCCGCCCCAAAATCACAAAATACTTCTCTGACTCACACGCACTGCTTACCTGACACAGGAAGTCTGGCGCCCGGGGCAGCGATGTGTCTGCCTCTGCCCTGGCTGTGAGTTCCTTGCTCCGGGAGGCTCGGCCTGTGTAGGGTTGGCGGCGGCTGCTGGCAGAGGGTGGGGGGAAGCGGCTGCTGGAAATGAGCAGCACCCCCGTTCATGATGAGGCTGAGGAAGCTGGAGTGGATCCGGGGGGGGGGGGGCGGCTCCAGGAGGAGGAAGGGAGCTGGGGGGAAGGTGAGGGCTGCTGCAGCGATGGGGGGAGGGGAGGAGGAGAAGGCGGGGGGTGACAGCGCAGGAGGGAGGAGGGAGACGGCGGAAGGAACCACAAATCTGCTGGCGAGCCCAATTCCCTACCCGCCTCTCCCACCTGGCTAAGGGGATCCGATCGATCTTCAACGCTTTCCACCCCGGACTTTGCGGGTTCCCGGTCGTGGTTCCGCAGGCAGGCGGAAGGAAAGAGGCGGGAGTCAGGCTGCACAGCGCTAGGTTGCGAATTGGCGGCGATCGGCATCACTTCCCCCCGCCCGCCTCCAAGTAGTTGACAGCAGACGGGGTCCCAACTGCCCAGACAGCACACGAGGAGTGGTGGGCATGGCAACAAACTTCCTTTCGGTCTCTCCCTTGCGAAGTAGCAGCGCTGGGGCAAGGAGGCTGCCACCACTCGTTGTCCCCCGGTACGGGCTCAGGGGCACTAGGCGGGGGCTCAACCTTCTAGTTCGTCAGGGGATGCGATTAGCTGTGCCTCACGACTCAAAGGGCTAGAGCTCAGTGCAAGAGGGAAAACAAAGGCAGCATAGAAGGCTATTATATCTCACTCGTCTCCGCTCTTGAAACAATAACAACAGTGCGCCAAGGGAACGAAAGTAAAGGTTATGGGAATCAGTGAAGTCCGTAGCCTCCTGCCCTTGCGTCTCGGGGACTTCCTCTGCCGTCTTAGCCCGCCTCGTACAAGACGGCAAGGTCCACTTCTCAATCCCGGGCGCGACCGGAAGAGGGGGATGATTATCCGTGGGTGCCTGTTCGTGTATTAGATTCGCCTTTGCGTGTGCGTGCGCATTCCCCTCTCCCTGTGTAGGGAAGGGACAAGTCCTCTATTGCCTAACGCTGTTCTGGCTGCTCTCTAGGAAAAAGTTGCTTCCATCCTCCTCTGCCATCGACATCACCATCCCAGCATAAATTATACATGGTGAGAAAGAAGAGTGCTCAGCTCGTAGCCAGCCCTGCATCTTCCCACTTCCATACCAACTTTGTCCACTTGGATCCCAAGGCAACAGAAGGGGCCAGCGCCTTTCTGGAACATAAGCTCCCGCATGGAACAGAACATAACAACCAGGGGAGGGTCTCATCCCCACCAGACATACAAACTTTTCTTCCCTTGTTTAGTTCTCCCTTCTCCTTCCTTTCTCCACCTGTTTTCCTTCCATCACAGCATTTAGCTTCACCAGCAGGTCTCAGCCCAACCACCTTAGGTATCACTTGGTCATGCCGTAAGGCAAAAGCTGTCCTGTATCATACAGAACTTGAGATGCTAGGGCACATACTCTCCTGGGCCTTGCTCCCTTCTTTCTTTACCCAGACTCTACTTGCCCCCACCACCAGTGGTGGCAGTGACAGATGTCTCAGCAGTCAAGAGCCTGGTGCTGAGTTCAAGCAGAGCTCTGCTCATCTTTATCTTTTTTCCCTTCTCCTTTAAAAAGCTTATGACCAAAGCATACCAGCAATGGAGGCAGGGCAACCCCACATGAATTGCACACAGCAAACAGAAAGCCTGTACTGCTTGGCACATACTAGAGCATCTCAATATGAGGAAAGGCTGAGAGAGTTTGGGCTGTTCAGCCTGGAGAAGAGAAAGCTTGGGGGGACCTCATCAATGGATAAAAATATCAGAAGGGAGGGTGCAAAGAAGTGGTGCCCAGTGACAGGACCAGAGGCAATGGGCACACAGTGAAATACAGGAGGTTCCATCTGAACATCAGGAAACACTTCTTTACTGTGAGGGTGACCAAGCACTGGGGCAGGTTGCCCAGAGAAGCTGTGGAGTCTCCCTCCTTGGAGATAATGCAAAAGCCATCTGGACATAGTCCTGGGCAGCTGTCTCTAGGTAGCCCTGCTTGAGCAGGGGGTTGGCCAAGATGACCTCCAGAAGTCCCTGTGTGATTCTGAGTATGTGTGTGTACACACAGCTATAAATTCAACAAGGAGGGCTTGAAAGGTTTTGGTAGACTTTTCCAGTCCTGGCTCCATGCCATCCATGCACTTTCAATTAAATAAGCCTTTGTCTTACCAGGGTGGCCCTGGTTCCTGGGAGATCTACACAAAGCCAGGAACTCTCTGCCTGCAATTAATATGCAACAATCAATCGTGTTGGAAAGCTCTGAACAGATCAGATACACCAAACCTGCAATTATCATTGTCCCCTGTGTGCTGCTTCATTAATTAGGACTCAAGCATGTACTTTATGCTCAAGCTACCCCTAGCTCCTCCCATTGCTTCAATTCAGAAGCCCCTACAAGCATCTCCCCATGCCTTTCCCCCACCCTCCTGCATGAAGTGAGTTAGCAGGAAGCTGAAGGGAATGTCTAATTCCAAAGGCCTTTCCAGCAACGGGGCTGTCCTTGCAATGATGTATTTCTCTCCCTTTCAGCCAAATGTTTTGTGGGCGGGGCAAGGAGCCGGGTGGAGTAAGAGAAGCGGGAACTACTGCCATCATTCGATTGGGCAGCCAGGCTATTGCAGGGGCTATGCTTCAGCTGCAGGACTGGCTCTTCATCCATTACATGCAAGCACTTGCTGCTGTTTGGGAAGAAGAGTTGAGCAGTTGGAAAGAGCAGGACATAGTGGCAGGGACAGGAATCAATTATTTACAAAAAACGAAGGTATCTGGGGCTTGTGGCAAGGTTTTGGAGGGGGGTGTGCATGCGTGTGTGTGTGCGTGTGCTACAGAGGTGGCTTGTGAGAAAACACCAGAAGCTGCCCCCATGTGAGATGGAGGCAGTCTCAGCTGGCTCCAAGATAGACACACTGCTGGCCAAAGCTGAGCCAGTCAGCGATATTGGTAGTGCCTCTGTGATAACACATTTAAGAAAGGGTAAAAAATGCTGCACAACAGCAGCTGGGAGTAAGGAGTGAGAAAATGTGAGAGAAACAACTCTGCAGGCACCAAGGTCAGTGAAGAAGGAGGGGGAGGATGTGCTCCTGGCACAGGAGCAGAGATTCCCCTGTAGCCTGTGGTGAAGACCATGGTGATGATGTAGGTTGTCCCCCTTGCAGCCCATGGAGAACCATGGTGGAGCAGATATTTACCCTACAGCTCGTGGAGGACTCCACAGCAGACCAGGTGGATATACCCTGAAGGAGGCTGCAGCTTGTGGAGAGGAAACCATGCAGGAGCAAGTTTTCTGGCAGGACCTGTGGCACTTGGGGGATCCATGCTGGAATGGTCTGTTCCTGAAGGACTGCACCCCATGGAAAGGACCCACATTGGAGAGGTTCATGAAAGACTGTATCCTGTGCGTGGGACCCCACGCTGGAGCAGGGAAAGAGTGAGAAAGAAGGAATGGCAGAGATGAAACATTATGAATTGTTTGCAACCCTCATTCCCCATCCCCTTGCACTGCTTGATGGTAGGAGGTAGAAGAGTTGGGAGTGGAGTTGAGTCTACAGAAGGGAGGGGTGGGGGAAGGTGTTTTTAGTTTTTTTTTATTTCTCATTATCCTACTCTGTTACAATGATTTGGTAACAAATTAAACTAATTTCCTCAAGTCGAGTCTGTTTTGCCTGTGACAGCAAGTGGTAAGTAATCTCACTCTCAACCCATGAGTTTTTCATTGCATTTTCTCCCCCTGTCCTGTTGATGGAGAAGTGCTAGAGAGGCTTGATGGGCAGTTGTTGGTCAGCCAAGGTCAACCCACCACATCACCTTTTGTCAGGCATGTGCTTTTTCACTTCCTGTAGCTCTACCAGCCTTGCTCTCACATACCCCTTGTGTTCATAGGTTTCTTTCCCCAGTGCTCAATCCTCCTTTCACTTTCCTTCTACTTCTTTTCCCCAGACCTCCCTGTATTTCACAGACCCATCACAGGGAGCAAATGCTGAAGTCTATATCTTCAGCTTCCCCATCGCATAGCGCGTGCAGAAAAGTCGCTGTCATACCAATGGCATGGGGTTAGGAAATGACAGTGGCCATGGTGAAAGGCACATGTACATTTCTCAGCCTGGCACCTTTAGAAACTTTTCCCTGGGCTTTATTTCCCCTCCTAAGACTGTGAAGCAGGGATGCTACGAGCATAATTGGTTAGTAATTTGTATCCATATTGCCTGACAGACAAATTTCTTTCCTTCAAAAAAAGGGCAAGCTCTAACCCTTGGAGAATCCAATGGGATCTTCATGGCCTCCCAGGGTTACATGCAGCCAATGATGGTCCCTTGCATGAAGATTAGTTATCATTTAAAAATTCCAGATATTTTAAAGTGTTTTTCCAATTGACAGGGATAATAGAATGGACACAGACACCAATAGGAAGGATGGTCTTATTTTACTATTAATACTGATGTAAAACAGAGGTAAAAGGATACATTTGGAAAAACAATAGGCTTATTACTCACTTGGCTTTAGCAACAAGTAAAAATAAGCAAGGTTATGCATCTAATCATTACTATATGAGAGAGAGAATAGTGATTGAGAAAGATACATCACTAATTGCCTAAATACTTTATTATCATCCAGAGTTTGCAATTGCTGGGGAGCCCCGTTTCGCAGCGAGGACTTGGAGAACCCTTACCAGCAATTGGGAAAATCCTATGCAGTGCGTCCACCCGTAGGTGAGGTCTACAGTTTGCCAAAAAAAGGAGTCCAGTTTTTACAGGCCCAAATTGACAAGTCCAAATGACTTGTTTACCTTTTTGTGTAGAAAACATCTGGTTTTGATGGCCCACTTCCCAACCACCTGGGGCCAGGGCTTGGCCAGAGCCCAGGCCACAGCTGGGAGGGTTTTGCCTAAAATATTCTACTAACAAGTCTCTAGGGATATCTGTTGGGAGGATTTCTTGATATATTTTACACAAGGTTATACAAACATCTCTATAACAGCCAGATTGGCATTAAGAACAACTAATATAACAGTTTTAATCATGTATTTTTAACTAAAGAACCTTGATGGTATTAATAACATCATGCTCAAGATTCATCTTGTAAGTCAACTCAGGCTTAGGCCTGCTGTTCAGGCCTTAGCATATCATATAGTGTTGTCCAGCTCTACTGGCAAGATCAATCAGAAGTAGTATCTGGAAAGATAAAGAGTTAATTTTAATTTGGAACAAGAAATGGGCAGGTGTGTCAGGGTGACAGACTTTTCAGTTGCTTTCATACATTTAAAAAATACTTCAGTTAGTATTTGAAGGGTGTCTTGGTTTGAAAGACAGGTGCCTGCTAAGAGAGGTGGAACCCTCCCTTAGAACAGAGAATGTGATCTCCCTTCCCTCCGAATTATTTTCATTTTGAAATCAAGGGCTTTCAGGCAAAGGTATGGGAAAAGGAGTAACAGTTCTTTACCAGTATCTATAGCAGAGTAAACAAGCAATAACAAGAATAACAACAACCGACAAAACCAGAAAACCTGTAGCAGATGACTCTTTGAGCTGTCGAGCACTTTCCCATGTGGTGTAATTACGGTCGAAAGCAGCAGGGGCGCTGTTGAGCTCCCAGCCGGGCAGGGCAGGTGCGATGACTGCCGAGCGGCTGCAGGTGGCGCTGTGGCGCAGGGTCAGGTCAGCCTCAGGCAGCTGGTGATGGCAGAGAGCTGAGAAGCAGGCAGGCAGGCAGGCAGGCAGCTCGGAGCGGTGAGCGGGGCGGCAGGGGCAGGGGCTGGCTCTCCCAAGCTAGCCAGTGACAGGGACTGTGCAGTCACGGCAAACGCCGTGGTCTTGTGCGGCGAAAGCGGGGCGGGGGGGCAGGGACAGCCAGACTCCCCCGCAGCTGCAGCAAAGCACAGCTGGGAAAACGTGCACTCCCAGTGGGAAAGAGGTTGAATCAAAGCTCACCCAGCCAGGAGGAGAGGGCAAAGCACAGTTGGATCTCCCGCAGTCGCAGCCAGAAGCAAAAGCAGCTCGCTTTCCTCCCGGTGTCCGATGGACGAGTGCCAGTCAAAAACGGCTGGCTGCCTCGTCCCTTTGCCTCACCTAGCACACCCTTTTGTCTCTTACAAAAGAATTGATGGCTCTAATCACCCAGATATTTGTTGCTTAGTAACAGGGATGGAGAAAAAATTCCAATGCCCCCAACCTCTGACAAAGGGGTAAAATTCTCTAGAGCAGTAGCTTGTAGTTTCTTGGTGCAAACAATTTACGTTACTGTTTTATATAGAGTTTGCTATATAAGTAAACATTTATTTGACACAATGGCTACAGCATATTACTTTATCAATATATCTGGTAAGCATTTTTAATTTCAACCATTTTACATTAAAAGATACTAAGAATGCGGCTAGGACATTTTCTCACAAGAATTAAATATGCATGTGTATTAAAATAAATACCTACAATTTTAAAAATAAAATTCATTTTCATTTTCAAGAAAATTTACTACCTAATTTAGCAAAATTTAGTGCCTTAAAGGTGACATGTGGTGTCACTTGTTAAAGAAAAATTACGTGAGTTTTTATGTATAGATGGACAATTCATTTACTTCTAAATATCACAGCAATGCCATATTCGCCACACAACCAACCCCAAATAAAATTTCATTGATTGGAAAGGTTTCTTGTTTATTCTTTTAAAACTCTAATAGCTAATGCCCATCCCCAAAGACAGTCATTCACCACAGGAAGTGTTCTAGATTTCATAAGATTTTCAAAGTCACCTACCTGCATCACCCCTTTTCCTCATTCCCACATGTGATTTGATTTGGGTTTTCACCTAATTGTAAGAAGAGGTCACCACACAACCAAAATCAACATAGGGATTTAGTAAATAAATATCACCTTCCCTTTCCACAAGATCCTGCACTGAATTTTCTTACAGAAATTTCCCTATATGTATAGTCTCATTAGGTAGTTGTAGGCAGCAATAGGATCTCACAGCTTTCTGTTTGTAAGGCAGGAAAAAACCCACAAAAACAGTTCTTTCAGCCTCTCCTCATATGTCATGTTCCAGCCCCCTAACCATCTTGGCAGCCTCTGTTGGACTCATTCAGATATGTCAATGTCTTTCTTACATTGGGGAGCCCCAAACTGTACACAGTACTCCAGATGTGGTCTCATCAGTGCTGGGTAGAGGGGAATAATCACCTCCCTCAACCTTCTGGCTACTCTCACCTTTCTAGCCAGTGGGTCCTCAGCGTGTCCTGTTGCATGGGGTTATTCCATTCCAGATGCAAGACTTTGAATTTGCCTTAGTCAATGTTTATGAGGTTCCTGTCAGCTCACATAGTCAGTTTATCAAGATCCTGTGAATAGCAGCCATGTCCTCCAGCATATCAACCACTCCTCCCAATTTGATGTCATCCACAAACTTGCCAAAGGTACATTCTACCCCATCATCCAGGTCCTTAATAAAGATATTTAATAGTATTGGCCCCAGTATCAACAACTGAGGAAAATCAGTAATGTGGCAGGATGTCCCCCCTCTCTCTCCCTCACAAATGGCTGGCATATGGAAAAGATAGCCCAGGCTGGGTCAAAAGGCCTGAAGCACAGAATAGACTCCACAACTCAGATAGTTATGAAGTAGGTATGTGTTTATTCCAGCTGGGGTGCATGGGGGGTAGCCCCTCCAAAAGCATGCACACCCTCAGCAGCACTTCACTAGGTTTATATTAGGTTACAGATTACATATGCATAAAGTTAGACAAAGCCTCTATACATATTCATTATCTATCCCCACTTCGTATTATAATGAGTTCAAAGTTCATTTAAATATGCTCACGCAAGCGCAGTGTCCCAGATTAATTGTGGGCAAGGGTCCCAAATGATTGATTACTACATGATCCATACTCTTCATCACGATGAACTGTTCACCCTGTTCCCTTGCGCATGCTCCCTTGGTTCTTGGTCCAAGTCCAAGCCTGAGAGCCAACTTGTACCGGTCCTGGGGTCCAAGGGCGGGATGGTCGGTTACACTTGGTGGTTTCTCTCATTTATTTGGCTCTCTTCTCTCCATCCTCCCCGATACCAGGTAGGCACAAATTCATTAAGGGAATAATAAATGGTTTACAGCAGGCAAATCTTAGTAAATCATTATCCAATCTCTGACTCTCTAAATCAGTTCAAAAATATTATTATTACTATTATCCAGCTTCTAGTTCTTTTACATTAGTAATTTCTATTTTACCCTAAATCAGGCCCAGCAAGGGGTCATCTCTTGGTGCCCGAGAGTGTGGAGCCCCACCCAAGAATAAACATCTTGGTATGGGGAACAAATGTGAAGAGATGAAAGAAGATAAACATTAGTGTCCAAAAGACACGGTTTTTACACTGTAAAAGACATGAATTATCACAGAGGTAGAAGCCTCCTACACACACCCTGGAAATGTGCAGGACTTCTCCCCAGAGTTTGGACACAGATTCCGCGGTTACTTTCCTGGGAATTGAGGGAAAAGATTCCAATGTGTGCTCCATCAACCATTGGATTGCTAAGAATACATTGAATCCTAAGTTATACTATTTCTTGCTAGCTGTAATAATAGGTACCTTTATCACACGCTGCATTTTATCTACTAGTAGTTTCTTTTATTCCTGTGTAGTAGATAGTCTGCCCCAAGTCTTATGTATGTTAGTGTCTAATAAATTATAATTAATTTTGTATTAGACCTAATTGGCTGTTATTAAAGAACTTGCAAACAAGTCTGGGTCTTGGGGTGCTGGCCGCCCCAATAAGGGTACTGCCTGCTGCCAAGGCCTGGGCAAAAGGCAGAGACTTATCTAAAGCTCCCATCTTCATTTGTAACAAGTAACTAGCTACCAGTAGGACTTTTTACACTCAATCACAAATCCTTAAGCCCAACAGTTCATGCAATTATGCATTCATTTTATAGCCCACCTATCTAAACCATCTCTCTCCAGATTATCTGTATAGATACTATAGGAGACAGTGTCAAAGGCTTATCCTTAAGTCAAGGTAAACTACATTCACTCTTCACCCTGTGTCCCCAGAGCCAGTCATCCCATCATAGAAAGCTGTTGGGTTTGTCAGACATTTGCCCTTGTTAAAGCCATGCTGGCTGTTTCAAATCACCTTTTCTTGTTTATGTGCCTGGACATGACTTTGAGGTGGTGAAACACTGGAACAGGTTGTCCAGAGAGGTGGTAGAGGCCTCCTCCCTAAAAATATTCAAGGTCAGGTTGGATGGGGTTCTGAGCAACCTGATCTAGTTGAAGATGTCCCTGCTCATTGCAGGGGCTTGGACTAGATGACCTTTAAAGAAAGGTTCCTTCCATCCCAAACTATTCTATGATTACCTCCATAACCCTCCTGGGCAAAGGAGGTAAGGCTGACCTAGCTGCAGTTCCACGGACCCTCCCTCGTGCTGTTATTGAAGATGAGTGTGATAGTCACCTTTCTCCAATCTTCCCCCAAATGTCATGACTTTTAAAGCTGATAGAGAGCTGCCTTACAATGACACTGGCCAGCTCTTTCGGCACCCTTGGATGCATCCCATCTGGTCCCACGAGCTTGTCTATATCTAAGTACGTTAAGTGTTTCCTAACTTGATATTCCTCTACTATAGACAGTGCTTCTCTCTCATAGACTCTGACACTAGGCTCAGGGATCTGAAAGGCCTCAGGGCAAATCTTAACAGTGAAAACAGACAATGAAAGGCATTGAGTACCTCTGCCTTTTGCTATGAGTGGAGACAGAGGGTTGATAGATCTTTGCCGGTTGCCTAGGCTTGTGACAACTGGCAGTTAACCTATTTAGAGCAACCAGCACCCCCTAAACCCAGTCTCATTTGCAAGTTTGATGTATCAGGGTCCGGGAGGGCTGCACAGGGCGGTTCCCACCCAGACCGGGGTCTCTGGTCCGTGTAATCCCACCGGATCTGGTGCGCCCGGCCCCTGAGGTTCCGCAGCATGGCGGGGGTCTCCAAACCACATCAATTCAGCAGGAATATAGTGATACAAAGGAAGAACTGGACTCCATCTCTGTTCTGGCAGAGAGGTTTATTTGAGGTAACAGGGAAAAGGGAGTTGCAGGGGAGGAGAAGGGGGGAGGAATGGCCGGGATAGGATAAGGGCTGCCAGCCCAGAGATGCAAGACCTCGAACTGATCCACACATCGACTTATAAAGGGAAAGGAAGGGGAGGGACTGTCTCCCCTAGAGCCAGTCCCGGGGAGTCTGAAGGGAAGACAGGCATAGGGAACCCACCAATAGATTTTGGGTACAGCAGAATGCATATTTCAAAATGAACCAATGGTACACCGAGCAGGGAAACAAAGAGAGCACATGGAATCCTAAAACCCCACATTGCTACACAAGTTCTTTTAATGACAGCCAATTAGGTCTAATAGAAAATGGGTTACTGTTTATTAGACACAAGAGATAACAGAACAAGGAGCCAAAACCCATATATACTACACAATATAGGAAAACTAATTATAGCTAAGCAAATTATATATTGCCCAAAATGGGAAAACTACTAATAGCTAAGAATGCAGTGTGCAAAAGGTACCTATTATTGTTGTTATTATTGCTAGCAAAGAAGAATACAATTTAGAAAACCAATTACCTTACCAAAATCCAATTTTGGTGCTGGGATACATCAGAATCTTCCCCCAGTCCTGCAAGAAGTTACCACAGAGATGCATCCAGACTCTGGGGAGAGGCTTTTCTCATGCTCCAGTGTCCATGTAGAAAAGCTTCTACCTTTGTGGAAACCCGTGAGATTTTTATAGGATAAAAGTGTGCCTTGCTTGGTCAGCAAGTATAGTTTTGTTTCTCTTTTCACATCCTCTCTTCATTCTAAAATATGAATTAAGGTTAGAGGTCTTAGACTTTTGGGCACTAAGAGATAACCCCTGTCAGGCTGTTGACCCAACTGAAGTTATCTATCTTCTGCCATAGAGCAGAAAGAGGAAAGGGGAGGGGGGGGAATGTCCTGCCACACCTTTTAATGTCCTTGGTCACTGGGTCCCTTGACCTGTTGAACTGTGGGCCCACAGTTCCTTTATCTTGTCTTTGGTTACTCATATACCTGAAGAAGCCCTTCTTGTTGCCCTTCATATCCCTCACTGATTCCAATTCCAGCTGAGCTTTGTCTGTCCAAATTCTGTCCCTGCACACTTGGGCCATGTCTTTATATTCCAACTATGCGGTCCATTCCCATTTTCAACTTCTGCATACTTCCCATTTTATGCTTGACCCCAGTCAGGAGTTCTGTGATCATCCATGCTGTCCTTCCTTCAAGGCTGCTCAATTTTACACACAGTGGAATGGGCTGTTCTTGTGCTTTGAAAATGTAGTCCTTGAAGGTCACCCCATTCTCCTGGGCTGCTTTGTACTTCAGCTGTTGCATGCTGCGGGGAGAATCCGTTGCCACCGCCGGAGCCCAGCTGTGTACTGCTCTGTCAGAGACTGAAATAGTTCATGCCTCAAACATTGATATAAAGTTTTGCTCATTATAACAAAAACCATATAAAGATGCTACAATCAAAGAAACCTCCCTGAAGATACCTGACTGGGACTTTGGACTGAGTCAAACTGCTGGGATTAGATAAAGGGAAATCCTATTGTTCATCATTTCAGGCTGAGGGAAAGGTATGCATACACAAAGGCCAAAGCCACTAGCTGCACTAAGGATCATCCCTGGCTGAGTTTGGGGTGGGGGCAGAGCACAGCTCACAGAAGCCAAGTTGACACAAACTGGCCCAGCTGTGGAACCCCCAACCCCACAGGCCACATCCACGGGACTTTCACGTGAGAGGCAGCTGAGGGGGAGTCACAACCCATCACAGACCCCCCCAGAGTGCTAGGCCTGGCACCACAGGAGTGCAAGTGATGCAAGCAGAGTCTGCTGCAAGAGACTGCCCCTCCCCTGGGTGGACATGCCTGGACATTGCCCCTGGCCTGAGTGTATATTAACCCATGGCATCCTGTGCTTTTGGGGGGACCACCACCACCAAGAAGACCGGCTGGAGAGGATCAACGCAACATCGTTGGGATCCACGGATGGTGATATTTTCTCTTTCCCTCTTTCTGTCCCCCCCACCTCTTTTCCTACTTCTCTTTTTCTCTCTTTTCTTCCCTCTCTCTCTCATATTTTCTATCGGGTGGAACCCATACTATTGACTGGCATATGGTCTCGTTTGTACCTTAATTCGGGCAGAGGTATTTCCAAAGAACTTTAATAATTAGATCATAACATGCTCCTTCCTTACTGTGGGTGAGCCTTTGCTCATAAGAGCAGCTGTTGAACTGGAACCTTATTAACATCTGATTTGACTGGAAAGGACCTTCACCATCCACTCAGGTGCCTCAGGGGAAAAACTCGAGATCCCAACCCTCTCCCCCTTCCCGGAGGGCACGTCTCCCCAGCTGCATGCAGCAGCTGCTACAGAGAAGCCTGGCTGCCGCTGACCAGCCACTGCTGTTTTCTGCCACTGCATCGGGCATTTTTGCTACACTCTAACCCAACATCCCGTGTCCATCTGACTCCCCACGGCCCCTGCTAAGGCTGCAGAGTTCTGTTATATTTTGTTTGCCACGTTGGGGGTGTGCCTGCCTTTGCCGTTCCAGCCACCACTCTAAAGTCCCTGATATAGCCCATTTTGCCATCCAGCCCGCCCACCATTACTGCATGAGGAAAAGGCGGCTGAACTCGTGCCACAGCGCCCTCTGAAGCTGCGAGGGGATCATTGTACCTGCTCTGCCTGGCTGGGAGCCCAACAGCACCCCTGCTGGCTGTGACGGTAACTACAGCAAAGGGGAAAGCACTTTGACAGCTGAGATAAGGCTGTTACTGGGTTTCTGGTTTTGTTTGTTGTTACTACCATTGTTGTTCTTTGTTTGCCTTGTTATACATACTAGTAAATAACTGTTATTCCTTTTCCCATATCTTTGCCTGAAAGCCCCCTAATTTCAAAGTTATAAGAATTCAGAGGAAAGGGGATCATATTTTTCATTCCAAGGGAGGCTCCCACCTTCCTTGGCAGATGCCTGTCTTTCAAACCAAGACAACTGGACACCCCCTCTGAGTGAAAGCAAACTATGGCCTGCATTCTGTTGCCAAAGGGATTGAGAAAAACACATTAGCAATACCAATTGTGGCACCACTGGTCTGCCTTTTAACTTCACCCTATATTGAAGTTCCAACATGTCCGGCACAGCAGCACTCAGAGGTGGTGTGACTTCATTTGGGCCACAATAGTCTCTTGTCAGCCTCCATTATCCATTAAACTTTCATAGGGGCCATATGGGGCTGTTAAAGGGTGAGTGGGTCCTGCTGATCACTCCTTGGCTCTCCAGGTGAAAAAATAGTTTATAGATGGGAATTACAAAGTCTCAATTGGTGTGATACTGCTTTCAGTGCACTGTTGTGGTAGCAATTGGCACCTGCTGTTCTTCAAACTTCAGCAACCCCACAACAAAAGGGTTATCTGAGAGACCAGGCAAGGTGGAAAACTGCTTAATTTTTCTGTCTCCAGGGCAGCTATACCAAAAGCCCACTGATACCCTTTTGGAGCCTTGAAATATCATCTCCTGAGACAGTCTATGCCAAGGATGCATGAAGCCTTTGGTCCAGTCACAATAGGGTGTGTCCTAGGTTACAATATAGATGTATTCAGTATTCTATTACCACAAGCTGTGGACCATTAGCTGTTGTCTCCTGCTATGACTCACCCCGGATAACAGACAATGGGCCATCAAGAAACCACTGCAGGACTCATGGACTTATCCTATTGTGAGATGCTCCGCCCAGGAGGGAGGAGCCAAGCATTCCCACCTGGCCTTGGAACTGCCCAAGTTAGCCCTGTCTATTGGGCTCCCAGAGGACAAGAGCTACCACTGGATCTTCAGCTGGAGACCAGACCTTCCATAGGATCACGGCTTCAACTGAACTACTTCATTTGGACTGCTACCACCACCCTAATGGGGTGTCAGGTTGTATCTGACTTTGTCAGTGCTTTTCCTTCTATTATTGCACTTATTTTATTTAATTATCCTATTAAATTTTAATCCTGACTTGTGATCTCCCACTAGTTTGTTTGCAAACTAATACAGGTGCTTTTGTAACTCATTTCCAGTCAGGCTCACATCAGCCTCCATTAGAGTCAGCTGTTGGGATCTCCCTGTCAGTCCAGAAATACAAATGGATTCTGTCCCTACATAGCTTGATGGCATTAGGGTACACTGTGCACCATTGTCTACTAAAGCCTTGTACTCCTGTGGGGCTGTTGTGCCAGGCCATTGAGCCCACACAGTCCAGTTAACCTGGTTATCCCTCTCCACCTGGCTTGTGGCAGGGCCCCTCTAATACTGATAACAAGGTTCCCTGCTAACATCCTATAGTAATGGACTAGAACTTTTCTCCATAGAGTAAGTAGCATGATCAGACCTTCCATTCTGCTTGGAAAACTGCCCACTGGAGACTGGAACAGCAATAACTGTCCTGAAAAAAACACATTTGTGGTTGTTTTCCCTGCAATTCCCACACCCGTGCATCTAGGATTGAGGTAGGTTGTCCATCCCACTTCCTCATATCCCTCTGTGCTCCCACAGGTAAAACCACAGGGTACCCCATGGTGTGTACCTTCTATATCCTCTCTCTTGAGTAAGAGGATACCTGCTGTCAATTGTTGAGATACAGGCCCATACAAGAAGGTAGTAGGACATATTCTCTCTGAATTGCTGGAACTGGAGTAAGTTTGTCTGTCAGTTTATCTGACAGCTTCTCCACAGCCGCAATGACGGAGGAAGGAATACTGTCTTCATATTTGCGGAGTTGCCAAATTGCATCACATACTGTTGGTGGTGCATCATTTTTCCAAAGTAATGTTGCCATTGGTGCACTCTGTATATATTTCCACCACATGGTGTAGCAGGGCATTTTACTTCCCACAAAAGCTTATCTATTGTTTATTAACTGGTCATATAACTCAAACAGGACAAGATGTTGTATTGGTTTGAAAACAAACCAGTGGGAGATCACAAGTCAAGATTGAAATTAAAAATAAGTGAAATAATACAAGGAAAAGCACTGACAAAGTCAGATACAACCTGACACCCTGTTAGGGTGGTAGTAGCAGTCCAACTGAAGTAGTCCAGTTGAAGCGGTGATCCTGTGAAGGTCTGGTCTCCAGCTGAAGGTCCAGTGGTAGCTCTTGTCCTCTGGGAACCCAGTAGACAGGGCTAGCTCAGGCAGCTCCAAGGCCAGGTTATATCCAGGTGAGAACACCTGGCTCCTCCCTCCTGGGCAGAGCATCCCACAATGGGATGAGATAAGTCCATGAGTCATGCAGTGGGTCCCTGATGGCCCATTGTCTGTCAAATGGGGTGGGTCATTAGCAGGTGATAGCCGCTAACGGCCCACAGCTGGTGGTAATAGAATACTTAAATACATCTATATTGCAACCTAGGACATTATCTACCCCTTATTCTATTACCATCTACAGAGTTCTCACTTAAGATAAGGTCTCCTTGTGGTACACAACAGGTTTCCCCATCTGCCTGCATCACCCACCAAGTATAACCAGGTTCTTGGGCAAAAACAACCCCACGGATGGGCTTGCCTTTGCCTGAGGTGGGACTAATCCAAACAGTCTTTCCTAAAAAGCCTCTTATGTGTACCACAGGGACTTTATCTCCGTCCACTGTGTGCAAAGGTTTGGACTGGGCAGGACCGGCTCGATTGATAGAACCTCTTGTGTTAACCATCCAGGTGGCCTTTGCTAAGTTCAGTTCCCAATTTTTGAAGGTTCCCCCGCCAAGTGCCTTCAAAGTTGTCTTAAGTAGTCCGTTGCACCGTTCAACTTTCCCGGCAGCTGGTACATGATAGGGGATATGGTATATCCATTCAATTCCGTGTTCTCTAGCCCAGGTGCTTATGAGGCCATTCTTGAAATGGGTTCCATTGTCAGACTCGATTCTCTCAGGGGTACCATGTCTCCACAGAACTTGCTTTTCCAGGCCCAAGATGGTGTTCCAGGCAGTAGCATGAGGCACAGGGTAGGTCTCTAACCATCCCGTGGTTGCTTCCACCATGGTCAGCACGTAGCGCTTTCCTTGGCGGGTTTGGGGAAGGGTGATGTAGTCAACTTGCCATACTTCCCCATACCTGTACTTTGACCATCGTCCACCATACCACAGAGGCTTCACCCGCTTGGCCTGTTTGATTGCAGCACAAGTCTCACAGCTGTGGATGACCTGTGAGATGTTGTCCATGGTAGAGTCTACCCCTCGGTCACGAGCCCATCTGTACGTCGCATCTCTCCCTTGATGACCAGAGGCATCATAGGCCCACCCGAGCGAGAAATAATTCTCCTTTGTGCTGCCAGTCCAGATCCACCTGTGACACTTTCACCTTGGCAGCTCGGTCCACTTGCTCGTTGTTACGATGCTCTTCATTAGTCCGACTCTTAGGTACATGTACATCCACGTGTCGAACTTTCACAGTCAGCTTTTCTGCCCCGGCGGCGATGTCCTGCCAAATCTCAGCGGCCCAGATGGGTTTTCCTCTGCGCTGCCAGTTGGCCTTTCTCCAGCGATCTAACCATCCCCACAGTGCATTGGCTACCATCCAAGAGTTGGTGTAGAGATAGAGCCTTGGCCATTTCTCTCGTTCGGCAATATCCAAAGCCAGTTGGACGGCTTTAAGCTCTGCGACCTGACTCGATCCACCTTGCCCCTCGGTAGCCTGTGCAACTTGTCGTGTGGGGCTCCATACTGCAGCTTTTCATTTCCAATCTGCACCTACAATTCGGCAGGAACCATCGGTGAAGAGGGCGTAGCGTCTTTCACTCTCCGGCAGCTCATTATACGGGGGTGCTTCCTCGGCACGTGTTACTTGCTCCTCTGCTTCTTCTGAAGATAATTTAAAAGTCTCACCTTCAGGCCAGTTTGTTATAATTTCCAGAATCCCAGGGCGATTCGGGTTTCCAGTACGGGCACGCTGTGTGATGAGGGCAATCCATTTGCTCCACGTGGCGTCAGTGGCATGGTGGGTAGAGGGAACCCTTCCCTTGAACATCCACCCCAGCACCGGTAGTCGGGGTGCCAGGAGAAGTTGAGCTTCTGTGCCGATCACCTCTGAGGCGGCTTGGACTCCTTCGTAAGCTGCCAAGATTTCTTTCTCGGTGGGAGTGTAGTTGACTTCAGACCCTCTGTAACTTCGACTCCAGAATCCCAGTGGTCGGCCTCGGGTCTCACCAGGCACCTTCTGCCAAAGGCTCCAGGACAGACCATGGCTCCCAGCTGCAGAGTAAAGCACATTCTTTACTTCTGGTCCTGTCCTGACTGGGCCAAGGGCTACGGCATGAGCGATCTCCTGTTTGATCTGGGTGAAGGCTTGCTGCTGTTCAGGGCCCCAGTGGAAATCATTCTTTTTGCAGGTTATGAGGTAGAGAGGACTCGCAATCTGGCTGTACTCAGGGATGTACATTCTCCAAAAGCCTATGGCGCCTAGGAAAGCTTGCGTCTCCTTGTTGGTTGGTGGAGACATCGCGGTCATCTTATTGATGACCTCAGAAGGAATCTGACGCCGTCCGTCTTGCCACTTTACTCCCAGGAACTGGATCTCTTTGGCAGGCCCCTTGACTTTGCTCTTCTTGATGGCGAAACCGGCTTCCAGGAGAATTCTGATGATTTTCTCTCCTTTCCCAAATACTTCCGTTGCTGTGTCCCCCCACACAATGATGTCATCAATATACTGCAAATGTTCTGGAGCCTCACCCTTTTCCAGTGCAGCCTGGATCAGTCCATGGCAGATGCTGGGACTATGCTTCCACCCCTGGGGCAGTCGATTCCATGTGTACTGCACACCTCTCCAGGTGAAAGCAAACTGAGGCCTGCACTCTGTTGCCAGAGGAATGGAGAAAAAGGCATTGGCAATATCGATGGTTGCATACCACTTTGCTGCCTTGGATTCCAGCTCGTACTGAAGTTCCAACATGTCCGGTACAGCAGCACTCAGTGGTGGCGTGACTTCATTCAGGCCATGGTAATCCACTGTCAGTCTCCATTCTTCACTGGACTTACGCACTGGCCATATAGGGCTGTTAAAGGGTGAGTGGGCCTTGCTGACCACCCCTTGGCTCTCCAGTTCCCGAATCATCTTATGGATGGGGGCCACAGAGTCCCTGTCGGTGCAGTATTGCCGGCGGTGCACTGTTGCTGTACCAATTGGTACCCGCTGTTCTTCAATTCTCAGTAGTCCTACAGCAGATGGGTCATCTGAGAGACCAGGCAGGGTATTCAGTTGTCTTATATCTTCTCTCTCTACGGCTGCTATCCCAAAAGCCCAGCGATGTCCCTTTGGGTCTTTGAAATATCCACTCCTGAGATAGTCTATACCGAGGATGCGTGGGGCCTCTGGACCAGTCACAATGGGGTGTTTCTGCCACTCGTTCCCAGTTAAACTCACTTCAGCTTCCAGTACAGTCAGCTGCTGGGATCCTCCTGTCACCCCCGAAATAGAAATGGATTCAGTCCCCACATACCTGGAGGGCATCAGGGTGCACTGAGCGCCGGTATCAACCAAAGCCGTATATCTTTGTGGGTCAGACGTGCCAGGCCATCGGATCCACACAGTCCAATAGATCCGGTTATCCCTTTCCTCTGCCTGGCTAGAGGCAGGGCCCCTCTAATCCTGGTTGTGGTGCACGATGCTCTCCTCCTGTAAACGTGTTCCTGAGGTCCCTTCAAGAGGATCAGTCATATTATCATTTCCATTCTGTCTGGGGTTCTGTCCACAAGAGACTGGGGCAGTGTTGAACCTAGATGAGCCTCCTGAAGTGGATGTTTCTCTTTTCAATTTGCGTACCCGGGTTGCTAAGGAGGAGGTGGGTTTCCTATCCCACTTTCTCATGTCTTCCCCATGCTCCTGTAGGAAAAACCAGAGGTCACGTCGCGGAGTTTGTCTTCCTTCCCTGGCTGGGGGACATCTGCTCCTGATGGCAGAGACTCTGGTTGGTTTCGGTGTGGCATGGAAAATTCCTTCTTTGAGCTCTTTCCTTAGTTTCTGGTGGCTCTCTTCAATCAAACTCCGGACTTGCTCGGCCAGGTTTGTTTCCACCGATGAGACATGGGTGCGTAGTGGAATGGCGACAGTGTCCTCGTAAATTCTCAGTTTGTTGGCTAACACGCCCACCTTGTCTTCGCCTTCCCTCCACTGCAGTGTTGCCAGGTAACGAGAGTATATCTCTGGTCCGAGCCGCGCGAATCTTAGCCACATTTGTGAAGTGCACTGGACATTATCTGGGCTCTTAAGGAATCTCTCGTTTTCCGAGAAAATGATCTCTAGCACGGCGAATTCCCTCAGGCATCGGATACCTTGTTCGATTGTGTTCCATTTTCTTTGATGCATCTGGAGGTCTTCTTTGCAGAGGTATCTGTCCCGTACACTCGCCAGCAATCGCCGTCAGAGGCTGAGAGTTTCCTGGGTTCTCCCAGTCCCCTGGTCAATAACCACATCCTGGGACAGGGATCCCAGTTGCCTGGCCTCACTTCCGTCCAGAATGGTGTCATTAGCTGCAGCGTCCCAGATGCGGAGCAGCCAGGTCAGGATGGACTCATTCGCCTGCCGGGTGAATTCCCTCCGTAGGTCACGCAGCTCCCCCAGGGATAGAGAGCGAGTGATGATCTCCGGCTCCATTTCTTCTGCTGGGTGCGATGGTCCTGCCACATCCTCATCAGTTGCCATGCGGACTGATTTGCTCTTTGATTTCTTCTTCTGGACGGGGGCAACTGCTACCAGCTTCGGCTGTTCTGATTTGGTGATGGTCTGTGTTGAGACGTCAACTGCTCTTTTGGTTCTTTTCCTCTTGCCTGCTGACTTGCTTTGTTTCTCCTCCTCAAGAAGATAAAGTATTGTTCTGTTCTTCAGCAAGAGGTACACGCTGCTGGTCAAAGAAAACAGAACTGACAAAAAGATTATGCCATCCCTAGCATCCAGAGAGAACTCAATATTGTCAAAAACGGCTGTGCCTGACCTGAAATGCTGGAAGAAACCACTCTCTCCTCCTAGCCCCAGAGGGTGGGTGTGATTGCTGAGGAGGTCCTAATGTAGTGGCTCAGATTAGGCCAGGTGGACAAAACTGAGTATATGTTCCAAATGGCATTCATCACCTCACAGGTTATCATACAATAGGCATAATAAACCAATAAAGCAATTCTCATGCAATTCCCTGGTCGCAACAGGAGCAATACAATGGGCAGATAGTTTCCCATATGAGGAAAAATATAGAGAGCGAGATACAGTACCCATATAGATAAGCTGAGTATCATGGTGATAGGATTTCTGAGTTTCCCCAGGTCATGCCCCACATTGGGCGCCAAAATATGTATTGGTTTGAAAACAAACCAGTGGGAGATCACAAGTCAAGATTGAAATTAAAAATAAGTGAAATAATACAAGGAAAAGCACTGACAAAGTCAGATACAACCTGACACCCTGTTAGGGTGGTAGTAGCAGTCCAACTGAAGTAGTTCAGTTGAAGCGGTGATCCTGTGAAGGTCTGGTCTTCAGCTGAAGGTCCAGTGGTAGCTCTTGTCCTCTGGGAGCCCAGTAGACAGGGCTAGCTCAGGCAGCTCCAAGGCCAGGTTATATCCAGGTGGGAACACCTGGCTCCTCCCTCCTGGGCAGAGCATCCCACAATGGGATGAGATAAGTCTATGAGTCATGCGGTGGGTCCCTGATGGCCCATTGTCTGTCATCCGGGTGGGTCATTAGCAGCTGATAACAGCTAAAGGCCCACAGCTGGTGGTAATAGAATACTTAAATACATCTATATTGCAACCTAGGACAGATGTCTTGTAGTGAGTTATTCTGGCACCATGGGGTTAACACTGTTCTGGCATCTCCCAACTGCTAATAGATATCTTACTGTCGAAGTGAGATCTGACAAGATAAGCTGAATTTCTGACTGACAGCCATTCACTTTACAACTATAAAAGCCACAACAAACTTTCACAAAGCAGAAATATTCTATACATTTTCCTGGAAATGTGTGGAGTTTCTCCTGTGAGTATGGACACCTATATCACAGTATCTCCCCAGGGGTTAAGTGAAGAAACCTGTGTACATTATTATTGTTTTGGTGGTAAGTTACATTTGACTCCTAATCAATATTATTTCTTTTGCTTGCTTTAATATAGATACCTTGATATAGTGCACTGTTTTATGTTATCCTATAATCTACTGGTAGTTCTTTTAGTTTTGTACTGTGTAGTAAATAATTCTGATTAAGATATTTCATCTATTATCTTTTGTCTGTTTAATAAAGAATTCATTTTTATATCAATATATATGATATGCTATCAGTAAGAACTTAAGGGTCAAAGTGATTCCTTAAATTTAAACTGTTGCCAAAATCTGAGGCTAAGGAAGGATTTATCTTCATTTAAACCTCTTTCAGTGAAGCAGTTTAAATACACAAAGGAGTTCTTTCTGACCCTCAGACTTAGTGGCAGAGTTTCTTTAGTAAACTTTGTCTGAAGCTCTCACTCTCCCTGTGACACATGGGTCATTGACATAAGACATCATCTGGATGTGTGGGGAGCTATGCATTGTCTGGGTCAAAATATATCATTTCTCAAATGGCTAATTCCCTCAGGTATTGAATACCTTTCTCTATTGCAGTCCATTTGTCTAAGTTACATGGAATATCATCTTTATAGGGATACCTTTCCCTCACACTTGAGAAGATTCGCCTCCTGAGACTAAGGACTTGTGTCTTTTTTCCCATTGCTTTGTCAATGCCTGGTTCCTTAGCAAGTGATCTCAGCTGCCTAGCTTCCTTACCCTCTAATTCCACACTGTTGGCTTCATTGTCCCAGCACCACAGCAGCCAGGCAGTAATACGCTGTCCTGGTTCCAGCCCAGATCAGCAGGAGGCGGTGTGGCCAAGACATTGTGTAATTCGATACCACAATATGTCATTGCCAGAGCAGTGTCCTGGTCTGACCCTGGCCAAATGCCAAGCACCCATGAAAGCTGCTCATTCACCCTCCCCTTCTACAGCTGGGCAGGGGAAACAAAAGGTTCATGAGTTGAGATAAGGACCGGGAGAAAACACTCCAAGGGCAAAACAGGCTCAACTTAGAGTTACAAAGTGAATTTATTACTAACAAAATCAGAGGAGGATAATGAGAAGTAAAAATAAGCCCTTAAAAACATCTTCCTTCCCCCTTCCTTCCCAGCGACAGCGCAGGGAGACGGGGGAGGGGGGTTTTGGTCAGTTTGTCACCCAAGGTTTTCTTCCGCTGCTCAGGGAGAGGAGTCCTTCCCCTGCTATGCTATGGGGTCCCTTCCCACGGGAGACAGTTCTCCGTGAACTTCTCCAGCATGGCCCAATCTCACAAGCAGCAGTCCTCCCAAAACTGATGCAACGTGAGTTCCTCTCACAGGCAGACAATCCTCCCAAAACTGCTGCAGTGTGGGTCACTCTTCCATGGGGTGCAGTTCTCCAAGGACAGGCTGCTCCAGCCTGGAAGCACGGGCCCCCTCCCTCCACTGGGTCTCCCACTGGATCACAGCCTCCTCCAGGCATCCACCCACTCTGGTGTGGGCACCTCCCCCATGGGCTGCAGGTGGATCGCTGCATCCCCCGTGGACCTCCATGGATTGCAGGGGGACAGCCTGCTTCACCATGGTCATCACCACGGTCTGCAGAGGAATATCGGCTCCAGTGCCTGTAGCACCTACTCCCCCTCCTTCTTCACTGACCTTGGTGTCTCCATGTTGTTTTCCCTCACATGTTATCACCTCCTCATCTTCTCTAGCTGGAATTAAAACTGCGCCCCTACTTTTGTTTTGATTTCTTCTTAAATATGTTATCACAGAGGTGTTACAACCATCTCTAATTGGCTCAACCTTGGCCAGCAGCATGTCAGAGATGTCAGAGCCATCAGGGATTGGCTCTGTCGGACATGGTGGAAGCTTCTAGCATCTTCTCACAGAAGCCACCTCTGTGGCCCCCCTGCTACCAAAAACCAGGCCATGCAAAACCAACACAGGCAGGGAAAAGGTACTTTCTTTTTCTTGCTTTTGCGAAGGAGGAGGGTCCCTTTCCACTAGAACAAAGTGTGGCAGAATGGGAAACCCTTCAGTTATTGTTCATTGTCTCGGGGTCTGTGGTGAGCATTTTTGCATGCAAATCATTCTCTCTTTTTGCATAGTTTTGTTGTTAATATTGTTGCTGTTACTGTTTGTTTTCTTATTTAGTTGCTATTTCCAGTAAACTGTTCTTATCTCAACCTGTGATCTTTACCTTTTGTACCTCCAATTCTCCTCTTCAGGCTGCCACAGGGAAGGGGGGACCAGGGAGTGACCGAGCAGAGCATGGTTTGGAGTGTTTCAGTGGGAATACTAAATTGGGGAATACCACTCCTAAACCATGACAACCTGGCATCTAGTCAAGGTTAACCCACCACAGGGGGACACCTGACAAATGCTGGGCACACAATATGGATGGGTGCAAGAAAGTCAGGAGATTGCTGGAGGGTGTTAATGATAATTTCTCGATGTGACTGATGAACTGTTTAGGGTAGGTGCTGAGCTTGACCTGTTACTTAAAAAGAAAGAAGAATTAGCTGACAACGTAAAGGTCAAAAACCTTGATTGCAGTGACCATGAGATGGTGGAGTTTAAGGTCCTGAGAAAAGTGAGCAAAATGAATAGTAGGCTTAAAACCCTGGACATTGGGAGAGCAGTGTAAGGCCCCAAAAACTTGCTTGACAAGCCTCATAAAAGGGCTTACTTTTTTATGTATTGAGTTAGACGCATGGGAGAAATACCAACAAAATATTTTCAAGAGGTCAAAACGACAAAAAACTTTGCTGGCAACTTCAGAAAATCAGAGAACTTTGGCAAATGGTTTAGAGCAGCATTCAATCAACATAAAACATTTCACAAAACCTTAACTTAGCCCATTCAACTTAGCAAATTCCAAGCCTGTCCGATTTTAAGTTACACAAAACTCCAAGAAGAGGGAATTAGAAGGAGAAAAAAAGAGAAAGAGAGAAAATATATAGAAAAGAACAAATATATCTACCACTCCTCAGATCCAATGGTGTCTCAGCTGATATAGATGCCTTATCAAGCTGGAGAAAATGAGGCAGGTACAGCAGTAAAGGGAAAAAGGGTTTACTTTGGTTTTAATAGGATCCTAGGTGCACACTTGTCAAAGGTGAAAACACGCTGAGAGCACCCCCGTGTAGAACACATATACAATTTTATGGACCTCGCAAATTAGCATATCTACCTAAAATCCCCCAATAAGAAACTTAACAAATGAAGTAATTGTCCCCCTATTCTAATTATCCCCCCTCCCCCCCCCCCCATAAGACTACAGCCTAGTTTACAAAAACATGTTCCAGAGAGGAGGCTCCATCCAAGGTTGGAGCCTCTAGTTTTGAGATAGTTATGCATGTTTCATCTTCCCCCCTGGAGAACCCCCAAACTAAGCTAAATATTGGGGTACAAGAGTTATAAACATGTGGGGCTAAGGTAAAAGGAGTGTTTGTGAAGGGTACAAGGAGAGGGAAAGGGTATAAAAATTGTATTAAAAGGGTATATAAAGAAAGGACAAAAATAATCAGGCATCATTTCTCCCTTTTTTTTAGAGACTAACAAGACTTGTCTGTCGCTGTTGGACCACTAGCGGAGTGAAGAGTCAAGAGCTTTTTCAGGTGATTAAAGGATTCTGAATTTATTATTTATTTTAACAATTTGTATAGACATCATTGGGTCGTTCAGATTGGGCCAATTCAAAACCTCCCCCCAGGCCGGTTGGCCAGGCTTGAACCACCTATCTCCAAAGACCGTTTTAATAACACAAAAACTTTATGATTATTTATAAAACATAGAAAGAAGAAGAGAAAAGTTCCCATGGGAAAGAATCTGTGTTGCCACAGCTCCCCCTTTTTATTTAAGAACCAGAAGGCATTGCTTGTGAACCTCTGTAAATTCAGCATGAAGGATCTGCTTGGTAGTGGACAGTTACCAAACAGAGCCTAGATGGAATACCGATAAGGGGTCTGCCCAGCAGTGGCCGGCCACTGAACAGAGCCCAAACCAGATGCTGATTTAAGGTGAACAGAGAGACTCTCCAGCAATACCTTGGGTAATGCATCTATAAAACTTAATTCTATATTACAATTCTATAAAATCAGCTAAAACATGCTTTCAAAGTCCTTGCTTTCTGACTCCATAAAAACTTAAATTTCAGTCTCTGCTTGAGGAAGGACCATCTGCCTGATGGTCGGTGTCCTGGCCATCATCAGAAGGATCACTTGGTTGGTGTTCTGCATTCTGGTTATCATTTTGAGGTTGCTGGTTCTATCTCGGGAGCCGCAGGTCAGGGCGAATGCATTTTGCAGGCAGCCATCGTACCCCAGTATCTGTGGAAACGCAAGCATACCCACAACCCCAAGCAATAAGCTCATGTGGGCCTTCCCAGGTGTTAGTAAGTAGGTTCCGTTCCCATACCTTCGCCCGGGGCAAATGCAACTCGCCTGACGACTGCAATGAGAGAAAATGGTTCAAAATCACAGGATTATTCGAAGTCGGTGGCACTGTAAGGTGATTGATTGTGTACAAAGCTTTTTCCAATCGGCTCCGTGGTGTTTCCCCATGCATTCCTCCTTTCTGCCTTTCCAAGACACGCTTCAGAGTACCGTGAGCGCGTTCAACAATGGCTTGGCCAGTAGGAGAATGCGGAATACCGAATTTATGGTCTACACCCCATAGGTGTAAGAACTGCCGCATCTTCTGCGAGGCGTAGGCAAGACCATTATCGGTTTTCACAGTGGCTGGCACCCCCAGGACCGAGAAGGCTAATTTCCAATGGGCAATGGCATCACGACTTTTTTCTCCAGTATGAGCAGTTGCCCACATAGCTGAGGAGAAAGTGTCAATAGACACGTGCACACACTTGAATCGGCCAAATTCAGGGATGTGTGTCACATCTGTCTGCCAGAGCTGCAAGGCCTTTAGGCCTCTGGGGTTCACCCCCGGTGGCAGAGGAGCAGCGAGTCCGTGGCAGTCAGCACAAGAACTGAAAATGTCACGAGCCTCAGTTGGCGTCAATTGAAACTGCTTCTGCAGGGTATGTGCACTCTGATGAAAGAAATTGTGCGATGCCTTGGCTTGTGCAATTTTGTCAGGCTGAGGTGCCACCCATGCAGGGTTGGCTAACATGTCAGCCCTGGCATTGCCTTCTGTTATAAAACCTGGTAAATTGGTGTGGCTTCGAATGTGCAAAATACAATATGGATGCACTCGAACCTGAATCGCCTTCCACAGGGTTCACAATAGCGAAAACAGAGCCACATTATTGACTTCTTTTACAAGTGAACAATCCAAATGTTTGGTTATATCTGCTACATAAGCAGAGTCAGTGACCAAATTCCAAGGCACCTGAGAGAACCGCTGAAAAGCCATGGCAACTGCTTTCAATTCAACCAACTGAGCAGAGCCTGTCTCGTGGCATTTCAGCACTTGCCACTCAGAGCCTTCCTTCCAGGTAACAATGGCCTTTCCTGTTTTCCTAGAACCGTCCGTGAAGACGGTGGGTCCATGAATTGGCACCCGAATGCTCTTTGGCCGCAACGTAAGACTGATTGAATTTGCCAGCTGCAGCAATTTGTGGCTGGGCAGATGATAAGCAATCTGCCCTGAGAAACTTTGCAGTGCACTTTGCAAAGGAGCGCTATTAGCAAGGCTCCATTAAAAGTTTTCCCGTGATACTGGAACAATAATCGTTGCAGGATCTGCTGCCATCAATTGTAAACACCGATAACAGCATTTAATTATCAGGCAAGCTATCAACTCGAACAATGTGGGTGCTGTCTTTTTTGGCTGATGGGGCAAAAGACCCATTCCAGGATATGCAAAGGGTCATCCCATTGTTTGTTCCACTGGCCAATGATACCTGTAGGATGGAGGTCTGGAGCAGTAATGAAAACAGTGATATCAGTAGAGGGATCTACTCGATAAACCTGATGAGCAGAAACAGCTTGTTGCACCTCATTCAGCACTCGTCGTGCCTCAGGAGTCAATTTCCGAGGTGAGTTTAGATCAGAGTCCCCCTTTAAAATTTTAAAAAGCGGGGAAAGTTGTGCATTGGTTAGTCCCAAATATGGACGTAACCAGTCAAAGATACCCAGCAATTTTTGGGCATCATTCAGAGTCTTAATAGAGTCTGAAAACTGCACCTCTTGATGTTGTATGGTTTTATCCAGATTTTGACTCCTAAATATTTCCAAGGAGGCCACTGTTGAACTTTCTCCGGAGCCACTTGCAAGCCATAGGAATGCAGGGCAGCGAGCAGTCGAGGCTGCAACCTTTGCAACTCATCCTGGGTAGATGCTGCCACCAGGATATCATCCATATAATGGTAGCAGAGTGCCTCAGGAAACTGCTCACAGATTCCGGACAAGGCCTGACTGACATACCATTGACAGATAGTCGGGTTTTTTTCATGGCCTGAGGTAACACTTTCTACTGAAATCTCTTTACAGGCTCCGCATTATTAATTGCAGGCACAGTAAAGGTGAATTTTGGCCTGTCATCGGGGTGCAAAGGGATTGTGAAAAAACAATCCTTCAAATCAACAATCAAGATTTCCCACTCTGTGAGAATCATTGTAGGTGAGGGCATGCCAGTATGTTCCCCATACTTTCCATCACTGCATTAACTTTTCAGAGATCTTGCAACAGTCTCCATTTCCCCGATTTTTTCTTAATTACAAAAACGGGGGTATTCCAGGGACTAGTAGAATGCTCAATGTGTCCTTGTTGCAGTTCCTCCTAAACCAGCTGACAAAGGGCGACTAATTTGTCTTTTGGCAGGGGTCACTGTGGTTCTCATATAGGTGTTTTGGTCAGCCATCGCAGAGATAGCATGGAATACGGTGTGCCCTTGCACACAGTGACCCCTATTAAAAATTTGTAGTGATTCGCACCCCCCAAGCTGCCAACACGTCCTGTCCCCAGAGGTTAATTGGAGCTGAAGTAACAAAGGGCCGGATTGAGGCCGTGTGTCCCTCTGGGTCTCTCACCAACACAGGCCGCTTCCTCAGTCGGCTCTGTGTGGTTCCTCCTAGCCCTGCAATATTTGATCCCACAGGGGAAAAAGGCCATGAAGGAGGCCATGAAGTGGAGGAAAGAATCCTTGCATCGGCACCTGTTTCAAACAATTCTTGGATACGAATTCGGTGCGGATGCGCTTTCGGCATGACAAGGGTACATGTCATCTGTGGTCTCTGATTAGAGATGGCAGCAGCCCAGTAGACCTGTGGAAGTCCCGGCAGTTCAGTGCTGTTACCTCCGGCAACTTGCTGGTCTACCCTGGGAACAGAAGACTCACAAGGCAACAATTGAGCAATGTGAGTCTTTTCAGGGATAGTGATGGGGGGATCTGATGTGGAAACCGTAGCATGAATCTGGCCTGTAAAATCAGCATCTATAACTTCTGGAAGAACAAGGATCCCTTGGCTGGTGGCATCAGGCCCCCCCCACAAGCAGCGTACTGAATCCCTGATCTAGGGGTCCATGCACATCCAAGGGAACCCTGTGGGCATCACCAGATTCTAGGACGACTGTTGCTGCGGTGTAGGCGTTGACTCGGGCTGAGCCTTGGGTGCCGTTGATGCTTAAAATGCTGGTAAAAATTAAGTCGCAATCACTGCAGTATAGGAAAAAGGGTATTACTTTGGTTTAATAGGATCTCAGGTGCACCACAACGAAAAAGCTCTTGGGTACAACGAGTGTACAATTTTATGGACCTCGCTAATTAGCATACTTATCTAAAATTCTCCCATAAGAAACTTAACAAATGAAGTAATTGCCCCCTTATTCAATTTACTTCTCCCCAAAAAGTTTACAACTTAGTTTACAAAAACATGTCTTAGGGATGGGGCTCTTTTAAGGTTGGTGCTTTATGTTTTTGAGATTGTGGAGATTGTTTTGTCTTTTCTAAAGAATTCTGAACAAGGTTAGAGTACAAGGGTTATAAACATGTGGGCTAAGATATAGGGAGTGAAAAGTACAGGAATGGGAAAGGGTAAAGAGTATATATAAAAGGGTATAAAAGTATAATGAAAAAGGACAAAAAACTCATCAGGCATCACTGTCTCCACATTGACTGGATAGGCCTGTGCCACTGCCCTGTTCTAGGGGAACGGTTGTGATGGGGGAAAATCCCCCTTTTCGCACCCCTTTTCACATTTCCCGACAGGGGTTGACCATCTACATGGTACTGAGACCTGCAATAGTCTGAACAGTGACCTGGCCTACCACACCTCTTACATTGAGGAGTCTCGGTCCCCAAATTTCTCTTCTGCTTTGATTTGATTCGTTTCCGTTTGTTCCCAGCTTTGGGCTGTTTTTGTCCCTGATCGGGGGGTTCCCGACCACGCGATAGAAATGCAGCCATGGCGGATTTCTTTGGGCTCTCTGCCTCCACCTTAGCGCAAGCTTCTACCATGTCTGTGAGTGAAGGTTCCCCTGGTAGGGCATTTATGATCCTTCTACACTCGTCGTTGGCATTGTCTCTTGCCAACTGCTTGCACAATATCTGTCTCAATGTATCATCTTCCACCTGCTTTTCCAAGGCTGCTGCTAGCTTCTCTACAAAGGTCAGGAAAAGCTCAGAATGCCCCTGATGTATTTTTGAATACCGTGTTTGTGGGGTGGCCATCTCTATGGTTTGTGTGATGGCTCCCATACTGAGCCTTTGGACTTGCTCCAGAATCCGAGGATCCCAAGTAGCTTGGACATTGGGGTTAGAGAAATGTCTTTTCCCCATAAGGACATCAACCCCAATCGTGCGCCTAGGGTCCTCAGGAGGCAAATACATATTCTGCCTCACCTGTTTTTCAGCCATCATTCTCCAATTGTTCTCAAAAACTGCATCTTGCACGGGGTGAAACAAGACTTGAGCCAAATACGCAATATCGAATGGAGCAAGCAGATCACTATTTATCACTCTAATAATTCGCATAACTTGTTGAGAAGAGAGCCCAAATTGTGCTATCTTTGAATAAAGATCGTTTATCACTTTCCATGCAGTGACATCATGCCTGCTTTGCTCATTCGAATTCGGGTCAGGCTTAAACACAGGAAAAGCCTGGACGTCTCCTTGCAGGAAGCTAGCATCACATTGATCTGCTGTAGCAGCCACCGGGTTCCTTTTATGCTTCCCCGGTGGTTCTGGCAACCCTAATCTCTCTATAAGTTCCCAGTGTCCCGCATCCAGCGCGCCCTGCTTTATTGATTCCCAGTAATGCAGGGAGTTCTGTGGGCGTAATGGCTCCACGCCGTCCGGGTGTTTCCAAGGGTTGCTCAGAAGCAAGCGCTTCTTTCTCCGCCCTGCCACCGCAGCCTTTCGCCCAGGAGGAAGCACCCCGTCTACGTCGCTGTCTGAATCGTCACAGTAGGGCTTGCTATCTGCAAGCCCTATCACAAATGATAGGGTCTGGCCGGATGCAGTTCCTGTGCCAAGAAACGGCACAGTCGTGGGGCTTGGGGAGGGGCAAGGTGATGGCGGCGATACAGGCGGGGCATTGGGCTTCCCCACCGAATTCACTGGCACAGCGTCAGTGCAAATCGCTTGCTGCATCGGCACAAAAGTGGCTGGGTCAGTGCGCTGTGCCAAGGCTGCGTCTGCCACCGGAACCGTCAGAGGGACCGGCCAATCCTGTTTGCGTCCTGGACCCCTCCGCACTTCTGCCGCCATTTCCGCTGTCCCCGCGGCATGGAGCCCAGACACCTTCCGGCGTCTTGGGATAGGCACTTCCGGCCCGGTCCAGCCTGCATGCTGGACGCCCCGCGAACAGATCTCTATCAGATCTCGGCAGAATCCGGCCACTTCGGCTAATAAATCCATTAAAAGCCGAGACGAAGGGGGCAAATCTGGTGGAGACCCAAAATCCTGCATACCTGGTCTGCGGGGAGTCTGCGCCAGCAGCGTCTCAGTCGCCATGTCAATCAAGTCATTCTGGGCGGAAGCACCCACTGCCGGAGATTTTCCTTCCGGTTCCCGCATGGGCCGCGTCTGCAGCACGGTCCAGCCAGCAGCCTGGATTTCCGAGTCCACGGCTGGGATGGACAGAACCGGAGTCTGTTGCTGCCCTGGCTGTGTCGCGGCACGGCACGCAGCTTCTGCACTCTCAGTTCCTGCAGCCGGGGCAGTCCGCGCCATGGCTATGAGCTGCGCCGACGGCCCCGGCGGAGGGGGAGAGCCCACGCCATTCCGCGGGGGCAGGGGCAGTGGAATGCTCGCCACCGCCGCTGCATCGTGGTCCCCCCAGTCCCCCTCCCTCTTCAGCATCTCCGCTAGTTGATCTTTTGGGTGAGGGTAGGTGGGTGAAATATAATCATTTGGAGAATTATACTTGCGCTTTGGGGGCCCATCCGCTACTGTGGGGTCGATCCGGGGTGGGGGTTTCTCAGTGCGGTTCTCGTCGATCAAAAACAAGGAGTCCAGACAGAGAGAAGCGTAAAGTTCTGCAGTGTAAAATTCCTGTCCCGTTAACGCCTCTGTGGTGGTTTTGATTGGCCCAAAACATCAGAAAGGTATCTTTAACATCCAAGAAAAATTTAAACACCTCAAAAGCTGTTGTAGTAGGCCTGAAGAAGTGCCTGAGGGGTGGGGAGTGGCACAAAAATGGCTCCTGTGTGTCCTGAATGAAAGTTCTGGAAGTATTTCATCAAGTCCAGCAGAGCCAATCTCTGATGGCTCTGAAACTGATAGACATGCTGCCAGCCAAGTGTGGGCCAACTAGAAGTGCTAGTTACGCCTCTGTGAAAACATATTTAAGAAAAAGTCAAAACAAAGTAAGCACGCACTTTGTAGTTAGAAGAAGTGGAAGTAAAAATATGTGAAGAGAAAACAACATAGAAACACCAAGGTCAGTAAAGAAAGTGGGGGAAGAAGTGCTCCAGGTGCCGGAGCTAAAAACCCTCTGCTAGCTGTGGTGAAGGCCATGGGGGGAGCAGGAGGTCCCCCTGCAGCCCATGGAGTCCACAGGAGTACAAAAATCCACCCACAGCCCACGCCAAAGAAGTAAGTAGATGCCTGGAAGAAGCTGTGATCCAGTTAGAGTCTCATTGAAAAAGTTAAAGCTGCAAAGGCCTTGCAAAGGAAAGAAAGGCCTTGCTCCTGGGATGGAAGCAGCCTAGTCTCGGCTCAGGAGAGTCTGCACCTTATGGACAAAAACTCATGTTGCAGCAGAATTCGGGCAGGATGTTGCTTGTGAGATTAGACCCACGCCAAAGAAGTTCCCAGAAAACTGTCTCTCATGAGAGGAACCCCGTGGCTAAGTAGAGAACCCCCTCCCTAATGGACTAACCAGAAAACAAACCCCTTACCCTGCCCCCTGCCCGTGTTGATAGTTTAGAAAGAGAGAAGGGGGAGTGAGCAGAGAGACTGCTTCTTAAGAGGGAGAGGGTAAGAGCAGAGAAACTGTCTAGAGAGAGAGAGAGAGATAAGTAAAGATAAAGAGTATTTGTAGTAGAAGAATTGTAGTGATGAATAAATTTATGGGCCTGCTCTGTGGACTGAAAAAATACCCCACACCCTGCCCCCCTACCCAAGCTGTTAGTTAAAAAGAGGAAAGAGGGTGAATAAAAATGAGTTTGTCAGAGAGAGGGGGGTGAGTGAACAAAATAGTGTCTGAAAAGTTTATTGTTACCTCTCATTTATCCTCCAACTCAGTTAAGTAATTAAATCACTTTGCAACTTTAAGTTTAGAGCCTGTCTGCCCTTTCTTCTGTGCGTCCTCCTACCAGTGTCCTATCTCACTTAACTCATGAAATTAGTGTGTGTTTTTACAGTTTTTTTCTTTCCCCTCTCCTGCACATCTGCAGCAAGAAAGAGCAGAAGTGCCTGGCATTTAGTCAAGGTCAAACCGCAACAGTGTCCCAGACCGATCACCATGTCCGATATATGCTGCCACATAGCTGGTTGAGTAAACCAGTGCTGTGGTTAGTGTAGTGTAGTGTAGTGACTAGACAAGTGTGGCAACACAGAGTCTTTCCCATGGGAACTTTTCTTCTTTCTATGTTTTATAAATAATCATAAAGTTTTTGTGTTATTGAAACGGTCTTTGGAGATAGGCGGTTCAAGCCTGGCCAACTGGCCTGGGGGGAGGTTTTGAATTGGCCCAATCCGAACGACCCAATGATGTCTATACAAATTGTTAAAATAAATAATAAATTTAGAATCCTTTCATCACCTGAAAAAGCGCTTGACTCTTCACTCCGCTAGCGGTCCAACAGCGACATCTGGTGACCACCGACATGTACTGCACGCAACTAAGGTACACCGCCCATCCCATCCCGGCCCCCCCCGCTTCCCCCGCCCGTCGCGCGGCGTGGCTCGGTCTCGACATGGCGATGGGGTCTCCCATGCCAAAGGATGAAATTTTGCAAACCTTTTTGGAGGACCCTTGGGGTGATCCAGCGGCAGCCAAGACGCTGCAGGTGGCCCGCGATTTGCTAACGTGGGTCTTGGAGAATGCAGTCCCGGGGGTCTGGGACATGGACATGGACTGTTCTTCCTGGCTCAGTGTAGGGAAGTCTCTGTACAAAGAGATGATATTTGGAGACCAGAACATGATCCGTTTCCATGGAACATGGAGGGAAATTTGGGACGCGTTGAAGGGACAGGAATTTTACAATGCAGAGACTGAGGCTTTAAAAGGTCTAGAGTCTCTGCTTTCGGATGATGAGCGTCGCATGAAAGATGCGCCGACTCAAACCGACCCTGACGCCCCACAGTCAGAAGCGGATGGAGCCAAAAAGAGCAAATATACTTCTCCAAATGTCCTTCCTACACGCATTTATGTTTATCCGAACAACCAGCTGGCGAAGATGCTGAAGAAAGAAGGGACACGGGCCGACTCTGAGGCGCCGGTGGCGGCGGGAGTCCCCCCTCCCCTGCCTCCTCGCAATGGCATGGCCCCGCCCCCCCGCCCCTGCAAAATGGTGCCGATCTGGTTCCCCCCCGTGGGCCACTGCCGCAGCTCGCGGCAGCCGAGTGGAATGTCTCAGGAGCGGGAACTGAGAGAGCAGAGACGGGTGACGCGGCCGCGGCGCGGGTGGGACAAAAACCTATCTCGGTTCCATTCGGAATAGCCGCGGACTTGGCCCCTCTGCCCCCCGCGCGACACCCGGCCGCGCGGCCGGCGGTCCCAGCCGCCGCTGATGTAGGCGATGTAGGCACGCGGGACTCCGGCGTTCCGCTGGGCCCGGGCAGGCCGGCACCAACCGCAGCGCCAGCTGCAGCCAGCGCGCGGGACCCAGTGCGGGTTCCGGCCGTGGTTCCTGTGTGGCTTCCGGCTTTAGCCGCCATTTTGGCCAGGCAGGGACCGGAAGAGAAGCCTCCAGCAGGCGGTGCTTCCGCTGTGGGAACTTTGATTGACATTTCCACGGAAGCCATGCCGGGACAGGCTTCCTGTGGCTCAGAGATACGGGATTTTGAGCCTTTGCCAGAGGAGCCTCCTCCATCTCGGCTTTTAAAGGATTTACTGGCCGAAGTGGACAGAATCTGCCGAGA
Organism: Entomyzon cyanotis; assembly: GCA_024500445.1. Taxonomy (NCBI): domain Eukaryota; kingdom Metazoa; phylum Chordata; class Aves; order Passeriformes; family Meliphagidae; genus Entomyzon; species Entomyzon cyanotis. Next base: position 548,636 of record JAKEPQ010000794.1, read on the forward strand.
TATGGCGGAGCTCTGCTCGCGGAAGGTCCAGTGCGCAGGCTGGACTGGGCCAGAAGTCCCCCGCCTCAGGACCCCAGAAGGGGTCTGGGCTTCCTGCCGACGCGGCAGCCAACATGGCGGCGGCGGCGCGGGGACACCCAGGACACAAACAGGTACCGGTCCCTCTGACGGGTTCAGTGGCGGATGCAGCCTTGGCACAGCCCGCTGACGCTGTACCGGTGAGCTCGGCGAACGCGCCTGATGGCGCGCTGGTAACACCGCTGTCCTCTTGCCCTTCCCCCGACCCCATTACTGCGCAGTTTTTCGGCGCGGACACTGCGTCCAGCCAGACACTGTCCTTTGTGATAGGGCTCGCGGATAACAAGCCTTACACTGATGATTCGGACAGTGACGAGGAAGGAATCCTCCCTCCTGGGTGGAAGCTCGCGCTGGTGGCGAGAAAGAAAAAGCATTGGGTTCTGAGCAACCCCTGGAGACACTGCAGCGGTGTGGGGATATTCCACCTACATGACTCCCTGCAGTTCTGGGAATCAGTCAAGCAGGGCGCGCTGGATGCGGGAGACTGGGAACTTATGGAGAAAATAGGGATGCCAAAACGAAAAGAGGGCTGCAAAACTGCTGCGGCAGGTCAGGGTGATGCTAGCTTCCTACAAGGAGACGCTCAGGCTTTTCCGGTGTTTGTGCCTGGCATGCCTTCATTGCGTGGAAGGTGGCAAGCGATTTGTCGTCCAAGGTCGCAACCCATGGCATCTCTTCTCCGTGCGTCATGCAAATTCTTAGAGTGATAAATAGTCATTTGCTCCCTCCATTTGATATTACATATTTGGCTCAGGTATTGTTTCACCCCATGCAATACAGCGCTTTTGAGGACAATTGGAAAATGATGGTTGAAAAACAGATAAAGAACAATATGTCCTTGCCTCCCGAGGACCCTAGGCGCATGATTGGGGCTGACATCCTCATGGGCAGAGGACATTTCACTAACCCCAATGTTCAAGCTGCTTGGGATCCTCAGATCCTGGAGCAAGCCCAAAAGTTCGGTATGGGAGCCATTGTAAAAACTATAGAGATGATCGCCCCACAAACACGATACTCAAAGATACAGCAGGGGCAATCTGAGCTTTTCCTGACATTTGTAGAGAAGCTAGCAGCAGCTTTGGAAAAACAGGTGGAAGATGATACATTGAGACAGATATTGTGCAAGCAGTTGGCAAGAGACAATGCCAACGATGAGTGTAGAAGGATCATAAATGCCCTACCAGGGGATCCTTCACTCACAGACATGGTACAAGCTTGTGCCAGAGTGCAGGCAGACAGTCATGGGAAATCCGTTTTGGCTGCATTTCTGTCGCCTGGTCGGGACCCCCCAATCAGGGACAAAAACAGCCCAAAGATGGGAACAAATGGAAACGAGTCAAATCAAAGCAGAAGGAAAAATTCAGAGAAAAAGGGAAGTTCGGGGACCGAGACTCCTCAATGTAAGAGGTGTGGTAGGCCAGGTCACACTTCAGACTATTGCAGGTCGCAGTACCACGCAGATGGTCGACCCCTGTCGGGAAACGTGAAGAGGGGTGCAAAAGGGGGATTTGCCCCCCGTCACAACAGTTCCACCAGAACAGGGCAACAACACAGGCCTACCCAGTCAATGTGGAGGCGGCATCCAAGGCTCAGCCCGAGTCAATGCCTACACCGCAGCAACAGGCGTCTTAGAATCTGGCGATGCCCACAGGGTTCCCCTGGATGTGTACGACCCCCTAGATGAGGGGGTCGGTGCACTGCTTGTGGCAGGGCCTGAGGCCACCAGCCAAGGGATCCTTGTTCTTCCAGAAGTCATAGATGCTGACTTCAAAGGCCAGGTTCACGCTACGGTTTCCACATCAGATCCCCCCGCCACCATTCCTGAAAAGACTCACATTGCTCAATTGTTGCCTTTTTAGTCTTCTGCTCCCAGAGTGGACCAGCAATTTGGCGGAGGTAACAGCACTGAACTTCCGGGACTTCTGCAGGTCTACTGGGCTGCTACCATCTCTAATCAGAGACCACAGATGACTTGTACCCTCATCATGCCGAAAGCGCATCCGCATCGCATTCGAATCCGAGGTTTGATCGACAAAGGTGCTGATTCAATGATCCGTTCCTCCACTTCATGGCCTCCTTCATGGCCTTTTTCCCCTGCGGGACCAAATATTACAAAGCTGGGAGGAACCACACAGAGCCGACTAAGTAGGCGACCTGTGTTGGTGAAGGATCCAGAGGGACACATGGCCTCCATTCGGCCTTATGTCACTCCAGCTCCAATTAACCTCTGGAGACGGGACAGGGTGGAAGCCTGGGGGTGCAAATCATGACAAATTTTTAATAGGGGTCACTGTGTGCAAGGGTGCACCGTATTCCACGCTATCTCTGCGATGGCTGACCAAAACACCTATATGGGAACCACAGTGACCCCTGCCAAAAGACAAATTAGTCGCCCTTTGTCAGCTGGTTCAGGAGCAACTGAAACAGGGACACATAGAGCCTTCTACCAGTCCCTGGAACACCCCGGTTTCATGATTAAGAAAAAATTGGGGAAATGGAGACTGTTGCAAGATCTCTGAAAAGTTAATGCAGTGATGGAAAGTATGGGGAACATACAGCCTGGCATGCCCTCACCTACAATGATTCTCACAGAGTGGGAAATCTTGATTGTTGATTTGAAGGATTGTTTTTTCACAATCCCTTTGCACCCCAATGACAGGCCAAAATTCACCTTTACTGTGCCTGCAATTAATAATGTGGAGCCTGTAAAGAGATTTCAGTAGAAAGTGTTACCTCAGGCCATGAAAAAAACCCGACTATCTGTCAATGGTATGTCAGTCAGGCCTTGTCCGGAATCTGTGAGCAGTTTCCTGAGGCACTCTGCTACCATTATATGGATGATATCCTGGTGGCAGCATCTACCCAGGATGAGTTGCAAAGGTTGCAGCCTCGACTGCTCGCTGCCCTGCATTCCTATGGCTTGCAAGTGGCTCCGGAGAAAGTTCAACAGTGGCCTCCTTGGAAATATTTAGGAGTCAAAATCTGGATAAAACCATACAACATCAAGAGGTGCAGTTTTCAGACTCTATTAAGACTCTGAATGATGCCCAAAAATTGCTGGGTATCTTTGACTGGTTACGTCCATATTTGGGACTAACCAATGCACAACTTTCCCCGCTTTTTAAAATTTTAAAGGGGGACTCTGATCTAAACTCACCTCGGAAATTGACTCCTGAGGCACGACGAGTGCTGAATGAGGTGCAACAAGCTGTTTCTGCTCATCAGGTTTATCGAGTAGATCCCTCTACTGATATCACTGTTTTCATTACTGCTCCAGACCTCCATCCTACAGGTATCATTGGCCAGTGGAACAAACAATGGGATGACCCTTTGCATATCCTGGAATGGGTCTTTTTGCCCCATCAGCCAAAAAAGACAGCACCCACATTGTTCGAGTTGATAGCTTGCCTGATAATTAAATGCTGTTATCGGTGTTTACAATTGATGGCAGCAGATCCTGCAACGATTATTGTTCCAGTATCACGGGAAAACTTTTAATGGAGCCTTGCTAATAGCGCTCCTTTGCAAAGTGCACTGCAAAGTTTCTCAGGGCAGATTGCTTATCATCTGCCCAGCCACAAATTGCTGCAGCTGGCAAATTCAATCAGTCTTACGTTGCGGCCAAAGAGCATTCGGGTGCCAATTCATGGACCCACCGTCTTCACGGACGGTTCTAGGAAAACAGGAAAGGCCATTGTTACCTGGAAGGAAGGCTCTGAGTGGCAAGTGCTGAAATGCCACGAGACAGGCTCTGCTCAGTTGGTTGAATTGAAAGCAGTTGCCATGGCTTTTCAGCGGTTCTCTCAGGTGCCTTGGAATTTGGTCACTGACTCTGCTTATGTAGCAGATATAACCAAACATTTGGATTGTTCACTTGTAAAAGAAGTCAATAATGTGGCTCTGTTTTCGCTATTGTGAACCCTGTGGAAGGCGATTCAGGTTCGAGTGCATCCATATTGTATTTTGCACATTCGAAGCCACACCAATTTACCAGGTTTTATAACAGAAGGCAATGCCAGGGCTGACATGTTAGCCAACCCTGCATGGGTGGCACCTCAGCCTGACAAAATTGCACAAGCCAAGGCATCGCACAATTTCTTTCATCAGAGTGCACATACCCTGCAGAAGCAGTTTCAATTGACGCCAACTGAGGCTCGTGACATTTTCAGTTCTTGTGCTGACTGCCACGGACTCGCTGCTCCTCTGCCACCGGGGGTGAACCCCAGAGGCCTAAAGGCCTTGCAGCTCTGGCAGACAGATGTGACACACATCCCTGAATTTGGCCGATTCAAGTGTGTGCACATGTCTATTGACACTTTCTCCTCAGCTATGTGGGCAACTGCTCATACTGGAGAAAAAAGTCGTGATGCCATTGCCCATTGGAAATTAGCCTTCTCGGTCCTGGGGGTGCCAGCCACTGTGAAAACCGATAATGGTCTTGCCTACGCCTCGCAGAAGATGTGGCAGTTCTTACACCTATGGGGTGTAGACCATAAATTCGGTATTCCGCATTCTCCTACTGGCCAAGCCATTGTTGAACGCGCTCACGGTACTCTGAAGCGTGTCTTGGAAAGGCAGAAAGGAGGAATGCATGGGGAAACACCACGGAGCCGATTGGAAAAAGCTTTGTACACAATCAATCACCTTACAGTGCCACCGAATTCGAATAATCCTGTGATTTTGAACCATTTTCTCTCATTGCAGTCGTCAGGCGAGTTGCATTTGCCCCGGGCGAAGGTATGGGAACGGAACCTACTTACTAACACCTGGGAAGGCCCACATGAGCTTATTGCTTGGGGTTGTGGGTATGCTTGCATCTCCACAGATACTGGGGTACGATGGCTGCCTGCAAAATGCATTCGCCCTGACCTGCGGCTCCCGAGATAGAACCAGCAACCTCAAAATGATAACCAGAATGCAGAACACCAACCAAGTGATCCTTCTGATGATGGCCAGGACACCGACCATCAGGCAGATGGTCCTTCCTCAAGCAGAGACTGAAATTTAAGTTTTTATGGAGTCAGAAAGCAAGGACTTTGAAAGCATGTTTTAGCTGATTTTATAGAATTGTAATATAGAATTAAGTTTTATAGATGCATTACCCAAGGTATTGCTGGAGAGTCTCTCTGTTCACCTTAAATCAGCATCTGGTTTGGGCTCTGTTCAGTGGCCGGCCACTGCTGGGCAGACCCCTTATCGGTATTCCATCTAGGCTCTGTTTGGTAACTGGCCACTACCAAGCAGATCCTTCATGCTGAATTTACAGAGGTTCACAAGCAATGCCTTCTGGTTCTTAAACAAAAGGGGGAGCTGTGGCAGCACAGATTCTTTCCCACAGGAATTTTTCTCTTCTTCTATGTTTTCTAAATAAAGATAAAGTTTCATGTTATTGAAAGCGGCTTTTGGAAACAGGCGCTCAAACGCCTGGGCCAATCAATCCCTGGGAGGTGGATGATTGTTGGCCAATCCGAATAGCCTTCTCGCGTGTATATAAATCTGTTAATTATTTAATAAAAGTAGTCTTTTAGCACTCTGACGACTTGGAACTCTTCACTCCGCTATCGGTCCAACAGCGACATCACCCATGGCATTGCTGGAGAGTCTCTGTATCCACTTTAAAACAGCATCTGATTTGGGCTCTGTTCAGTAACTGGCCACTACCAAGCAGACCCCTTATCAGTATTCACCTTAGGCTCTGTTTGGTAACTGGCCATTACCAAGCAGATCCTTTATGCTGTGTTTGTTCTCCTTTCTGCACGGGACCCACAGAGGATTACAAACGATACCTTTTTGGTCTTTAAACAAAAAGGGGGAAATGTGGATATTGAAGGGCTGCAAGCAGAAGCTTTCCCTGGGAGCCTTTCCTTTCCCATGCAAACTATGAAAAATGATGAAATTATTTTGTAAATAATAACTAAACACCTGCTGTTTTCCTGATCTGTTTTGGGTTTAAGGCAGAGAGTGTTTGGAATTGGGTGTTGTAGGACTTCAGCCAATCACCCCAGGGGGTGGGTGACCACTGACCAATAACCCATGGTGTTTTAGCACATATAAGCAGAGTTGTAACAATAAACTCACTCTCGGTGCTTTGCTGGACTGTTGTTCCTGTGTGCCTGCTGCATCTCTCCGGGTATTACAGCGACACTCGGAAGGAACATTGACTCCAACTCCCTCTCGCCCAGGTAGCCCTGTCGCATCTCAGACCAGGAAACAGGTACTACAAGCTCCCCTAAGGGAAGCAGTGGGACCAGAGGGAGAAGCAGTGCTGATTAAAGTACCTTTTTCTACAGTCGACCTAGATGCATGGGAAAAAGCGGCCAAAAATTACCAAACTGATCCAGTAGGTGCCGCTAAACATTTGTGATTCATAATTAAACAACACAATCCAGATTGGAGTGATATGCATTTGTTATTGGATGCATTAACTGAAACTGAAAAGTAACTAATTTCAAAATCAGCAGGGGATTTAGCAGAGAACTTTTCTAAAACACAACAACAAGATGTAAAAGATTATTTCCCACTTCAAGACCCACACTGGGATCCAAACAGGTCAGCAGAAAGGCAAAAATTAAAAGATTATCAAGAATGGGTAGCGAAGGGGATGGAAAGGGCCATTCCCAAAATTATAAATTGGTCAGCTTTATATGCAGTAAAACAGGGTCCTTCCGAGCCACCATCTGACTTCCTAGATCGCCTGAGACATGCCATGCGTCGCCGTACCACACTGGATGTTGAGTCTGATGTAGGAATACAGCAACTAGTAAATCTGTTTTTAGGGCAGTCTACAGGGGACATTAGACACAAACATCAGAGGCTTCGGGGGGAAGATGGGAGAAACTTAGAGACTTAATTAAGCATAGAGAGTATTTAGTTATCGAGAAGAGGGGTACAAACAAGGAATGAGAAAGTTAGCAGCAATAGTAGAAGAAAGAAAGGGAAAACATGAGCAGGGACCACCCAGACAAGGCCCACCTAGGTTAGGTAAAGATCAGTGTGCTAACTGTAAAGAATTTGGTCATTGGAAGAACCAATGCCCAAAAAGAAAGCAGAACAACCAGCAAGAAAGACGAGGCTGAGAAGGGGTTGTCGCACACATGAAAGAAGACTGTAGAAGACTGGGGGACTCCACCCTAGCAGATCCACTGGTTATAATGAAGCTAGGGGAAAAAGAAAAACAAATAGAATTTTTGGTGGACATAGGGGCAACATAGTCTGTTTTAAATAAAGCTTTAATGCCGGTGGGGAATGATTACATCATGGTTCAAAGGGCAACTGGCCAATTTGAAAAAGCATATTTTTGCAAACCTTTAAAGTATAAACTGGGGAAGAATTGGGGTATTCACAAGTTTTTGTACATGCCTGTCTTACAGGGGAGACAGGAGCCTTATGAGTTTCTGCTGTTTGTTCAGGCTCCTAGCAACAGGCAGTAATTTTTATTAGGGTGGCTAGCACCCCAAGACTTGGTTTCGTTTGCAAGGTTCTTTGATATTTGGCCGATTAGTCTAATGATACAAATTACCATTTATTAGACACAGAAAATAAACAGATATAGAAACATAGAACAGATTTTCATACAAACACAGTAAAGGCATAATTGCAAAACTATAAAAATAGCTAAACTGCAATTATGGAATAAAATTATTGCAACTATGAATAGCTATATTGCAATTATAGAAAGGTACCTATTTTTATTATTATTAGGCAGCAAGAATAATACACTTAAGAATTCAATGTATCTTACCCACTAATTGGTGGTGGAAAATACTTCGAAATTCTTTCAGCCAATTCCCAGGAAAGTAACCACAGAGTCTGCGTCCTGACTCTGGGGAGAAGTTCTTCACACATCTTCAGAGTGTATGTAAGAAACTGTCCTTGGTTACAATATAGATGTAGTTGAGTATTCTATTACCACCAGCTGTGGACCGTTAGCTGTTATCACCTGCTAATGACCCACCCCAGATAACAGACAATGGGCCATCAAGGACCCATCACATGACTCATGGACTCATCTCACCCTATTGTGGGATGCTCTGCCCAGGAGGGAGGAGCTAAGCATTCCCACCTGGATATAACCTGGCCTTGGAACTGCCTGAGCTAGCCCTGTCTACTGGGTTCCCAGAGGACAAGAGCTACCACTGGACCTTCAGCTGGAGACCAGATGTTCACAGGATCACTGCTTGAACTGAAATACTTCAGTTGGACTGCTACCACCACCCTAACGGGGTGTCAGGTTGTATCTGACTTTGTCAGTGCTTTTTCTTTGTGTTATTTCACTTATTGTTAATTTTTCCTATTAAATTTTAACATCGACTTGTGATCTCCCACTGGTTTGTTTTCAAACCAATACAGAAACCTCTACCTCTGGGATATTTTTGTGAGTTTTTATGGGATAAAAGTGTGCCTTGTGTGGTCAGCGAGCATAGTTTTTCTTTGTTTTCCCACATTCTCTCTTCATTCTAAAATATGAGTTACAGTTAGAGGCTTTAGACTTTTGGGCACCAAGAAATAACCCCTGCCAGGCTGTTAACCCAACTAAAGTCATCTATCTTTCTCAACTGAGCAGAAAGAGTGGGGTGGAGATTGGGGGAGGAACGTCCTGCCACAATGCCCAGATCTCCAAAAGCCCTTTTGGGCAGAGATCTGTTAGAACAGTTACAAGCAACCATTTCATTCAAAGATGGGGAAATTACTCTGGAGGTAAATGATCAACAATATGTTGAGGTGTTACGCTTAATGCTAACAACCACAGAGACTGAGGAAGAGATTAGTGAAGAAATCATGAACCAAGTATTCCCTGGTGTATGGGCAACAAATGTACCTGGAAGAGCTAAAAATGCACCCCCGATAAAAATAGAGCTGAAGGAAGGGAAATAATCAGTTAGTGTTAAACAATACCCCCTTAAGAAAGAAGACAAGGAAGGAATTAGCCCAGTGATTGAAAACTTTTTACAGCTAGGACTATTGAGAGAGTGCAAATCTGATTTCAACACCCCCATTTTACCAGTCCACAGGCCTGATGGGTCATATCAGGTGGTACAGGATTTAAGGGCAGTAAACAAAATAACTGAGGACCTCTATCCTGCGGTATCAAACCCCTACATGCTATTAACTGAGTTAACACCTGAACTAACCTGGTTTACTGTTTTAGATTTGAAAGATGCCTTCTTTGTCACCTTCTCCACGAAGCCAGCCAGAAAATATTTGGGTTGGAATGGGAAAATCCCAAAAGCGGATGCAAAACTCAGCTCACTTGGACGGTGTTGCCTCAAGGATTCAAGAACAGTCCCCACCTTATTCAGGGATTAACTAGCAAAAGACCTGCAATTCTGGGAAGCACATTCTGAAGAAGGGAAGCTATTGCAATATGCCGATTACATCCTAATAGCTACCTGGGCAGAAGAAGCCTGTGTACTCTGGACAGTAAGTCTACTAAATTTCCTGGGGCTTCAAGGGTACAGGGTGTCCAAGAAAAAAGCTCAAGTAGTAAAACCAAAAGTAATCTACTTGGGCTATGAAATCAGTGCTGGGCAGCGAACTCTGGGACAAGACCGGAAGGAGGCCATTTGCCAAACCCCGAAACCCCAAACTGTAAAGGAGCTACGGACTTTCCTGGGGATGATGGGATGGTATAGGTTTTGGATCCTTAGTTATGGGGTCCTTCTAAAACCTTTGTATGAGCTCATCAAAAAGGAAAGCAGATCTTCAGCGGACGAAGGAGACCATGAGGGCCTTCAATCAACGGAAGAATGCCCTGATGTCATCTCCAGCTTTGGGGCTTCCAGATGTGAGTAAACCGTTCTTTCTATTTTCCCATGAAAAACAGGGTATTGCTCTGAGAATACTAGCACAAGATCTGGGTCCATATCGACAGGCAGTTGCTTATTTCTCTGAGCAACTAGATGCAGCAGCCAAAGGGTGGCCCGGGTGCCTCAGGGCCATTGCAGCAGTCATGCTAAACATCCAAGAGGCATGCAAATTTACATTGGGCCAGAAAATGACTGTGCTAGTGTTCCATACAGTGCAGCGCTGGAAGTGAAAGGCGGACACTGGCTCTCCTGTCGCAGGTTGGGGGGCATTGGAATTTTTTCGCCATCCCTGTTACTAAGCAACAAATAGCTGGGTGATTAGAGCCATCAACTCTTTTGTAAGAGACAAAAGAGTGTGCTGGGCGGGGCAGGGGAAGGAAAGAGCTGGCCGGTGGAACTGGCAGTCTCGTCATTGGACACCAGGAAGAGAGACTGCTCTTTGCTTCTGGCTGTGACTGCAGGAGATCCAACTGTGCTCTGTTTTCTTTCTCCTGGTTGGGTGAGCTTTGATTCATCCTCTTTCCCACTGGGAAGTGCACGTTTTCCGGGCTGCGTTTCTTGCGGCAGCTGCTGGGGAGTCCGGCTGTCCCTGCTGTCCACCTCGCTTTCGCCGCACAAGACCACGACATCTGCCATGACTGCAGAATTCTCGCTACCTCGCTGGCTAGCCTGGGAGAGCCAGCCCCTGCCACCCCGCTTTTGCTGCTCCAAGCTGCCTGCCTGCTTCTCAGCTTTTTCTGCCATTACCAACTGCCTGAGGCTGACCTGACCCTGCGCCACAGCGCCACCTGCAGCCGCTCGGGAGTCATCGCACCTGCCCTGCCCGACTGGGAGCTCAACAGCGCCCCTGCTGCTTGTGACCATGATTACACCACGCGGGAAAGGTCTCAGCAGCTCAAAAGTCATCTGCTATTGGTTTCTAGTTCTATTTGTAGTTGTTATTATTGTTATTGCTTGTTTATAGGTACTAGTAAAGAACTGTTATTCCTTTTCCCATATCTTTGCCTGAAAGCCCTTGATTTCAAAATTAAAATAATTCGGAAGGAAGGAAAATCACATTCTCTGTCCTAAGGGAGGGTTCAACCTCTCTTAGCAGACACCTGTCTTTCAAACCAAGACACTCTCCCCACAGAGGTTCCTAAAATACCAAGCCATCATAGTGGAGCAGGACGATGTGGAAATAGTGGTCACTAACATTGTCAACCCAGCTTCTTTCCTCAGCGGAAACAACAGAGAGCAGGTACACCATGACTGCCTGGAAACTATTGAAGCCACATAGAGCAGTCGTCCAGATCTGAAAGAGACACCTTTGGACGATGCAGAGACCTGGTTTACTGATGGAAGTAGCTACGTCGTCCGCAGACAGCGACATGCAGAGTATGCAGTCACCACCAGCAAAAAGGTAATAGACTCTGGACCCCTACCAACAAACATCTCTGCCCAGAAAGCCGAAATAATCACTTTAACCCGTGCTTTGGAAATAGCGAAAGGGAAAAAGATAAGCATCTATACAGACTCAAAGTATGCATTTGGAGTTGTACATGCACATGGGGCCATTTGGAAAGAAAGGGGACTGTTGAACTCACAAGGAAAAAACATTAAACATGCACAAGAGATAATGCAACTGTTGGAAGCAGTCTAGCTACCCAAAGAAGTAGCAATCATGCACATTAAGGCACACCAGAAAGTGAGCTCAGAATTGGAAGAAGGAAATGATCTGGCGGACAGAGAGGCAAAAGAAGCAGCAAAAGGTGAGGTGACAACTGAAGGGGCTTTAATTCCAGATGGCCAAATCTCCCTAGAAGGTAAGCCAACCTATAATAAAGAAGACAGAAAACTAATTGAAGAACAGGATGGGTCATATAATGAAGAGGGTTGGGCTATTACTGCATAGGGGAGGTTGGTCATTCCCTCTCATTTAGTGTGGGCATGAGTGAGAGAAGAACACCAAAAGACACATTGGGGAATAGATGCCCTACACAAATATTTAATTGAAAGAATTATTGCCAGAAATTTATATGTTACCATCACACAAGTAACCTGACAGCGTGACCTTTGCCTCCAGACTAGCCCTAAAAATATCCCCAAACCAAAATTGGGCCAAATTGGGAAAGGGAATGGGCCTGGACAGCAGTGGCAAATTGATTTTATGGAACTCCCAAGAAAAGGGAGGTATCGGTACTTGGTATTAACAGATACCTTTTCAGGATGGCCGGAAGCCTTCCCCACCAGAACTGCCAAAGCCTGGGAGGTAACCAAGGCATTGCTACAAGAAGTAATACCACGCTTCGGTGTTCCAGCCACAATGTCCTCAGATAGAGGACCACATTTCATTTCAAAGGTAGTACAACAAGTTAGCCATCATTTGGGCATAGACTGAGAGCTTCACACCCCATACCACCCACAGTCAAGTGGTCAGGTGGAGAAAATGAACCACCTGATCAAACAGCAAATTGTAAGATTGGGGCAAGAAGCCAATTTAACATGGCCCCATCTCTTCCACTTGCATTACTACGAATTCGAACTAAACCTAGAACCAAAGAAAAATTAAGTCCTTTTGAGATGCTCTGTGGGAGACCATACGGAGTACAGAAAGGACTATCCACCCAAGCTGGGGAGGAAACACTGACTGCCTATATGGTGGCCTTGAGTAAGCAACTCAGGAAAATTGAAAAAATGTGGCTAGAACTTGGAGTTGAGGCCTAGACAGTCCAGTACACAAAATTCAACCTGGAGATTATGTTTATGTTAAGTCTTTTGCAGAGAAAACTTTGGAGCCACAGTGGGAAGGGCCTTTCCAAGTACTCCTTACCACTTTCACTGCTATCAAAATCAAGGAAAAGAATGCCTGGATTCATCATACTCGAGTGAAGAAGGCTCCAGAGACCCCTTGGAAAGTGGCTTCTAATGATAATGAACTGAAATTGAAATTTACCCGCATAAAATAAATGCAATTAGAAAAGTTGCTTTCATTTATTTTCTCACAATTATAACTATAATTCAAGGGAAAGAAGATACCTCTAGCCAGGGCAGTACTGGATGGCCTTGGTCACAAGCCTTCATAGGGCATTCCAGCTTTTATGGAAGCTACCCTAGAGACAGCCATCTGAATTTAGCTGTAACTGTAATGCATGATGATGAAATTTACCACCCACCTGAATGGGTCTGTAATTAAGATGAATGGATCATGACCCTACCTGGTATCATTAATGAAAGAATCCAGGTGGGATGCAGTAAAGTAGAACCTGGTTTCCAATATGAAAAAGTCTCTTTTATTTCAGTTTTGGGCAATTTTTTAGATCTCAATCTGGCATCCAAAATCCACTCCAGCATCTCGAAAGAAATAGGACCTACTGAAGATTGGGAGTGTGTTAAACAGGATGTGTTTGCCTTGTGATGTCACCAGAAATTCACTGGTAACAATACTTCCGGTGACCCAAGTGACATTAATGTCGAAATTACCACGTCTTGTAAAGAAGAGCAAAGTGACTGCTGGTTTAATCTTACTATGGTTAATCCTTTTTGTGTAGTGTGCAGTTGGAGACCTGAACCTGACCCAAAGACTCCACCAACACTATTAGGTTTAACTCAGGAAATTCTAAATGAATGTTGTAGCCAAACCAAAACAAGATTCCTCCCAAATTAACACTTCCGTTCCTCCTAAACTAAAGCTTCAACCAAAAATCTATGAAGTTTGCCCATATGTAATAAGGAACACAAGCCAACAACAATTGCTATTTAACCCAGAATGGTTTCTTAAGCATGTAGAGTTATTGATGCAAATTAATATTTCTGAAATTCAACCAGCTTGTTCTTCTCTTTTAAAGACATCCTTCAAGGGCTGGGCAACATGGTTACAGAAGCAAGAACCCTTCAGGGGCAGAACACGAAGAGATTTAAGTGGAGTGTTGGGGACAGGATTGGGTGTTTTAAATGGGATTGATTCAGAGATATTAACAAATAAATGGGCCACCACAACAAGTGACCTAACAAAACCAAAACAGCCTGTACAATCTTCTTCATTACCACTAGGAAATGGTCAGTGGCAAATTTCAAAGGTACTTCCAGATTTTGCAAAGGCCAACAATCAAGATCATAAATTAATAATAGATGCACTTGGAGCAGTCCAGGATAATGTATCCCTAGCTCTTAGTTGCATACAGGCACAATTATGGAGAAGGAAATGAAAGTGTTTTCCCTATTGAAATTTGAAAAGCTGTTTGGGATAATGCCACTAAGCTAGAAAAGAAGCTCCAATCCTGGTGGACTTTAGTAAACTTCACCTACAACCCAATTACTGACACAGCTACAGCCTTTGTGCTTACTATATGTAATGCCGCAATTTATGTAATTCACCCCATTGTTGCTTTAGGATTAAACCATGATGGAGCAGTGCTTTACCCTTCTGAGCATAGAGTATTGGCCCGGATGGTTGATAAGAAATGGCAAACTGTAAATTTAGAATCTTGCATTACATGAGAACAACAAGGGTTTATCTGTGAGAATAACATGATTAATGCCAAAGACATATGTCTAGATGTTGAGCAAAGCATTTGCCACTTTGAAGTTTACCTGGATACTAATCAGAGAACAGTACTTGTATATATTGGTCAGGGTTGTGTTTGCTTAAGAACAATTTGTGTTTTTATAGTAATAAATAATGATAACATAACCTTAGATGTTAAGAATCATTCTAATTTTTGTATTTGTAATTTTGTGAAGATCATTGGGTGTGACTTTTTGTATTTGGCATCAATCGTATCTCACCAGTTGATAAAGTCCAATTACACAATGCGTCATGAATTATCACCAACACCTATAGGGATGAATCTTACATTGGTAAAACAATTAGTAGAACATCAAGACTTGATTAACATCCTAAAAGAAATTTTAAAAAGTGGGGAGAAAACTTTAATAACCATTCATCATGATGCAGAAGAAATAAGCAGTCTTACAAAGAGCAAGACAAGATGCAGATCATCACTGGTGGGATGTGCTTTTTGGATGGTCACCCACTGCAACTGGTATCCTTAATATGTTATGTCACCCCATAATTGTTTTGCTAATTTTGGTAGGTATTAGCCTTGTGTTATCTGTTATGTTACTTGTTTGGATATATAGGATGTTAAAGAGATTATCCATTTTAACCACTTTATCAAATGTACATGGAAAGGCATTAAGAGATTCTTATCGTAGAAGCTTGTTAGAGGAAGAATCCATTTCTTAGTAAAAGAATTTACTAACTTTATAGAAAAGGGGTGACTGATTTAGGGGGGCTAGAAGTTGGATTATTTTCTGGAACTGATTTAGGAGGCCAGAGGTTGGATAATGATTTACTAGAGGCTGCTTGTTGAAAAGAATATATCATTTGCTTAATGATTTTGTGCTGGCCTAGCAAAGGGAGGATACAGAAAGGAATGCCAAATAATTGATAAAAATTAGTCACTGTGACCGAACATCCTGCTCTTGGACCCCAGAACTAGCTCAAGTCAGCTCTAAGGTTTGGACTTGGACCAAGAACTCAAGGAGCACGTGCAAGGAAACAGGGTGAAGAGTTCATCCTGAGGAATACTGCTTACTTCATCTCCCAAAGACCCCCGAGACCCCTGCCCACAATTAATCAAGTGGCACTGCATCTGCGCAAGCATGTTTAAATGAACTTTGAGCTCATTATAATATGAAGCAGGGATAGGTAATGAATATGTATAGGGGCTTTTGTAACTTCATGCATATGTAACCTGTAACCTAATATAAATCCAGTTCAATACTGCTGAGGCATGCATGCTTTTGGAGGGGCTACCCCCATGCACCTCCAGCGCCGGAATAAACACATACCACTTCATAACTATTTGAGCTGTGGAGTTAATCCATTCCTCACATTACAGCCCATTTCAAATACTTTAACACCCATACCTTCACCCATAGAATTGTTTGTAAAGACATTAGCACATATTTTCCCTATCAGTAATCATAAACTCAGAGAATAGGTCACTTACATCTCGTTATTTTTATCATTAGACGCACAGAAATCTTCATAGATCTGAGTCAATAAACAGGAGAACAAGGTGCAACATTTCATATGATTCTGAAAAGAACAGATTTAAGATATTGTGATTATATTCCACAGGACCGTATCTTACAGATCCTTGTTTGTCTTTACCTGCTCATAGTAATTTAAGCTTCCAGTTTTAATCACGATTAAAAACAGGGAGAATGAAACCTTGATTTACATAGATGATTCCATTTTTGCTTTGCATTTGTACTTGGTAATTATCTTCATTCTCATTGACTGTCATAATGATAAACACAAGCTGATTTGCAATGTATATTGATACATTTCAATATATTTTTATTATAGCATATAAATATATACACAGTGATAGTGCAAGAATTATTGTAATTTGTTCAGATACTTATGTTTTACATTCATGTTATCTTAGAAAATGGCAAAAGACTTTACTAAATGATTTTATTTGGTGTTTTTATCAAAACGCATAAGGGTAGAAATGAAAAATAAATTTAAATCACAGAATCACAGAATAGGTAAGGTTGGAAGGGACCACAGTGGGTGTCCTAGGTTGCAATATAGATGTATTCTGTTACCATCTCCACAAGCTGTTAAAGCAGGTGGGGCACTGGTTGTTATCTCCTGCTATAACTCACCCCTGATAACTGTTATTGCGTCTTCAAGAACCCACCGCATGACTCATGAACTTATTGTGAGATGCTCCGCCCAGGAGGGAGGATCCAAGCATTCCCACCTGGATATAACCTGGGCTTTTGAACGGCACAATTAGCCCCTGTTTATTGGATTCCCAGAGGACAAGAGCTACAATTGGACCTTCAGGTGGAGACCAGACCTTCCACAGGATCACTGCTTCAACTGAACTACTTCACTTGGACTGCTACCACCACCCTGACTAACAGGGTGTCAGGTTGTATGTGACTCTGTCAGTGTTTTTTTCTCATATTATTGCATTTATGTTTCATTTTCCTATTAAATTTTAATTCTGGCTTGTGATCTCCCATTGGTTTGTTTTCATACTAGTACAGTAGGTCATCTAGCCCAACCTCCCCACTCAAGCAGGGTGTTCCCAGAGCACATTACACATAATTGCATCCAAACGGTTCTTGAATATCTACAGGGAGGGAGACTCCACAACCTCTCTGGGCATTCTGTTTCAGTGCACGGTCAGATGCACAATAAATAAGTTTTCCCTCATATTCAGGTGGAGCTTCTTGTGCAGTTTTTGTACAGTTCCTGTGGAGCTGTATCCCTGTACTCTCCCCAGGTCACCTGTCCTTGCTTCCATTGGCTCTGAATTTCTTTCTTACGCCACAGTTTGAGGAGCAGATCCTTGGTCAGCCATGCTGGTTTCTAGCCTGCCCTGCTTGATTTCTTACATACTAGAATGGAGAGCTCTTGCACTCTAAGAAAAGTGACTTTAAAGAGTTGCCAGCTCTGGTCAGCACCTCTGTCATTAAGGACAGCTATCCAGGGGATCTCATTCAGCGACTCCTTAAACAGCTGAAAGTTCATTCTTGCAAAGTTCAAGGTCTTGACTTTTTCCTCCCCAGGCTCGTGCTCCTGGAGATCACAAACTCACAGAAACACAGAATGGGTCAGGTTAGAATGGACCACAGTGGGTCATCTGGTCTAACCTCTGTGCTCAAGCAGGGTCTTCCTAAAACTTATTGTATGTGCAACTGTGTCCACATGGTTCTTGAATATCTCTGGTGAAGGAGACTCCACAATTTTCTGTGCAATCTGTTCCAGTGTTCAATCACCTGCACAGTAAAAAAGTTCTTCCTCATATTCAGGTGGAGCTTCCTGTGCATCAGTTTCTGCCTGTTGCCCCTTGTCCTATTGATTCACACCACCAAGTAGAGCCTGGCTCCATCCACTTGACACCCTCCCTTCAGATACTTATAGACATTGATAAGGTCCCCTCTCAGTCTTCTCCAGGCTGAACATGCTCAGCTCCCTCAGCCTTTTCTCATAAGAGAGATGCTTAATTCTATTCTGATTTTGTCTGGTTTGAGGTTGCTGTTGTATCCTACTGCTCATTCTTTCTGCTGGATTGTGAACTTGCGGTTATCAGAAATTCTTTCTTCACGTAGATTACAGGTTGACCAAGTCCCTTATTTTCTTTGTTGACTAAATACCTTTAGCTTCTTGTGCCTTGCTGAGTGGGGTATGTCTCCAGATACCATAACAGTCCTGCAGATTTCTTCTGAGCCTTGAAAGCTTTTTTCCCTCCATTTTAATGGTGTAGAACTGAGCATGACATTTCTAGATATTAAGACTCCTACATAATACTGACATGTTGGTATATTCACGGATTATATCTGCTTTCTGTTAGCCACAGTATAGCTGGACTCATGTTCAGCAGTCTTTTTTGATATGCTTCAGTGGTCTCAGACCTGGGGGAGGAGGCTAACATAACTTGGGAAGAAGAATGTAACACTGATAATGGACACAAAGAATGCAGAATTTATGGGCAACAAGGATATCTGGGAGGACACCCAAAATAAGGAAGAAACTAATAAAACTAACTCAGTATTTGTGCTGAAATAAGCTCCAAGTGGGTAAAAGGTAATTCTGGCAGGGTAATCTGTGACCACTGACCCAAGAAACCCATGGACCCAAAAGAAGAGAGAAATTAAGCATGAAGATAAATTGGCATGAGAAGCAAGAGAATCATTAACCAATAGAAGATAGAATCCTAATTATTAAGAGAACTGTGTAACTTGTAGCCAATGAACACTAATTCCTTGGCTAAAATGTATGAATAGTTAAAAGTTTTGATAATTGGCATACTTGTAAGGTGGAGTGATCCCCCATATACCTCAGCGTAGAATAAAGTAGTGTTGGCTTTCTAACCTAACAAACTGGTTGGAGAGTTTATTTCCCAGTTTTTGGTGACACTACCAACATGTTCCTGTGTGCTAAGCACTATCAAAAATTATTTCTTTGTTGGAGAATACCATCCCAAGTGTTCAGTCTCTGGTAAGAATTGAAATTTTCACATGTGGCCAAAAAAGGAGGAATCCCCTTTGCTATTATTTAAATTTTTCACTGAACCTGTGATCAGTCAAACCCACACAGACGTCAGTTGATGTCTGTGAGTTTCATGGTTTTGTTTTGCATTGTACCAGAGAAAGGATTCAATTAAAAATAATCACTTAGGAATCAAGCAGGCATTGAAGATCAATTTCAAGACACAGACAAAAAGTCTTCAGATATCTTGAAACTTTCTAATTATTTATGAAGATATAAATAAGCAAATGTATATGTGATATAAATATATAAAATCTTCCTCTTTTTTCCCGAAATTGATCACATGCAGCTTTATTCTGTGAGTTCTTTAAACTTCGGATTTGAATTTGGTCTTTCACTGGAGATTTTATGATGTCCAGTTATTGTCAAATCAATAATTTATTTTATTTCATTCCAATAAAAATCACATGATATTTTTATTTTTAAATAGACTATCAATTAAAACAGAAAATCTGTCTCACAGGCAGGATAAAAACAATGCAGCAAAAATAATGTTTGTGGAAGGCTCATACTCAAAGCCCCTCTGTATTGCAAAATAAAGGTTTGAATTGTAGCTTTATTACAGGCACAATTTAACCCTCAAAACTGTATGAGAGGGTTGTTTTGTAACATGTGCTCCTGAATAGCATAATATTTGAGGAATCACCATTGCTGTCTTTTCTACCAATGGTAAATTGTACTGTCACTATAACTGCTGAAAATTAGTAGGTTTCCAGCTAGAAAAACACATAATGAGCTGGGCAAATAAGTAGCTCATTGTTCAGGCAAAAAGGGTTATAGTAAATGAGGTTACATATGACGAATGGTATTAAATCACACAGGTGACCAGTCACTAGTGGGGTTCTGCAGGGCTCCATCTTAGGGACAGTTATTTTCAATATCTTCATAAACAACTTTGTGGGGAGGAAAGAGTTAAAACCAGAAGATTGGTGAGGAGAAAGAATTGTTTTTAGAATCATTTTTGCTCAAGATGATCTTGCAGCTGGGAGGTGTTAAAATATTCATTCTGGGAAAATTCATGTTGTCTTCTGTCCATCTTGAGAAGTCCAATAACAGAATGCTATAAAAGACCTAAAAAGCATTCTTCACAGGACTAGGCCTGTGAAATAAGGGGGGAATGGAGATGAGAAGCTTGGAGGTTGTAAAACACAATCTTGTGAAGCATTATGCCTGGGCTAGGCCTTTTTGATCTGTGAGCCAGGAAACAGCCCTTTTTGCCCCTGCTAGGACAGCATAAGCTTAGCAGTGTATGTGTCCCCATTTTGCCAGTGAAATAATGGAATAAATATTTTCCTCACACTTCAGCTGTGTATTGTGGCTGTTTTGGTGTTACCTTCATACATTTGGTTCACACAGACTTGGATGCAGGTCTTGAAGGTATACAAAGTAAGTTTGCTGGCAATACTAAACTGGGAGGAGCTGTTGACTCCCTCTGTGGTGGTTTTGCTTAGCCCAGAACATTAGCAAGATATCTTTAGCATCTAAGAGAAATTTAAACCCTTCAAAAGCTGTTGTGGTAGGCCTGAGAAAGTGTCTAAAGGGTGGGTAGGGGCACAAAGATGGCTCCTGTGCGTCCTGTGTGAAGGTTCTGGAAGTTTTTCACCAAGTCCAGTAGAGCCAATCTCTGATGGCTCTGAAAGTGATGGACATGCTGCTGGCCAAGCCTGAGCCAATTAGAGATGTTAGTTATGCCTCTGTGAAAACATTCAAAAAGAAATCAAAACAAAGTAGTCAGGCACTTCTTTTTAGCTAGAGGAGGAGGAGGAGGAGGTGAAAATATGTGAAGGGAGAACAACATGGAGACACCAAGGTCAGTGGAGAAGGTGAGGGAGGAGGTGCTCCAGGCATCGGAGCTGAAAACCCTCTGCCAGCTGTGGTGAAGACCATGGAGGGAGCAGGTGGTCCCCCTGCAGCCCGTGGAGTCCACAGGGGTGCAGAGATCCACCCACAGCCCGTGGAGAGGTGCCCATGCCAGAAGAGCAAGTGGATGCCTGGAAGAAGCTGTGATCCAGTGGGAGTCTCATATAAAGAGTTAAAGCTGTCAAAGGCCTTGTAAGTAGAGGGAAAGGCCTTGCTCCTGGCATGGAAGCAGCCTGGCCTCGGCTCGGAAGTCTGCACCTTATGGACAAAAGCCCCATGTTGCAGCAGAAATTTGGGCGGGTGCTGCTTGTGAGATTGGACCCATGCCAAAGAAGTTTGCAGAGGACTGTCTCTCGTGGGAGGGACCCCGTGGCTAAGTAGAGGACCCCTCTCACTGATGGACTGACCAAAGAAAATCCCCTTACCCTGCCCCCTGCCCGTGCTCTTGGTTGGAAGGAGGGAGAGGGGTGAGCAGAGAAATGGTGTCTTAAGAGGGAGAGGGGTGAGTGAAGGAATGTTGTCTGAAGAGCTTATTTTTACTTCTCATTTATCCTCTGACTCTGTTAGGTTAATAAATCACTTTGCAACTTTAAGTTTGCAGCCTGTATTTGCCTTTGGTGCATCCTGCCACCAGTGTCTTAACTCATGAGTCCTGTGTGTGTGTGTGTTTAACAGTTTATTTTCTTCCCTCTCCTGCATGTCTGTGGCAGGAGAGAGCAGAGGTGCCTGGCATTTAGCCAGGGTCAAACCCCGACACCCTTGAAGGCAGAGAGGCCCTACAGAGAGACCTCAACAAATTAGAGGGCTGGGCAATCACCAACCATATGAAGTCTAACAAAGGCAAGTGCCAGATTCTGCACCTGGGATGGGGCAACCCTGGATGTACGTACAGACTGGGGAATGAGATGCTGGAGAGCAGTGCTGCAGAAAAGGACCTGGGGGTCCTGGTTGATGGCAAGTTGAATGAGTCAACAGGGTACCCTGGCAGCCAGGAGGGCCAACCATGTCCTGGGGTGCATCAGGCACAGCATTGCCAGCCGGTCATGGGAGGTGATTGTCCCACTCTACTCTGTGCTGCTGTGGCCTCACCTTAAGTCCTGTGTGCAGTTTTAGGAACAACAATAAAGTGTATAAAGCTATTAAGACATCATCCAAAGAAGGGCTACAAAGATGGTGAAGGGTCTAGAGGGGAAGCCATATGAGGAGAGGCTGAGATCACTTGATTTGTTCAGCCTGGAGAGGAGGGTGAGGGGAGACCTCATAACTTCCTCACAAGGGGAAGCAGTGGGGCAGGCACTGATGTCTTCTCTCTAGTGACCAGTGACAAGACCTGAGGGAATGGCATGAAGTTGTGTTAGGGGAAGTTTAGGTTGGATATTAGGAAAAGGTTCTTCACCCAGAGGATGATTGGGTGTTGGAACAGACTTCCCAGGGAAGTGGTCACAGCACCAAGCCCTTCTGAGATCAAGAAGCGTTTGGACAATGCTCTCAGGCACATTACATTCAAACTACACAGATGATTTCAATGGATTAAAAAAATAGTATTAAAGCTTATTGAGCATTTACTTATTGAAGTAATGGTCTTAGTCCTCAGCTGAAGCAAATGTACATTTGGCACAGCTTTGGCCATTGATTTTTCAAGTTGTCTAAACCAACTGTTAATGGACAAGATGATGGAAACTGCCACTGGGGTTTAGTAGACTTCAGAGGTAACTGCACCTCTTTCTGCAAGATACACTCTGACCTTAGCAGCATAGGCGGAAGTGGCATAATACCTCTAATTTTAACTATATCAGCTGATAAATGCATTGTGTTTTCAGTCCAAATGTTAACATTGGGTTAAAATGTTAGTTAAAAATAGGCTTTAGGAACGGGATAGGTAGGCACTACATGTACGGGGCTCAGCAACATGAGGGGTGCTGGGGGACTGGACAGCGGTGGGGGTGGGGGTGGGGGTGGGGGTGGACCCATAGCCCATTGGCCCCGTTCCAGGACGGGAAAGAGTCTGCCAAGACTTGGTAAGCAAAAGAAAATTGTAATTGCCCCTTTAAGACAAGGGGTGGGGGGTGGACGGACTGGTATATGTCAGGAGGTTTGGTTATATGGAAACAGTCAGCTGGAACCTATAGAGAAAACCCTGATAAGGTTGCTAGGGTAGTGAAAATGATTATGAAAACTCAGAGAGATGGTACTTAGAGTTACAGAAAAAAAAGGAAAAAAAAAAAAAAGAAAAAAGGAAAAAGAAAAAAAAAGATAAAAACAAACCAAAAAAAGAGAAAAAGGTTACAGGAATTGGAAGGGGAAAAGTTAAGAAATCTGGACAAATTACTTGAAATAGCTTGGAAAGTTTATAACAATAGAAGTGCCACAAGCCAGCAGCAGCAGCTCTTGGCAGTTGTACAGAGGTAGGAGTGTGGCAAGGGGGGAGGCCATTAGCTTTTGACGAATGTGCCATTTGTCATTGGAAATACAGGTATCCCAACCGGTTTCTCTGGAATGCTCAGCTCCAAGAGGTTGCCAAGGGTGCTGTGACCCAGCAACCGCTGGTGACTTCAACGTTAGGAGAAGAAGCGGTGGGATGTTTTAATCGACAGGGGGGCCACATATTCGGTTTTAAATTATCTAGAAGGACAGATAAATTTACCACAATAGTTGGGCCACAGTGAAGGAGGAAAAAAATGGCCATTTCTGCAACCCCCAGACCCGTGTTCTGGAAACAAAGTATTGACTCATGAATTTTATACGTCCCATGTTTTACTGGCAAAATTGGAAGCAATGGTGACTTTTGAGAATGGTGAGTTATTAATTGGAATTCCAGAGTCAAAAAAAAAAAAAAAAAAAAAATCTTAATGATAAAAGAGAAACCAGCCTCTGCAATCCCAGAGGAGGTGGAGAATGCCGTAATTCCCTCAGTATGGGAGACGGACATACCTGGAAAATCTAAGCTGGCACAGCCAGTACATGTAGCGTTAAAAGAGGAAGGAAAAACCATGCAGGTAAAACAATACCAGAGGCATGGTGTAGCAAACACTGTTGATAAATTCCTAAAATATTAAATTCTGGCAGAGTGCAAATTAGAGTATAATATCCCAATATTCCCAGTAAAAGAAACCCAATGGAGATTACAGGCTAGTACAGGATCTAAGGGCAATAAATGAAATAACCAAAGACATTTATCCAGTAATTGCTAACCCCGATGCATTGTTAACATTCGTAAAAGAGTTTTATAAGTGGTTTACCGTAATTGACTTAAAAGATGCCTTTCTGCATACCCCTTGACAAAGAAAGTAGGAAGCTGTTCGCTTTTGAATGGGAAAATCCAGAGAATGGAAGGAAGACCCAGCACACGTGGACTCAGCTTCCCATGGGGTACAAGAACTCCCCCACCTTATTTGGAAACCAACTGGCAAAGGAGCTGGAGATCTGGACCAAAGAGGGGCAAGTACCAAAAGATCAATACCTCCTGCTGCAGTATGTTGATGATATACTGATAGCAACAGAAGAAAAGGAAACCTGCCTAAAGGTAACAATTGAGATTTTAAACTCACTGGGCATGGGAGCATACAAAGTGTCCAGGGAAAAGGCACAAATTGCACAACAGACTGTAATTTACCTGGGATGTGAAATCTCACAAGGGCAGAGAAAATTAAGTACTAACCATATCCAAGCTATTTGTGCTATTCCAGAGCCCCAGAATCTCCATGAGCTGCGAGTCTTCCTCGGCATGGCAGAATGGTGCCGCCTGTGGATTATGCACTTTGGGCTAATTGCCAAACTCCTGCATGAAGCTCAGAAGACACAGCTGTTCAGCTGGGGCAAAGCACAGAGAGAAGCTTTCCTGAAACTGAAAGAAGCACTGAAGACTGCCCCGGCGCTTGGTTTGCCTGATCTGTCTAAAGACTTTCAGCTGTTCGTGCATGAAAGGCAACGCTTGGCACTGGGGGTCCTGACCCAACAACTGGGGAGCTGGAAAAGGCTGGTAGGCTACTTCTCCAAACAGCTTGACAACGTAAGTGTCGGATGGCCTGCATGTCTGCGGGCAGTCGCAGCCACTCTATTATTGATACAGGAGGCCAGGCAGCTCACAGTGGGAAAATACATAGATGTCTATGTGCCACACATGGTAGCCACTGTCCTAGAGCAAAAGGGGGGCCACTGGCTATCCCCGAGCAGGATGATAAAATTCCTGGCAATCCTAACTGAGCAGGATGGTGTCACACTAAAGACAACTAACCTTTTGAATCCAGCTCTGTTTCTAGGCACCATACCCGAGGAAGGCCCACTGAACCATGACTACGTGGAAGTGATACAGTAAATCTCCTCAGCGAGAGAAGACCTGAAAGATGTCCCGCTGGAGCAACCGGAGTGGGAATTATCCACAGATGGAAGCAGCTTCGTGGAGAATGGAACCAGATATGCTGGATATGCAGTAACAACAATCAGCACAGTAGTAGAGGCCAAAGCATTACCATCAAACACATCTGCCCAGAGGGCAGAATTGATTGCCTTAACCAGAGCACTAGAATTGAGTGAAGGAAAGAAGGTAAATATTTGGACTGATTCAAAATATGCATTTGGAACATGGGGCACTATGGAAAGAAAGAGGGGTGCTGCCCTCTCAAGGGGCATATATTAAACATCAAGATGCAATTCTGCAGTTGATAAAAGCAGTACAAAAACCTGAGCAAGTGGCAATTATGCACTGTAAAGCACATCAATCAGGAAGTTCCAAAATCTGTGAGGAAAATCAAAAGGCAGACTGGACAGCCTGACAGGTTGCTTGGGAGGTGCAAATAGCAATGGCATTGATACCTACGAAGCTAAAGGTGTCTCAATTCAATTTACCTTCAGAACCAAAATATTTAACAGAAGACAAGAGACTGGGACATTTGCTGAATGCACAAAAGAATTCAGAGGGGTGGTATGTCACTGCACAAGGACAGATAGTCCTACCCCCTTGATAATGAGAGAAGTTCTGCAAATTAAACATAATGAATGCCATTGGGGTGCAGAAGCATTGGTGAAATGGCTAAAACGAAACGTAGTCTTAGTACGAATGTTAACAATGGCCAAATCAATAATGTCAAAATGTGAAATTTGCCTGAGGAACAACCCAGTGGCTAGACGGCAGGCACAGCTAGGAAGAATTTGGGTAAGTATAAAACCAGGAGATTATTGGCAGGTAGATTTCGTAGAGTTACCAAGAACTTGAGGATACAAATACCTGCTGGTGGGGGTTGACACATTTTCAGGATGGCCAGAAGCCCTTCCCTGTCGCACCAACCAAGCCAAAGAGACAGTGAAGTGGCTGCTACACGAAATCATTTCCAGGTTTGGAGTGCTGTTAGGGGTATCTTCAGATAGAGGACCACACTTTATAGCTACAGTGGTAAAGGAAGTGAGCATGCTACTGGGAGTAGCTTGGGACCTCCACACACCATGGGGACCACAATCTAGTGGACAGGTAGAGAGGATGAACCAAACACTAAAAAGGCACATCAGTAAAATATGTCAGGAGGTCAAGTTACAGTGGCCACAAGCCCTACCAATAGCACTTTTAAGGATTAGGGTAAATCCTAGGAGTGGAATGTCAGTCAGTCCCTTTGAAATAGTATATGGGAAACCATACAAATCTCCTGAACCAAACCCGAATATACATATTACAGGAAAACAGGAAATATATAATCATGTTCTATCTCTCGGGAAAACCTTAGCACAGCTTTGGAGCGCGCTCGTGTGGAATAGGCCACTGGCTCTCAAGAATCCAGTCCATGATATTCTTCCTGGAGACGAAGTGTACATTAAAACCTGGAATGAAGAACCTTTAAAGGAGAGGTGGAGTGGACCCCATCAGGTGCTGCTGACCACTTTCACAGCAGTCAAGGTGGCTGGAGTGGATCCTTGGATACACTACACATGAGTGAAGAAGACCCATCCGAGACTGTGGGCTGCACAACCCCTGGGACTGACGAAATTGCAGATAAGATGGGTTTAACTGTTTAAAATGATCTTAGTACCTGTGCCGATGCTCATTTTATGGATATTAATTGGGAGTGATATTGCTTGAGGATGTGGAATGCAGGATAATCAACTAACCACTCTTCATTCTACAATGAAGAGAGAGGTACAGGCAAAAACACAAGTGATAAAAGTTTTCAATGAAATTCAGGCTGAGAATGTGATGATTGGGTTAGTTAAAGGTTTTGCCAAAATGCAAAACATCAGTAAACTAACTGCCTGTCTGCCAATACCAAAAGCAGCAGGAGACCCAATAAGCTGGGGAATTATCACATCAAAATTACCTGAAATTCCGGACAATAAAACAATTGTATGTAAACAAGTACCCGAGTCCAGGCAGAAAGTTAAAGTAACTTGGAATGTAACAGGTTATGGTTGGATGCAGTACTTGAGCAAAAAGGACTGTCTTTTAAGCAATGGGAAGGTGGGACAAAATCTAGAGTGGTGGGTTGAAGATCAAATCCTTGCCAAACGGCAATGCTTCTTGCCACACTATCAAAAGGTCACAGAAAATATCACAAAGACCACCCTGATATGGAAATGTGAAGCAAAGGATAGAAAGGATCGGATGGAACCCTGGGACAGTGCATGGTCCCTGAGTATACTTCAAAAATTTCAATATATGGCAAACACTCCTTGGTGCCTAAAATGGACAGGCCCTGAAGATGGCACTGATCCAGCAGTAATAAACACTGCCACCAGCAGCAGAGCGCAGGCAGATAAAGTAAGTTGGTGGGCATGTAATAAAACCTATGATTGCATGTCTGATGATGTAGAGATAAAACAAGTACCATCACTGGCGGCTGCCATGCGAATTGATTGTGCCTGTAGAAGAATCAAACATAAACAGGGTAATGTAAATTATAGAATAAAATAGGATGTAGTAGAAGCACAATCAAGAGCCCAGGACAATTTGTTTGGACAACGAGTGATGGTACCTGGACAACCCACCTGCCTGTAGATGGAAAAGTAAAAGAATTTACTCTGGGCCTCCCTACTTTATGTCCAATCTGGAAAAAGTCCCCATTCAATGGGAAAAGCGAACTTTTGCAAATAAGAAAACGGCGAGAGGTTTCAGATAATGAAAATCAGGATGAAACTTGGCAAGAACCCTCTAGTGGAGTAAAATTTGGGTGGACTCTAGAATCTCTGTTTGGCCCTATAGCAAACTACCGAAACAGAGAAATGATGTACAGACTTACAGGTCAGGTAGAGAGGTTAGCAAGAATTACTCGGGAAGGATTCAAAGAACTAAATATGTAATTACAAGCTACTACCAAAATGACTTTACAAAATGGATTGGCTTTAAATATGCTACTCCTGAAAGAACATGGAGTGTGTGGGTTTTTAAAAGGACAAGTTGATCATTGTTGCATCCATATCCCAAATGTAACCGCAGATGTAGAACATGACATCAATCAGTTGAAACAAATTGAGCGCGAAGCAAGGGATGAACAAAAGGACTTGACTACGAGTTGGTTAGATAAAATTTTCAAGGGGTTGGGATGGAATGTGAGTTCATGGATTAAATCTATCATTGAAAACTTAATAATCTTATTAGTTATGTTTTTAGTACTTTGGGTAGTCTACAGCATACTGAAAAGAGAGATACAGAGAAAGACATCCTGGAACCGACAAATAATGAGGGCACTGACACGAGACGAGGGTCCATGTCCATCATCTGCGGATTCTCCGGTCCACAACAGCATCCATAACAACGTTCATGACAACCCTGGATTCGAAGACGAGCATCAAGTATAAAGGACTATATCAAGTGAAAGCATTCACACCTATAAAGTGAAAATGCTTTCAAAGGGGGGAAATGTTAACATTGGGTTAAAATGTTAGTTAAAAATAGGCTTTAGGAACGGGATAGGTAGGCACTACATGTACGGGGCTCAGCGACATGATCATGGAGATTGCTTAGAGAATCGGGATTGTTTTAGTGAAATCATGCAGATTAGCACCTGTAAAATAAATCAGAAATACTGTGGGAGATGGGGGGCTTAAAGTCATGCTTGGGGGAAACAATGGAACAATGATAAGTTGATAATTAACATATGATTACATCACTGTTCTGTAAGGGAAGGTATAAAACTGTGTTCACTTCAAGTCCACATTGAAGTCAGATTTGGGTAGATGTTGCACCCCGGCTTCCCGAGCTCGAATAAAGGCACCTGCATATAATCATTCAGTGATTATGTGTTTTCCACGCTAACACAAATGGACTAGTGGTTTTGATGCCTGGTGATTTTTTGCCTTTTTCTTTTATATACCTTTTATATATTCTCTGTATTCTTAGCATACATATTTGTAGTTTTTGCAGCCTGATATTGTAACTAAGTTCTGATATTTTTCTGGGCAGGAAGACAAAACATTCTAAGACTCCCATTTGCAGGCTGGAAGCCCCTATGATATCTTGGTTCTCCATAGAAACCAAGGTTTCAACCAAGGTTGAAACCAGCTCTCTGAGATGTATTTTTGTAAACAGGCTTTAAGCCTCATCTGAGGGGGGAGACTTTAGAAGTTGCCAGAATAGGGGGACATTACTTCATCTATTAAGCTTCATATTGGGGAATCTTTGTCAGATATGCTATTTTGCAAGGTCAATAAAAATTGTATACACTTTGATGCCTGATGGGTTTTTTGTCCTTTTTCCATTATACTTTTACACTCTTTTTATATATCCTTTTACCCTTCCCCATTCCTGTACTTTTTACTCCCTGTATCTCAACCCTATAACCCTTGTACCCTTGCCTTGC
Organism: Entomyzon cyanotis; assembly: GCA_024500445.1. Lineage (NCBI taxonomy): Eukaryota > Metazoa > Chordata > Aves > Passeriformes > Meliphagidae > Entomyzon > Entomyzon cyanotis. The sequence goes on from JAKEPQ010000794.1 coordinate 578,221, forward strand.
TCAGAATTCTTTGGGGAAGACGAAACATCCCCACAATCTCAAAAGCATGAGGCACCAACCTTGAACAGAGCTCCATCACTGAGACATGTTTTGTAAACTAAGTGTAACCTTTTTGGGGGGAGGTAATTTCAATAAGGGGGCAATTACTTCATTTGTTAGACTTCTCATGGGAGACTTTTAGATAAGTATGCTAATCTAGGGGGTCCATAAATTGTATACGGGGGATATCGTTGGGGCTCGAGTCGTCGTGGTGCACCTGGAATCCTATTAAACCAATGTAATACCCTTTTCCTATACTGTGTGTCTGTGTCTCAAATTTTTATCAGCATTTAAGGCATCAGTTTCAGGTGCGGTGTGCATCTTCGGCATTTTCCATCTTGATGAACTGTGCATCTAAGCATCCTAATTAAATACTGAGGTAAAACCCTTTTTATCCCTTTGACTGTGTCTGGCTCATAATTGTAGGACCAAGCAAAAAGCATCAGTATAACACAAAACTGCTCAATTGCAACAAATATCCAGTCCTGTCATTTCAGGAACTCCCTTACTAAAGCCAAGGAAATATGAATTTAAAAGGGATATGCTGAGAATACAGGATTAATGAGATTTGTTCCCTTGCATACAAAATGAGCGCACTGTAAATATTTCAGATCAAACATCTATTATATGGTTGTTTATGTGTGGAGAGACCTGAACTCATCAGTCTGATTGGCTGCTTCCAGTCTTTTGTTCTTAAATGAAATAGAAATGAGCAGTAATTACTCTGTGTTGCCTTATCTGGAAAAAAATAAATAACACTTAGCTGGATTTTTTTGACGGAAGTACATCAGCAGTGGCAGCGCCTGCTCAAGTAAATTTGTGCAAAACATGTAACAAACTTCCTTGGAAGTATTCCTTAGGTGGAGCAAGATGAAAACTGAAATGACCAGATGACAATACTCAGAAGGAAGGAAGTCATATTCACAGCAGCTGCAGCTTTATATTTGAGATGCTGGGAGGAAGCAATACAGGAGAATACAGAAAGATACATATAAGGGTCTTTCATGGGAAAACCAGAATCTATCTATGCCCCCTCTGAGAAAGGAGTGGTCAAATAGAAAACCCAAATCTATTTGCACTTCAACCATTCTTGTTTCTTTGAGCTTTTGCCCCTTCCACCAGCACGGCGCCCGTCCAGGGCTGAAGGCTGATAACAGTTCTGGCCTTGTAGATTCCCTTAATCTTATCAAGATAAAAGGGGGCAAAAGGAATCCTTGTACCATTGAGCACAAGAAATCGCTAATAATATTAAAGACTTATGAGAAGTAATTTGTATAACCACTCCTATCCTGGAGAATGTAATGAATATTCATGAATTTTACCTATAACACTGTGTCTTTGGAGGTACTGTGCCGCTGTTGAGCGGCTAGCTGAGGAATGACCCAAGTTCTCAGACAAGGAAAGAGAGGAGAAGAGAACTTTATTGTTTTGAATTCCATATATATAGAGTTTACAGAGGTGCCCCAGATTGGTCAGCCCGAGACCTCCCCCTAGGCCCAATTGGCCAAGCCCGAACTGACCCAATCCGGAGAAGTTGTTTGCAAAACATCCAAACTTTATCTTGTTTATGAAATATAGCAAAATGTTCCCACGGGAAGGACCTGTGCTAGCCACAGTACTGGTGTGTGTGTGTTTGGTGGAGAGAATTCCCCACACATCTGGTGCACCAAATAAAGCAAATACCCACTTCTCTGACTTGGTCTCTGAAGTGTCTCCAGGCTCGATTGGGGTGAATCAAATTGGCACCCCAGATGGGACCCTAACTCTGCTCGGCTGCCAGATCCAGGGGTAAGCAGACCTCCCAGTCGCGACCCTGAATTTTCAGGGGGAGCTCAGCTGTCCTTTGGCTCATGGCGGGGGTAGACCAAGGACCATCTGCACCAAATTAAGGTATTTGCTACTTTTACAAAAACAGAAATGCCTGCAGGTCCGGGCTGCTAGTCCCCGAGGGTGGGTTGAGACTGGGTCTCCCAAAATTAGTCCTGGGCAAGGGGTTGGACCCTCGGGGTTGGACCCCGCTATAGTGAAAGATACCTTTAAGGGGTTGGACCCCCGGGGTTGGATCCCGCTGTACTGCACCATCGTACTGCTATTTTTGTTATGTCTGTTGTTATAAACTGTTGATTTGGAGTATCTGGAGGGGGGCAGATTGTATTATTGAAGGGAAAGATTTTAGCTACTGAATTGAGAACACCCAGACCCCAACACCTTTCTAATGTTGCTCCATTTGATTTTGCTTTTGAAATCTTGCATTTTTTGTGTGGAAACAGTTGTGAAACTTAGACTTAGTGCACTTGGATTAATTGTGAGAGGAAGTGATATTGTCTATTTGCTCAAGTGCTTTTGAAATTTTTTGAATGCGTGTGCGTGTACTGTGTGTGCCAAATTTTACCTGTGTTCATTTGTATTTTTGCCAGCATATAAATTCATGTGGGGACACCCGCGAGATAAAAATAACTAGTTGAATCTAATAAGTACCTCTTTGGAACTCCTGTGTGTAGCTGCTGAAATATGGTTGTATAGAATGTTGTAGTAGAAAGAGCATGCAAGTAAATAGAGTAAAAAAAAGAAAGAAAAAGAAGGAAGAGAGAAGTTTTTCAGCACACTCCCCCATCTTGCCTAAAAATTTTGGCAGCTGAACCAGGGCCAGCTGCAGTGCCCTGTATCCTCCGCTTTCAGAGCGGCGGGAGTGAACGCAGAGGTGCAGGGCTGGGAGCACAGGCTGGGGGCCTGTGGGAAGGTGCGGAGCCGAGCTGGAGGTGTGGGACAGCTGCGGGCTCAGCACCGGGCAGTATCTGACCCTGCCACCCCCTGAGGCAGGGCGGCTGTGGCCTGCCAGCCTCCATGAGGCTGCAGGACACCCCGGTCACCTGTGGTGCTGCTGGCTGTGCCTGCTGAGAGTGCAGGAAGGGGGGGAAGGGCTGCGTTTGGATACTGTAGAAGGAATGTCTAGAAAATGTGGATTGTCTGTTAAGAGTTTTGTCTGGGTCACCAGAATGACTTTGTGAGACAATGAGCACCCCCAGGCAGTGGGGGGGGGGGGGGGGGGGCTGGAGGAAGGGCAGAATTAGCCCCTGAACAAACTAGTTAGAAAAATACTGCAAATGTATGTAAGAAAGGATAAAGAAAAGGCAAAGGCAAAGGTGATGCCAAAGGTATTACAGCCCCAAAAGAATAAACTGCGGGGGCCCTGGGGCAGAGGAGACAAGGCCAGCCACCAAGACATAGCAAAGGCATTCCCTCCTCAGCAAGAGAAAGCCGATCAGAGCAGCGGCTGATAAGAGATCAGACTGTTATCTGCAAGGCAAAGAGACACTGAAAGCAAAAATGTCTGTGGAAAAGATATACCAAATTTTGTAATTAACTATTTCAGAGTTAAAATCTCCTGCCTGGGTTACTCTGAGTTGTTGGTTTTTTTGAACAAAGGTTTGCTCAAATGCTTTTAAGTTCTTTACCCTTCAAGCAGCCAGACAAATTGCCTTAGAGAAAATGCAAATTAACTGCTGCAGAGAAAAAAATTTAGAACTGCTGAGGGGAAGGTGTGGACAAGGTGTGTCTCTGAGCCACTGTCCGAGCTGTTCAGGCAGCCAAGAGCGTGAAGTTGCCAGATCCAGTGGCAGGCAGCTATTCATTGTCTCAGAATGTAGCCAGAGGCTGGCTGCATTCTCTGCAAAGTTGTGCGGCCAGAGCTCTGATGGTAAATGAGGCCCGAGGGCTGACAATAGAAAAATATCTGATAAGTTACACACCAAGTTGAAAATTTATTGACTCAAAAAGCATCTGAGTAAATGACCAGTGTGGTTATTGTACTGTGAATCTTGTTTAATAAAACAAGAGGATTTAGAATTGAAAAACGAGGGGGCTTGACTCAGCCTCCTTGAGGGGGTTGAGGGAAACCCATGACTGCACAGCGTTCAGGTGATAAATCTCCAGACCCGGGCTAGTGAAGATTCGTGAGGCACCCCCTGGTCTGGGGAGAGAATGTATTTAGTAGTGAGTCTTCAAAAGTACTAGAAGAGTAACAATTTGAAAAATACACTATCATTAATGAAAGAAAGTTAAAATAAGTGAAACATTGCCTCTCACATGGTCAGCTCGAGCAGCAGAGCTGTAAGTGCTTGTAAAATTCTGCGAAGTATATTGAGATAAAATAGTGAATATTTTTACTAATTCTAAATATGCATATAGAGTAATACATGCATTTAAGAAATTATAAGAAAAAAAAAGTTTATTAACCTGCAAGAGTAAAACATTAGTTCATTAAATCTTAATTTCTCACTTATTAAAAACTTGATTTGTATAAGAATTTCCAATGGGGAGTTGAAAGAGGCAAGAATTCATCCTTCTCCCCACTCTAACGTGTTATCACTGTGCAAGTTTGTTTTAACATCCTTCAGTGTGTCCTCATCAAATAAAAAGCTGTGTCCAGATGTGAGACAAAGAGCTACTCAAGCCACAGAAGCAAAAAGAACTGCTAACTTCCCTCATGACTGTGAGATCTACGGCCAAAGGCTCCTCTCTAATGTGAAACTCCAGACAAAGAAGACACAAAAGAACAATATTGGACAATATAATATACAGTAAATCAGTTAAAAGCTGCAACGCCAAAATGAAACACATTAAATGGTTTTGCCTTTTGTATTTCCAGAACAGTGTTATCCACAGTCAGCTATCCTAGCAAAACCTTGTAATAATTGTAATGGCAAGTATGGCTTCAGATACAAAAGGGTAAGCCAGAGAAAAAAAGAGAAAGCTATACCTGTTTAATGCATGCATATGAAACAATGGCCACATTAGCTTATGGGCTTAAATATAAATTTGTGAAATTGAACTATAACAATAACAAAATAATTTTATTTTAAAATGAAAAAGTTTCAAAAGGATGGCTGGCTATTCTACTAAGTATTATTTCTAACTGTTGCTTTTACATGCATATTTGTTTGTCTAGCGTTTGGGAATGCTAAGCCCCACAGAAGGAAGATACTGCCTTTGAAAAATCACTAAAGATCATGGACCAATCTGCCAGGCTTTGGGCTCTGCAATTTAAAAGATGATTTTAAATTTAAAGGAGCAGTTACCGTTCATATGATGCTTTCCTCTTTCCTTTCTCCTCTGTCTGCTAGAATTCCCACCAAAAAGGGAAAGGGGGATGAGTAATTCAGGCCCCACTTCGGCAAGCTGCTGAGGCAAGTTAAAAGTGCCATTTTTCAGTAGCAGATTTGAGGTCCTAGAAAGAGCTCACAAAATCATATAGAAAAGATCCTGAATGTCTGTTAATTTTTGTGTGTAGCTAATTGTGAGCATATTTGTTCTGTGAATTGAAAGATAATCTAGATTTACAGAGAGTAAAATAAAAGAATAGAAAAAAGGGGGAAAGATAGCTTAATTAGATCACAAGCAAAGAAAACTAACAGTATGAGAGTCTCAGTCAGTTATCCTTTATGCTTTCCTCTTTCCTTTCTGCTCTGTTTGCTAGAAATTCTACCAAAGTGGGGAAGAAAAATACCCCATTTTACAAGCAAGATAAGCTATCAGTGGCCCTGATCACTGTCTGGAGCCATGATGTGAGCTGCCAAAACCTGAAAAGATTAATGTCTCTGAGACACTTCAGGATGCCTGTGTGTGTGGTGTGTGTGGGGAGGGGGCAGGTCAGGCCTTGCCCTGGTGAGACAGTGAACTGCTCCTTACCTCAGCCCCAGGGAGTGCCTCACGAATCTTCACTAGCCCGGGTCTGGAGATTTATCCCCTGAATGCCATGCAGTCATGGGTTCTCCTCAACCCCCTCAAGGAGGTTGAGTCAAGCCCCCTCGTTTTTCAATTCTAAATACTCTTGTTCAAATAAACAAGATTCACAGTACAATAACCGCACTGGTCGTCTACCAAGATGCTCCTTGAGTCAATAAATCTTCAACTTGGTGTGAAACTTATCAGGTATCTTCCTATTGTCAGCCCTTGGGCTTCATTTACCATCAGAGCCCTGGCTGCACAATTTTGCAGAGAATGCAGCCAGCCTCTGGCTACATTCTGAGACAATGAATAGCCTCCAGCCACTGGATCTGGCAATTTACAAAAATTAGCACCAGGCCGCCGTGTTCCCCAAAAGTGGCTGCCAAATTCCCAAAGCATGGTAGAACAACACTTTCTGCAAAAGCTACTTGCAAACTAACAGTATACTTTACAGAATTTACCTTAGGATTTTAACCTGCTAATTCTGGCTTTTCATGACAACAAACCATGCAAAGAGGACTGAACCCCCCTCGGGGACTTGAACCAGGCACACATTGTCATGCTCTTGGCTACCTGAACAGCCTGGACAGTGGCTGAGAGGCACACCCTGTCCACACCTTCCCCTCAGCAGTTCTAAATTTCTTCTCCTCAGCAGTTAATTTGCATTTCTAAAACTGTCCCCCTGGCTGCTTTAAACGGTTAGGCCAAGCAAGCACACAAAAAAACCATACTTCATTGGCACACACTAAAATCGAACAGACACTCTAAAGTTGTTTCAACACCCTTTCAGCAAATTACTTTTTTTCAGGGGCATTTATTTTATGTCTCGACACTCACACAAACTAACACACACACAGGTACACACGCATTCTGAAAAGAATTCATAATCACAATTAGGAACAAATGGAAATTCATGCATTTCAAACCTATCCCGCACATCAACTAATAAAACACACTCACTCTTCCTTTCTACTCACCCCTTGAAAAATTAAAGATCTTTTTGACAATTGTCCCCCTTTGGGGAAAAAGTTCAAAGTGGAACAAGAGGCTCCTGTGTCTACTAGGAAACTGTCCTGGGTTGCAATATAGATGTGTTTAAGTATTCTATTACCACCAGCTGTGGGCCGTTAGCGGCTATCAGCTGCTAATGACCCACTCCGGATGACAGGCAATGGGCCATCAGGGACCCACCGTGTGACTCATGGACTTATCTCATCCCATTGTGGGATGCTCTGCCCAGGAGGGAGGAGCCAGGTGTTCCCACCTGGATATAACCTGGCCTTGGAACTGCCTGAGCTAGCCCGGTCTACTGGGTTCCCAGAGGACAAGAGCTACCACTGGATCTTCAGCTGGAGACCAGACCTTCACAGGATCACCGCTTCAACTGAACTACTTCAGTTGGACTGCTACTACCACCCTAACAGGGTGTTAGGTTGTATCTGACTTTGTCAGTGCTTTTCCTTGTATTATTTCACTTATTTTTAATTTCAGTCTTGACTTGTGATCTCCCACTGGTTTGTTTTCAAACCAATACATATTTTGGCGCCCAACGTGGGGCACGACCTGGGGAAACTCAGAAAATCCTATCACCATGATGCTCAGCCTGTCTATGTGGGTAATGTATCTTACCCTCTATATTTTCCCTCAAATGGGAAACTATCTGCCCGTCGTATTGCTCCTGTTGCGACCAGGGAATGGCATGAGAATTGCTCTATTTGTTTATTATGCCTATTGCATGGTAACCTGTGAGGCGATGAATGCCATTCGTTATATATACTCGACTTTGTCTGCCTGGCCTAACCTGAGCTGCTACGTCTGGGACCTCCTCAGCAATCGCACCCACCCTCTGGGACTAGGAGCAGAGAGTGGTTTCTTCCAGCATTTCAGGCCAGGCACAGCCATCTTTGACAATATTGAGTTCTCTCTGGATGCTAAGGATGGCATAATCTTCCTGTCAGTTCTGTTTTCCTTTTTCTCTGCGACCAGCACCGTGTACCTCCTGCTGAAGATCAGAACAATACTTTGTCTTCTTGAGGAGGAGAAACAAAGCAAATCAGAACAGCCGAAGCCCGTAGCAGTTGCTCCCGTCCAGAAAAAGAAATCCAAGAGCAAATCAGTCCGCATAGCGACTGATGAGGATGCGGCAGGACCATCCCACCAAGCAGAAGAGACAGAGCCAGAGATCATCACTCGCTCTCTATCCCTGGGGGAGCTGCGTGACCCACGGAGGGAATTCACCCGGCAGGCGAACGAGTCCATCTTGACCTGGCTGCTCCGCATCTGGGATGCCGCAGCTAACGACACCATACTGGATGGAAGTGAGGCCAGGCAACTGGGATCCCTGTCCCAGGATGTGGTTATTGACCAGGGGATTGGGAAAACCCAGGAAACTCTCAGCCTCTGGCGGCGATTGCTGGCGAGTGTACGGGACAGATACCTGTGTAAAGAAGACCTCCAAATGCACCAAAGGAAATGGAACACAATAAAACAAGGTATCCGATGCCTGAGGGAATTGGCCGTGCTAGAGATCATTTTCTCGGACAATGAGAGATTCCCCAAGAGCCCAGATAACGTCCAGTGCACTTCACAAATGTGGCTGAGATTCGCGCGGCTCGGACCAGAGATATACTCTCGTTACCTGGCAACACTGCAGTGGAGGGAAGGCGAAGACAAGGTGGGCGTGTTAGCAAACAAACTGAGAATTTACGAGGACACTGTCACTGCTCCACTACACACCCATGTCTCATCGGTGGAAACAAACCTGGCTGAGCAAGTCCGGAGCTTGATTGAAGAGAGCCACCAGAAACTAAGGAAAGAGCTCAAAGAAGGATTTTTCCATGCCACACCGAAACCAACCAGAGTCTCTGCCATCAAGAGCAGATGTCCCCCAGCCAGGGAAAGAAGACAAACTCCACGACGTGACCTCTGGTTTTTCCTACAGGAGCATGGGGAAGACATGAGAAAGTGGGATAGGAAACCCACCTCCTCCTTAGCAGCCCGGGTACGCGAATTGAAAAGAGAAACATCCACTTCAGGAGGCTCATCTAGGTACAACACTGCCCCAGTCTCTTGTGGACAGAACCCCAGACAGAATGGAAATGACGATATGACTGATCCTCTTGAAGGTACCTCAGGAACACATTTACAGGAGGAGAGCATTGTGCACCAAGAACAGGATTAAAGGAGCCCTGCCTCTAGCCAGGTAGAGGAAAGGGATAACCGGATCTATTGGACTGTGTGGATCCGATGGCCTGGCACGTCTGACCCACAAAGATACACGGCTTTGGTTGATACCGGCGCTCAGTGCACCTTGATGCCATCCAGGTATGTGGGGACCGAATCCATTTCTATTTCTGGGGTGACAGGAGGATCCCAGCAGCTGACTGTACTGGAAGCTGAAGTGAGTTTAACTGGGAACGAGTGGCAGAAACACCCCATTGTGACTGGTCCAGATGCCCCATGCATCCTTGGCATAGACTATCTCAGGAGTGGATATTTCAAAGACCCAAAGGGACATCGCTGGGCTTTTGGGATAGCAGCCGTAGAGAGAGAAGATATAAGACAACTGAATACCCTGCCTGGTCTCTCAGACAACCCATCTGCTGTAGGACTACTGAGAATTGAAGAACAGCGGGTACCAATTGCTACAGCAACAGTGCACCGCCGGCAATACCGCACAGACAGAGACTCTGTGGCCCCCATCCATAAGATGATTCGGGAACTGGAGAGCCAAGGGGTGGTCAGCAAGGCCCACTCACCCTTTAACAGCCCTATATGGCCGGTGCGTAAGTCCAGTGAAGAATGGAGACTGACAGTGGATTACCGTGGCCTGAATGAAGTCACACCACCACTGAGTGCTGCTGTACCGGACATGTTGGAACTTCAGTACGAGCTGGAATCCAAGGCAGCAAAGTGGTATGCGACCATTGATATTGCCAATGCCTTTTTCTCCATTCCGCTGGCAGCAGAGTGCAGGCCTCAGTTTGCTTTCACCTGGAGAGGTGTGCAGTACACATGGAACCGACTGCCCCAGGGGTGGAAGCACAGTCCCACCATCTGCCATGGACTGATCCAGGCTGCACTGGAAAAGGGTGAGGCTCCAGAACATTTGCAGTATATTGATGACATCATTGTGTGGGGGGACACAGCAATGGAAGTATTTGGGAAAGGAGAGAAAATCATCAGAATTCTCCTGGAAGCCGGTTTCGCCATCAAGAAGAGTAAAGTCAAGGGACCTGCCCGAGAGATTCAGTTCCTGGGAGTAAAGTGGCAAGACGGACAGCGTCAGATTCCTTCTGAGGTCATCAATAAGATCACCGCGATGTCTCCACCAACCAACAAGAAGGAGACGCAAGCCTTCCTAGGCGCCATAGGCTTTTGGAGAATGCACATCCCTGAGTACAGCCAGATCGTGAGTCCTCTCTACCTCATAACCCGCAAGAAGAACGATTTCCACTGGGGCCCTGAACAACAGCAAGCCTTCACCCAGATCAAACAGGAGATCGCTCATGCGGTAGCACTTGGCCCAGTCAGGACAGGACCAGAGGTAAAGAATGTGCTTTACTCTGCAGCCGGGAGCCATGGTCTGTCCTGGAGCCTTTGGCAGAAGGTGCCTGGTGAGACCCGAGGCCGACCACTGGGATTCTGGAGTCAAAGTTACAGAGGGTCTGAAGTCAACTACACTCCCACCGAGAAAGAAATCTTGGCAGCTTACGAAGGAGTCCAAGCCGCCTCAGAGGTGATCGGCACAGAAACACAACTTCTCCTTGCACCCCGACTGCCAGTGCTGGGGTGAATGTTCAAGGGAAGGGTTCCCTCTACCCACCATGCCACTGATGCCACGTGGAGCAAATGGATTGCCCTCATCACACAGCGCACCCGTATTGGAAACCCGAATCGCCCTGGGATTCTGGAAATTATAACAAACTGGCCTGAAGGTGAGACTTTCAAATTATCTTCAGAAGAAGCAGAGGAGCAAGTAGCACGTGCTGAGGAAGCACCCCCGTATAATGAGCTGCCGGAGAGTGAAAGACGCTACGCCCTCTTCACCGATGGTTCCTGCCGAATTGTAGGCGCAGATCGGAAATGGAAAGCTGCAGTATGGAGCCCCACACGACAAGTTGCACAGGCTACCGAGGGACAAGGTGGATCGAGTCAGGTCGCAGAGCTTAAAGCCGTCCAGCTGGCTTTGGATATTGCTGAACGAGAGAAATGGCCAAGGCTCTATCTCTACACCGACTCCTGGATGGTAGCCAATGCGCTATGGGGATGGTTAGATCGCTGGAGAAAGGCCAACTGGCAGCGCAGAGGAAAACCCATCTGGGCCGCTGAGATTTGGCAGGACATCGCCGCCCGGGCAGAAAAGCTGACCGTGAAAGTTCGACACGTGGATGCACATGTACCTAAGAGCCGGGCTAATGAAGAGCATCGTAACAACGAGCAAGTGGACCGAGCTGCCAGAGTGAAAGTGTCACAGGTGGATCTGGACTGGCAGCACAAAGGAGAGTTATTTCTAGCTCGGTGGGCCCATGATGCCTCTGGTCATCAAGGGAGGGATGCAACGTACAGATGGGCTCGTGACCGAGGGGTGGACTTGACCATGGACAACATCTCACAGGTCATCCACAGCTGTGAGACTTGCGCTGCAATCAGACAGGCCAAGTGGGTGAAGCCTCTGTGGTATGGTGGACGATGGACAAAGTATAGGTACGGGGAAGTATGGCAAGTTGACTACATCACCCTTCCCCAAACCCGCCAAGGAAAGCGCTACGTGTTGACCATGGTGGAAGCAACCACGGGATGGTTAGAGACCTACCCTGTGCCTCATGCTACTGCCCGGAACACCATTTTGGGTCTGGAAAAGCAAGTCCTGTGGGGACATGGCACCCCTGAGAGAATCGAGTCTGACAATGGAACCCATTTCAAGAATGGCCTCATAAGTACCTGGGCTAGAGAACACGGAATTGAATGGATATACCATATCCCCTATCATGCACCAGCTGCCGGGAAAGTTGAACGGTGCAACGGACTACTTAAGACAACTTTGAAGGCACTTGGCGGGGGAACCTTCAAAAATTGGGAACTGAACTTAGCAAAGGCCACCTGGATGGTTAACACAAGAGGTTCTATCAATCGAGCCGGTCCTGCCCAGTCCAAACCTTTGCACACAGTGGATGGAGATAAAGTCCCTGTGGTACACATAAGAGGCTTTTTAGGAAAGACTGTTTGGATTAGTCCCACCTCAGGCAAAGGCAAGCCCATCCGTGGGGTTGTTTTTGCCCAAGGACCTGGTTATACTTGGTGGGTGATGCAGGCAGATGGGGAAACCCGTTGTGTACCACAAGGAGACCTTATCTTAAGTGAGAACTGTGTAGATGGTAATAGAATAAGGGGTGGATAATGTCCTGGGTTGCAATATAGATGTGTTTAAGTATTCTATTACCACCAGCTGTGGGCCATTAGCGGCTATCAGCTGCTAATGACCCACTCCGGATGACAGGCAATGGGCCATCCGTTAGCTGTTATCAGCTGCTAATGACCCACCCCGGATGACAGGCAATGGGCCATCAGGGACCCACCGTGTGACTCATGGACTTATCTCATCCCATTGTGGGATGCTCTGCCCAGGAGGGAGGAGCCAGGTGTTCCCACCTGGATATAACCTGGCTTTGGAACTGCCTGAGCTAGCCCTGTCTACTGGGTTCCCAGAGGACAAGAGCTACCACTGGATCTTCAGCTGGAGACTAGACCTTCACAGGATCACCGCTTCAACTGGACTACTTCAGTTGGACTGCTACTACCACCCTAACAGGGTGTTAGGTTGTATCTGACTTTGTCAGTGCTTTTCCTTGTATTATTTCACTTATTTTTAATTTCAGTCTTGACTTGTGATCTCCCACTGGTTTGTTTTCAAACCAATACAGAAACACACTTCTTCCCGATCGTGACCCACTTTAAAATTTTTCAAGGGCTCCTGTGTGGTGGGTCTCTGGTATAAGAGGTGGAACCCTCCCTTAGAACAGAGAATGTGATCTCCCTTCCCTCCGAATTATTTTCATTTTGAAATCAAGGGCTTTCAGGCAGAGGTATGGGGGAAAGGAATAACAGTTCTTTACTAGTATCTATAGCAGAGTAAACAGGCATTAACAAGAATAGCAACAACAAATAGAACCAGAAAAACCAGTAGCAGATGTCTTTTGAGCTGCCGAGCACTTTCCCGCATGGTATAATTACGGTTGAAAGCAGCAGGGGCGCTGTTGAGCTCCTGGCCGGGCAGCGCAGGTGCGATGACTGCCGAGCAGCTGCAGGTAGCGCAGTGGCACAGGGGTAGGTCGGCGTCATGCAGCTGGTAATGGCAGGTGGGCAGGCTGAGAGGCTGGCAGGCAGCTTGGAGCGGCGAACGGGGCAGCAGGGGCAGGGGCTAGGGCTGGCTCTCCCAGGCTAGCCAGCGAGGTAGCAGGGACTCTGCAGTCACAGCAGATGCCGTGGTCTTGTGCGGCGAAACGGGGCGGGCGGCAGGGACAGCCAGACTCCTCCGCAGCTGCAGCCGGGAAAATGTGCACTCCCGGTGGGGAAAGAGGTTGAATCAAAGCTCACCCAGCCAGAAGGACAAGGCAGCTACTGCCTAGGGGTGCTCATTCTCCCACATTTCAAAGTCATTCCAGTGACCCAAACAAAACTCTTAACAGACAATCTTAGTCCTTCCATGTACAATCCGCATTTTCTAGATATTCTCTTCACCTTGTCCAAATGCAGCCCCCCTTCCTGCGCTCCCAGCAGACATGGCCAGCAGCACCACAGGTGACCAGGGTGCCCTGCAGCCTCACAGAGGCCGGGAGGCCACAGCCGCCCTGCCCCAGGGGGTGGCAGGGTCAGGGACTGCCCGGTGCTGAGCCTGCAGCTGTCCCACACTTCCAGCTCGGCTCCACAACTTCCCACAGGCCCCCAGCCCATGCTCCCAGCCCTGCATCTCTGCACTTGCTCCTACCTCTCCGAAAGCGGAGGACACGGGACTGCAGCTGGCCCTGGTTCAGCTGCCAAAATTTTGGGCAAGATGGGGGAAGGTGCTGAAAAACATCTCAATCCTTTTTCTTTCTCCTCTCTTCCTTCGTTTCTCTTCTTTCTTTTACTCTATTTACTGGCATGCTCTTTCTATTACAACATTCTACACAACCATATTTCAGCAGCTACACACAGGAGTTCCAAAGAGGTACTTATTAGATTCAACTAGTTATTTTTATCTTGCGGGTGTCCCCACATGAATTTATATGCTGGCAAAAATACAAATGAACACAGGTAAAATTTGGCACACACAGTACATGCACACACATTCCAAAAAAAATTTCAAAAGCACTTGAGCAAATAGACAATATCACTTCCTCTCACAATTAATCCAAGTGCACTAAGTCCAAGCTTCACAAATGTTTCCACACACAAAACACAGGATTTCAAAAGCAAAATCAAATGGAGCAACATTAGAAAGGTGTTGGGGTCTGGGTGTTCTCAATTCAGTAGCTAAAATCTTTCCCCTTCAATAATACAATCTGCCCCCTCCAGATACTCCAAATCAACAGTTTATAACGACAGACATAACAAAAATAGCAGTACGATAGTGCAGTACAGTGGGGTCCAACCCGTGGTGGTCCAACCCCTTAAAGGTATCTTTCACTATAGTGGGGTCCAACCCCGGGGGTCCAACGCCTTAAAGGTACCTTTTCTTGATAGGGGGGTCCAACCCCGAGGGTCCAACCCCTTGCCCAGGACTAATTTTGGGAGACCCAGTCTCAACCCACCCTCGGGGACTAGCAGCCCGGACCTGCAGGCATTTCTGTTTTTCTAAAAGTAGCAAATACCTTAATTTGGTGCAGATGTGTCGCTGTTGAGCGGCTAGCTGAGGAATGACTCAACGTTTCAGACAAGGAAAGAGAGAAGAAGAAGAAGAAGAGAGCTTTATTGTTTTGATTTCCATATATATATAGTTTACAGAGGTGCCCCAGATTGGTCAGCCCGAGACCTCTCCCTAGGCCCAATTGGCCAAGCCCAAACTGACCTAATCTGGAGAAGTTGTTTGCAAAACATCCAAACTTTATCTTGTTTATGAAATATAGCAAAATGTTCCCACGGAAAAGACCTGTGCTAGCCACACAGATGGTCCTTGGTCTACCCCCGCCATGAGCCAAAGGACAGCTGAGCTCCCCCTGAAAATTCAGGGTCGCGACTGGGAGGTCTGCTTACCCCTGGATCTGGCAGCCGAGCAGAGTTAGGGTCCCATCTGGAGGTGCCAATTTGATTTGCCCCAATCGAGCCTGGAGACACTTCAGAGACCAAGTCAGAGAAGTGGGTATTTGCTTTATTCGATGCACCGGGTGTGGGGGAATTCTCTCCACCAAACACACACACACCAGTACCTCCAAAGACACAGTGTTATAGGTAAAATTAATGAATATTCATTACATTCTCCAGGATAGGAGTGGTTATACAAATTACTTCTCATAAGTCATTAATATTATTAGTGATTTCTTGTGCTCAGTTTCAAAAGGATTCCTTTTGCCCCTGTCCTAGGTTGCAATATAGATGTATTTAAGTATTCTATTACCACCAGCTGTGGGCCGTTAGCGGCTATCACCTGCTAATGAACCACCCTGGATGACAGGCAATGGGCCATCTGTTAGCTGTTATCAGCTGCTAATGACCCACCCCGGATGACAGGCAATGGGCCATCAGGGACCCACCGTGTGACTCATGGACTTATGCCATTGTGGGATGCCTTGCCCAGGAGGGAGGAGCCAGGTGTTCCCACCTGGATATAACCTGGCCTTGGAACTGCCTGAGCTAGCCCTGTCTACTGGGTTCCCAGAGGACAAGAGCTACCACTGGATCTTCAGCTGGAGACCAGACCTTCACAGGATCACCGCTTCAACTGGACTACTTCAGTTGGACTGCTACTACCACCCTAACAGGGTGTCAGGTTGTATCTGACTTTGTCAGTGCTTTTCCTTGTATTATTTCACTTATTTTTAATTTCAATCTTGACTTGTGATCTCCCACTGGTTTGTTTTCAAACCAATACAGCCCCCTTTTATCTTGATAAGATTAAGGGAATCCACAAGGCCAGAACTGTTATCAGCCTTCAGCCCTGGACGGGTGCCGTGCTGGTGGAAGGGGCAAAAGATCAAAGAAATAAGGATGGTTGATGTGTAAATAGATTTGGGTTATCTATTTGACCACTCCTTTCTCTGTGTCAGCATAGCTAGAGCATCAGCAAATTATATTTAGGCACCCACCTCTATGCAATGGTGTGTACATAATGACTTAGGACTAATAGTTCTAATGTGAAAAGCATTCAACCAGATGCTACACAAGCAGGATGCTGCCAAAATTCTTAGAAGAACCTACAGTTTCTGTGCCATTCAAAAGCTACAATAGGGTTCATTGTCTTCTTAACAGGGTGTATTCGCCTCTGGTGTAACTTCACTTATTCACATGGAAACATATCCACAACTGACTAGGCTAGAAAGCTTTTCAAAGGAGTTCTGGAAAAAAATCAACAAATCTTTAATTAAAAAAGGAGTGTCTGTCTTGGAAAGCATTATGCATACTTTCTTGAATATCCAGATATCCAGACCCTTAAAAATAAAATCACTATTTTTTAAAGTGTTACTTTATAATTTTCAGGTGCTAATACCAACTTTTATTAACAATGAAATAGATCATGCTTTTAGACACATTTTACAATATACTTCAGTATACACCAGTAACACTATTTTTTCATGTTATCATCATACATGCTTAAATATGAACTCCGATTTCATATATTATCTGTTTAGTTATCTGAATTGGCTGTAAAAAACCAACTGTATTCTACTTCTAAAATTCAGTAGCTGAGCCTGAACACTGTCAGTGACATGAGTTAATGCTTCAGGGTTAGAAATAAAACATTTGTAGCCCTTGAAAATACAAGTTACTTTTCTTAATTCTGCTGCTTCTAGGGAATTTTGATTTTTATACTCTTACTTGCTGTTGGCCTCCTTGTTTATGGAACAACTACGTCAAATACAGAAATGACATCGAAGACTATTTTTGAAAAATTATGTGATGTGTAGGTACACAGAGGTAATTCAGCTTCCCTTGTGCAGGTCTGTATTTCCAAAGTGTATGTAGTGTAAGTGGAAATTGTGTTGCCTTGGAATTGTTTAGAGAACAGCTTCAGCCCCAGCATGACTTGATATAATTTTCTAAAGCTGAATGTGTGAACCGAATACATGCAGGTAACACAAAGACGACAACGACCCGCAGCTGAAGTGCAAAGAGTACATTTGTTTCAGCAACTTGCTGGCTGGATGATTCCAAACACAAATGGAGACACATACTCTGCTAAGCTCATTTTAGCAGGGGCAAAAAATGGCTTGGCCCAAGTCCTGTGTTACATAAAATAGGGGGCCTGGGGCATGCATAAATCTTCCCCAGGCTGTGTTTTACAATATCTGAAATTCTTATCTCCCTTTCCCCTTTACAAAGTGGCCTCCAGCCTGTCTGAGGAATGCTTTTAAGTTTGTTAACAACACTTTGTTATCTGGGTGAGAAAGCTCTTTAGTAGACAGAAAACAGCCCAAAGCTAACACAAATACATGAATTTTCTAAAACTGAGTATTTTCCAATATCTCCCAGGTGCAGGGTTGGTCTTAGAGCAAAAACAATTCTAAAAACAACCTCTTTTCCTCTCTCCTCGCCAATCTTTTGTTTTTACAACCCTTTCCTCTCCACACTGGATGAATAAGTTTTGGGTTTCTATCAAATCAAGGGGCCATGTTTTCCCTTATGTCTGCCAGAATGCTGCTCTGCTTTCTCTTATTCCGGCATGGATGACATCAGGTTTGTATATTAAATAAATAATCCACCTGTAAAATTTTCTCCAGGTCACAGTCACTAAAAGGTTCCCCTTTTTAGTCAGTATATTATCTGTCTCTCTGAGTTCGAGTCCTCTGGAGACCTTCACAGATAATATTTTATAGTAACCAATTCAGCACCATAAGTCTGGTTATATTGTAAGTCTGGTCACATTCATGATCCCACATGCACAAATAGCATAGCTTGCACTATAAGTCTTGGTGCATTTAATACAATTCCAGATTCACAAATACTGTGATTTATTGGTTATTGTAACAGAATAAGGTTCACTAATTGTCCTTGATAAATACACTGGTATCAGAAATCATAAGCAATAGAATTACCATGGAATAAAGCTTACCCAATAGGTGTCCCTATGGGGAAGGAAATGGGTACAGCCCATTGACTGTCCCAGGATACAAAGGTGGAGTCTCCTTTGACCTCCCTCCCCTCTTAAGTTATATTTATATTTGTCGCTGTTGAACCACTAACAGAGAGAAGTAGTCCAGGTCTTCAGTGTGGCAAATGCCTGTTTTTATTAATTAATTTCAACTTATATAGACTTTCAAAGGTCACCCAGATTGGTCGGTTCAAAACCTCCCGCCAGGCCGATTAGCCAGGCTTGAATCATTCATATCTTGAGACACTGTTTCAAAAACATCCAAACTTTATCTTTGTTTATAAAACACAGGAAGAAGAGAGAAAAATTTCTCATGGGAAAGGTCTGTGCTTGCCACAGTTCCCCCTTTTTATTTAAGAACAGAAGGCATTGCTTGTGAGCCTCAGTGGATCAGCATGAAGGATCTGCTTGGTAATGGCCAGTTACCAAACAGAGCCTGGTTGAAACTCAAGAAGGGGTCTGTCCGGCGGTGGCCAGCCACCGAACAGAGCCCGAACCAGATGCTGATTAAGATGGTCAAAGAGACTCCATGCAATACCCTAGATAGAGCATATATAAACCTAATTCTACATATAAATCTATAATTCAACAAAACATGCATTCAAAGTCCTTGCTTTCTGACTCCATAAAATAATTTTCAATCTCTGCTTGTGGATGGACTGGCTTCTTGGTCATCATCGGAAGGATCACTTGGTTGGTGTTCTGCATTCTGGTTGTTATTTTGAGGTTGCTGGTTCTGTCTCGGGAGCCGCAGGTCAGGGCGGACGCATTTTGCAGGCAGCCATCGTACCCCAGTATCTGTGGAGACGCAAGCATACCCACGACCCCAAGCAATAAGTTCATGCAGGCCTTCCCAGGTGTTAGTAAGTAGGTTCTGTACCCATACCCTCGCCCAGGGCAAACACAACTCGCCTGACGACTGCAATGACAGAAAATGGTTCAAAATCACAGGATTATTTGAATTCGGTGGCACTGTAAGGTGATTGTGTACAAAGCTTTTTCCAATCGACTCTGTGGTGTTTCCCCATGCATTCTCCCGTTTTGGCTTTCCAAAAACTGCTTCAGGGTACCATGAGGGCGTTCAACAATGGCTTGGCCGGTAGGAGAATGCGGAATACCGAATGTGTGGTCTACACCCCATAGGTGTAAGAACTGCCACGTCTTCTGCGAGGCGTAGGCAGGACCATTGTCGGTTTTCACAATGGCTGGCACACCCAGGACCGAGAAGGCTAATTTCCAATGGGCAATGGCATCACGACTTTTTTCTCCAGTATGAGCAGTTGCCCACATAGCTGAGGAGAAAGTGTCAATAGACATGTGCATACACTTGACTCGGCCAAATTCAGGAATGTCTGTCAAATCCGTCTGCCAGAGCTGCAAGGCCTTTAGACCTCTGGGGTTTACACCCGGTGGCAGAGGTGCAGCTAGTCCATGGCAGTCAGCACAAGCACTGAAAATGTCATGAACTTCAGTTGGCGTCAACTGAAACTGCTTTTGCAGGGTATGTGCACTCTGATGAAAGAAATTGTGCGATGCCTTGGCTTGTGCAATTTTGTCAGGCTGAGGTGCCACCCATGCAGGGTTGGCTAACATGTCAGCCCTGGCATTGCCTTCTGTTATAAAACCTGGTAAATTGGTGTGGCTTCGAATGTGCAAAATACAATATGGATGCACTCGAACCTGAATCGCCTTCCACAGGGTTCACAATAGCGAAAACAGAGCCACATTATTGACTTCTTTTACAAGTGAACAATCCAAACGTTTGGTTATATCTGCTACATAAGCAGAGTCAGTGACCAAATTCCAAGGCACCTGAGAGAACCGCTGAAAAGCCATGGCAACTGCTTTCAATTCAACCAACTGAGCAGAGCCTGTCTCGTGGCATTTCAGCACTTGCCACTCAGATCCCTCCTTCCAGATGACAATGGCCTTTCCTGTTTTCCCAGAACCGTCCGTGAAGACGGTGGGTCTGTGAACTGGCACCCGGCTGTTCTTTGGCCGCAACATGAGATTGACTGAATTTGCCAGCTGCAGCAATTTGTGGCTGGGCAGATGGTAAGTAATCTGCCCTGAAAAATTTTGCAGTGCACTTTGCAAAGGAGCGCTATTAGCAAGACTCCATTCAAAATTGTCCCGTGATACCGGAACAACAATCGTTGCAGGATCTGCTGCCATCAATTGTAAACACCGATAACAGCATTTAATTATCAGGCAAGCTATCAACTCGAACAATGTGGGTGCTGTCTTTTATGGCTGATGGGGCAAAAAGACCCATTCCAGGATATGCAAAGGGTCATCCCATTGTTTGTTCCACTGGCCAATGATACCCGTAGGATGGAGGTCTGGAGCAGTAATGAAAACAGTGATATCAGTAGAGGGATCTACTCGATAAACCTGATGAGCAGAAACAGCTTGCTGCACTTCATTCAGCACTCGTTGTGCCTCAGGAGTCAATTGTTGAGGTGAGTTTAGGTCAGAGTCCCCCTTTAAAATATTAAAAAGTGGGGAAAGTTGTGCATTGGTCAGTCCCAAATATGGACGTAACCAATCAAAGATACCCAGCAACTTTTGGGCATCATTCAGAGTCTTAATAGTGTCTGAGAACTGCGCCTCTTGATGCTGTATGATTCGATCCAAAATTTTTACTCCCAAATATTTCCAAGGAGGCTGTTGTTGAACCTTTTCTGGAGCAACTTGCAACCCATAGGAATGCAAGGCATCGAGCAGTCAAGGCTGTAACCTCCGCAACTCATCCTGGGTGGCTGCTGCCACCAGGATATCGTCCATATAATGGTAGCAGAGTGCCTCAGGGAACTGCTCACGGATTCCGGACAAGGCCTGCGTGACATACCATTGACAGATAGTTGGGCTATTTTTCATGCCCTGAGGTAACACTTTCCATTGAAATCTCTTTACAGGCTCCGCATTGTTAATTGCAGGCACAGTAAAAGCAAATTTTGGCCTGTCATTGGGGTGCAAAGGGATTGTGAAAAAACAATCCTTCAAATCAACAATCAAGATTTCCCACTCTGTGGGAATCATCATGGGTGAAGGCATGCCAGGCTGTAAGCTCCCCATACTTTCCATCACTGCGTTAACTTTTCAGAGATCTTGCAACAGTCTCCATTTCCCCAATTTTATCTTAATCACAAAAACTGGGGTGTTCCAGGGACTGGTAGAAGGTTCTATGTGTCCCTGTTTCAGTTGCTCCTGAACCAGCTGACAAAGGGCGACTAATTTGTCTTTTGGCAGGGGCCACGGTGGTTCTCATATAGGTGTTTTGGTCGGGCCATCGCAAAGATAGCGTGGAATAGGGTGCGCCCTTGCACACAGTGACCCCTATTAAAAATTTGTTGTGATTCGCACCCCGCAAGCTGCCAACACGTCCCATCCCCAGAGGTTAATTTGAGCTGGAGTGACATAAGGCTGAATGGAGGCCGTGTGTCCCTCTGGATCCTTCACCAACACAGGTCGCTTACTCAGTCGACTCTGTGTTGTTCCTCCCAACCCCGCGATATTCAGTCCCTCCGGGCACAAAGGCTACGTAGGAGGCCACAAAGCAGCGGAAAGGATCGTTGCATCAGCACCTTTGTCGATCAAACCTCGGACTTGAATTCGATGCGGATGTGTTTTTGGCATGATGAGGGTACATGTCATCTGCGGTGACTCATTGGAGATAGATGCAGCCCAGTAGACCTGTAGAAGTCCTGGCAGTTCAGTGCCGTCACCTCCGCCAACTTGCTGGTCTACCCTGGGAACAGAAGACTCACAAGGCAACAAGTGAGCAAGGCAGGTGTTTGCAGGAATGGTGACAGGGGGGTCAGGTGTGGAAACCGTAGTGTGAAGTTTGTTGGGAGGCGAGAGGAAGCAAGCGACACGCTCAATATGAGTTATAAAGCAAGCTCCATTTATTTCACAGTATGCGTGGCTTATATAGTGTTACAAGTGCTTATGCTTGCTACTAAAAGTTACTATTTGCATTCTATTGCATTCCATTCTCACACTATCAGGGTTCCCCCCTCATTCTTCTCATGGTACATTTCTAGAGCTCAAGGACACTGCTGCGCCTCCCGGGCACCTTTCTCACAGCACTTTCCCAGGGCACTGCTGCGGCCTGTTCAGCTAACACTGGCCTTGCTCGCACCTGGCACAAGCCTTATTCTGCAACAATTCTCCCTCTGTCCGTTTGTGCGAGCAAGACTTTGTTAGCTATCTGATCAATTTGCTTTGTGATGCAGCTATAAGCAATTCTTATCACTACAATTATTAGTATAAAAACTCTTAACAAGGTGAAAATGACACAAAGGTATAATACATGAAATGAACTATTGATATCAATTAGGAAAGCATTTTAAAATGATACTGTTTTTTGCAGATAACTACACAAGGTAACGTGAAATATTAACTTTAACTAAACAATCAATGGTACTATAGACAAATTTTAAATAACTGAATTGTGCACGTGCAGTATTGTTTGAAACTCTCACCCATCTCTCTTTCACTTGTGGAAGATAAAACTGCAAAGGTTTTTGTGAATAATAATATAAACTAACAAATTTAAAACAACTGGATATTTAGAGGCTCTGACGACAGTAAGCATCTTACGGACTGTGTGTTTACATGGCTAGATTTTCATCAGGAAGGTTTCTGTCTTAAATCTTCATCTTATCTTTACAGCAGAAAAATTGCGTTCTTTAAAATAAATGAGCATAACATAACAAAAATGAACTTGTTAAAACTTAAAGTTAACCTCACTGAAAGGGAACAAAATTTAATCTTAATAGAACTTAATAGAACATAAACTTACTAGAACTTAAAAATTAATAAACAGTAAACTGAGTAAAACTTAAGAGACTAAACTATAATGGACCTCAAAGTTAAAATTAACAATGCTTAAACTTATCTTGACTTAAGCTTAACATAATGTACATTTAATAAACTTAAGCTTATTTAACTTAACAGAACTTAGCTTTAACAGAATTTAAAATTAACAGAACTTAAAAAATAACAAACATTAAATTGAGCAACACTTAAATTGAACAGACTTAGTCTTAATTGAACTTAAACTTAATGAAATTTAAAATAAGAGACTTAACATAATATACTTATAATAAAACTTAAACTCAATTAACTTTAATAGAATTTAACTGTAATAGAATTGATACTTTGGGATTTTTAGCTTTTACGTTTTTCGTGTACTGGTGATTTTTGAGTATAACTTTGGACACTATATAGGATATTAGGACTTTTGTCCTCAGCATTTTTAGATAAAATAATGGCACTTAACAGGTAGCTTAAACTATTTAGTAGATGATCTATATAAAATTACTATAAAATAAAGGAGTTTTACTTATAGGCCTAATTTATACATTTAAAATACTTAAGAAATTAAAACAGCATTCTTAGCATGTCTGCTGTAGCATTGTCACACTCACACACACACAGACACTGTTCTAAGCAACACTTTAGCAAGGAATTTAGCTTTTGTTCAAGGCCTTAGCAGTTAAGGTGTTATCACTCATCAGGACAATTATATTGCTACAATGCTTTCTCATTAATAAAAAGCTGGAAACAAGTTTCGGTCTCAGTGTTGGTGACAGTCCCAGCAAGCAGGAGGTCCTGCCCTGCTCTGTGTTGCTGTCTCTTGCTGGCTAACGCTGTTGGTTAATTCTGGTTTGCTGTCGGAGCTGTCATTCACTTCTTCATTCTCGGGGAGGGGCTGTGTTTCAGGCTCTGTTGCTGACGTAGCAGGTGGGGCGGCGAAGGGGGCGTGGACGGCCTGCGGCACCGCCCACCGGGGTACCTTCTGCGATTTCTGCCTTCTCTGCCAGTTGAAAGGAAACTGGGGTCGGAGCAACTTCCGCTTTTGCTCTCGGGTCGCAGAGTCTGAGCGGCATGCGGTGGAGGGAAGGGGCTGCTACCGTTGTCTGCGCGCGGTGGCCGGCTGTGCTCTGTCTGTTTCCCGAGGGGCTGAGGGTCGCGCCTCCTCAGCCTCCGGCAGCGGCGCTGAGCACTGCTCCTCTGTCAGTGGCGGCGGTGAGGAAGAACTACTGTTCCCCCCCCCCCAAGCGGGGGGGCCTCTTCCAGCTGTGCGGCTGCGAGAGTCCCCTGCACTGCCGCAATCTTTTTCTCTGCCTTATATCGTTGTAAGCTGTCATGGGTTTGAGATAAGACATTGCCAGGAGGACGCACAAAAAGAGGGCAACCAGGCTCCAAGCTTAAAGTTGCAAAAAAGTGTTTAATTATCTAACAGAGTTGGAGGATAAATGCAGGCAAAAATAAACTTTTCATACAGTTTTTGTTCACTCCCCCCTCCCTCTTAAG
Source organism: Entomyzon cyanotis (assembly GCA_024500445.1). Classification (NCBI taxonomy): domain Eukaryota; kingdom Metazoa; phylum Chordata; class Aves; order Passeriformes; family Meliphagidae; genus Entomyzon; species Entomyzon cyanotis. The sequence goes on from JAKEPQ010000794.1 coordinate 602,597, forward strand.
AACCTATAGTATTCACCCCCTTTCCTCCTTTACAGTCAACAAGCCGGGTGGGGGGGGGCAGGGTGTGGGGTCTCTTTTCAGTACACAGAGCAGATTCTCAAATTTACTCATCACCACAATTCTTCTACTACAAATACTCTTTATCTCTACTTGTTTCTCTCTCTCTCCAGGCAGTTTTCTGCTCTTAACCCCACCCTCTTAAGAAGCAGTCTCTGCACTCACCCCCCCCCCCTTCCTTCTTTCCAAACCAGCAACACAGACAGGGGGCAGGTTGAGGGGTCCTCTGGTCAGTCCAACCAGGAAAAGAGGTTCTCTACTTAGCCAGGGGTCCTTCCCACGAGAGACAGTCCTCTGGGAACTTCTTTGGCGTGGGTCCAATCTCACGAGCAACATCCTGCCCGAATTCTGCTGCAACATGAGTTCTTTTGTCCATAAGGTGCTGTGCAGACTCTCCTGAGCTGAGGCCAGGCTGCTTCCATGCCAGGAGCAAGGCCTTTCTCTCCCAGTCAAGGCCTTTTGCAGTTTTAACTCTTAGATGGGACTCCCACTGGTTCACAGTCTTTTCCAAGCATCCACCTGCTCCTCTGGAGTGAGCTGTGGGTGGATTTCTGCATCCTTATGGACTCCATGGGCTGCAGGAGAAACTTCTTGCTCCCCCCATAGCTTTCACCATGGCTAGCAGAAAGTTTCAGCTCCAGTGCCGGAAGCACTGGAGCACCCCTTTCTCCCCCTTCTTCACTGACCTTGTCAATCTCCATGCTGTTCTCCCTTCACATATTTTCACCTCCACCTCCTCCTCCTCCAACTACAAAGTGAAAGAAGTGCGTGCCTGCTTTGTTTTGAATTTTTCTTAAATATGTTTTCACAGAGGCGTAACCAGCACCTCCAATTGGCCCAAACTTGGCTGGCAGCATGTCCATCACGTTCAGAGCCATCAGAGATTGGCTCTGCTGGACTTGATGTAAAAACTTCCAGAACTTGCACTCAGGACACACAGGAGCCATTTTTGTGCCACACCCCACCCCGAAGACACCTCTCCAGGCCTACTACAACAGCTTCTGAGGGGTCCAAATTTCTCCTAGATGTTAAAAACACTTCACTGATGTTTTGGGCCAATCAAAACCACCACATAAGCAATTTATTACTTTTCTCCACGCCTTGCTAAGCTTTGTGCATGTCTTATCACCATCTAGCAATCCATCAAACAAACAGTTACTATAACTTTGCCACTCCCCTTCCTCAAATACCGTATTAGGATTTATAAAAAACCCTTTGGCTTTCCTTTGCCTACTCCCCGCTTTCTTAAAAAGCACTGAAATAAGTCCAGGGCTACCTCTCTTTCCATTTTCATCTAGCTGGATTTAAAATGGATTTAAAACGTCTTGGTTGTCGCTGCAGAGTAGAGCACTGCCTGCGTTGCCTGCGTCTCTTTTCGTTCCGCGATCGCCGCGCAGCTTATCAGAGTGTAGTCCTCATGGGCGGCAGAGCCCCTCCCAGTCGGCCCAGCTCTCCGGCCGCTGCGCACCGGTGCTTTCCCGTTCTCGCCGCTTTTCGGAGCAGGGTCCTAAGTCCTGGTATCAGTGTCTGTGTTCGTCAGGGTCACCATTTGTTGGAAGGCGAGAGGAAGCGAGCGGCATGCTCAATATGAGTTATAAAGCAAGCTCCATTTATTTCACAGTATGCGTGGCTTATATAGTGTTACAAGTGCTTATGCTTACTACTAAAAGTTACTATTTGCATTCTATTGCATTCCATTCTCACACTATCAGGGTTCCCCCCTCATTCTTTTTAGGGTTCCTCCCCATTCTTCTCACAGTACCTTTCTATAGCTCAAGGACACTGCTGTGCCTCCCGGGCACCTTTCTCACGGCACTTTCCCAGGGCACTGCTGCGGCCTGTTCAGCTAACACTGGCCTTGCTCGCACCTGGCACAAGCCTTATTCTGCAACAGAAGTTGGCCCTTGAAATCAGCATTTATGAACTCTGGAAGAACAAGGATCCCTTGGCTGGTGGTCTCAGGCCCTGCCATGAGCAGTGCTCCAGCCCCCTGATCCAGGGAACCATCCACTTCCAAGGGAACCCTGTGGGCATCGTCAGATTCTAAGATGACTGTTGCTGCGGTATAGGCATTGACTCGGGCTGAGCCTTTGGTGCCTCTTCCACATTGACCGGGTAAGCCTGGGTCATCACCCTGTTCTGGGGGAACTGATGTGATGGGGGGCAAATCCCCCTTTTGCACCCCTCTTCACGTTTCCCGACAGGGGTCGACCATCTGCATGGTACTGCGACCTGAAGTAGTCTGAAGTGTGACCTGGCCTACCACACCTCTTACATTGAGGAGTCTCGGTCCCTGAATCTCCCTTTTTTCCTGAATTTTCTTTCTGTTTTGATTTGACTCATTTTCGTTTGTTTCCAGACTTGGGCTGTTTTTGTCCCTGATCAGAGGGTCCCTGATCTGAGGACAGAAATGCAGCCAAAGCGGATTTCCCCTGATTTTCTGACTGCACCCTGGCACAAGCTCGCATCATCTCCTGGACAGAAGGATCCCCCGGTAGGGCATTGATGATCCTTCTACACTCGTCATTGGCATTATCTCTTGCCAAATGTTTCATCAGGATCTGTCTCATGGACCGATCCTCAACCTGCTTTTCCAAAGCTGCTGCCAGCTTCTCAATAAATGTCAGGTAAAGTTCAGATTGCCCCTGCTGTATCTTTGTATACCGTGTTTGCGGGGCAACCATCTCAATAGTTTTCAAAATGGCTCCCATACCGAGCTGTTGGGCTTGCTCCAGGATCTGAGGATCCCAGGCAGCTTGAACGTTGGGGTTAGTGAAAGGTCCCTTACCCATGAGGACATCAGCCCCAACCATGCGCCTAGGGTCCTCGGCAGGCAAGGACACATTTTTCTTCAGCTGATCCTCAACCAGCGCTTTCCAATTGTCCTCAAAGGCGCTGTATTGCATGGGGTGAAACAGCACCTAAGCCAAATACATATCAAATGGAGCAAGCAAATCACTATTTATCACTCTAAGAATTTGCATCACAACAGGAGAAGACACGCCAAACATTGCTACCTTGGTCGCTAGGTCATTTGTCATGTGCCATGCGATGGTGGAGTGGCTGTTCCTTGTGTCCATGGCATCTGGGCCAGGCACATACACTGGAAAAGCCTGAACGCCCCCTTGCAGGAAGCCACCACCATCCGAACCTGCCACAGCAGATTCGCACCCCTCCCTCTGTTTGGGCAATCCAATCTTCTCTATAAGTTCCCAGTCTCCTGCCTCCAGCGCACCCTGCTTGACCGATTCCCAGAACTGCAGGGAGTCACGCGGGCGAAAAATCCCCATGCCGGTGCAGCGTCTCCAAGGGTTGGTCAGAGCCCAATGCCATTTCTTTTTCGTCGCCCGCGCGAGCCTTCGCCCGGAGGGAAGAATACCTTCCTCTTCACTGTCCAAGTCGTCTGAGCAGGGATTGCCACCAGCACTCCCCATCACAAAGGACGGTGACTGGCCGGAGGCAGCGTCAGCGCTAAGAAACTGTGCGGTGACTGGGATGGGGGAGGGGCAGGGAGACGGCGGCGTCACCGGTGCACCCCCAGGCGTGTTTGTCAAGCCGGCCGGCACAGCGCCAGTACGCTGCGCCAGGGCTGCATTCGCCACAGAACCCGGCAGGGGAACCGGCATCTGCCCGGGGCCGAAATGTCCCCGCGCCGCCGGCACCAAGCCGGCTGCTGGGCCAACAAGAAGTCCAGACCCCATCCGGGGTCCTGGGGGATGGACTTCCGGCCCAGCCACACACAGACAGGAGGGCCTGCACAAAAGCCCCTCCATCCGTTTCCAGATCACGACCACCTCGGCCAGCAAGCCATGAAGAATCCCAAGCAGAGGAGTGTCTGCCACGTTCGGCACGGACGCCGTGTCCGCCAAGCCGTGGGGGACCCGGGCCGGTCCCGCTCCCGCGGGAGTGCCAATCAAGGTCCCCGCAGCGGAAGCACCCCCTGCCAGCGGCTTCTCTTCCGGTCCCTGCGTTGCTAAAATGGCGGCTGGGTCCAGAAGTTGCTCCGCGACCGTCCCGGGAAGCCGCCCTGACTGCCAGGCACTCGCCGCAGCCGGCGGCCGAGCCGGCGTCTGCTCGCCCGGCCCCGGCACCACATCGGTCCCGCCCGGGCCTGCTGCAGCCGGCCGCAAACCCGCGCCGGGGCCGGACCGGTCGCCAAGACCCCCCCGTTGGAGGCGTCCCTTTCCGGTCCCTGCGCAGCCAGGATGGCGGCGCGTCCCGGAAGCCGCCCCGCGAGGGAATCGGCTGCGCCCGCGGCTGCCTCAGCCTGGGGCTGCGTCGCCGCTCCGTCCGGGCTCGGCGAAACGCCAGCTTCACCCGAGCCAGCTGCCGCCCGCACGGGAACTCCCGCAGCGGCCGAAACCACCGGGAGATCCGGAATCAGAACCCCCGCAGCCGCGAGTTGCCGGAACGCAGCCAAGGTGAGCAGCTGCGTCAGCACCCCCATGTCCGCCCCGCCAGCCTCCGCCGCACACACCGGCTGCCCACGGGGGAGGGGCGTCCCGGCGCCATTCTGCGGGGGCAGGGGGGTTTCTGAGGCTGCGCATTGCGCGGTGGCAGAGGGGGGACCTTCACGGAGGCCGTGTCAGAGCCGATTTGCGGTCCTCCCTTCTTCATCATCTCGGCCAGCTGTTCAGTCGGATGGACATAAGAACACTTCGGCAGGTCAGTTGGAGAAACACACTGAGCTCTCGCAGCTGCATCCGCCGCCAGGGACGGGACTTCAGAATCCGTCTGGGTCGGCGCGTCCTTCACGCACCGCCCCACGACCGAGAGCAGGGGTTCCACGCCCGTGCAAGCCGCGAGCTGCGACTCATAAAACGCCTGCCCCTGCAATGCGTCCCAAATGTCTCTCCAAACCCCATGGAAGCGGACTGTAGTCCTGTCTCCAAGCATCATCTCCGTGGCCAGGGCCCGGCCGACAGTGAACCAAAAATCACGGCTCAGTGCCATGTCCCAAACGTCCCGGGCCGCGTGGCCCTCGACCCACTCCAACAAGGCCCGAGTGACCCGCGGCGTCTGACCGGCTGCTAGGTCATCCACAGAGTCCTCCAGAAAAGCCCGCAAGAGTTCGTCCGCAGGGAGGGGGGGTTGGGCCCGCTGAGACCGCGTACCTGTAGTTGCGCGCAGTACACGTCGGTGGTCACCAGATGTCGCTGTTGAACCGCTAACAGAGAGAAGAAGTCCAGGTCTTCAGTGTGGCAAATGCCTGTTTTTATTAATTAATTTCAACTTATATAGACTTTCAAAGGTCACCCAGAGTGGTCGGTTCAAAACCTCCCCCTAGGCCGATTGGCCAGGCTTGAATCATTCATATCTTGAGACACTGTTTCAACAACATCCAAACTTTATCTTTGTTTATAAAACACAGGAAGAAGAGAGAAAAATTTCTCACGGGAAAGGTCTGTGCTCGCCACATATATTGTGTTATTTGAGGGTGAAGAAAAAAAAATAAAGTTTCAGTTGATGTTATTTCAGGATCAGGTGGAGTTTGAATGACTTTAGTTATACATGTAAAGCATATACAGGTTTTATTTCATTAGCATATGCAGGGGTGTGAAAAGTAATGTGTATCTTCGAGTTAATGAAGTAAAGTTCAGCTTTTGGTCATCATTTGGGTCATTCCTTTGGCTCAATACCCATTAGCTGCATTGTTTTAAACAGAGCATGACTGCAAAACCTCTATGCCACTCCATCCTTTGTTTCATGCCTCTCTCAGGACAGTACACAAAGCTCCCTCAATGTTCCTGCTCCTAAGGTGTGCAGACAGTTTGTTTCTGTTGAACTATTGCCAACACAGGCACTCCTTCTCACTGAGCTTTGTATTTCAGTATTTTTCCACACCAAGGTTGTATTTGAGCTGGCCCAGCTTGTGACTCCCCAGGGAGGTTTGCTGGACTCTGTACAGGGGTCATGTTTGTCCTCTGCGAATAAGACACAATTGCATGGACTTGAGCAATCTTGGCCCTCCCTATACCACATCTGAAGGGGGCCCAGTAGTGCCAGCCGCCCACTCCTACACTTGCTGGATAATGACCTATAACTGGCATATCGTTGTGATAAATACATATCATAATGTTGGCTTTTCGCAAATATTAGAATGGATACTATGTGTATGATTTTAATTCTTTTCTTACAAAGGTAGCCTTGCTGTGAAAAAATTGCTGTGTAATGATGACTAATGTCTGTCTTTCTTTCTGGTGCTAGCTGAGCTTAGACGTAGGAGTGAAATAGCTGTTATAGTTTTGTTAGAATGCTTGAACTGCCTGCTTGAACTGGATAACATCCCACAAACAGACCCTGCCACTGACACTCCAACTATCAGCACCTGTCGTCTGCAGAAACCACAATCTGGGAGTGATAACAGAATCAATTAAAGAGGACTGCGCATGCTCTGAGGAGGCGGATCCAAGGTGGAGCTAGGCTAAGCAGTTCCCAGAAAATGCAAACTAGTTTGGAGAAAAATATGAATATGCATAATTGTTTATGAATATGCATTAGGCTGAAGGGTATGTAAAGGGTGTCTCTGTCCATACCAGGTGTGGGGTTTTTTGGCTAAATGCCAAAGCACCCAGCACTGACCTTTTGCTTTTATCTGTCCCCTATTGTCTTTTATTAAACCTTTTTAATCCTAACGGGAGAGTGGACCTCGTTTTTCACATCATCAAAAGAAATATAACATCCTCCTTTGTAGCTGTTTTTTCTGAAGAGGTATTCGTCACTAAGTGTCAAGAGTCAGGGCAAGTGACTAACACAGAACAAAAGGATGTGAAAAACTAAAGGTCTATACAGACCTTGAATTGTAGTCCACTGAAGTTATATTTATCTTTCTGATTTACTCATGGAACCTCTTATTTTTCTCTTTCTTATTGATTTAAATGCTCATTTAGGGGAAGTTCTTTCACAGACCCAAAGGATTATTTTTCTAGAATTTGACCCCTTAAATGGTTACTCTCAACTAAGTGTAAGCATGAAAGAAAACAGCCCTTGAACCTTCAGTCGACTGCAACTCTAGGACTGAGCTACCAGTGCTAACGTTGCCTTTTAATTTATTTTTATCTCAGAATAACTCCTATTGCTGCATCTGAGGGTGGATTCAGACTTTCTTTTCGCGTGTGCTTATGAAGAAATGGTGAATTAAACTTGGCCACTCGAGGAGCGGTCGCTCCCTGGTTGCTAACGGGATGCCTCCACCGGCGCAGGGGCAGGAAAAGCGAGGGGCCCTGCCCCTGCTTCCGATAGTGCCGCCCAGGCTGGCGGATTGGCGCATGCGTGGGATGGGGTTGTGCAGTCACGATGCTGTGTCGCTAGAGTCTAGTCTGTGCTGCTCCTCCGTCAGCCCCGTTATGACAGACCCACGCTTGAGGCAGATCAAGATCAAGATCGGCGTCTTGAGACGGTGAGTGCACGTGTGGGGGTAGGGGTGAAGTGCAGGTGTTGGGAGAGGCTGAAGGTGATCCCGCCGCTCCCGAGGGGGCGAGCGGAGAGAGGGAGCGGGCCCGGTCCTGCTGCGAGCTCAGAGGGCAGTCCTCGTCGTCCAGAGTGGGGAGGGGCCCTGTCGCCGCCGCGGTCCCCGGGGGCTCTGCCGCGCCGAGCAGAGGAGCAGCGAGTGGGGCTTCGTGCGCTGCCGGCCATGCCTGCTGCGGCGTCTGGGAGTTGTTGCGCTGGGACGTATGGCGGTGGGATGGGGCTGCCGAGATGTGCTGGAAGGTGATTGTGGCACAAGTTCTGCCATGGCTGCCGGTTTCTTCCCCTTGAGCCCCGTCGTTAGGAAAAGCCCATTTTTTTCCTGAGACCGCAATTAACGGTTTGTTTTTTTTTTTGTCACGCTGGCCCGTCAGTGTACAGGGCAATTTTGCCGTATACTTCGCAGAGGCCTTAGTCTTACCTATTTTACCAAAACAGTTGTTAACTGGGATCTTTTTGATTTGATAGTTCTCACTGCAAAAGCAATGGTAAGTTCAACACCCGAGTCTCACATTTGTCTAGATTTAACAGGCTTCATTTTAAAGAAAAGTTGCATTTTATCTGTTTTGCTTGTTATTTTTTCTTTTATTTGGATAAGGCAAAGCCATGGCAAAATCTATGTATGCCAGAAAAATAAAGTCTTCAAATGCATTGAAATACAGACCTCACTTGGTATAAGCACCTTAGCATATAGGTATAAGTTAGCAAAAGAATTAAATGTGACTGCTGTGCATAACTGTAACTGCTTCTGCAAAACAGGGGTCTAGCCCTGATGGTTAAAGAGATAAGAAGGGAAAGGTTTAAGTATGACTGCTGTGTCTAACTACTTCTGTAAACAAGGGTCTAGCTCTGGTAGACTAAGCAGATAGGAAGGGAAACTGACACAAAAGGCTAGAAAAACAAGTTATGTTGTAATGGATAGGAAACAGAAGAACATAATCAATAAAACACAGCTATAAACATAATAGAAATCTTGTAACAGTAAAGTTAGGTATATGTGGTAAATATGTTAGATAGGACTGTGTGCCATGTTTGTAACCCTGAGATAAAGAAACTACAAGTTATATAAGACTCCGACCCTTAAAACTGTAACTTCTAGATAAGCAAACAAACAAGGGCGAATGCCAGAATTGTAAAAGTATAAAAGCCTGTGTAAAATGAACCACAGCCAGACATGTACATGGAGTTGTTAACCCCTACATGTTCTTTTGGCGCCAATAAAGGTGTGCTTTACTTTACAGTACCTGCTGTGGAGTAGATTCCTTTGAATCAGCATCAATAACAAAAGGAATACTAGGGAAAATGTGGGCCCACTACTGAAGGTACAGGTGTTGTCCTGAACGTGGGCTTGTTACCCGACACACAGCTCCACTTCACACACCAAGGCAAGGTATTTCTATTTTTTTATTCTAGTTGGCACAAAGTAGGGAGCTGAGTGGTAACCCCCAAAAGGTTGGCTCACTGATCATCAAAACTTTACACTATTTATACATTCTAACAAAGGCATCAGCATTAATTGGTTACACATTACATGACTGTTTTATTAATTAGTACTCAAACCCCTATTTGCTAGTTATAGCTCTTGCTTTTCATGCTAATTAGTCTGCAGGCACAGTTCTTCCCTCCATTTGAGTCTGGGGTCTGTTTTGAGTAGGTGGTCAATGAGTCGGTGGTTGCAATCTCCCACTACTGGAAGTACCTTTCCCCTAGATACTGCTCAGTCCTGGTGACTCTCATCCAGACAGCCCATTCATTTTGGGATTGTCTTCCCTTTTCCCTAAAATAAAAGATTAGCCAAGCACACAATGTTCACAATGCAATTGCTTAATCATAACTGTCCACCTACAGCTACTGATTAACAACTAAAAAAAAAATTGCAAAATTTGATTCAAATCTTGAGGGGCTCAATATCATTTCCCTCCTTTGAGGCTATAAGATTTGTCCTTATGACAAGGCTTGTAAACCTCACTGCTTTTCCTGGCTATCAATATGTCAACTCCTACTGTTGATTGTATAATTAATCTTTTGACACAACTCAAGGTAATACAAACTATGATAATGACAGTAGCTTTTTCTATTATAGTTTGAAGCAAACTTGACAACCATCCATTTCAACTGAGCTTCTTGTCACAACTTTGATATTTGCCTCTTTATTGTCTAATTTATTTTTTCTGCCTTCTCGCTAGACTGTGGTCTCCATGGGGTATTTAATTCCCAATTAATCTGCAAAAACTTCCTGCACTATTTCTGCTATAAAGTGGGATCCATTATCTGAAGATTCCTTTTGGTATACCAAATCTGGGTATTATTTCTTTTAACAAAACTTTAATTATTTCTTTACTCTTGTTGGTATGACAGGGGAATGCCTCTGGCCAACCAGAAAAGATCTCTACTAATACTAATAGCTATTTTAACACTTCTTTGCTGAAAACAACAATGCATCTGCTCCTGCATGTGTCTCTTGATGCATCCTTTTAAGTAGGGTTTCCATCATCTTCTCAGAGACCTATAGCTGCTTTTCAGGTGTTTCCCACCATCCTTCTTTATCCTCTTATTTTGTATAATTTAGCAGAGCGTGGACTATGCCAAAGGCATATTTTGCAGTTCTCCTGTCTCTGAGACAGGAAGCAAAGTGGCTGTGTTAAGACTCACGATGCCATTGTTCCAGCTCCTTTGCCAGGATAATCCTTATGGGAGGATGGTCAAACAGCTTCTGTCCTGTAGTTGGATTTTCCCATTCAAAGGCAAAGGCAAGTTGACTCTATTCACCTCTAGGTATACAGAAAAAGATGTCTTTCAAATCTAACACTGTAAAGTACATACTAGTCTCTGGTATTGAGGATTTGGGACAACCAGATGCTCATAAATCTTGCACTAGTCTAGTCTCCGATGATTTAGGCTTTTTTACTTGGAAGATTGGAGTGTTAAATTCTGATTGGCATTCCCTTAATAACCCGAACTCTAATAAAAGGTCTATTAACAGTTCCAATCCTTGTCATGCCTCTAACTTTATAGGGTATTGTTTTTTTTTTCTTACTGGTCGGACTTCTGGTTTCAGTTCAGTTTTTACTGGACTCACATTTCTTGCTTGTCCTGGGATTCCTGATGCCCAAATGAACGATATAACTGCATCTAAAACTTCACTAGGGATTTCCTCTTCTGCAAGTTTTTCCTCAGTGAGTAGGCAGATCTGTGCTTTCCATGCATTTTCTGGAGAAATATGCAACTGGACAGAGTCCTCAGAAAAAGTTAATTGTGCATTTAATTTGCATAGTAAATCCCACCTGACCAATGGCAAAGTACACTCCAGCATATAGAGAAACCAATGTGTTAATTTTGTGTTTCCAATTGTGAATTCCATTGGTTGTAAAAACAGTCTGAGGGATTCCTTCCCCATGGCACCAACATTTACTTTTGTTTTACTTAAAGGTCCCTTACAGCAAGTAACTAGAGAACGAGTTGACCCAGTATCCACTAGAAATTCTATTGTTTCATTCCCCATCTTAATTGGGACCAGAGGATCAGCTGGGGAAGTAATGAGATGTCTCCAGTTCCCTTCAATCTAGCCCAATTTCTGCCATCATTCCTGTCTCTTTGGGTTTTTCCTTTTGTTCATTTGTGAGTTGGAGGCACTCCTTTTTCCAGTGCCCTTTCTGTCTACAATAGGCACACTGCTCTTTTTGGAGTGGTGTTAACCCATGCCCTTGCACTAACCTCTTTCTTGTCCTTGCATGTCAGTCAAAGCAGCTAACAATGAATTCTGTAATTTAGTTTGGCTCTTTTTCTCCTTCTCTTCTACCTCTTCTCTACTGTTCAATAGACATCAATTAAGAAATAACTATCCCCTCTGCTCCTTCTGTTTTTTGGAGTTTCTTCCTAATGTCTGGTGCAGAGTGCCCAATAAAAATCATGTTAAACAGCATCCTACTTCCTTCACTTTCTGGATCTAAATCAGTCCATTTACAAGCCACTTCACATAATCTTTCACAAAAAGCTGATGAAGACTCCTTTTCTCCTTCCTTCACTTCATACAACTTGGCAAGGTTTTTTGGTCTCTCAACCCCCTTCTGGATTTCATACAAAATCAGTTTCTGATAGAATTTTAATTAATCTAGACTCACACTTTGATTGGGATCCCACTTTGTGTCATCCTTAGGGAGAAATTCATCAGGATTTGGAATGCCTCAAACCTTTTGATCTAATTCTTTTATTTCCCTAGCTACTCTTTCCCAAGCCTTTTCTAAAACTACTCTATTCTTCATGGGTAAACAAATATTCCAGAAGAGCCTGGATGCCCCCCCCCCCCCAGTTTGGCTTATGAGTTAACATCATGGTTTTAATCATACTATGCATTTGCCTCAGTTTGAAAGACAGGTGTCTGCCAAGGAAGGCAGGAACCTCCCTTGGAATAGAAAAATATGACCCCCTTTTCTCCAAATTATTATAACTTTGAAATTAAGGGGCTTTCAGGCAAAGATATGGGAAAAGGAATAACAGTTCTTTACTAGTACGTATATGTATAACAAGGCAAACAAACAACAATGGCAGCAACAACAGAGAAAACCAGAAACCCAGTAACAGCCTTCTCTCGGCTGTCAAAGCACCTACCCCTTTGGTGCAGTTATGGTCACAGCCGGCAGGGGCGCTGTTGGCTCCCAGGCGGTCAGGGCAGGTGTGATAGCTCCCCCGCGGCTGCAGGGGGCGCTGTGGCACAAGCTCAGTCACCTCTCACATGGGTAATGGCGGGCGCAGACAGTGGAAGAGATGGAAAAGGGCTGCAGTAGGAACCTCGGAGCGGCGGCTGGGATGGCAGCAGCAGGCACCCCCACCCCCCCGGGGGTGGAAAACAAAAATGTAATAGAAAACTCCGCAGCCTTAGCAGGAGCCGTGGGGGTCAGATGGACAGAGGGTGCTGGGTTAGAGTGTAGTGAAAAAGCCTGAGGCAGCGGCAGAAAACAGGGGGCTGGGCAGTGGCAGATGGGCTTCTCTGTAGCAGTTGATGCACGCAGCCGGGGAGACACACCCTCCAGGAAGGGTGAGGGGGTCGGGGGTCCTGGGTTTTTCCCCTGAGGCACTCGAATAGATGGTGAGGATCCTTTCCAGTGAGGTAGGGTGTTAATAAGGTCCCAGTTCAATGGCTACTCTTATGAGCAAAGGCTCACCCACAGTAAGGAAGAAGCAGTGCAGGGATGGTTCCAGCGGTGGCAGTGAATTCTCCCCAGAGTAAGCAACAGCTGGACCATCCTCCTTCAATGCTGAGAAGGAGAGATGGCTAGGAGCTGCGCCCAGCCCCTCACCTCCCAGCCAAAATCTCAGCAGTATCTGTGCCCTTCCCAAGAGAAAGCCCCTCAGGTAAGAGAGTAGCCAGCTGCACCCTTCTCTCCACCTTGGCCATGTCTTTTGTCTCTTAAGTATCGGTATTTATCATCTCTTACCAACAAATGGGAGAAAATTCCCTAAGAGAAAGAAAAAAAAAGAAAAATCCTAACCTTCAACAGCATTCAATTGGGATTTAGGTGATATGATCCTGCTGGCTGTTTCCAGTTCAACAAGTCTGAGGCGGTGAACAGCACATGCACATACACCACCTCCTCCTCAGGTCTGACTGCCTGCCTTAAAGGTGCTTGTAATACTGACTTACCTTTTCCTCCAGTCCTACTAGAAACAGGGGTTGCATCAAAAACAAATTCCTTATCACTAGATTCCCTGTCCACCTCTAGCTTTAATCCTCACTTATGATTCACCCCAATTGAGCCCAGAGACACTTCAGAGACCAAGTCAGAGAAGTGGGTATTTGCTTTATTCGATGCACCGGGTGTGGGGGAATTTTCTCCACCAAACACACACACCTCAGTACCTCCAAAGACACAGTGTTATAGGTAAAATTCATGAATATTCATTACATTCCCCAGGATAGGAGTGGTTATACAAATTACTTCTCATAAGTCATTAATATTATTAGCGATTTCTTGTGCTCAATTTCAAAAGGATTCCTTTCTCCCCCTTTTATCTTGATAAGATTAAGGGAATCCACAAGGCCAGAACTGTTATCAGCCTTCAGCCCTGGACGGGCGCCGTGCTGGTGGAAGGGGCAAAAGATCAAAGAAATAAGGAGGGTTGAAGTGTAAATAGATTTGGGTTTTCTATTTGACCACTCCTTTCTCACTTTGGAGGAGCTGCCAATAACTGGACTTGCTCTTCGGAGTTTTCATATTTTTTATCTTTTCATCTTGCACAAGAATCTTTACTCTTATCTTTTATTATTTCATTAACCAAAGGATATATTCCATTTTGATACTTTGAATCTACTAAATCACATTTTTTTCTTACATCCTGATTATTTCTTAAAGCAGAAAAGAAATCTACATAAGGGACCTCATCCCATTTTTTTGCCTCCTACAAAATAACATCAACTCTAGTATCGTATTATATTTCAAAGATCCATTTTCTGGCCATTTTCCACCATCATCTAATTCATATTGAGGCCACAATTGATGACAATATCTTTTCAATTTATCTTGAGTCATAGGGTCACCCCCAAATTTACTCCAATTCCTTAGGATGCTCAAATCTTGAAGGGCTTGATATCACATTCTCCACCACTTTTTGGTCACAGATTATGACAATTAAATTTAGTTAATAAAAGACTAACAGTACAATGGATACACTTTCTAATACCTTGTTAGCTTTTAAGGATTGGACTTCAATACTAGAACAGTAAAATGGATACAGGTTTATCATTATATATATGCTAAATAAAGATACTTTGAGTTCTCAAAAAAAAACCAACCAACCAAAACTCAAAATGGATACAGTTCTCAAGTACAGTTGCAAGGAAGAAATTGATTATATTATTGTAAGGTCCTATTTCCTGTCAGTGTGCAGGGCATTCAAATCATAGACTTGTGTGTTATCTTTAAGCTAGAAAATGTTAGTGTGGTCTGACTGAGCGGCTTGGTGACTGCTTGTTGCTTTGGGTCCCTTTCATTACCTGTGTTATAGTTACTGGCTTTCCTGAACAGGAACACTAAATGTTCTCTTTGCATTTGTAAGTGGACAGTGTTTTGTGTCAGTTTTTATAGACAAAGTATTCTGAGGTGTAGAAAAACTAGATTTACTTAGGCTAAATTTTCTTTTTCATCTCTGTATTCTTTATGTCAGCCTAGATTATAATTTATTAGTGTCTAGATACTTTGAGAAAACTGTTGAATCTATGTATTGGGTTTGCGTGGCAAGGTTTTGGTAACGGAGGAGGGAGCTACATGGGTGGGTTCTGTGAGAAGATTGAGGAATACATCTAGTGCCAGTAGCTGGGTATGTGAGCTGCAAATTGTGCCCTTGGTTGAAGTAAATCGCTGGAGCCGCAGGCTACTGTCACAGTAGAGATGGACATACGACGCAAAAACACAACTCCAAGCCAGGAAGGAAGGTGAAAGAGCGAGCTTTATTGCTACAAAGTCTTTTTTATACTATTTTCTAACATTCGTGCCACACAGTCACTGGCTACTCAAATCTGTCATACAACACCATTGGCCATTTATTCCTAGTACACAACTTCTGTGAAAAACAGCCTCCCTATTGCAGGTGCAAACTTCCTTCATGTTTTTCTGTCTTGCTGACGAGCTGTTGTCCAGACTTTGTTTTGCTTCTTGCTTCTGTTCATGGTAAAGTTCTCACAGGTATGAGGTTGTCTGTAACATGGTCGGTGTTTGTGAGCCTGAGACAGGCCTAGACAGACCTGCCATTGATTCCCACAGGCTACGAGCTGAGAACTGGCACTGACCTTTTGCCTAACAAAGGGCATGGGGTCCTGCAGTTCTGGCCAGCCTGAGGTGGGGAGGGAGTAGCCAGTCACCTAGAGATTCTGCAGGACCTAATAAACAACAAGAAGATCTCAGACCAAAAATAACCATTAGCCTTGAACACTTTCAGGGATGGGGCATCCACAACATCCTTGGGAAACCTGTTCCAGTGCCTCACCACCCTCACAGTAAAGAATTTCTTCCTAATATCTAATATAAACCTACCCCCTTTCAGTTTGAAGCCATTTCCACTTGTCCTGTCACTCCATGCTCTTGAAAAAGTCTCTCCATCCTTCTTGTAGGCTCCCTTCAGGTACTGGAAGGCTGCTATAAGGTCACCCCAAAGCCTTCTCTTTTCCATGCTCAACAATCCCAATTCTCTCAGCCTTTCCTCATGGAAGAGGTGTTCCATCCCTCTAATCATCTTCATGGCCCTCCTCTGGGTTCACTTCAACAGGTCTATGTCCTTCCTTTTTTGGGGACCCCAGAGCTGGATGCAGTACTCCAGGTGTGGTCTCACAAAAGTGGCATAGAGGGGCAGAATCACCTCCCTCGACCTGCTGGCCACATTGCTGGCTCATGTCCAGCCTGTCATCCACCAGTACCCCCAAGTCCTTTTTGTTAGGGCTGCTTTCGATCTTTTCATCCCTATGTAGTCTGCAGGACTGCAGGATTTGCTTCTGGAGAATGGCTGTGTGAATGAGCAAGTAAACAGCTTGTGTGCACTTACTCTCCAGCAGCTGGCATACTGTAAGTGAAGGTAATTTAAAATTCTTTTTTTTTTTTTTTTTTTATCTTACACTCTCTGGGGGGGGAGAGGATACAGCAGCAGTTCCTGCTGTGACAGTTTCACACAGATGTAAGAAGAGGTGAGGCTCTGTCCCACTCCACCCTTCCTTCTTCACCTAGAAGCCTAGTTCTGTACTACAGTGGGTGTGGTTGTGACTTGAGTCACCTTAGGAAGATGAATATTGTCCTCTCATTTGCGACTAGAGCAACTCTATAGGTGTTTATTCCTAGTGTGTGAGAGGACTTACATAGAGGATTATTAAACATGCCATAAAGTGACTGACTTAACTTCAAATACTTTTCCTTATTTCTTTTTTTTTCTAAATTTGCAGTTTAGAAAAGTGCATTGAATTAGCCTGTGATACTGATTTTCAAGCACATTCAATGCTCAGGCCATAAGAATATATAAAAAAAAAGATAAGGGTCGAAACCAATTAGGATATATTGAACTTTTTCAACACTTCATTTGCCATTTTTTAATCATCTGCTCTAGCCCATTCTTTTCTCTTATCAGTTACTATCTTGGGGTGATTTTATGATGACACTATTCCTGATTGTCTGCTTTATGCCCAGAAATGGGTCCTGTCGCTTTAAGCTGAGTCCAGGGGCGGGAGCCAGGGGAACTCGACACAGGTTTTCTTCAAGCACTCACTTCCGTCGTGCTCGGTGTGTGCCGTGGACACATGTTACACTGTTGCTCTTAGCTAGCTCGGTTCATGTTAGCTGAGGCAAAAAGTTTTTCCCTGGACTGCGACAGTAATCACCTCCAGCGGCTTCTGTGGTTTCTTCTGGAACTCTTTGGCTTAGCTTTTGTCTGAGATTGTACCATCGGCAGGAGCCACCTGGCACCGACCGGCAGGGAAGTCGCAGGGACACCACATCTCAGACATTCTCACCTCAGGAAAAACCGAGCCAGCAAAAGGAGGGACTTTAAAATCGACCAGTTTTATCTGCAGCAAAGAGGAGACAAGCAGTATCAGAGTTCACCAGGTTCCCATCTGTTTTTTCTCATGCCCGACCTGCTGGGTGGACTCTTCTTCCCTCAGAAGGAAGACAAAGCCGTCAGCCATTTTGTTTTTCCCTAGCCTGTGGCCAGTGGAGTTTTTTTTCTTTTCCCTGGCATTTTTGGGTTTGTTTGTTTTGCTGTGGGTGTGTGTGTGTGGGTAAGGTTCTGAAGGTTCAATATCTAACAGTTATTAATTTCTTTTGTGTCATGTGGGCACTTTGTCAAATAAACTTTTTTTTTTTTTTTCACTTTCACCGACCAATATTTATTTCATATCGGCAGGAAGGGATTGCTAAACCCCCTTTTCTTAGAGGAATCACTCATTCCAGAGTGTTTTCTCCCAAAACTTTTCTCTAAACTGAGACAGTTACCTAACATCACTTTTCACTTTTTTTCATACTAAGAACAAAGCAGCTGTTTAATATGGGATTATTTTTTTTAACAGTATATAATATATTCTTTTTGTACCCCTCTTGAGAGACTCTATTGTAGGTTGTGGATACTTTACTTAGTTTCATGCTACTTGCATTGTGATGCATCAATGAAATAAATCTGAACTAGAAATGGGGAGAACCTTTACTTTTTCTGACAAATCAGATAACCAGGTGATGCCTAAAATGCTGGTAAAAATAAGACGCAGACACCGCAGTATAGGGAAAAAGGGTATTACCTTGGTTTAATAGGATCCCAGGTGCACCATCGTCAAAGGTGGAACCACGCCGATCCAGTACACACCGTGCACAATGCGTATACAATTTTATGGACTTCACAAATTAGAATATTTATCTAAAATCCCCCAATAAGAAACCTAACAAATGAAGTAATTGTCCCCCTATTCTAATTATCCCCCCTCAAATGAGGCTACAACTTAGTTTACAAATACATATTCTTGAGAGGAAGCTCCGTTCAAGGTTGGTGCTTCATGTTCTGAGATATTAGGGATGTTTCGTCTTCTCCAAAGAATTCCGAACTAGGCTAGAGTACAAGGGTTATAAACATGTGGGGCTAAGATACAGGGAGTAAAGAGTACAGGGAATGGGAAAGGGTATAAAATGTATAAAAAGGGTATAAAAAGAGTATAAAGAGAAAGGACAAAAACCATCAGGCATCACAGGCTCTTAATGATTGCATACATTGATTAGCCAGTCAAAAAAGTAGATTTGATGAGCATGAGTAATAATGTTTTCTGTACTTGTGTCTTATCTCCTAACAAGCAATGCTTCTGTTTTCTTTGGAGTTGTAGTAGGTGACTCCCTTCTGAGGGGAACAGAGGGCCCTGTATGTTGACCAGACCCATCCCACAGAGAAGTCTGCTGCCTCCCTGGGGCCCAGGCACAGGATATCACCAGGAGACTCCCTGAACTAATTCAGCCCTCTGATTATTACCCACTGCTGGTTGTCCAGGCTGGCAGTGATGAGGTTGACAAGAAGGGCACCAGGGTAATTAAAAAGGACTTCAAGGCTCTGGGTCAATTGGTTGATGGGGCAGGAGCACAGGTGGTGTTCTGCTCAGTTCCTTCAGTAGCAGGGATGAATGATGAAAGGAACAGGATAATCCATGTTATCGATGCGGGGCTTAAGGGCTGGTGCCATCAGCAGAATTCTGATTTTTTTGATCATGGGGCAACTTTTATGGCACCAGGCCTGCTAGAGTCAGATGGGCTCCACCTGTCTAACAAGGGCAAAAGGATTCTAGCCCATGAGTTGGCAGAACCCATTGAGAGGGCTTTAAAATAGGTTTGAAGGGGGAAGGGGATGAAACCAGGCTCTCCAGAGATGAGCCCAAGGGTGTGGTAAGCCAGAGTCTGGGGTGAAATCAGCAGCCCTGCTGAAGTGCATGTACACTAATGCACGCAGCATGGGTAACAAACAAGAGGAGCTGGAAGCCATTGTACAGCAGGAAAGCTATGATGTAGTTGCCATCACAGAAAGGTGGTGGGATGACTTGCATGACTGGAGTGTTGCAATGGATGTGTGGTAGTTTTGATTGGCCCAAAACATCAGCAAGGTATCTTTAACATCTAAGAGAAATTTAAACCCCTCAGAAGCTGTTGTGGTGGGCCTGGGGAAGTGTCTGAGGGGTGGGGAGTGGCACAAAGATGGCTCCTGTGTGTCCTGAGTGAAAGTATTGGAAGTTTTTCATCAAGTCCTGTTGTAGTGTGCTTATGCTGTTCTGGAGACTTCTCCCCAGCAGAAACCTGTACCATCCCATGCTGTAATCTTATTGGTTTACCCCTTTCTCCTCCCTGGCTCCTCCCCTCTGGCTGCCCCTAGTTGGTTCTTCTGAGTAACCACGCCTCTGTTCCCTCTCCTGATAACCTGCTGAGAAGGCGGAACTCACCGTTCACCATCTTGGCTTTCCAGCACCCCAATCCTCCCCCGCCTCTCCGTCCCTCTCCTCCCTCCTCTGACCCTCAACTGTGGACCTTAATAAATCCCTGGAAACTCCAGATGATGATCCTGCATTTCTTCCATCGCCACACCTTCACAGAGTCTTGCGTCCCCCGCAGCTCCACTGCCTGCTACAGCCACGTGTCTGCCTGGCGTGTTCTGGCCACGGGCGGCCCCCTCCACATTGCGGCGTGGGGTGGCCGTTTGTGAATCGTGATACCGCGTTGCCGCAAATGGTGCCCCGTGTGAGGAAGGAAAGAACAACTGCCGGAACATGCCAGATCCAGCGCGCCACGCCGCCGTGGGAGCAGCCAGCCGCGGTGCCGTCCCGAGCCGTTTGCACCGCGCGCGCCGCCTGAGCCCGTGTGCCTGGTGCCGTCCGCTCGCGCCGCCGCCGAAACGTTGCAGCGCCGAGGACCTGCCGCCGCCCGGGGGAAGAGCCGCTAGCGCGCGCCGCCGCTGCCCGTGCCATGGAGAGCCACCGGCGCCGCGATCCGCTGCCGTGCCGCGAACCGTTGCCGCGCCGTGGCCGAGCCACCCGCGCCTGCCACGCGCCCCCGCACAGCGCCGGCGCCGCGCCACAAGGCGCCGCCATCTTGCGCCACTGCTCCGCCGCGCGCGCCCCGCCTGCTCCAACTCGGCGCCGAAAAACCCCGCGCTGCCAAAGTCCATCTCTTCTGTGAAGCGCACGTCCTGCCTGCAAGCGTGGAACTCCTTGGGGACACAGGTGTGTCCATAGAAAAGGACCCTGAGAGAACCGTGGGGAGCTTGCTGAATCTGTATTTCTTTGCTGGGGAAAAGAACAGTGACGGACTGTAGGGACCGCGAGGCGGAGACCAGTTGTCAGTTAATAAAAGTCTGCCAGAGGTAAGCGTGAGTGACGCGAGACCTTGGTAGTGAGTTAGCAGTGCCTACACTGCTAAGCAGGGTTTTTTCCGACCCTGGAACTCCGCTGCGGCAAGAGTGTGTGTAGTTCGCAGCGGAGGGGGAGTGAATGTTAGTGTGTGTGTGTCTCGAGTGCACCCCGCGGAGAGGGGGTGCGGGTGTGTGTGAGTTATAGAGTGCGGCAGTAGGTAGGGCTCTGTTTGGGACCCCAGCTCATTTTTTTTTTAAGTTTAGCCATTAACAGCTAGGCAAGTGTGGCATTTTGAGGATAGAGCGGAAAAGGGTTTCGGAAAGACCCGTCCGCCCGATCCTCAAAAAGAAATGTATTCCTTAGTTAAAACCCTTTTAATTAAAGTATGTTTAGTTCACCCCTGTTAATAACTCTCCTCCTTCCCACTTTCCTTCTCCCTCTAACCCTGATAAGAGGTAGCTTGCCAGCCGCATCCCGTCAAAAAGATGCCGGGTTGCTACCGTTCTCCCGGGCGCCTTGCCAGCTCCCCCTTTTCCCTTGCTAGAGTGAGACTGATCAACTCATCCTGGCCCTTACCCTAAGCCCTCATACCTTACCCTCCTTTCCTACCCTCTCTCTCTTTAAATCGCCCTATGTAACATCAGGGTGAGCTCTCAAAATGGCGAGACCATGCCCAGAGTTTCTCCTTCCCAGAATGCCCAATATCTTCCCGCCATGTGTAAGCTCCGCCCCTTCTCCTTGCACGTCATCGCGCTGCACCCCTCTACGTCACAGGGCAGAGAAGCATGGAAAGATCTCGCCCCTAAGTCCCCATGCCACATCAGACCCCAAAGTGCTGGGGAGGTGGAGGAACTGCACAGCGCAGCCGGCCCGGCCCTGCCGCCTGGCAGGAAGGGGGAGGGGTGAAAGGGAATGGTTTTGTTAATTGCCAGCAGCCAGTGTGTAACATCAGACACTGTTAGCTGCTCAGAAATAATGATTGTGTTCTGAGTGCTATTTTCACAGGCAAAGAGACTCTTCCCAGTGACACTGTTATCAGTCTGCATTCCAACTAGCAGCAGGCCACACCCCACTCCAGCAAAACTGCTGTGCAAACCAGCTCCAATTCCAGCCTGTTGTCAACAAAAGGAGTCGCTGCTTATCTCTACCTGCTGCGGAAGCCATACAATGGGAAGAAACCCACTATCTGCCTAGAAAAATTTATACCAGCTCAAAAAGACTCAGACAATTTTCCCCTCTTTATTTTAAAATTTCCCTTAATCCTTATATGACCCTTAAAGTAAAACCAATGAGTCCAGCAGAAAAAATTTTTGTTTAAGTTTTAACTCGATTGTGTTGCTTTTGTAACCATATTGGGGGTTTCTTTCTTTTTCTTTTGTATAAAACAAAAGTGGATTTGTTGTAGTGTGCTTATGCTGTTCTGGAGACTTCTCCCTAGCAGAAACCTGTACCATCCCATGCTGTAATCTTATTGGTTTACCCCTTTCTTCTCCCTGGCTCCTCCCCTCTGGCTTCCCCTAGTTGGTTCTTCTGAGTAACCACGCCTCTGTTCCCTCTCCTGATAACCTGCTGAGAAGGCGGAACTCACCGTTCACCATCTTGGCTTTCCAGCACCCCAATCCTCCCCTGCCTCTCCGTCCCTCTCCTCCCTCCTCTGACCCTCAACTGTGGACCTTAATAAATCCCTGGAAACTCCAGATGATGATCCTGCATTTCTTCCATCGCCACACCTTCACGGAGTCTTGCGTCCCCCGCAGCTCCACTGCCTGCTACAGCCACGTGTCTGCCTGGCGTGTTCTGGCCACGGGCGGCCCCCCTCCACATTGCGGCGTGGGGTGGCCGTTTGTGAATCGTGATACCGCATTGCCGCAAAGTCCAGCAGAGCCAATCTCTGATAGCTCTGAGAGTGATGGACATGCTGCTGGCGAAGTCTGGGCCAATGAGAGGTGCTAGTTATGCCTCTGTGAAAACATATTTAAGAAAAAATCAAAACAAAGTATGCACACACTTCTTTTTAGCTAGAGGAGGAAGAGGAAGTGGAGGTAAAAATATGTGAAGGGAGAACAGCATAGAGATGCCAAAGTCAGTGGAGAAGGTGGGGGAGGAGGTGCTCCAGGCGCCGGACCTGAAAACCTTCTGCTAGCCGTGGTGAAGGCCATGGGAGGAGCAGGTGGTCCCCCTGCAGCCAATGGAGTCCACAAGGATGCAGAGATCCACCCACAGCCCATGCCAGAGGAGCAGGTAGATGCCTGGAAGACTCTGTGATCCAGTGGGAGTCCCATATAGAGTTAAAGCTGCAAAGGCCTTGCAAGAGAGAGAAAGGCCTTGCTCCTGGCATGGAAGCAGCCTAGCCTCGGCTTGGGAGAGTCTGCACAGCACCTTATAGACAAAAAACTCATGTTGCAGCAGAATCCGGGCGGGATGTTGCTTGTGAGATTGGACCCACGCCAAAGAAGTTCCCAGAGGACTGTCTCTTGTGGGAGGGACCCCATGGCTAAGGGGAAGACCCCTCTCCCTGATGAACTAACCAAAGAGAAAACCCCTTACCCTGCCCCCTGCCCGTGTTGTTGGTTTAGAAAGAGAGAAGGGGAGTGAGCGGAGAGTCTGCTTCTTAAGAGGGAGGGGGTGAGAGCAGAGAAACTGTCTAGAGAGAGAGAGAGAGATAAGTAGAGATAAAGAGTATTTGTAGTAGAAGAATTGTGGTGATGAATAGATTTATAGAACTGCTCTATAGACTAAAAAATACCCCACACCCTGCCCCCCTACCCGAGCTGTTGGTTGGAAGGCGGGAGGGGGGTGAGTAGAAAATGCTGTCTTAAGATAGAGGGGGTGAGTGAACAAAATGGTGTATGAAAAGCTTATTTTTACCTCTCATTTATCCTCCAACTCTGTTAGTAATTAAATCACTTTGCAACTTTAAGTTTGGAGCCTGTCTGCCCTTTTCTTCCGTGCGTCCTCCTACCAGTGTCCTATCTCATTTAACTCATGAGATTGGTGTGTGTTTTTACAGTTTTTTTTTCTTTCCCCTCTCCTGCGCGTCTGCAGCAAGAGAGGGTCGGAGTGCCTAGCGTTTAGTCAGGATCAAACCCCGACAGGATGGCTACTAGCTCTTCAGAAGAGACAGGTTAGGTAGGAGAGGTGGAGGGGTAGCTCTGTAAATTAGGGAGGCTCTCGACGCCATGGAAATTGAAACTAATGACGATAAAGTCGAGTGCCTATGGGTAAGAATCAGGGGGAAGGCTAATAAGGCTGACATCCTGGTGGGAGTCTGTTATAGACCACCAAACCAGGATGAAGAGGTGGATGAATTATTCTATAAGCAGCTGGAGGTTGTTCCAAGATTGCCAACCCTTGTTCTTGTAGGAGACTTTAACCTGCCTGATATCTGCTGGGATTTCAACACAAAAGAGAAGAGGCAGTCTAGGAGGTTCTTAAGAGTGTATGGAGGACAGCTTCTTGTTGCAGCTGCTGAGCGAGCCTACCAGGTGTGGGGCTACGCTAGACCTGCTGTTTACAGAGAAGGACTGGTGGGAGATGTGGTGGTCAGAGGCTGTCTGGGGTACAGTGACCACAAAATAATAGAGTTCTCAGTATTCAGTGAAACAAGGAGGGGTATCAACAAAACTTCCAGTCTGGACTTCCAGAGGGCAGACTTTGGCCTATTCAAGAGACTGATTCAGAGAGTACCTTGGGAAACAGCCCTTAAAAACAAAGGGGTCCAGGAAGGATGGACATCAAGAAAGAAATCTTGAGGGTGCAGGAGCAGACTGTCCCTATATGCCAAAAGATGAGCCAATGGGGAAGACAACCAGCCTGGATAGGCAGGAAGCTTTTGAAGAAACTAAGGGAAAAAAAGAGGGTGTATCACCTTTGGAAAGAGGGGCAAGCAACTCACAAAGTGTTTAAGGATGGTACTAGGCCATGTAGGAAGAAAATTAGAGAGGCATAAGCCCAATTAGAACTTAATGTGGCCACTTCTGTGAAGGATAATAAAAATATTTTTATAAATACATTAATGGCAAAAGGAGGGGCAAGGACAACCTCCATTCTTTATTGAATGTGGGGGGAATAGAGTAACTAAAGATAAGGAAAAGGCAGAGGTACTTAACACCACCTTTGCCTCAGTTTTCAACAATAAGACAGGTCATCCTCAGGACAACTGGCCTCCCAAGCTGGTAGATGGGGACGGGGAGCAGAATAGCTCCTCTGAAATCTAGGAGGAAGCAGTTAGAGACCTGCTGAGCTACTTAGATGCTTACAAGTCTATGGGACCAGACAGGATTTATCCTAGGGTGATGAGGGAGCTGGCAGAAGAGCTCACCAAGTTGCTCTCCATCATTTCTCACCAGTCTTGGCTCACTGGGGAGGTCCCAGATGACTGGAAGCTGGCCAATGTGACACCCATCCATAAGAAGGACCAAAAGGAGGATCCAGGAAACTACAGGCTTGTCAGCCTGACCTCAGTTCTCTGCAAGGTTATGGAACAGATCATCTTGAATGTGATCACATGGCACCTATAGAATGGCCAAGGGATCAGACCCAGCCAGCATGGATTTAGGAGGGGCAGGTCCTGTCTGACCAACCTGATCTCCTTTTATTGACCAGGTGACCTGCCTGGTGAATGCGGGGAGGGCTGCGGATCTTGTCAACCTGGACTTCAGCAAAGCTTTTGACACTGTTTTCCACAGCATCCTCCTGGAAAAGCTGTCAGCCCGTGGCTTGGACAGGTGCACTCTTTGCTGGGTTAAGAACTGGCTGGATGGCTGGGCCCAGATGTCACCAAATCTCTGAAATATTGGAATAAGACTCCTTAACACTAATGTGGTGTTAAAGAGGGCATCATTTATTAAGGCCTGATGTGCACAAGGGACATTCCTAACCCTATGCAGACACGTGATTCTACATGTATGTTTCTTATATACAGTCGCTACAAGCTTATTACAATTTATCCATTACCATAAATCCAATCACAAGTTCCCAGATTCAGTCCTTTGTTTTTCCTATGACTGCATTCTTGAGCCAGATGTCTTCTTATCTTCCAACTGTCCTTGCTGGAAAGCAGTTTTTGCATGCCTTGTTTCTCTGCTAAAAGTTTCACAGGCACAGTAAAAATTGAATTAACCCTTTTGGTATAACAGACAGTGGTGGTGAATGGTGTTGCATCCAGTTGGCAGCCAGTCACCAGCGGTGTCCCCCAGGGATCAGTGTTGGGCCCAGTCCTGTTTAATATCTTTACTGATGATCTCGATGAGGGGATTGAGTCCACCATCAGCACATTTGCAGAAGACACCAAGTTTGGTGCAAGTGTCGATCTGCTGGCAGGTAGGAGGGCTCTGCAAAGGGACCTGGACAGGCTGGATAGATGGGCCAAATCCAACAATATGAGGTTAAACACGACCAAGTGCCAGGTCCTCCACTTTGGCCACAACAACCCCCTGCAGTGCTACAGGCTACAGGCTGGGGACAGAGTGGATGGACAGCAGCCTGGCAGAAAGGGACATGGGGGTACTGATAGACAGCAGACTGAACATGAGCCAGCAGTGTGCCCAGGTGGACAAGAAGGCCAATGGCATCCTGGCCTGTATCAGGAATAGTGTGGCCAGCAGGACTAGGGAAGTGATTCTTCCCCTGTACTCAGCACTGGTGAGGCCACACATTGAGTACTGTGTCCAGTTATGGGTCCCCCAATTTTGGAAGGATGTTGAGATGCTCGAACATGTCCAAAGAAGGGCAACAAGGCTGGTGAAGGGTCTAGAGGGCTTTGAGGAACAGATGAGGGAGCTGGGGATGTTTAGCCTGGAGAAGAAGAGGTTCAGGGGAGACCTTATGGCTCTCTACAACTCCCTGAATGGAGGCTGTAGCAAGGTGGCGGTTAGTCTCTTCTACCAGGCAACCAGAGACAGGACAAGAGGACATAGTCTTAAGCTGTGCCAGGGGAGTATCAGGTTGGACATCAGGAGGAATTTCTTCACAGAAAGGATTGTTAAACATTGGAATGGACTGCTCTGGGAGGTGGTAGAGCCACTGTCACTGGAGGTGATTAAAAAAAGACTGGATGTGGCATTTAGTGCCACGATCTAGTTGACAAGGTGTGTTGGGGAAGATGATCTACAAATCTTACAAAGGTGGTGTTAGGTCATAGGCTTGGCTTTATGATCTCAAAGGTCTTTTCCAACCTAGTTAATTCTGTGATTCTGTAATCACTTCAAAGTGAGGATCAAAGATAACACTGGTACATTACTTGATGAGGTTGGTCATCCCACAAATAGGGATATAGACAAAGCAGAGATTTTTAATGCCTTCTTTGCCTGTCTTTAACACCAGTGATGGGCCCTGGGATGTCTGGAAGACCATGACTGGGAGTATGATAACCTCACAGCCAATCCTGAACTTGTTTGAGACTTGCTGCTCCAGCTGGATGCACATAAATCTATGGGGCCTGATGGGATTCATCCCATGGTACCAAAATCACTGGCTGATGTCATTGCC
Organism: Entomyzon cyanotis; assembly: GCA_024500445.1. Classification (NCBI taxonomy): domain Eukaryota; kingdom Metazoa; phylum Chordata; class Aves; order Passeriformes; family Meliphagidae; genus Entomyzon; species Entomyzon cyanotis. The sequence continues at coordinate 629,454 of JAKEPQ010000794.1, forward strand.
AGACCTCTCTCAATGATTTTTCAGCAGTCTTAAGAGTTTGGAGAGGTCCCAGGTGACTGTGTTGGAAACAATATAACTTTTAAAATTGTTATTTTATTTTATTTCTCTAGTCAGGCTTGGTTTGCCTTGGCCTTGGAAAAAAGAATTTTTAATTTTTTTTTTTTTTTGGGATGTGGCACCACTCTACCGAGATAAACTTAACATATCAACAGACTGGGAGTAGCCCAAAAGATACCCAAAAGATAACGAACATCAACAGAACATCAGCGGCCATCTGCAAACATTTACCCCTGTCTTGGTTTGAAAGACAGGTGTCTGCCAAGAGAGGTTGAACCCTCCCCCAGGACAGAGAATGTGATTTCCTTTCCTCCCTCCCTCCGAATTATTCAATTTTGTAAATCAAGGGCTTTCAGGCAAAGGTATGGGAAAAAAGGAATATCAGTTCTTTACTAGTATCTATAAACAAGCAATAACAATAATAGCAACCAGAACTAGAACCAGAAAACCAATAGCAGATGGCTTGTGAGCTGCTGAGCCTTTGCCCGTGTGGTGTAATCACGGTTGCAAGCAGCAGGGGCGCTGTTGAGCTCCCGGCCGGGCAGGGCAGGCGCGATGACTCCCGAGCGGCTGCAGGTGGCGCTGTGGCGCAGGGTCAGGTCAGCGTCCAGCAGCTGGTAATGGCGGGCAGGCTGAGAAAGCGCGGAGGGCAGCGAAACGGCTCGGAGCAGCGAGAAAGCAGGGCAGCAGGGCCGGGCGCCGGCTCTCTCTCTCTCTCTCTCCGGCCAGCCAGCGAGGCAGCAAGGATTTCTGCAGTCACAGCAGACGCCGCGGTCTCGTGCGGCAGAGGGCGGGGGGCAGGCAGCCGAGGCCGCGGGACTCTCCCGGCAGCAGCCGCGAGAAAACGCAGCCCGGGGGGGAAAACGTGCCCTTCCCCGTGGGGAGAAAAGGTTGAATCCAAGCTCACCCAGTCAGGAGAAAAGAAAACAGGGCACAGTTGGATTCCCTCTGGTCCCAGCCGAAAAGCAAAGAGCAGCCTCTCCTCTCAGCGTCCGAACCACGAGAGAGAGGTTCCAAGGCCTCCCTCTTCCCTTCACCTGCCTCGCCCAAGCCCAGCTTTTGTCTTTTTTACAAAAGGCTTGATTGCTCTAAACATCTAACTATTTGTTGCTTAGTAACAGGAATGGGAAGAAATTCTCAACCCCCGACATCATCCACCCCGAATTTTTCCCATTCCAACATGTTACATTGAGCTTAAACATTTAAATTATATACACACATGCATTACTCTAATTATATACATATATACATACAGGTATGGATACAGGCACAGTGTTATGGGCAATTCAACCCCAACTAAGGTCTCCCTGTGGTATGCATCGTGCTTCTCCATCCTTTTGCATCACCCACCAGGTACACCCTGGTCCCTGAGCGAAAACAACCCCACGGGTGGGTTTGTCTTTGCCTGAGGCAGAATTAATCCAAACAGTTTTCCCTAGCATGCCTCTCATGTGTACCACTGGAACTTTATCCCCGTCTGCTGTTTGCAGGGGTTCAGATTGGGCAGGGCCAGCTCGGTTGGTGGAACCTCGGGTGTTAACTAGCCAGGTGGCCTTGGCTAGATGCTGTTCCCAACCTTTAAAAGTCCCCCCGCCTAAAGCTTTCAAGGTGGTTTTTAGCAGACCATTGCATCGCTCCACTTTGCCAGCAGCAGGTGCATGATAAGGAATGTGGTACACCCACTCAATGCCATGTTCCCTAGCCCAGGTGTTTATGAGGCTATTTTTAAAATGAGTCCCGTTGTCTGACTCAATTCTCTCAGGGGTACCATGCCTCCACAGGACTTGGTTTTCAAGGCCCAGGATGGTGTTACGGGCAGTGGCGTGAGGCACAGGGTAGGTTTCCAACCACCCCGTGGTGGCTTCTACCATTGTGAGCACATAGCGCTTGCCATGATGGGTTTGAGGCAGTGTGATGTAATCAATCTGCCAGGCCTCTCCATACTTATATTTAGACCACCTCCCACCATACCACAGGGGTTTCATTCGCTTGGCTTGCTTGATGGCAGCACACGTCTCACAATTATGGATTACCTGGGAGATACAGTCCATGGTTAGATCCACCCCTCGGTCTCGTGCCCACTTGTAGGTGGCATCTCTGCCCTGCTGGCCAGAGGCATCATGGGCCCATCGAGCTAGGAACAGCTCCCCCTTGTGTTGCCAATCAAATCTATTTGTGACACTTTTATCTTTGCAGCCTTATCCACCTGTTCGTTGTTCCGGTGTTCCTCATTAGCTCGGCTCTTGGGGACATGGGCATCTACATGACGGACTTTCACAGGTAGTTTCTCCACCCTAGTGGCAATGTCCCGCCACTCATCAGCAGCCCAGATTGGTCTTCCTCTACGCTGCCAGCTGGCTTTTTTCCACCTCTCCAACCAACCCCATAGAGCATTGGCTACCATCCATGAATCAGTGTAGAGGTAGAGCTTCGGCCACTTCTCTCTTTCAGCAATGTCCAGGGCCAGCTGGACAGCTTTGAGTTCAGCAAGTTGACTTGATAACCCCTCTCCTTCTTTAGCCTCTGCGACCCGTCGTGTGGGGCTCCATACAGCTGCTTTCCACTTCCTATTTGCCCCCACAATACGACAGGAACCATCAGTGAACAGAGCGTAGCATGTTTCATCTTGTGGCAGTTGGTTGTAAGGTGGAGCTTCCTCTGCACGAATCACTTGTTCCTGCTCCTCTTCATCCGTGAGGCCAAAGTTTTCACCTTCGGGCCAATTTGTAATTATTTCTAAGATCCCAGGGTGATTCGGGTTTCCAATACGGGGCGCTGTGTGATGAGAGCAATCCATTTGCTCCACGTGGCATCGGTGGCATGGTGGGTTGAGGGAACCTTTCCCTTGAACATCCACCCCAGCACTGGCAGTCGGGGTGCAAGGAGAAGTTGTGCTTCTGTACCAATTACCTCTGAGGCGGCTTGGGCTCCTTCATAGGCTGCTAGGATTTCCTTCTCGGTGGGAGTATAGTTGGCTTCGGACCCTCTGTAACTTCGGCTCCAGAATCCCAGTGGTCGTCCTCGAGTCTCGCCAGGCACCTTCTGCCAAAGGCTCCAGGACAGACCATTTCCCCCGGCTGTAGAGTAGAGCACATTCTTCACTTCTGGTCCTGTCCTGACTGGGCCAAGAGCTACTGCATGAGCGATCTCCTGCTTGATCTGAGCGAAGGTTTGTTGCTGTTCAGGGCCCCAGTGGAAATCATTCTTCTTGCGGGTCACCAGGTAGAGAGGACTCACAATCTGGCTGTACTCGGGGATATGCATCCTCCAGAAACCTATGGGGCCTAGGAAGGCTTGCGTCTCCTTCTTGTTGGTTGGTGGGGACATCGCTGTGATCTTGTTGATGACTTCGGTAGGAATCTGACGTCGGCCATCTTGCCACTTCACTCCTAGGAACTGGATCTCTTTGGCAGGCCCCTTGACTTTGCTCTTCTTGATGGCAAAACCGGCTTCCAGGAGAATTCTGATGATTTTCTCTCCTTTCTCAAACACTTCTTCCGCTGTGCTCCCCCACACAATGATGTCGTCGATGTACTGCAGATGTTCCGGAGCCTCACCCTTTTCCAGAGCAGCCTGGATCAGTCCATGGCAGATGGTGGGACTGTGCTTCCACCCCTGGGGCAGTCGGTTCCAGGTATACTGCACGCCCCTCCAGGTGAAAGCAAACTGAGGTCTGCACTCTGTTGCCAGAGGAATGGAGAAAAATGCATTTGCAATGTCAATAGTGGCATACCATTTTGCTGCCTTGGACTCTAGCTCATACTGGAGCTCCAGCATGTCTGGCACAGCAGCACTCAGAGGTGGAGTCACCTCATTCAAGGCACGATAGTCCACAGTCAATCTCCATTCTCCGTCAGATTTGCGCACAGGCCAGATGGGGCTGTTAAAGGATGAGTGGGCCTTGCTGACCACCCCTTGGCTCTCCAGCTCACGGATCATCTTGTGGATGGGAACCACAGCATCTCGATTAGTCCTGTGTTGCCGGCGGTGCACTGTCGAGGTGGCAATTGGTACTTGCTGGTCCTCCACCTTCAAAAGTCCAACTGCAGAAGGGTTCTCTGATAGTCCAGGCAAAGTGTTCAATTGCCTCACGCCCTCTGCCTCGACAGCAGCTATTCCAAAAGCCCACTTGAGTCCTTTTGGGTCTTTGAAATAGCCGTTATGGAGGAAGTCTATGCCTAGAATACATGGAGCCTCTGGGCCAGTCACAATGGGATGTTTTTGCCACTCCTTCCCAGTCAGGCTCACCTCGGCTTCAACCAGGGTCAACTGCTGTGATCCCCCCGTCACGCCAGCAATAGAAATGGATTCTGCTCCCGCAAGTCCCGATGGCATTAGGGTACACTGCGCACCTGTATCAACTAGTGCTTCATATTTCTGTGGCTCTGATGTGCCAGGCCATCGAATCCACACAGTCCAAAAAACACGGTTTTCCCGTACCTCTACCTGGCTAGAGGCAGGGCCCCTCTAGCACTGGTTATCATTCCCTTCCTGGTCATACATTCTAGAGGTTCCTTCAAGGGGATCTGACCCATCATCTTCCCTTCTATTGTACCTAGCAGGTCGGCCACGGGAAGCTGCGGCTGCCTTCGCTTTAGCCGAACCCCCTCGGCCAGCATTTCCCTCCTTAAGCTGACGCACCCGTGCTGCCAGGGCAGTAGTGGGCTTCCCATCCCACCTCCTCATGTCTTCCCCATGGTCATGCAGAAAGAACCACAACTCAGCTCGTGGGGTGTACCCTCTCTCCCTAGCCGGGGGACGTCTGGCTCTGGTATTGGGGCCTGTGACTCTCACTGGTGCCACATTGATCCTCCTCATCTCGTCCCTAATCTCCTCCCTCAGGTCCTTCATCTCCTCTCTCATCTCCCTTATCTCTTTCATCTCCTCCCTGAGGTCTTGAACCACAGCAGAGACCTGAGCCTTCATCGGGTCACTGATCACACTTGCATAATACCTGAGCCTGTCAGCTATTGAGCCCACCGTCTCTCGATTGTCATCAGCATTAATAGTTGCAAGGAAGGTGGCATGTTGGTCTGGCCCTTGCCTTGCAAGGCTCCACAACATTTGCCCGGTGCACCTGACCCTATCAGGGTCATTTTCGTGCTGTCCATCCCTCCCAAAGAGCACCTCCATTATGGCTGCTTCTCTCAGCCGTTGGATCCCTTCCTCAATGGTCTTCCAGGACATTCTACGGTGGGGATCCTGCATTCTGTCTTTGTGGACAAACTTCTCTCTTACACCCATTAAAAGCCTCTCCCAGAGAGAAAGGGGCCCTGTCTCCCTCGCGAACACTTTGTCAACACCCGGGTCTTGGGCCAAGGGTCCCAAATTCTTTGCTTCATTATTATCCAGCTGCACACCTGGGCCCATAAGGTCCCAAACCCGAAGTAACCAGGTTTGGAAAGCTTCGTGCGTGCGTCGCTTAACATCATCTCGCAGATTACGGAGAGTATCGAAGTGGAAGGACTCAGTGATGATTACGGGCTCAGACTCCACTGCTGATTGTGAGGGCAATGGCTCTCCATCATCATTAACTGGGCGTACTGATTTGGTCTTATACTTTGTACGCACCACAGGGGCAACTTTGGCTGGCCGTGGCTGCTCTTGGGATTCAGCTGGAACCTGGATGGTTGTAACATCTGTGGGTTCCACTGCTGCACCATCAGACTCTTTCCCTTTGGGGCGAGGAGAGGGTTTTACACCTGCTAGGGAGATGTATTCCTTCAGCAGCTGGTATATTCTGTGTATCATCTCCTCCACTAGCACCCCCACCCACTCCGGATGGTTCGTTTCTGAGGCAGGCTGTTGGACAGGGTCAGGCTGTGGGGTATCCCCAGGCTCTGGGACAGCCTCGGGCTCTGTGGCCGCATCCCTATTCCCTAGTACAGCTGTTGGAATGGTTACCTAGGGAATTTTCACCTTATCCCGGAATGCAAAGTAGGATAGACCTATCAGCCACAGCAGCATCAGCCACTGTATGATATCATAAGCATTTAGAGAGTTTCCAAACCCTTCGAGCATTAGTTGGGTAGGCCCAAAGTAATGAATAAAAGGTTGGGAAAAACCTTCTCCTGGTGTTATCTCCTCACAAAAGGTACCATTACCAAACAAACTCCAAAAACATGTACTGATGGTGTCAAAAAACTGTAACCATGTGCCTGCCGTTAAAATGAACTGAAAGATCCAGAAATTCTTCACCCTATTGGCCCATTGTGCAAACTGGATGACAGCCACAATAACCTTAGTTATAGGGCCCATGTTTAGGTAGGGAGCTGCAAATGGGAAAAATGTGGTCACAAGTATGTGCCAACCAAACCAGGGTATACTCAACATAGTACCACTCAATGAGGTTTTCATGTTCACCACACTAAGATAGGTCTCACAGAAACTGTTATTCCTTTTTCTTCCAATGCCCTCGTGCCCCACTTTGGGCGCCAAGATCTGTCTTGGTTTGAAAGACAGGTGTCTGCCAAGAGAGGTTGAACCCTCCCCCAGGACAGAGAATGTGATTTCCTTTCCTCCCTCCCTCCGAATTATTCAATTTTGTAAATCAAGGGCTTTCAGGCAAAGGTATGGGAAAAAAGGAATATCAGTTCTTTACTAGTATCTATAAACAAGCAATAACAATAATAGCAACCAGAACTAGAACCAGAAAACCAATAGCAGATGGCTTGTGAGCTGCTGAGCCTTTGCCCGTGTGGTGTAATCACGGTTGCAAGCAGCAGGGGCGCTGTTGAGCTCCCGGCCGGGCAGGGCAGGCGCGATGACTCCCGAGCGGCTGCAGGTGGCGCTGTTGAGCGCCCGGTCGGGCAGGGCAGGTGCGATGACTCCCGAGCGGCTGCAGGTGGCGCTGTGGCGCAGGGTCAGGTCAGCGTCCAGCAGCTGGTAATGGCGGGCAGGCTGAGAAAGCGCGGAGGGCAGCGAAACGGCTCGGAGCAGCGAGAAAGCAGGGCAGCAGGGCCGGGCGCCGGCTCTCTCTCTCTCTCTCTCTCCGGCCAGCCAGCGAGGCAGCAAGGATTTCTGCAGTCACAGCAGACGCCGCGGTCTCGTGCGGCAGAGGGCGGGGGGGCAGGCAGCCGAGGCCGCGGGACTCTCCCGGCAGCAGCCGCGAGAAAACGCAGCCCGGGGGGGAAAACGTGCCCTTCCCCGTGGGGAGAAAAGGTTGAATCCAAGCTCACCCAGTCAGGAGAAAAGAAAACAGGGCACAGTTGGATTCCCTCTGGTCCCAGCCGAAAAGCAAAGAGCAGCCTCTCCTCTCAGCGTCCGAACCACGAGAGAGAGGTTCCAAGGCCTCCCTCTTCCCTTCACCTGCCTCGCCCAAGCCCAGCTTTTGTCTTTTTTACAAAAGGCTTGATTGCTCTAAACATCTAACTATTTGTTGCTTAGTAACAGGAATGGGAAGAAATTCTCAACCCCCGACAACCCCTGACACTGCCTCTGGCAGAGTTGAAGACATCTAGTCTGGAAAAGACTGATACGAAAAACAAGGAGTGAACATCTAATTAGCATCAGAGGCGAAGAAATCCGGATCCAATAAGAAACAGAATACTAAAGGCTACGCAACTTTAGACCAATGAACATTAAACCAGTGAAGTTCTATGGATTTTCTGTATAAAATTTGGGGGAAAATCCTGTAAAATCTATTTGTCCTGGAAAGATTCTCTCTTCACACCTGGGCTATGTGTGGATGAGATGATTTCTGTGGCACATCCTGGCAAGAATAATATCCTGGCCAGAAAATAAAGTTATGCCTTGACTCTAACATTAAAAATGTTGTTGGAAGGTTTTTGTTTTTCCCGTCATTTCAGTGACAACTGGAAGCTGGCAAGTGTTGTCCCAGTTTTCAAGAAGGGTAAGAAGGAAGACCTTGGTAATTACAGGCCTCTCAGTCTCACTTCAGTGCCTGGTAAAATTATGGAGAAGGTTATTCTGGGAGTTACTGAAAAACACATGAAAGACGACACAGTCATTGGTCATAGCGAGCATGGGTTCAGGAGAGGAAAGTCTTGCTTAACTAATTTAATTTCTTTTTACAACAAAGTCACCCATCTAGTTGACCAAGGGAAGCCAGTAGATGTGGATTTTCTGGAATTTAGCAAAGCTTTCAATACTGTCTCTCACAATATCTTTCTGTTAAGGAAACTTTCCTGTCTGACCATTCAGGAGCCACTCATACCACCTGAGACTTTACCTGCTATGACTGAAGCCCCTTTGCAGACAATGTCTGTTCTCACAAACGAAACGGGGGAATTTGTTGGAAAACACAGTTTTCCCGCAAAAATTGTGTGTTAGTTGAGCAGGCCTGAACATAGCCTCAGCATAGGCAGGCCTCAGTAAAAATCCTAGTAAAGTGTCATGAGAAGGTAAAACCTGAGAACACAGCTGTGTTTCTAAGCTGTGGGAAAATTGTTGTGAGAACAGATAAGGAGTCAGAAGTGTTATGAGAACAGAATAGGGAGTCACCAGGAAGATCCCTGAATATGTGAGAACAGACTGCAAATACGTGTGTAACTATAATTAGTAACATCTGTAACAGTATATAAGTTTCTCATTTAGTGAAATAAATCGAAGCTTGCTTTATATCTCATATTGAGACTGCCGTGAGATTCCTCTCGCCGCTATGTTAAATGGTGACCCCGACGTGATGCGGAGATACAGGTAGCAGGACTTAGGACCCTGCTCCGAGAAGCAATGACCACGAACACTGGCAGCAGAGTTTTACGACACTGACCCAGACAGCAGCGAGAACGGAGAGGTACCGGAGCAGCGCCGGTGGGCTAAGATTATTGCCCCTGCCAGGGGGAAAGTAATCTGAAGGCCTGGGCCGAATAAGACCTGCCTACTGTGGAGGCTACACTTCGGTGAGCTGCACTGACCTTGGCGACCGCGAAATAAGCAGAGACGCCCCAGCGGAGCGCTCGGACGGCGGCGACCATGTTACTTTAAACCCAGCTGGACCATAATGGAGACGGAGGTAGCCCAATTTTTATTGTTATGCTTTTTAGAAAAGCACGGACTCAGTAAAGGCACTCTATCGCAGTTAGCTGGCCTGATTGTGGTGGGACAAGCCTATGGATTTTTTGCAAATCCTGTTACAGTATTCGACGTAAAAGAGTGGTTAAAATATGGAGCTAGTTTACTTCTGGAGGGTGATAAAATTGCAAAAAAGCTTGGTAAACCATGGAGTAAAGTCATAGCCTGCTTACAGCAACATGCAACAGAGCGAGAACTTGCACGGGTGACAGCACAGGAGATAGCAGCCGCAGAGAGCAGAGAAAAACCTGAGAGTTGCCGTTCTGTTTTTAACATGCAAAGAACTCCGGCAGCCGCGGTGCAGCCGGGGAAGCCCCCCCGCCGGGGGAGGGGGAATCGTAGCTCTCCATCGCTGCCAGCGCTGGCAAGAGGAGGGCGCTCCGCGCCACTGCCGGGAGCCGAAAATACAAAGTTACCCGATTGGATGAAAAACTATTCCTGTGTCAATGTATCATAGAACTTAGCAACTTTACCACGAAAAACATCTTAGCTGCTTTGTTTGAGAGTGCCACTGTTGAATTTTTGCTGGGTGAAATACCCATTACCAAGTGTTAACCAACAGCACCAGCCTGAAGCCACCGAGACCGAAACCGTTGCTGCAAGCTAACACCAGCTGCATCCATAAATACCTTTGGCAAAGCTCCGAAAAGCAACTTGTGAATGTGTTTTCAGAGTACCCTGTTAATTAGTGCAAACAAGTTATAGTTTGTACTTGTTTCCAGCGTTTTACTAATAAAAAAGCATTGTAACAATGTATTATCCTGATAAAAAATGACACCTTAATTGCTAAAGCCTGAACGAAAGCTGAATTTTGCTAAAGTGTTGCTTATGACAGTGTTTGTGTGTATGTTGCAGGCCTGCTGAAAGTGTTGTTTAATTTTTGAGTGTTTTAACGTGTAGATGAAACCTGTAACTGCTGAAAGTGTTAAACTGCTGAGAGTGTGGTTTTGATTTCTTGAGAGTTTTTGATGTGTGAATGAAACCTATGAGTAAAGTTCTACTGAATGGTTTAAGTTACCTGTTAAGTACCTTTAGTTAAGTATAGATTCTGTTAGAGTTAAGTAATATTGAATTTCTATTAAGTTTTAAATTCTGTTAAGGTTAAAATTCTGTTAAGTAATGTTAAGTGATGTTAATTTTGAATTCTGTTAAATTTTAAATTCTGTTAGAGTTAAGTTGTTAAAGTGATATCAACTTTAAATTCCATTATAGCTAAGTCCTATTTGTTAGTTTTAAATCAAATTTATTAAGATCAAGCTTTATTCATTTTCAGTGATATTGATTTTAAATTTTAAATTTGTTAGTTTATATTATTGTTCACAAAAGCCTTTACAATTTTATCTTCCTTAGTTAAAGTCAAATAATAATGTCCACTGTTTTCAAATATTTCATCTCACCTTATATAGCTATCTACAAAAATAGTAACATGTTAAGATACTCTCCTTATTGATATTAATCAAAACTTGTTTATAAGATGTTCTAAGAAAACCCTCCTACTTAGGGCCTAGGCTCTGGCCAAGCCTTGGTCCTAACTAGCTGGGAAACATGCCATGAGTCCCAAGTGTTCTGCACCAAAATGTGATCAAGTAATTTTGACTTGCCAAATTGAGTTTATAAAAGCTAAATCTTCTTCCAGGTAAACTTGGAGTCCTTTCCCGGGAAAAGTTCTCCAAGCTTTGCCTGTGAAGTGAATGTTTTCAACAATGACAGTTCCTGGACCGTGGCAACATAACTAAATAACTAGTGATATTTCCTTAAGTAAATTTATAATAATTGTAGAAATAAAAGAGCAAACCAAATTTATCTGATAACAGACAACGTCTGTTCTCACAAACGAAACGGGGGAATTTGTTGGAAAACATAGTTTTCCGGCAAAACTTGTGTTAAGTTAAGCAGACCACATACAGGCCGCAGCACTTTGCTTCCCTGAGAATGCTTCGTGGGAACATATCAAAAAGATGCAGCTGTGTAAGGAATGTACGGGAGTGAACTGGTGATTAACAAAGAATGAAGAGGAAGAAACCTGTAGATGTGAGAACAGACTGCAAATACGTGTGTAACTATAATTAGTAACATCTGTAACAGTATATAAGTTTCTCATTTAGTGAAATAAATCAAAGCTTGCTTTATATCTCATATTGAGACTGCCGTGAGATTCCTCTCGCCGCTATGTTACCGCTCGTCACGTGTATGCGCGCAGACATAGAGTCAGTGCAAGGTACCTGAGAAAAATTCCCCTCAAAGCAGTGAAATACTCACTCTGCATGTCTTTGCATCTCCTCAGCAGACCAAGGGTTGAACCTCAAGGAGTGGGGGTATCGGCCCAGTAGTCATCATTGTTTGGTGATCCTCCATGTATAGTAAACTTGAGAGTTCGCTGGCTCTGAGAGGTGTCCCCCCAGAGGGAGGTTGCTGGTCGCAGCCTGCTGTGGTCCAGAAGAGCTCAGAGGGTCTTATTTTGGACTGCTGTTTATAGGGTCGCAAGAGAGTGAGCTTTAGTCATAACAATGTTTCAACCTGGCTGCACTTTGGTTCTGCATACTTTCTTTGAAAGTGTGAGAACAAGGATGTTATGCCATTCAAGCAAAAAAAAAAAAAAAAAGTTTTCAAGGCTGTTCATTAAAAAAAAGCAGGAGCTTGTTAGACAGCATAAGTTCCTGGGAGCAGACAGTGTTTCTGACAAGCTCAAGAGGAGCTGAGGCCAGGTGGTGTTCATCAAGGCTGAATCTTAATAAGCATTTCTCAGATCACAGTGCAGCCTTAAAGGGGCGGGGGTGGGGGATGCACCACCACACCTCACCAGTAGGATTAGGGAGAGAATTGGAAGGGTAAAAGCTAGAAAACTGGTGGGTTGAGATAAAGACAGTTTAATAGGAAAAGCAAAAGCCAGGCACACAAGCAAAGCAAAACAAGGAATTAATTCACTGCTTCTCATGGGCAGGCAGGTGTTCAGCCATCAACATCAACTGCCAATGATGGTTATCGCTTGAGCAGAGTTATGGGAAATATAGGTCAGGTGGGAGAAGCACACCCTTACAACTGAGTTAGAATGCTAAAGCTAATTAATGTTTACACTGTACATCCAAGAGTGCAGGGTGACTATATTATATACATGGTTGGATACAAGCTGATTCTCTATCCAAATGAAATAACCCGTCTCAGAGAGCAGGAACACTGTGCAGCTGTAATTTAGGGTTGTCAGCAGCTCAGTCCTGAAGTCTTAACAGCCCAGCCTGTAAACTTGGGTTCAGTGCTAGCCAAATGTGTTTGTTGTGGTCCAGTACCTTCTGTAGTGCTCCTGGCATAAGGAGTGAATACAGAAAGTCTCTACTTGGCCTTGTGCTTGAAGACTGCTTCAGTCTTTTAGACTAACAGTGTCCTACTTATAGGGATAGGAAGTGGAGTTTAGCATTTGGGGTGACCAAAAATCGTGTATTCCATATTCCCTCTATGTCAATGATACAGGACTGTCTTTTTAAGATTTGTAGATGGAAATGGAACCTCTGTGTTTTACCCCATTCATGAAAGGGCAGGGATGCTGTGTCCCTTTAAAAAACAGGGAACAGAAACTCACAGGCTTGCTTGCCTCACAAGCAGGGAGGTGCTCTGGTGGTGTGTGGAAATGGGCTGCAGCCATGGTCCCCCAGGAAAACAAAACTGATGAACAACAGAAAGCAAAGCTACCTGAGTTGCTATAACTGTCACCAAAATCTGTGGGAAAGAGAAAAACCCTCTAACAACATTTTAATGTTAGAGAGTCAAGGCATTATTTTATTTTCTGGCCAGGATGTACCACAGAAATCATCTCATCCACACATAGCCCGGGTGTGCAGAGAGAATCATTCCAGGGTACATCACCTTTGCTCAATTTCTCAGATATTTTATACAGTAAAAATACATAGAAAAGTATTGGGTCAGTGTTCATTGGTCTAAAGTTGAGCAAACCCCCAGTATTCAGTTTCTCATTGGATCTGAATCTCCTTGCCTCTGATGTTAATTAGGTTCTTCATTCTTCAGTTTTCTTATCAGCCTTTTCCGGGCCAGATATTTTCACTCTTGCTGGAGGTGGTCTGGGGTTTTAGATAGCCACTGATGTCCCGCTGATGGTTGCTGATTGCCTTTATCTTTGGGTTACTCCCAGTCTGTTGATATGCTGAGTCCACCAGACCTCACCTGGTAGAACAACGCCCTGGAAAGAAACTTAAAATTCCTTTTCTCGGGGTAAAGACAAACAAAACCCTTTGACTAAAGTCATACAAAATTTTTAAACTGATATATTTTCTAACAATCTCACCACCCATGGATGCAATGATGAGACTCAATTGTTGTAATTTCAATGTCTGTGATTAGGGTAGTGGTCACAGTGGTCACAGTCTTGATCTGTTGGGGATCAGGGTGAGGGCACACGCAACAAGAAGTTTGACAGGTTATATACTATGGCCACACAGGCCCCTTTTTTCTTTCGCATGCAAATAATAAAAACAATAAGATGGGGTTTTTGTAAATAGTATTTGAACACCTGATGTTTTTCCAGATCTGTTTTGATTCAAGACACAGTGTGTTTAGAATTAAGTGTTGTAGAACTTCAGCCAATCATCCTGGGGGGTAAATGACCACTGTCCAATCACCTATGGGTCTTTACCATATATAAGGAGAAATTACAACAATAAAGCTCTTTACTGTTTTTCAGTGGACTGAGTTCGTGTGCTACATTGCTCCGTTCCGGGTACAACAGCGACAATATACCTTCAGGCTTACACAGGAAGGCCCCAATACCTCCCCTTGGGAGGGGTTTTTCACTGATGCAACACTATGGAAATTAGTTGGTGTTAGAAGGCGAGAGGAAGCAAGCGACACACTCAATATGAGTTATAAAGCAAGCTCCATTTATTTCACAGTATGCGTGGCTTATATAGTGTTACAAGTGCTTATGCTTACTACTAAAAGTTACTATTTGCATTCTATTGCATTCCATTCTCATACTCTCAGGGCTCCCCCCTCATTCTTCTCAGGGTTCCTCCTCATTCTTCTCACGGTACCTTTGTAGAGCTCAAGGACACTGCTGCGCCTCCCGGGCACCTTTCTCACAGCACTTTCCCAGGGCACTGCTGCGGCCTGTTCAGCTAACACTGGCCTTGCTCGCACCTGGCACAAGCCTTATTCTGCAACAATTCTCCCTCTGTCCGTTTGTGCGAGCAAGACTTTGTTAGCTATCTGATCAATTTGCTTTGTGATGCAGCTATAAGCAATTCTTATCACTACAATTATTAGTATAAAAACTCTTAACAAGGTGAAAATGACACAAAGGTATAATACATGAAATGAACTATTGATATCAATTAGGAAAGCATTTTAAAATGATACTGTTTTTTGCAGATAACTACACAAGGTAACGTGAAATATTAACTTTAACTAAACAATCAATGGTACTATAGACAAATTTTAAATAACTGAATTGTGCACGTGCAGTATTGTTTGAAACGCTCACCCATCTCTCTGTTTCACTTGTGGAAGATAAAACTGCAAAGGTTTTTGTGAATAATAATATAAACTAACAAATTTAAAACAACTGGATATTTAGAGGCTCTGACGACAGTAAGCATCTTACGGACTGTGTGTTTACATGGCTAGATTTTCATCAGGAAGGTTTCTGTCTTAAATCTTCATCTTATCTTTACAGCAGAAAAATTGTGTTCTTTAAAATAAATGAGCATAACATAACAAAAATGAACTTGTTAAAACTTAAAGTTAACCTCACTGAAAGTGAACAAAATTTAATCTTAATAGAATTTAATAGAACATAAAATTACTAGAACTTAAAAATTGATAAACAGTAAACTGAGTAACACTTAAGAGACTAAACTATAATTGAACTCAAACCTAATGGAATTCAAAATCAACATTGCTTAAACTTAACTTGACTTAAGCTTAACATAATGTACATTCAATAAAACTTAAACTTATTTAACTTAACAGAACTTAACCTTAACAGAACTTAAACTTAACAGAATTTAAAATTAATGGAACTTAACATTACTTAAACTTAACAGAACTTAAACTTAACAGAAATTAAACTTAACAGAACTGAACCTTAACATCACTTAACAGAATTTAAGATTAACAGAACTTAAAAAATAACAAACATTAAATTGAGCAACACTTAAATTGAACAGACTTAGTCTTAATTGAACTTAAACTTAATGAAATTTAAAATAACAGACTTAACATAATATACTTGTAATAAAACTTAAACTCATTTAACTTTTATAGAATTTAACTGTAATAGAATTGATGCTTTGGGATTTTTAGCTTTTACATTTTTTGTGTACTGGTGATTTTTGAGTATAACTTTGGACACTATATAGGATATTAGGACTTTTGTCCTCAGCATTTTTAGATAAAATAATGGCACTTAACAGGTAGTTTAAACTATTTAGTAGATGATTCATGTAAAATTTACTATAATATAGTATAGCTTCACTTATAGACTTAATTTACAAATTTAAAATACTTAAATTAAAACAGCATTCTTAGCATGTCTGCTGCAGCACTGTCACACACACACACACAGACACTGTTCTAAGGAATTTAGCTTCTGTTCAAGGTTTTAGCAATTAAGGTGTTATCACTCATCAGGACAATTATATTGCTACAATGCTTTCTCATTAGTAAAAATCTGGAAACAAGTTTCGGTCTCGGTGTTGGTTTTTCTGCTGGCTAACGCTGTTGGTTAGTTCTGGTTTGCTGTCGGAGCTGTCATTCACTTCTTCATTCTCGGGGAGGGGTTGCGTTTCAGGCTCTGTTGCTGACGTAGCAGGTGGGGGCGGCGAAGGGGGCGTGGACGGCCTGCGGCACCGCCCACCGGGGTACCTTCTGCGATTTCTGCCTTCTCTGCCAGTTGACAGGAAACTGGGGTCGGAGCAACTTCCGCCTTTGCTCTCAGGTCGTGGAGTCCGAGCGGCGCGCGGTGGAGGGAGGGGACCGCTGCTGTTGTCTGCGTGCAGCGGCCGGCTGCGCTCTGTCTGTTTCCTGAGGGGCTGAGTGTCGCGCCTCCTCAGCCTCCGGCAGCGGCGCTGAGCACTGCTCCTCTGTCAGTGAGGAAGAACTACTGTTCCCCCCCCCAAGCGGGGGGGCCTCTTCCAGCTGTGCAGCCACGAGAGTCCCCTGCACTGCCAAAATCTTTTTCTCTGCCTTATATCGTTGTAAGCAATTTAACACTTTTCTCCACGCCTTGCTAAGCTTTGTGCATGTCTTATCACCATCTAGCAATCCATCAAACAAACAGTTACTATAACTTTGCCACTCCCCTTCCTCAAATACCGTATTAGGATTTATAAAAAACCGTTTGGCTTTCCTTTGCCTACTCCCCGCTTTCTTAAAAAGCATTGAAAAAAGTCCAGGGCTACCTCTCTTTCCATTTTTGTCCAGCTGGATTTAAAACGGATTTAAAATGTCTTGGTCGTCGCTGCAGAGTAGAACGCTGCCTGCGTTGCCTGCGTCTCTCTTTTCGTTCCGCGATCGCCGCACAGCTTATCAGAGTGTAGTCCTCATGGGCGGCAGAGCCCCTCTCGGTCGGCCCAGCTCTCCGGCCGCTGCGCACCGGTGCTTTCCTGTTCTTGCCGCTTTTCGGAGCAGGGTCCTAAGTCCTGCTATCAGTGTCCGTGGTTGTCGGGGTCACCATTTGTTAGAAGGCGAGAGGAAGCAAGCGACACGCTCAATATGAGTTATAAAGCAAGCTCCATTTATTTCACAGTATGCGTGGCTTATATAGTGTTACAAGTGCTTATGCTTACTACTAATAATTACTATTTGCATTCTATTGCATTCCATTCTCACACTCTCAGGGCTCCCCCCTCATTCTTCTCAGGGTTCCTCCTCATTTTTCTCACGGTACCTTTGTAGAGCTCGAGGACACTGCTGTGCCTCCCGGGCACCTTTCTCACGGCACTTTCCCAGGACACTGCTGCGGCCTGTTCAGCTAACACTGGCCTTGCTCACACCTGGCACAAGCCTTATTCTGCAACAAGTTGGTGGGCACTTTGGGGGTCTTTGATGATTTATGGCCACTTCTAATGACATGACCACTGTTTGGCTCTGCTTCTCAGGATTGCATAGTTGTGCCAATTGTGCTTTATCAGAAGGGAAGAATACCTTCAGGCTTATGTGTGAATGCCCTGATACCTCCCCTTGGGGGAGTTTTCCTTATTAGGACGGAGGAAATTGGCATAATAAAAAGCATTACCTCATCTCTGCAGCATGTACTTCCTAATGGCCTTTTCCCTTATCTGGCTTGAAAACACTTTAGGACATCAGTCCTGGGTTATCAGGGACACAATAAATCAGAGGGCTCAACTGGTTTGTTTTAACAAATTTCAGTCCATCATACAACCCGGTGTCTTAAACAGATGTTTTCACTTCTTCTTTTGCTCCCTCCAAATATTTGATGGTGGTGATTTTCACATAATAGACACAAAGAGAAAAGAGAGAAGAAAGATAAAGAAGACAGGCAGTATGAATAATTGTCCAAACTCTGATATGCAGATTACCAAAACAAAAAATAAAACACTAAGCATCAGAAGAATAATCACAGGGTATAACATTTTGTTAAAAAATCCAGTTGCTGTGGGCAACCATCCAAATAAAATGTTCCACCAGTGGTGTTCCCCATGTTTCTTCACTCATTTTGTTTTGCTGTTGGGTAGGGTCAGAGATAGAGACACCAACTTAAGGAACAGTGTAGTTTACTATAATGCAAAACTGCAAAGAATCACAAAAGGATAAGCTAAGCACTGCACATAATCATTAGCAAAGAATTATAAAAGGATAAGCAATGGACCTAATCATTACTATGAAAGAATGCCTATAGTGATTAAGAAAGATATATCACCAGTTACCCTAATACTTTACCATCATCCAAGTCTGAGAAACATCAGCAGCAGAGAGAAGCTGTCACAGCGAAGGACTGGAGAATCACACCCGGTAACTGGGAACTCCTGCCGTGCGTCCACCTTTGCAGGCCAGGAGGCTCCCCCAACTTTGCTGTGACAGTAGCCCAGCTTTTATACTGTTAAACAAACAAGCTGACATAATTTCTAATTTCATTCTCCTGTTGGCTTTCTCCCAAAGCCTGGCCAGGGCTCAAGGAGGAACCAAGGGAGTTGTCTTTGATCCTACATCCCCAAACAAGGCCAGATGTGGCCTTATCTGGTTTCTAGATACAGAAAGGTAAATACATGTTATGCCAATAAATGAACACATATAACAATACTTTATTAATGAATGAATATATATATAATTTGGTTGGAAGGTTCATCTAGAGGTCAACTTTGGCTCAGGGCCTGTTGTTCAGGCCTTAGTGTTCCACTCTAACACATGGTAAATTTCTTCTACATCATGATGGACAATAACCAAAGTATTTTGGCCATTTTCTAGTGCTTGCTTCAGCAAACTTTTCAAATCTTTGTGTTGTAATAACTTTTTTTAACATCATGAGGTTTATACCAATGTGAGTGAGTTGCACATAAAAATTGATGGGATATAACAAAAGCTAAATAACTAAAATCACATCCCATAATTTCACCAACATTGTAAACATAGATATTAGAGTGATTACTTGTATCTACAATAAGGTTGTCTACAAATACAAAACCACAAGGGGTTGTCATACAAAATGCAAAAAAGTTCTCATAAAAAAGATTCTCATGCAAAATCATCTTTCCATTGGGCCTATACTCTGTGCTCCAGGGAATAGAGTACAGCTCTGTTGTGATTTAATCCTGACACAATAATTTGGTATATAATATATACTGAAGCATTTTGTATAGTTAAAACAAAAGCTGTGGCTTTACTGTTGGTTAAATCATAAGTGAAATTAATTTCCTTTCAAATTTAGTGTTATTATCACAGGTTGCTTTTTTGAATTTCAGTGGGCAAATTTCTTTAATCTCCTTCTTTTACAATGGCTGCCACAGTAAATTGCACCCACAACTGAGAAGTATTTGTGGTGCAGAATGTACTATAGTTACCATATGGATTAGCATAAATAAAAGAATTGAGGTAAATTTAAAAACCCTGTTAGGACACATGTAGTGGGTTGACCTTGGCTGGATGCCAGGTACCCACCAAGCCACTATCATTCCCCTTCCCAGTGGGACAGGGGAGAGAAAATAAGATGGTAAACAACTAGTAGGTTGAGATAAGGCAGTTTACTAAAGCAGAAAAACATGTGGAAGTTTGCATGCACGTAAGCAAAGAGGAAAAGAAAAATAATTTATTTTCTACTTCCCATCAACCAGCGATGTTCAGACACTTCCCGGGAAGCAGGGCTTCAGCACCCTATCTTGGTTTGAAAGACAGGTGCCTGCTAAGAGAGGTGGAACCCTCCCTTAGAACTGAGAATGTGATTTCCCTTCCCTCCAAATTATTTTAATTTTGAAATCAAGGGCTTTCAGGCAGAGGTATGGGAAAAGGAATAACAGTTCTTTACTAGTATCTACAGCAGAGTAAACAAGCAATAACAAGAATAACAACAACAAATAGAACCAGAGAAAAAACCAGTAACAGATGTCCATTGTGCTGGTGAGCACTTTCCCGAGTGGTGTAATTACAGTCGAAAGCAGCAGGGGTGCTGTTGAGCTCTCTGCTGGGCAGGGCAGGTGCGATGACTGCCGAGCGGCTGCAGGTGGCGCGGTGGCGCTGTGGCGCAGGGTCAGGCCAGCCTCATGCAGCTGGTAATGGCGGGGGGGCTGAGAAGCAGGCAGGCAGGCAGGCAGCTCGGAGTGGAGAGCGGGATGGCAGGGGCAGGGGCTGGCTCTCCCAGGCTAGCCAGCGAGGTGACAGGGACTGTGCAGTCACAGCAGATGCCGCGGTCTCGTGCGGCGAAAAGCGGGGCGGGCGGCAGGGACAGCCAGACTCCCCCGCAGCTGCTGCGAAAACGCAGCCGGGAAAACGTGCACTCCCAGTGGGAAAGAGGTTGAATCAAAGCTCACCCAGCCAGGAGGAAAAGGCAGAGCACGGTTGGATCTCCCGCGGTTGCAGCCAGAAGCAAAGAGCAGTCCCTTTCCTCCCGGTGTCCCACGAACGAGTGCCAGTTCCAACGGCCGGCTGCCTCGTCCCCTTGCCCCACCTAGCACACCCTTTTGTCTCTTACAAAATATTTGATGGCTCTAATCACCCAGCTATTTGTTGCTTAGTAACAGTGATGGAGAAAAAAATTCCAATGCCCCCCAACCTCCGACACACCCGTAGTGGTTGCTCTGGAAGGCAAATATTGTAAAATAACAAATACCACGTGTTCTCCCTCCTTCCCTTAGCTTTTATATCTAAGCTGATGCCATATGGTATGGAATATCCCTTTGGTCAGTTTGGGTCAGCTGTCCTAGTTTTGTCCCCTCCCAGGATCTTGCCCACTTCCAGCCCCTTGATGGGGGGAATGTTGGAGAGACAGCATTGATGCTGTACCGGCAGTGCTCAGCAGTAGCCAAAACACTGGTGTGTTATCAACACCTTTCTAGCTACCAATGCAAAGCACAGCACTGTGAGGGCTGCTATGGGAAACTGAACTTCATCTCAGCCAGACCCAATACAATCTCCACCTCTTATTCCATACCATTTGCATCATACTCAGATCCCACATAATCTATATACCTTCCAACTGTTCCATTGTATTTTTCATTACTGGAATCCTTTCTTACCCACACATACAAATTAAACTACATTCTTAAACCATCTCTATACCCAATATACAGATTTGTACATTTTCATTAACTACTATCCCCTGTCCCTTCACAGATAGATAATTTTTTTCACATTTCATGGGCTTCCTCCATCCCTCCAGATCCATGACTTGGGCTCCATTCTATCAGGATGGGAGAAGCAGCACATTTAATCATTGGGCACTTACACTGGCCCGGCTCGGATCATCATCGCATTCTCCTTGCTCCTCACAAAATTAATTCTTCATCAGTTCATGTCATTCCTGCTACTTCACTTCCTGCAACATACAATTTACACCACAGATTCTTTTTCCCCCACGGTTAAATCTCCTTGAGGCACACACAGGTTCTCCTTATCCTTCCACATTACCCACCAAGTACACCCAGGTTCTTGAACAAAGACGATCCCATTAATGGGTTTGCCTTTTCCCATGGGAGAAGAAATCCACATCGACTTCCCCAGTCACTATGTGAAGTCCGGGGACCTTATCTCCTCCCACAGTGTGTAGGGGTTTTGTTTGGGCATGAGCAGGGTGGTTAGCAGATCGTCTGGTGTTAACCAGCCAAGTGGTGATACCCAAATCAGCCAGATAGAAACTTTTTAACACAGTTTTGAGTATTAGAAAGCAGGCATTCTTTATTACAGTGTGATGGTCACTCGGAGGATACTTCCTCTAATTGAGTGTGGAGTGTTGGGTGAACAGAGTTTTTATCATATGCACTGATTACATATTCATTAGCTATCCCTGCATACTTGACTTTATTTTACATAGTTGCACCCCTTATCAGAACTCCTTATATGGTTCTTTTGGGTCTATCTTCAAGGTTTAATGTCCATTTTAGGTAGCTGTTCCTCGACTCCTGCTTTTGAGTAAGCGCAATATTGGTTTTTGTTTAACTTCGACTTTGTCAGCATTAAAGAGCTGAGCTGCCCTCCTGCTTGCGTTTTGTGTGACTTCTGTTTGCCTAAGTTACATCCTTTATCTATTTCTCCAAGGCTCTTCTGTTCTGTTCTACTGTTCTTGATAAGAATAAAATGCTGTTCTGTTCTACTCTCATCAGTGGCTTCTGCTAAATTTGCATCCCAGTGCTTCCATGCCCCATTACATAACACTCTTAACATAGTCTTCAGCAGTCCATTATACCTCTCAATCTTTCCAGAGGCATGTGGGTGATAAGGGATGTGATATAACAATACCATGTTTCTTTGCCCAAGAGTTTATAAGGTTATTTCAAAAATGAGTCCCATTGTCTGCTTTGATTCTCTCTGGGATACCATGTCACCACAAAATGTGTTTCTCACGGCCTAGGGTTTTGAGCAGTGGCATGGTTTACAGGATATGTTTCCAGCCAGGTAGTTGTTGCCTCAACCATGGTATGTAGCTCTTGCCTTGGTGTGTTCATGGCAGCGGTCCAATGTAGTCAATTTGCCAGGCCTCATTATATCGGGAACCCAGCCACTGCACTCTATTCCAAGGAGGTTTTACTCCCATGGCTTGCTTGATTGCAGCACATTTCACATTCATGCATAATCTGTGTGATAGCCTCCATGGTCAGGTTCATCCCTCAGTCATGAGCCCATCTGTGTGTTGCATCCCCTCCTAGATGCCCTGATGTTTCATGGGCCCATCAGGCTATAAACAGCTCACTCTTTTGCTCCCAGTCTAAGGTTACCTGAGCTATTCTAGTCTTGGCAGCCTTATCTACCTGTTCATTGTTCTGATGTTGTTCAGTGGCACAACTTTTGGGCGTGTGAGCATCTACATGACGTACCTTCAGAGTCATGTTTTCTACTCGTGCAGTGATGTCCTGCCACAATGCAGCAGCCCAGGTGGGTTTACCCCTGTGTTGCCAATTGGTCTTTTTCCACTGCTGCAGCCACCCCCATAGGGCATTAGCCACTATCCAGGAGTCAGTATAGAGATAAAGAATGGGCCACTTTTCTTGCTCGGCAATCTCTGGGGCTAGTTGGATGGCTTTCACTTCTGCAAATTGGCTTGATTCACCTTCCCCTTCAGCAGCCTCAATGACTCAGTCATGTGGGAATCCACACAGCAGCTTTCCACCTCTGATGATTTCCTATCACACAGCAGAATCCATCAGTAAATAGAGCATAGCCTCTTGTTTTCTGGTAACTCATTATATAGTGATGCTTCTTGGGCACAAGTCACCTTCTCAGGCAATGCTCCAAAATCTCTGCCTATTGACCAATCCAGAATCTCTTCCAGGATTCCTGGAAAATTTGGTTTTCCCATTCAAGCTCATTGTGTAATCGGTGCTACCCATTTACTGCATGTAGCACTGGTTGCGTGATGCGTTGAGGGGAAGTTTGCTTTGAACATCCGGTGTAGCATGGGCAATCGTGGTGCCAAGAGGAGACACACTTCTGTCCCAACAACTTCTGAGGCAGCTCGAACCCCCTCATAGGTTGCTACTATCTATTTTTCAGTTGGAGTATAGTGGGCTTCTGATGCTCAATAACTCTAGCTCCAAAACCCTAATGGTCGACCTTGGGTTTCCCCTGATGTCCTTTGCCAGAGGCTCCAGGTAACATCCTGCTCCCCAGCTGAAGTGGAGAGTATATTTTGTATGTCTGGTCCTGTTCGAACAGGCCCAAGTGCTACTTCATGAGCTATTTCCTGTTTGATCTGCTCAGAGGCCTGTTGTTGCTCAAGGCCCCACTCGAAATGGTTCTTCTTCTGGGTCACTCGTTAGAGGGGGCTCACAAGCTGGCTGTAACTTGGAATATGCATTCTCCAGAACCCCACAAGTCCTAGAAAAGCTTGTGTTTCCTTCTTATTAGCTGGTGGAGACATAGTAGGAAACCCAGTAGTGCATTGGAGTCCAGCCATATTATACATGTTCAAGTGAGAATTCAAGCCTCTAATTTACTTTGGAAAAACCCACTCCTGACAGGATAATCCCACCATTGTACCATTGTACTGGGAATAGAAGTGCCAATTCGTGATGTAGTGTCTAATGATCAATAACGTTTTGTTCCATAAATGGTTCCAGGTGGAGTTGCCTGGGAGCCGGTAAAAGGCTTTCTTGTATTCTCTTCATGTCTAATTTGCGGTCCATGGCTGTCCCTTCTTCTGGCATAAGAGAGGCGACTCAACAGTTCCCCATTCAACATTTTCTTTTGTTTTTTTAAGATTACCTTGTTCACTTGTTAATATCTCTGAAAAATTTAGCCAAATCACTATAAATCTAACTCCTTCCAAGGCAGTACTGGGAAGGTTAATACATATTCCTTGTTTTGTATGATTCCAAATATGCCTAAATCCTTGTACCAACTTCCAGGCTAAATTTGGTTGAATTCCCTGATTCTCAATTGGTTGAGATAAAATTATACATCCATAAGATAAAAGCAAAAACTTTTCCCACACCAATTTTTCTCGTAAAAAGACAAAATAAACTTAGGAACAATGCATAAAATTATCTGTCCTATAAAATTCTACTAATATTTGATCTCCCAAAAAGTCACTCCCAATAAAAACACAAATCACAAAAATTAATAAACTGATAATACAAGAAATTATGGTTGCAATTAAAAGTTCCATCAGTCCCATGTAGTTCAATCTCATCTGTTGGCAGATTCCTATAAAAAGAAAATAGAAAATTTGGCCTACTTCAGACTGATTACTAAAAAGAGTGTTGATTCAGTTAACCATATCCTTTTCTTATCTGGCACAATGCCACAATGAAGGTTAACTTCAGTTTGAAATGCTGACATTTGTGTTCCTGTGTCTACCACAAAAGTAACCAAAAATTTAGAAAGGCCTAAGGGAAAAATGATTATCATATCTCCCTGGCTGTTTTCTGTGAGCCTTCTCATGTAAATCCATGGTCCCGGATTAGGAACTGGTTAAACTGGTTAGTCCAGTTCCAGAGGGGCTGAGGGGACCAAAGTGTGAGACTTCTGAGGGGAGTCACCCCTAGGGGGTGACTCATGTCCTTTGATCTTCAGCGGAGGTGTGCTGGCATCGTTCCTGGAAAAAGAAAATAAACAAGCCTAGAAGGGGTTGATCCACAGGTTATCCCTCAGTGGCTCCAGTTGTTTACCAGCTTGGACTTGATATTTCTCAGGTGGAATCTCAACTTCTATTTCATTAAGTGCTTGTCCTACTCCTGTTGTTGCTTCCCCTACCTTTTCAGGAGGGTTTGCTCTGATTAATTTCATGTCTGGAGTTAGTGAGACTGTAAAAGTTCAGCAAGTGTGGCATGTGCAATTGTGGGTGAATGTTCATATCCTTGCATGGGTCTCTTAAAGGTGTACTGCACTCCCAGGAAAGTGCAAATTGAGCCTTATCATGTTTCCAGCATGGAATCATAAAAGACATATCTTTTACATCTAGGGTTGCCATCCACAAGTGAGGTGCTCTCTGAATTTGAGTTACCAGTTCAGCAAAATTTAGCACAGCAGCGGTTAGAGGCGCAGTATTGGCATTCAATCACCTGTAATAAACTGTAAGCCACGACTGTCTGGCTCTTTCACAGGCCAGAGAGGAGAATTAGATGGGGAGTGTGAAACCACCCTGCCAATGCCCAAGCATGTGGGTGCTTGTTTTGTAACGGTTAGGTTTGCAATATTAGGTACTGTGTAGCGTAATGGGCGGCAGTTGTAATGGATGAGTGACAGCAATTCCCCTTAGCATTCGTGTGGCCAAAGCGCTTTATTGCAAAAGTCCAGGGTTTTTAAACTGTTAACTTGTTATGAGTTTACATTCTTGTGAGACACAACAAAAGTCTTTAACCAACCACCATAACCCATGATAGGAACACACATCAAGTATAACCAACCACCAGCACCACAGTGTGAGCACTCATTGGTTCTAATAATTGTTTTACAATTATGTAACTTGTTTTTCACCTCTAGTTTAGCTGAGTCATTCCCAGAATGCTTTTCTAGTTAGCCTAAGTGACAGGAGTGAGCAAGAGTTTTACAAGGGAGACAAGGCCCTTGATTTATAAGGTCATACCTATCTGCTACAGTACTGCAGCTGTTAGTGGAACCAAATCAGCTATAACTTCAGAAACTCCATTTCATGCTGCAGCCTGTGCTGGTACATGGGGTTATTACTCCCCAGGTGCAGGACCCTACACTTGCCCTTGTTGAACCTCATTACGTTTCTCTCTGCCTGATTCTCCAGCCTATCAAAGTCCCACTGAATGGCAGCACAGCCTGAATGTGTATCAGCCACTCCTCCCAGTTTTGTATCATCAGCAGACTTGCTCAGGGTGCATTCTACCCCTTTGTCCAGATCATTGAAAAACAAGTTGAATAAGACTGGACTCAGTTTTGATCCCTGGGGAACGCCAGTGACTATAGGCCTCCAACTGGATTCTACTCCGCCAATCATGACCATCTGAGCTCTGCCATTCAGCCATTTCTCAGTCAACCTCACTGCCCATTATTCTAACCCACACTTTCTGAGCTTACCTATGAGGACGTTATGGGAGAGAGTGTCAAAAGCCTTGCTTAAGTTGAGGTAGACAACTCTCCTCTCATTCACCCATCCAGCCATGCCATCATAGAAGGCAGGATTGGTCAGGCATAATTTTGCCTTGGTGAATCCATGCTAACTAATTCTGATGACCTTCTTTTCTTCTACATGCTTGCTGATGACCTCCAGAATGATCTGTTCCATCACCTTTCCAGGGATGGAGGCAAGGCTGACTGGCCAGTAGTTTCCCAGGTCCCGCTTCTTGCCCTTTTTGAAAATGGGAGTAACATTGGCTTTTCTACAGTCATCAGGCACCTCTCCTCTTCTCCATAATTTTTGAAAGATGATGGAGAGCGGTTTAGCAACATCTGCCAGCTCCCTCAGCACCTGTGGATGCATCCCATCAGGATTTATGGGTGTTAAGTTTGTCTAGCCAATCTCTAACCCAACCCTCTACAACCAAGGGGAAGTTTTCCTTTCTCCAGCCTTCTTCTCTAACCTCTGAGGTCTGGGATTCCTGAGGCCCAACCTCAGCAGTAAAGACTGAGGCAAAATAGACATTCAGTAATTCTGCCTTCTCTGTCTTCTGTTATCAGGACACCCATCTGATTCAGCAGTGCCCCCACATTTTCCCTAATATTCCTTTTGCTGCTGATGTACTTGTAGAAGCCCTTCTTGTCCTTGATATTCCTTGCCAGACTCAATTCCAAGTGGGCATTGGCCTTCCTTGTCACATCCCTGCATACCCTGATGATGTTCCTATAGTCCTCCCCTGTGTCTCGCCCTTTTTCCACATCCCATAAATTTCTTTCTTCTGTTTGAGATTTACTAGGAGCTCTCTGCTTATCCATGTAGGTCTCCCGCCCCCTTTGCCTGATTTCTTGACCATGGGGATTCACTGGTCTTGAGCTTGGAGGAAGTGATGCTTGAATACTGACTGGTTTTCTTGGATCCCCTTCTCTTCTAGAGCCCTAACCCATGGTAGTCCTTTAAGTAGGTCTTTGAATAGGCCAAAGTTATCTCTCTGGAAGCTTAGGATTCTAGTCCTGCTTACTGCTTTGCTTCCTTCACTCAGGATCCTGAGTTCCACCATCTCATGGTCAGTACAGCCAAGGCTTCCCCCAGCCTGTTGCAATTCTGGGTTGCTTTCATGTGGTGTTATTGCAAGCCACAGGCCTTACCGGAGAGAGTCTCTACCCAGTCCGGGTCAGCACCTCAGTACCTCAAACCTTCCTTCTGAAGGCTGGTCACTGCACTTACACAGGCCAGGGAGCCAATGGCTAGCTCTGGTTTAATCTGCTCTTTGCAATGCGGCGGCGGTAAAGGAGGCGAGAAGGATCTCTGCATGGTGACCACAGAAGATTTTATTCACATGGTCCACCAGAGGCCAAAGACTTCCCAGAGGCAAAGACGCCTCATTGGCAAAGACCCATCACGGTAAAGGGTCTAGGATTTTCTATAGAGACAGAGGGGCGGGGCGAGCACATGGGCCAGTCATCTCAGGGTACAGGGGCGGTACATGAGCAGAGTTGGGGCACAGGAACCAATAGGGAAAACCTGAGGGAGTGGCCAAGGCCAGGGGTGGGAAAGGCAGCACAATATGAGAAGGGTAGACATATAAGGAAGAAAAGGGGTGGGGAAACTGCAGCTTGTATCACAACACCAGCCTTCGCACCTTCAACCAGTCCCTCCTGATTTGTTAGTACAAGGTCCAGCAACACACCTTTCCTCGTTAGCTCTTGCACCACTTGCATCAAAAAGTTATCATCAATGATCTGTAGGGACCTCCTGGACTGTGTATGCTGGGCTGTGTTGTCCCTCCAACAAATATCAGGGTAGTTGAAGTCCCCCAGGAGAACCAGGGCCTGTGACCACAAAGCTATTTCCAGCTGCTCATAGAAATCCTCATCAACTTCCTCCTCCTGATCAGGTAGCCTGTAGTAAACACCCACAACAGTGTCACCCATATTAACCTGTCCCTTAATCCTTATCCATAAGCTCTCAACTTGTTTGTCTGTCCCTGGGTAGAGCTCAATACATTCCAGTTGCTCTTTCACATAAGGAGCAACTCCACCACCTCACCTAGCTGACCTGTCCTTTCTAAAAAGCACATAGCCATCCATGACAACATTCCAGTCATGTGAGATATCCCACCATGTCTCTCTAATTGCAATGAGATTGTGGCCTTGTGACTGTACATAGATTTCTAGTACTTGTTTATTCCCCATGCTGCAAGCATTTGTGTACAGGCACTTCAGAGAGGTAATCAAGCATGCAGGTTCCCTAGAAGGGGGTGCAAGAAAATTCACCATAGCCATACACATCCTTGATGTGGTTAGTCTTATGATTGTCATCTTGAGAGGCAGCCAAGGAACATCTATCACTGCTCTGATTGTCATGGCCTACTCCCCAGGGGGTAGCAATGGCATGAGCATTGCCACTTTGGACCCCACCCCCCAAGCCCTTCAGTTTAAAGGCCATCTTGCCAAATCAGCCAGCCTGCTGCCTAAGATTCTCTTGCCCTTTTTAGACAGGTGGATCCCATCCCTCCCTAACAGGCTACAATCGGTAAAGTACAATGCCCTGTCATAAAAGCCAAAACTTTGATGGCATCAGCCACAAAGCCAGACGTTCATGTGCACTATGCATCTGCTTCTGGCTGTCCCCATTTCTCTAACCAGTAAAATAGATGAGATGACTTGGACAATGATATTTTTCACCTGCCTCACCAGAACTTTGTAGTCTTCCTTGATCCTGACCATTTTTTGGCTTGTGACATCATTTGTACCCACATTTAAAAATAGTAGTGGCTCTGTATTCTTGACAAGTTGGGGTACCCTCTTGGCAATATAATGGATTTTAGCCCCCAGTAGGCAGCATACTACTTGTGACTCTCTATCAGGCCAGCAGATGGGTGCCTCAGTGCCCCTTAATAGAGTCTGCCCCTACGAGCACTCAATGTTTCTTTTTCTGATAACCGCTGTGTGCTACCGGTGCAGGTTCTCCCTAATGGTCTTGCTCATGGAGGTCTAGAGCCTTTACAACTTCATACATGATTTTGGTCTGGATGTTGGAGGGTGAAAGTTGAATTGGAGCCTTGCTTTTGTGGGTCACCAGGGTCCAAGGTGTCTCACGCTCAGTGGTATCCATTGTAGGTGTATGGTTCCAAAGCCACATATCTATCTGTTTCAGTCCCTCTAATACTGCACAGCCTATTAACTGTCTCTTGTAATTCAGCCACCTACCGCAACAGGTCATCAACCTGAGCACACTTTGTGCGGGTGCCAGCCTTTCCTCCAGGAGAAGTGTCTGGGCATCCATAGCAAGCTACTACCTGTACAGATGTCTCCTTCCTTACCAGTTCTGTGTGAGTGAAAGCATCAGACTTCTCAGGGGCTGTCTCAGTAGACACACTGGTTTCGGCTCTGAGATGAGTGCCCACTATTATGGCAGAGATCTAAAGCACTTAGTATCTACCTGAGCTGTGGACCTACTTGCAGATTGCAGCATCATCTGCATGCCCTGCCCACACAAACTGCTGCACTACGTTCTGTTTGTCCACTCTGGTCCCTCACTCCTCAGAGCCATTTAAATCTCTCACAGTGCTCCTGGCAACGCCCCCTCCTCTCCTGATTGGCTCACAAGAGCTTCCGGGTCCTGACAGGGCTCTGGGCTGCTGATCAGGAGTCCCTGAGCTCGGGAAACCCCCCGTACAGTTTGATCTAACGCTCACCCCTGGACTTACCTCAGTCACCTCTACTGCTGCTGCTGCCACCTCCTTGTAGACTGCCTATTCTTCATTAAAGAATAATTTTCCCCTAGTTCGTTATCACAGGGGTCACCCCAAATGTTTCCACCCCATTCTTCAGGGGATACAATTAGTTTTCTAATCTGTACAATGCCAGGTGGATTTGATGCCTTAAAGATCTAGAAAGAAAACAACACACTTTCAAGACAATATTAATATAGGAGGTAATATAAAAGCTGGCCTGTAATTGGAGGCCTCCAGGGGCAGATATGAAAAAATGCCCACGTCACATAGGACAAATACAGTTTTATAAGTTTAGCAAATTAGCGTAATTGACAAGAATTCCCAATTAGAAACACAGGTGATGAGATAATTCCCCCCTTGGTTCAACCCTTTTCCGGAACCCCCTCCTTAGATACTAACTAAACTTTGCTTATGAGAAAGTGTCTTGATAAACTGGTTTTAACCTTGGTTTCCAGAAGCAGCAAAATAGGATAGGAGCCTTTAGGAATGTGTTTTATCTTTCTGTCTGACAGAGTAGGAGAAATACCAGAGTTAGCGAGGAACTATATAGCTATACATTTGAGGCACGGAATTGACTCCACAACTCAGATAGTTATGAAGTAGGTATGTGTTTATTCCAGCTGGGGTGCATGGGGGGTAGCCCCTCCAAAGGCATGCACAGCATCAGCAGCACTTCACTAGGTTTATATTAGGTTACAGGTTACATATGCATAAAGTTAGACAAAGCCCCTATACATATTCAATACCTATCCCCGCTTCGTATTATAATGAGTTCAAAGTTCATTTAAATATGCTCGCGCAAGCGCAGTGTCTCAGATTAATTGTGGGCAAGGGTCCCAAATGATTAATGATGGAGTCTTCCTCACAATGAACTCTTCATCCTGTCCCCTTGCGCATGCTCCCTTGGTTCTTGGTCCAAGTCCAAGCCTGAGAACCAACTTGTACCAGTTCGGGGTCCAAGGGCGGGATGCTCGGTTACACTCAGTAGTTTTTCTCAATTATTTGTCTCTCTTCTCTATATCCTCCCTGATACTAGGTAGGCACAAAATCATTAAGCAAATAATAAATTCTCTTCAGCAGGCAAATTTCAGTAAATCATTATCTAATCTCTGGCCTTCTAAATCAGTTCAAAAGTTATTATTACTATTATCCAGCTTCTAGTTCTTTTAAATTAATAATTTCTATTTTACCCTAAATCACATTAATAGTCTACAGAGCTACAAATACATATGAAGAATATAAAAAAGAAAAGAATAATTTTACCATCAGATTGGCAGCTTGCTTAAGCATCATCTTGAGAAAGATATGGTCAAATAGAAAACCCAAATCTATTTGCACTTCAATCCTCTGAACTTTTGCCCCGCTTCCACCAGCACAGCGCCTGTCCAGAGCTGAAGGCTGAACTCTTAATTCAAATTCAAATTGTAGGTAACAGCTCTGGCCTGATGGCTTATCAGCTATGCATGCATTTGAAACCAGCACAGAAACCGCTGAATCATCCCATGAAGGACCTTCACCTTGGTGGGGGCTTTGGGGGTCTCCAAAGACCACCAGGACATACAGAGAATGCATGGTGCACATGCTAATGATATTAATGACTTCTGAGAAATGATTTGTATAACCACTCCTATCCTGAAGAATGTAATTAATATTCATGCATTTTACCTATAACACTGTGTCTTTGGGGGTACTGAGGTGTGTGTGTTTGGTGGAAACAATTCCCACACACCCGGTGCATCGAATAAAGCAAATACCCACTTCTATGACATGGTCTCTGAAGTGTCTCCAGGCTCGATTGGGACGAATCAATCTCTACTTTTCAATTTTTGTTTTTTCTCCTTTTCTTCCCATAATTGTTTCTGCAGCTGCTCAATTTTCAATGACGATAATAATTCAGCTTCTTTCCTCCCTTCTATTTCTTCCCTTAGATGATTCTTTTCAGTCATATGTTTATCCACTTGCATTCACAGTTTTTTTCCTGTCCCACTTTCCTCATTTGACTGATGGTGCAATTCTTTCATCAAATCTTGTAAAGATCTTATTATTTCACCTTCAGATTTCTGAGTAACCAATCACTCCTTTCGTGCTGCCATGCGGGCAGTACCCACAATGGCATATACAACTGCCTTTCCTTTGCTAGATTTTAGTTTGCGTTCTGTTAGGATTATAATCCAATCCACCACTGCTTGTGGGTCATGCCGATTGTTATGTGCCCAGGTTATACCAGGAGAAGAAGGGTTACTTAGTATTACAAATTTTTAATTCCATCATGAGGGAACAATCCCCATTTGAAACATCCTGGGCAGTAATACCTTTTGAATTGATCATTAACCCACTTGAAGCACGGAATTGACTCCACAACTCAGATAGTTATGAAGTAGTGTCCTGGGTTGCAATATAGATGTATTTAAGTATTCTATTACCACCAGCTGTGAGCCGTTAGCTGCTATCACCTGCTAATGACCCACTCCCGATGACCGGCAATGGGCCATCAGGGACCCACTGTGTGACTCATGGACTTATCTCATCCCATTGTGGGATGCTCTGCCCAGGAGGGAGGAGCCAGGTTTTCCCACCTGGATATAACCTGGCTTTGGAACTGCCTGAGCTAGCCCGGTCTACTGGGTTCCCAGAGGATAAGAGCTACCACTGGATCTTCAGCTGGAGACTAGACCTTCACAGGATCACCGCTTCAACTGGACTACTTCAGTTGGACTGCTACTACCACCCTAACAGGGTGTTAGGTTGTATCTGACTTTGTCAGTGCTTTTCCTTGTATTATTTCACTTATTTTTAATTTCAATCTTGACTTGTGATCTCCCACTGGTTTGTTTTCAAACCAATACAAGTAGGTATGTGTTTATTCCAGCTGGGGTGCATGGGGGGTAGCCCCTCCAAAGGCATGCACACCCTCAGCAGAACTTCACTAGGTTTATATTAGGTTACAGATTTCATATGCATAAAGTTAGACAAAGCCCCTATACATATTCATCATCTATCCCCGCTTCGTATTATAATGAGTTCAAAGTTCATTTAAATATGCCCGCGCAAGCGCAGTGTCTTCAGATTAATTGTGGGCAAGGGTCCCGATGATTAATTATGACATGATCCATACTCTTCATCACGATGAACTGTTCACCCTGTTCCCTTGCGCATGCTCCCTTGGTCCTTGGTCCTAGTCCAAGCCTGAGAACCGACTCGTACCGGTCCTGGGGTCCAAGGGCGGGATGGTCGGTTACACTTGGTGGTTTCTCTCAATTATTTGGCTCTCTTCTCTCCATCCTCCTCGATACCAGGTAGGCACAAATTCATTAAGTGAATAATAAATGGATCGCAGCTGGCATATCTTAGTAAATCATTATCCAATCTCTGGCTCTCTAAATCATTTCCAAAATATTATTATTACTATTATCCAGCTTCTAGTTCTTTTACATTAGTAATTTCTATTTTAGCCTAAATCACACTGAGGGTTAACGTCCTTCTCCCCACTACCCTCTGAGGGCCAGCACAACTTTTCTCCGAGAGAAAAACCTTACTGTTGGAAAATACACGAGTTTAAAAACTTTTTTAATCAGGGGTTTTGCTCGCCTTTGCTGTAGAGAAAGGGAACTAAAGTTTCTTTCCAAGTCATTGTTCCTCTAGGTGAGGCCTGATGAACTTAGCATCTCAAAAGACTTGGAGTAGCACAGAAGATACACAAGAGATAACAGCTCTCAACGGTCATTAACAGACCATCGACTCCAAACAACACCCCTGGCTAGTCGGAGACACCTGGTCTGGAAAAAAAAAAAGAAAGAAGACCTAATTAACATCGAAGGTGAAGAAATCCAGATCCAATAGAAAACCAAATACTAAAAACTATGCAACTTGGGACCAATGAACACTGACCCAATACATTTCTATGATTTTGACTGTATAAAATATCTGAGAAAATCTTGTAAAAAACATGTGTCATGGAATGAATCTCTCTGCACACCCGGGCTATGTGTGGATGAGATGATTTCTGTGGCACACCCTGGCCAGAACAACATCCTGGCCAGAAAATGAAGTAATGCCTTGACTCTCTAACATTAAAATGTTTTTAGAGGGTTTTTGTTTTTCCCGCAGTTTCAGTGACATTACTATCAGGAAAATTAATCCACAAACACCAGAGGTTTATGTCCAAAAAGGAGATAGAGGAGTCCTGTAACTTTATTCATGAATAAAGGGAGAGGTCATGGACATTTCTCATGGGGTCTTTCAAATTGTTAGAGGATGCAGCCTCCTTTTTATCTTAATTCTCGGCTGCAAGTTCCCTCTCTCCTCATTGGCTGAGGTGCTCAAGAGTTACAGGCTTCCCGGAACGCCTAACGCAGACCTCTTGTAATATACATCCCCCCTAATGCAGACCCCCTTAATACACATCTCCCCTTTCTTCTTTTTCTTATGTCTCTGTTCTTGTCGCTTATTAACACAGCCTTGGGTAAGTCAATTAGTGGAATTCCTATGGAAATACTTCCCATTGTTTCTTCTATCTCTCAGTACTGGCCTTATCTTACCAGCAGTCTCAGGTCTTATCTTACCAGCTGTTTGTTTGTAAAGACACTCCCTTATGTCTTTAAATTACAGCAGGTCCAGGCCACACTGATCACTCCACCACAGCCAAGGGATCCTATCCATGACTGTGGAGGTTCGACCCTGGCTAAATGCCAGGAAACTACTTTGCCGCAGACATGCAGGAGAGGGAGGAAAAAACTATTAAACAGACACACACTGGACTCATGAGTTGAGATAAAGCACTGGTAGGAGGATGCACTGAAAAAGGGCAAACGCAGGATGAAAACTTACAGTTGCAAAGTGATTTATTAACCTAACAGAGTCGGAGGATAAATGAGAAGTAAAAATAAGCTCTTAAGACAATGTTCCTTCACTCACCCCCCTCTCTCTTAAGACACCGTTTCTCCGCTCACTCCCCCTCCCTCTTTCCAACCAACAGCTCAGGTAGGGGGCAGGGTATGGGGTTTTTTCTCTGGTCAGTCCATCAGGGAGAGGGGTCCTCTACTTAGCCATGGGATCCCTCCCACAAGAGACAGTCCTCTGTGAACTTCTTTGGCATGGGTCCAATCTCATGAGTAGCACCTGTCGCTGTTCAACCGCTAGCGGAGTGAAGATATGAGTCCTTTTAGAGTGCTAAAAGAACTACTTTATTAAATAATTAACAGATATATATACACATCAGAAGGCTGTTCGGACTGGGCCAACAATCATCCACCCCCCCAGGGATTGATTGGCCCAGGCGTTTGACCGCCTGTATCCAAAAGGCTGTTTCAATAACATGAAACTTTATTTAGAAAACATACAAGAAGAGAAAAATTCCCGTGGGAAAGGTTTCTGTGCTGCCACAGCTCCCCCTTTTTATTTAAGAACCAGAAGGCATTGCTTGTGAACCTCTGTGAATCAGCATGAAGGATCTGCTTGGTAGTGGCCAGTTACCAAACAGAGCCTAGATGGAAAACCGAAAAGGGGTCTGCCTGGCGGTGGCCAGCCACTGAACAGAGCCCAAACCAGATGCTGATTTAAGGTGAACAGAGAGACTCTCAGGCAATACCCGGGGTAAAGCACCTATAAAACTTAATTCTATATTAAAATTCTATAAAATCAGTTAAAACATGCTTTCAAAGTCCTTGCTTTCTGACTCCATAAAATCTTAAATTTCAGTCTCTGCTTGTGGAAGGACCGCCTTCCTGATGGTCGGTGTCCTGGTCATCATCAGAAGGATCACTCGGTTGGTGTTCTGCATTCTGGTTGTTATTTTGAGGTTGCTGGTTCTGTCTCTGGAGTCGCAGGTCAGGGCGAATGCATTTTGCAGGCAGCCATCGTACCCCAGTATCTGTGGAAACGCAAGCATACCCCCGACCCCAAGCAATAAGCTCATGCGGGCCTTCCCAGGTGTTAGTAAGTAGGTTCCATACCCATACCTTCACCCAGGGCAAACGCAACTCCCCTGACGACTGCAATGAGAGAAAATGGTTCAAAATCACAGGATTATTTGAATTCGGTGGCACTGTAAGGTGATTGATTGTGTACAAAGCTTTTTCCAATCGACTCTGTGGTGTTTCCCCATGCATTCCCCCTTTTTGGCTTTCCAAGACACACTTCAGAGTACCATGAGCGCATTCAACAATGGCTTGGCCAGTAGGAGAATGCGGAATACCGAATTTATGGTCTACACCCCATAGGTGTAAGAACTGCCGCGTCTTCTGCGAGGCGTAGGGAGGACCATTATCGGTTTTCACAGTGGCTGGCACCCCCAGGACCGAGAAGGCTAATTTCCAATGGGCAATGGCATCACAACTCTTTTCTCCAGCATGAGCAGTCGCCCACATAGCTGAGGAGAAAGCGTCAATAGACACGTGCACATACTTGACTCGGCCGAATTCAGGGATGTGTGTCACATCCGTCTGCCAGGGCTGCAAGGCCTTTAGGCCTCTGGGGTTTACCCCCGGTGGCAGAGGTGCAGCGAGTCGGTGGCAATCAGCACAAGCACTGACAATGTCACAAGCCTCAGTTGGCGTCAATTGAAACTGCTTCTGCAAGGTATGTGCACACTGATGAAAGAAATTGTGCGATGCCTTGGCTTGTGCAATTTTGTCAGGCTGAGGTGCCACCCATGCAGGGTTGGCTAACATGTCAGCCCTGGCATTGCCTTCTGTTATAAAACCTGGTAAATTGGTGTGGCTTCGTATGTGCAAAATACAATATGGATGCACTCGAGCCTGAATCGCCTTCCACAGGGTTCGCAATAGTGAAAACAGAGCCACATTATTGACTTTTAAAAGTGAACAATCCAAACGTTTGGTTAAATCCGCTACATAAGCAGAGTCAGTGACCAAATTCCAAGGCACCTGAGAGAACTGCTGAAAAGCCATGGCAACTGCCTTCAATTCAACCAACTGAGCAGGGCCTGTCTCATGGCTTTTCAGCACTTGCCACTCAGATCCCTCCTTCCAGATGACAATGGCCTTTCCTGTTTTCCCAGAACCGTCCGTGAAGACGGTGGGTCCGTGAACTGGCACCCGAATGCTCTTTGGCCACAACGTAAGACTGATTGAATTTGCCAGCTGCAGCAATTTGTGACTGGGCAGATGATAAGCAATCTGCCCTGAGAAATTTTGCAGTGCACTTTGCAAAGGAGCGCTATTAGCAAGACTCCATTCAAAATTGTCCCGTGATACCGGAACAACAATCGTTGTAGGATCCGCTGCCATCGATTGTAAACACTGATAATGGCATTTAATTATCAGGCAAACTATCAATTTGAACAATGTGGGTGCTGTCTTTTTTGGCTGATGGGGCAAAAAGACCCATTCCAGGATATGCAAAGGGTCATCCCATTGTTTGTTCCACTGGCCAATGATACCTGTAGGATGGAGGTCTGGAGCAGTAATGAAAACAGTGATATCAGTAGAGGGATCTACTCGATAAACCTGATGAGCAGAAACAGCTTGTTGGACCTCATTCAGCACTTGTCGTGCCTCAGGAGTCAATTTCCGAGGTGAGTTTAGATCAGAGTCCCCCTTTAAAATTTTAAAAAGCGGGGAAAGTTGTGCATTGGTTAGTCCCAAATAAGGACGTAACCAGTCAAAGATACCCAGCAATTTTTGGGCATCATTCAAAGTCTTAATAGAGTCTGAGAACTGCACCTCTTGATGTTGCATGGTTCGATCCAAAATTTTGCCTCCTAAATATTTCCAAGGAGGCTGTTGAACTTTCTCCGGAGCCACTTGCAAGCCATAGGAATGCAGGGCAGCGAGCAGTCGAGGCTGTAACCTCTGTAACTCATCCTGGGTGGATGCTGCCACCAGGATATCATCCATATAATGGTAGCAGAGTGTCTCGGGAAACTGCTCACGGATTCCGGACAAGGCCTGAGCAACGTAGCATTGACAGATAGTCGGGCTATTTTTCATGGCCTGAGGTAACACTTTCCATTGAAATCTCTTTACAGGCTCCGCATTATTAATTGCAGGCACAGTAAAGGCGAATTTTGGCCTGTCATTGGGGTGCAAAGGGATTGTGAAAAAACAATCCTTCAAATCAACGATCAAGATTTCCCACCCTGTGGGAATCATCGTAGGTGAGGGCATGCCAGGCTGTATGCTCCCCATACTTTCCATCACTGCATTAACTTTTCAGAGATCTTGCAACAGTCTCCATTTCCCCGATTTTTTCTTAATTACGAAAACAGGGGTGTTCCAGGGACTGGTAGGAAGCTCTATGTGTCCCTGTTTCAGTTGCTCCTGAACCAGCTGACAAAGGATGACTAATTTCTCTTTTGGCAGGGGCCACTGTGGTTCCCATATGGGTGTTTTGGTCAGCCATCGCAGAGATAGCGTGGAATACGGTGCGCCCTTGCACACAGTGGCCCCTATTAAAAATTTGTCATGATTTGCCCCCAAGCTGCCAACACTTCCCGTCCCCAGAGGTTAATTGGAGCCGAAGTAACAAAGGGCCGGATTGAGGCCGTGTGTCCCTCTGGGTCCTTCACCAATACAGGTCGCTTAGTCAGCTCTGTGTGGTTCCTCCCAGCCCCATGATAGTTGATTCCACAGGGGAAAAAGGCCATGAAGGAGGCCATGAAGTGGAGGAAAGAATCGTTGCATCAGCACCCGTATCAATCAAGCCTCGGTGCGGATATGCTTTCGGCACAACAAGGGTACATGTCATCTGTGGTCTCTGATTAGAGATGGCAGCAGCCCAGTGGACCTGCGGAAGTCCCGGCAGTTCAGTGCTGTTACCTCTGCCAACTTGCTGGTCTACCCTGGGAACAGAAGACTCAAAAGGCAACAATTGAGCAATGTGAGTCTTTTCAGGGATAGTGACGGGGGGGTCTGATGTGGAAACCGTAGCATGAATCTGGCCTGTAAAATCAGCATCTATGACTTCTGGAAGAACAAAGATCCCTTGGCTGGTGGCATCAGGCCCTCCCACAAGCAGTGCACTGACTCCCTGATCCAGGGGTCCATGCACATCCAAGGGAATCCTATGGGCATCGCTAGATTCTAGGACGACTGTTGCTGCAGTGCAGGCGTCTACTCAGGCTGAGCCTTGGGTGCTGTCTCCACATTGACTGGATAGGCCTGTGTCACCACCCTGTTCTGGAGGAACTGTCGTGATGGGGGGAAAATCCCCCTTTTTGTGCCCCTCTTCACGTTTCCCGACAGGGGTTGACCATCTAAATGGTATTGTGACCTTCAATAGTCTGAACAGTGACCTGGCCTACCACACCTCTTACATTGAGGAGTCTCGGTCCCTGAATTTCTCTTCTGCTTTGATTTGACTCGTTTATCGTTTGTTCCCAGCTTTGGGCTGTTTTTGTCCCTGATCAGGGGGTTCCCGACCAGGCGATAGAAATGCAGCCAAGGTGGATTTCCCTGGACTGTCTGCCCTCACCTTAGCACGAGCTTGTATCATGTCTGTGAGTCAAGGATCCCCTGGTAGGGCATTTATGATCCTTCTACACTCATCGTTGGCATTGTCTCTTGCCAACTGCTTGCACAATATCTGTCTCAATGTATCATCTTCCACCTGCTTTTCCAAGGCAGCTGTTAGCTTCTCCACAAAGGTCAGGAAAAGCTCAGATTTCCCCTGATGTATTTTTGAATACCGTGTTTGTGGGGCAATCATCTCTGCAGTTTTTGTGATGGCACCCATACCGAGCTTTTGGGCTTGCTCCAGAATCCGAGGATCCCAAGTAGCTTGGACGTTAGGGTTAGTGAAATGTCCTCTACCCATAAGGATATCAGCCCCAGTCGTGCGCCTATGGTCCTCAGGAGGCAAGTACATATTCTCCCTTACCTGTTTTTCAACCAACATTCTCCAATTGTTCTCAAAAACTCCGTATTGCATGGGGAGAAACAAGACTTGAGCCAAATATGTAATATCAAATGGAGCAAGCAGATCATTATTTATCACTCTAATAATTTGCATAACATGTGGAGAAGAGAGCCCATAAGTTGCTATTTTCGAGTAAAGGTCGTTTACGACTGTTGCAACATCAACATATGACCTTCCATGCAGTGATGTCATGCCTACTTTTCTCATCCAAATTCGGGTCAGGCTTAAACACCGGAAAAGCCTGAACATCTCCTTGCAGAAAGCTAGCATCACTTTGACCTGCTGTAGCAGCTCCACAGCTCTCCCGTCGTCTTGGCATCCCTAATCTCTCTATAAGGTCCCAATGTCCTGCATCCAGTGTGCCCTGCTTTACTGATTCCCAGAAATGCAGGGAGTCCCGTGGGTGTAATGGCTCCGTCCTGGTGTTTTCAAGGGTTGCTCAGAAGCAAATGCTTCTTTCGCCACCCCGCCAGCGCAGCTTTCTCCCAGGAGGAAGCATCCCGTCTACATCACTGTCTGAATCGTCAGAGTAGGGCTTGCTATCTGCAAGCCCTATCACAAGAGACAGGGTCTTGCTGGAAGCAGTTTCCGTGCCGAGAAACGGCACAGTGGTGGGGTTGGGGGAAAGGCAAGAGGATGGCGGCGATACAGGCGCGGCATCGGGTGTGCTCGCCGAGTTCACTGGCACAGCGTCAGTTAAAATCGCTTGCTGCGTCGGCACAAAAGCGGCTGGATCAGCGCGCTGTGCTGAGGCTGCGTCTGCCACTGAACCTGTCAGAGGGACCGGCACTTCCCGTCTTTGTCCTGGATCCCTCCGCACCCGTGCCGCCATGTCGGCTGTCCCCACGGCATGGAGTCCGGACACCTTCCGGGGTCTTGGGACAGGCACTTCCACCCCAGTCCAGCCTGTGTGCTGGACACCCCGTGAGCAGATCTCTACCATATCT
Source organism: Entomyzon cyanotis (assembly GCA_024500445.1). NCBI lineage: Eukaryota > Metazoa > Chordata > Aves > Passeriformes > Meliphagidae > Entomyzon > Entomyzon cyanotis. Next base: position 670,300 of record JAKEPQ010000794.1, read on the forward strand.
CAGCGGAATCCGGCCACTTCGGCCATTAAATCCATTAAAAGCCGAGACAAAGGGGGCAAATCTGGCGGAGACCCAAAATCCCGTGTATCTGATTCCAGAGAGTCTGCGCCGGCAACGCCTCAATCAACGTCAATCAGGTCGCCTTGACCGGAAGCACTGGCTGCCGGAGGCTTCTCTTCCGGTTCCTGCACGACTCGCGGATCCCGTGCAGTCTGCGCGGCAGCCGGGATTTCTGAGTCCACAGCTGTTCTGGATGGAACCGGGGTCTGTTGCTGTCCCACCCGTGTCACGGCAGGGCAAGCAGTTTCTGCACTCTCAGTTCCTGCACCCGGGGCAGCCCGCGCCGCGGCTGGGAGCTCCGGCGGGGGCCCCAATGGGGGGGGAAGGGCGGCGCCATTCTTCGGAGGCAGAGGCGGCGGGACGGTTGCTGCTGCTGGCATCCCGTGGTAACTCCGGTCTCCCTCTTTCTTCAGCATCTCCGCTAACTGCTCATTTTGTTAGCATGGAAAACGCATAATCATGGAATGATTACATGCAGGTGCTTTTTATTGGGCTCAGGAAGCCAGGGGTAAGATGTACCCAAATCTGACTTCAAAATGGATTTGAAGCGAATACATTTTATACTCTTCCCCTACATAACAGTTGTATAATCATATGTTAATCATCAACTTAATATTGTTCCATTGTTTTCCCCCAAGCATGACTTAAGCCCCCTCTTCCCGCAATATTTCTGATTTATTTCACAGGTGCAAATCCGCATGATTTAGCTAAAACAATTCCTGATATTTTCTAAACAATCTTCGTGTTCATGTCACCATGAACTTGTACATGCAGGTCCCCAGGTGCAGTTTCACGATTTGCAGTAACTACAATACCTTCCCCCATTCCCAAGGCCTACTTTTAGCTACCCCGATTTTAGAAACATTTTAACCCTATGTTAACATTTCCCCCTTTGAAAGTATTTTCACTTTATAAGTGTAAATGCTTTCCCTTGATATAGTCCTTTTGAGTTTTAAACTTATACTTGATGTTCGTCTTCAAATCCAGGGTTGTCATGAGCGTTGTCATGGATGCTGTCGTGAATCGGAGAATCTGCAGGTGATGGATGTGGATTCTTGTTCCATGTCAGTGCCCTCATTATTCTTCAGATCCAGGATGTCTTTTTCTGTATTTCTCCTTTTAGTATGCTGTAGGCTACCCAGAGTACTAGGAACATAACTAATAAGATTAATAAATTTCTAATGATAGATTTAATCCATGAACTCACATTCCATCCTAACCCCTTGAAGAGTTTATCTAACCAACTCGTAGTCAAGTCCTTTTGTTCATCCTGTGCTTCATGCTCTATTTGTTTTAACTGATTGATGTCATGTTCGACATCTGCGGTTACGTTTGGGATATGGATGCAGCAATGATCAACTTGTCCTTTTAAAAACCCACACACTCCATGTTCTTTCAGGAGTAGCATATCTAAAGCCAATCGATTTTGTAAAGTCATTTTGGTAGTAGCTTGTAATTGCATGTTTAGTTCTTTGAATCCTTCCCGAGTAACTCTTGCTAATCTCTCTACCTGACCTGTAAGTCTGTACATCATTTCTCTCTTTTGGTAGTTTGCTATAGGGCTGAACAAAGATTCTAGAGTCCACCCAAATTCTACTCCACTAGAGGGTTCTTGCCAAGTTTCATCCTGATTTTCATTATCTGAAACTTCTCGTCTTGTTCTTATTTGCAAAAGTTCGCTTTTCCCATTGAATGGGGACTTTTTCCAGATTGGACATAAAGTAGGGAGGCCCAGAGTAAATTCTTTTACTTTTCAATCTACAGGCAGGTGGGTTGTCCAGGTACCATCACTTGTTGTCCAAACAAATTGTCCTGGGCCTTTGGTTGTACTTCTACTACATCCTACCCTTATTCTATAATTTACATTACCCTGTTTGTGTTTGATTCTTCCACAGGCACAGCCAATTCGCATGGCAGCTGCCAGTGATGGTACTTGTTTTATCTCTACATCGTCAGACGTGCAATCATAGGTTTTATTACATGCCCACCAACTTACTTTATCTGCCTGCGCTCTGCTGCTGGTGGCAGTGTTTATTACTGCTGGATCAGTGCCATTTTCAGGGCCTTCCCATTTCATACACCAAGGGGTGCTTGCCATATATTGAAATTTTTGAAGTATACTCAGGGACCATGCACTGTCCCAGGGTTCCATCTGATCTTTTCTATCCTTTGCTTCACATTTCCATATCAGGGTGGTCTCTGTGACATTTTCTGTGACCTTTTTATAGTGTGGCAAGAAGCATTGCCTTTGGCAAGATTTTGATCTTCAACCCACCACTCTAGATTTTGTCCCACCTTCCCATTGTTAAAAAGACAGTCCTTTTTCCTCAAGGGCTGCATCCATTCATAACCTGTTATTTTCCAAGTCTCTTTAACTATCTGCTTGGACTTGGCTACTTGTTCACATGCAATTGTTTTATTGTCCGGAATTTCAGGTAATTTTGATGTGATAATTCCCCAGCTTATTGGGTCTCCTGCTGCTTTTGGTATTGGCAGACAGGCAGTTAGTTTACTGATGTTTTGCATTTTGGCAAAGTCTTTGACTAACCCAATCATCACATTCTCAGCCCGAATTTCATTGGAAACTTTTATCACTTGTGTTTTTGCCTGTACCTCTCTCTTCATTCTAGAATGAAGAGTGGTTAGTTGATTATCCTGCATTCCATATCCCCAAGCAATATCACTCCCAATTAATATCCATAAAATGAGCATCGGCACAGGTACTAATATAATTTTAAACAGTTAAACACGTCTTATCTGCAGTTTCGTCAGTCCCAGGGGTTGTGCAGCCCACAGTCTCGGATGGGTCTTCTTCACTCGTGTGTAGTCTATCCAAGGATCCACTCCAGCCACCTTGGCTGCTGTGAAAGTGGTCAGCAGCACCTGATGGGGTCCACTCCACCTCTCCTTTAAAGGTTCTTCATTCCAGGTTTTAATGTACACTTCGTCTCCAGGAAGAATATCGTGGACAGGATTCTCAAGAGCCAGCAGCCTATTCCACACAAGGGCGCTCCGAAGCCGCGCTAAAATTTTCCCAAGAGATAGAACATAGTTATATATTTTCTGTTTTCCTGTGACATGTATGTTTGGATTAGGTTCGGGAGATTCGTATGATTTCCCATATAGTATTTCAAAGGGACTGACTGACATTCCACTCCTAGGCTTTACCCTAACCCTCAAAAGTGCTATTGGTAGGGCTTGTGTCCACTGCAATTTGGTCTCCTGACATATTTTACTGATTTGCCTTTTTAGTGTTTGGTTCATCCTCTCTACCTGTCCACTGGATTGTGGTCTCCATGGTGTGTGAAGATCCCAAGCTATTCCCAGTAGCCTGCTCACTTCCCTTACCACTGTAGCTATAAAGTGTGGTCCTCTATCTGAAGATACCCCTAACAGCACTCCAAACCTGGAAACGATTTCGCGTAGCAGCCACTTCGCTGTCTCTTTGGCTTGGTTGGTGCGACAGGGAAGGGCTTCTGGCCATCCTGAAAAAGTGTCAACCCCCACCAGCAGGTATTTGTATCCTCAAGTTCTCGGTAACTCTACAAAATCTACCTGCCAATAATCTGGTTCTATACTTACCCGAATTCTTCCTAGCTGTGCCTGCCGTCTAGCCACTGGGTTGTTTCTCAGGCAAATTTCACATTTTGGCATTGTTGATTTGGCCATTGTTAACATTTGTACCGAGACTACATTTCGTTTTAGCCATTTCACCAATGCTTCTGCACCCCAATGACATTCATTATGTTTAATTTGTAGAACTTCTCTCATTATCAAGGGGGGTAGGACTATCTGTCCTTGTGTAGTTACATACCACCCTTCTGAATTCTTTTGTGCATTCAGCAAATGTCCCAATCTCTCATCTTCTGTTGAATATTTCGGTTCTGAAGGTAAATTGAATTGTGACACATTCAGCTTTGTAGGTATCAATGCCATTGCTATTTGCACCTCCCGAGCAACCTGTCGGGCTGTCCAGTCTGCCTTTTGATTTCCCTCACAGATTTTGGAGCTTCCTGATTGATGTGCTTTACAGTGCATAATTGCCACTTGCTCAGGTTTTTGTACTGCTTTTATCAACTGCAGAATTGCATCTTGATGTTTAATATGTGTAACCTGGGAGGACAGCACCCCTCTTTCTTTCCACAGTGCCCCATGTACATGCACTACTCCGAATGCATATTTTGAATCAGTCCAAATGTTTACCTTCTTTCCTTCACTCAATTCTAGTGCTCTGGTTAAGGCAATCAATTCTGCCCTCTGGGCAGATGTGTTTGATGGTAATGCTTTGGCCTCTACTACTGTGCTGATTGTTGTTACCGCATATCCAGCGTATCTGGTTCCATTCTCCACAAAGCTGCTTCCATCCGTGAATAATTCCCACTCCGGTTGCTCCAGCGGGACATCTTTCAGGTCTTCTCTCGCTGAGTAGGTGTACTCTATTCCATGCAGTCATGTTCCAGTGGGCCTTCCTCGGGTGTGGTGCCTAGAATTAAGGCTGGATTCAAAAGGTTAGTTGTCTTTAGTGTGACATCATCCTGCTCGGTTAGGATTGCCAGGAATTTTATCATCCTGCTCGGGGATAGCCAATGGCCCCCCTTTTGCTCTAAGACAGTGCTTACCATGTGTGGCACATAGACATCTATGTGTCTTCCCATCGTGAGCTTCCTGGCCTCTTGTATCAATAATACAGTGGCTGCAACTGCCCGCAGACATGCAGGCCATCTGGGACTTACATTGTCAAGCTGTTTGGAGAAGTAGCCTACCGGCCTTTTCCAGCTCCTCAAATGTTGGGTCAGGACCCCCAGTGCCAAGCGTTGCCTTTCATGCACGAACAGCTGAAAGTCTTTAGACAAATCAGGCAATCCTAATGCTGGGGCAGTCGTCAATGCTTCTTTCAGTTTCAGGAAGGCTTCTTTCTGTGCTTTGCCCCAGCTGAATGGCTGCGTCTTCTGAGCTTCATAGAGGGGTTTGGCAATTAGCCCAAAGTGCATAATCCACAGGCGGCACCATCCTGCCATGCTGAGGAAGACTCGCAGCTCATGGAGATTCTGGGGCTCTGGAATATCACAAATAGCTTGGATAAGGTTAGTACCTAATTTTCTCTGCCCTTGTGAGATTTCACATCCCAGGTAGATTACAGTTTGTTGGACAATTTGTGCTTTTTCCCTAGACACTTTATAACCTCCCATGCCCAGTGAGTTTAAAATCTCAATTGTTACCTTTATGCAAGTTTCTTTTTCTTCTGTTGCTATCAGTATATCATAAACATACTGTAGCAGAAGGTATTGATCCTTTGGTACTTGCCCTTCTTTGGTCCAGATCTCCAGCTCCTTTGCCAGTTGGTTTCCAAATAAGGTGGGGGAGTTCTTGTACCCCATGGGAAGCCGAGTCCATGTGAGCTGGGTCTTCCTTCTGTTCTCTGGATTTTCCCATTCAAAAGCGAACAGCTTCCTACTTTCTTTGTCAAGGGGTATGCAGAAAAAGGCATCTTTTAAATCAATTACCTAAACCACTTGTAAATCTTTTTACGGATGTTAACAATGTATAGGGGTTGGCAACTACTGGATAAATGTCTTTGGTTATTTCATTTATTGCCCTTAGATCCTATACTAGCCTGTAATCTCCATTGGGTTTCTTTACCGGGAATATAGGGGTATTATACTCTGATTCACATTCTTCCAGAATTTGATATTTTAGGAATTTATCAACAGTCTTTGCTATTCCTCGCCATGCCTCTGGTTTTATAGGATATTGTTTTACCTGTACGGTTTTTCCTTCCTCTTTTAACTCTACATGTACTGGCTGTGCCAACTTAGATTTTCCAGGTATATCCGTCTCCCATACTGAGGGAATTATGGCATCCTCTACCTCCTTAGGAATTGCAGAGACCAGTTTCTCTTTTATCATTAAGATTTTTCCCATCTTTGACTCCGGAATTCTCATTAATAATTCACCATTTTCAAAGGGTATCACTGCTTCCAGTTTTGCCAATAAATCTCAACCTAAGAGCGGAAGAGGACACTTGGGTACATATAAAAATTCATGAGTCAACACTTTGTTTCCAAAACACAGGTCTAGGGGTTGCAGGAATGGCCATTTTTCCTCCTTCCCTGTGGCCCCAACTATTGTGGTAGATTTATCCCCGATCTGCCCTTCTAGATCATTTAAAACCAAATGTGTGGCTCCTGTATCAATTAGAAATCTCACTGCCTTATCTCCTAATTGTAAAGTTACCAACGGCTCTTGGCTCACGGAGCCCTCTAATACCATCACCTTGGCAACCTCTTCCTGCTGGAACTGAGCATTCTGGTGGAACTGGTTAGGACACTCTCATTTCCAATGCCCGGGGAGATGACAAATGGCACATTCATCAAAAGCTAATAGCCTCCCTCCCCGGCCTCTTCCAAACCCCCCTCTTGCCGCACCCCTACCCCTGCCTCCCCTAGTACCCCCCCTTGAATTCCCTTGTAAGACTGCCAAGAGCTGCCGCTGCTGTTTAGTGGCTTCTTTTTCTCTATTGTTATAAACTTTCCAAGCTATTTCAAGTAATTTGTCCAGATTTCTTAACTCTTCCCCTTCCAGTTTCTGTAACTTTTTCCTAATATCATCCTGTGATTGGCCAAGGAATATAAGAGCAAGCTGAACTTTAGCTTGTTCTGTGTCCATTTGTAGGTCAGTATATTTCCTGGCTGCTTCTTTAAGTCTCTCTAAGAATGCAGTAGGCAACTCCTTTTTCTCTTGTCTAATTTCATATAATTTTGCCCAATTCATAGTCTTAGGTATAGCATTTTGAACACTGATCTGAATCCATTCTTGGTATCTCTTTAGCATCATCATGTCTATTCTTGATGAGTCATTAGGGTCTCACAATGGGTCCTAGGTGGGAAAATTATAATCCAGATTCCCTGTTACCCTATCCTGGCGAATATCTTCTCTTGCCCGTTCCCTGGCTGCTCTAAGTACCATTTCCTTCTCAGTAGAGTCCATTAAAGTATCTAATATCACTTGGATGTCATCCCAGTCTGGATTCTGAGTTTTCATTATCCTTTTCACCACCCTAGCTACCTTATCAGGATTTTTTCTATAGGTTTCAGCTGACTGTTTCCATATAACTAAATCTCCTGGGGAAAAGGGGACTTTAACATAAACCGGTCCGTCCATCCCCACACCTTGTCTTAGAGGGGCAATTAAGGTTTTCTTTTGTTTGCCGAGTCTTGGCAGACCCTTTCCCATCCTAGGCCAGGTTGGGGCTAGTCTGGACTGGGTACGGTGGGCTATGGGTTCATCATCATCATCATCACTTTCACTGCTGTCCAGTCTTTCCGCACCCCCTCCCCCATGTCTCTGTACCGGAACTAAACCGTGGCTATTTATGGGCAAGGGTGAAAAGGGGGTGTTATGAGCAGGTGAAGAGGGTGTAGGTGGGAGAGGGGGATATCCCTGGGGGAGGTGTAGGTGGGAAAGGTGGGTATCCCTGGGGAGGCGTAGGTGGGGGAGGAGGATGGGCAGGCGTAGGTGGGGGAGGAAGGTATCCTCAGGCCGGTGTAGGTGGGGGAGGAGGGTATCTTCGAGCCGGGGGGGGTAGAGAGATCGGTTTCAGTAGGAGGAGTAGGTAGATTAGGCGGAATACGGTTAGATGAGATAGGGTTAGATTCTCTAGGGGCTGCGGGAACTATCAATAAATCACTCTCCAAAACATCTTTCCGATATAAACTCTCATTCAATGCCAAGTGTTCTAAACAATGTTTCCCTTGAACGCAAGCCAGACATTTATCATCGCAAGCCACCGCAGCAATCAAACCACCCTCAGTCAGCCACTCTGGTTTTTCCCGTAAACGGAAAAATAAATCAACATACGGAACTTCATCTAATTTTCCCTCATGCTTACAAAATGACAACAAGTGAGAAATCAGGTCAGATTGCAAAGAACCGTTTTCAGGCCACCTTCTTCCAGCCTGCAAAATATATGTTGGCCACCAAGTGTTACACTAGTCGATCAGCGTATCCTTGCACAATCCTTGGTCAAAATTACCTTGTTTCCAATGTGCTAACAAGCACCCCAAAGGAGAATTATGTGGTATGGGAGCATTGCCACCCAAAATCCCTTTAAGCTTCTCCATCTCCCCTTGCCGACCTGCAATGCTTTCGCAATTGTCTTACGGACAGCACCCGGGCATATTACCAGGAATTCCTTAGCCCAACCAAGCGTAGCTTTCGCTGCGTCTTACTGGCAGGCAACCAAACCACCATTAAAAGCACCTTACCTTCTCCAGGGGACGTTGTGAGCAGCGGAGGGTCCCAGCGCGATGGGCTCCCTGAGACTCCCTTGGTGCCGGCTGGAGCGTGATCAGGTCACGGGGTCCTCAGCAGCGCTCACAGGGTCCCGCCTGGGTCGCCAAAATGTTAGCGTGGATAACACATAATCACGGAATGATTACATGCAGGTGCTTTTTATTGAGCTCAGGAAGCCAGGGGTAAGATGTACCCAAATCTGACTTCAACATGGATTTGAAGCGAATACATTTTATACTCTTCTCTTACATAACAGTTGTATAATCATATGTTAATCATCAACTTAATATTGTTCCATTGTTTTCCCCCAAGCATGACTTAAGCCCCCTCTTCCCGCAATATTTCTGATTTATTTCACAGGTGCAAATCCGCATAATTTAGCTAAAACAATTCCTGATATTTTCTAAATAATCTTCGTGTTCATGTCACCACAAACTTGTACATGCAGGTCCCCAGGTGCAGTTTCACATGATTTGCAGTAACTACAATACCTTCCCCCATTCCCAAGGCCTACTTTTAGCTATCCCGATTTTAGAAAAATTTTAACCCTATGTTAACAATTTGGGTGGGGGTAGGTGGGTGACGAACGGCGAGAGAGAACTCACACACGACTTAATATAAGTCATAAAGCAAGCTCCATTTTATTTCACCAAACGAGAAACTTATATACTGTTACAGATGTTTCTAATTATAGTTACACACGTGTCCGCAGTTTGTTCTCACATATTCAGGGATCCTCCTGGTGACTCCCTTATTCTTTCTCATAACACTCTTAACTCCCTAATCTTTCTCATGACATTCTTCTCACAGCCCAGAAGCACAGCTGTGGTTCTCAGGTATTAGCTTTTCACAACAGCTTGCTAGGATTTTTACTGAGGCCTGACTATGCTGAGGCTTTGTTCAGGCCTACTCAACTAACACAAGTTTTGCTGGAAAACTGTGTTTTCTAACAGGTGGGTAAGATGAAATCATTTGGAGAGTTATACTTGCTCTTTTTGGACCCATCCGCTGCTAATTGTGGGGCTGTGGAGTCAGTCCGGGTCGGGGGTTTCTCCATGCGGTGCTCGCCGATCGAAAGCAAGGAGTCCAAACAGAGAGAAATGTTAAGCTCTGCAGTGTAAAATTCCTGTCCCCTTAACATGTCCCAGACCAATCACCATGTCCGATGCAAACAAATCGTTTTCACGTCTCCAAATATCATTTCTTTCCACAAAGCCTTCCCAAACTTGAGCAACAAAGGACAGTCCACGTCTGTCTCCCACACCACTGGAACCCCGTTTTCAGCGGCCCAATTCATCAACACTCTGGTAAAATGTTGCTTGCCTGTGACCGCTGGGTCACACCAGGGATCCTCTAAGAAGGCTTGCAAAAGTTTGTCTTTTGGCATTGGGGCATCCATATCCATCCCAAAACCGAACCGCGCCGTGCGTGGGGGGGAGAGGTTGCCGGCGTACCTTTGCAGTGCATGTAGTATGCATCGGTGGTCACCAGGTGTCGCTGTTCAACCGCTAACGGAGTGAAGAGATGAGTCTATTTAGAGTGCTAAAAGAACTACTTTATTAAATAATTAACAGATTTGTATACACACCAGAAGGCTGTTCGGATTGGACCAATAATCATCCACCCCCCAGGGATTGATTGGCCCAGGCGTTTGACCACCTGTATCCAAAAGGCTGTTTCAATAACATGAAACTTTATTTATAAAACATAGAAGAAGAAGAGAAAAATTCCCGTGGGAAAGGTTTCTGTACTGCCACAAGCACCCGCCAGAATTTCTGCTGCAACGCGAGTCCTTCGTCCATAGGGTACAGACTTGTGAGGTTAGGCCAGGTTGCTTCCATCCCAGGAGCAAGGCCTTTCTCTCTCTTGCAAGGCCTTTGCAGCTTTAACTCTCTATATGGGACTCCTACTGGATCACAGCTTCCTCCAAGCATCCACCCACTCTTCTGGTGTGGGCACCTCCCTACAGGCTGTGGGTGGATCTCTGCACCCCTGTGGACTCCATGGGCTAGCAGGGGGACCACCTGCTCCCCCCATGGTCTTGACCACTGCTGGCAGAGGGTTTTCAGCTCCGGCGCCTGGAGCACCTCCTCCCCCACCTTCTCCACTGACCTTGGTGTCTCCATGTTGTTCTCCCTTCACATATTTTCACCTCCTCCTCCTCCTCCTCTAGCTAAAAAGAAGTGGGTGACTACTTTGTTTTGATTTCTTCTTAAATATGTTTTCACAGAGGCGTAACTAACATCTCTAATTGGCCCAGACTTGGCCAGCAGCATGTCCATCAACTTCAGAGCCATCAGAGATTGGCTCTACTGGACTTGGTGAAAAACTTCCAGAACCTTCACACAGGACACACAGGAGCCATTTTCTGTGCCCCTCTCCACCCCTCAGACTCTTCTTCAGGCCTACCACAACAGCTATTGAATGGTTTAAATTTCTCTTAGATGCTTAATATAACTTGCTGATGTTCTGGGCTAAGCAAAACCACCACAATGACACCAAATTTATGTTAAATGAGGTTCCGTCCATCACATACCTACCTCACTGCAACCTCCTTTCAGGTAGTTGTAGAGAGCCATAATGTCTCCTCCCCTCACCCTCCTTTTCTCCAGACTAAATAACCCTAGTTCCCTCAGCTGGTCCTTATTAAACTTGTGCTCTAGTTCCTTCACCAGCTTCATTGCCCTTCTGTGGATACGCTCCAGCACTGCAATGTCCTTCCTGAATCATGGAGTCCAAAACTGAACACAGGATTCTAGGTTTGGCCTCACCAGTGCCAAGTACAGGGGAATTATCACCTCCCTAGTCCTGCTGGCCACACTATTTCTGATACAAGCCAAGATGCCATTGGCCTTCTTGGCCACCTGGGCACACTGCCAGCTCATATTCAGCCAGCTGTCAACTAATACTCCCAGGTCCCTTTCTGCCAGATAGTTTTCCAGCCACTTTTCCCCAAGCCTGTAGCATTGTATAGAGCACTCGTGACTCAAGTGCAGGATCTTGGAAGACCTTATCACTCTTTACAACCACATTTGAATAAAATACATCTCAATATCCAAGTCTGTCCAAGTGATACATTGTAAAGAATTAATGCAATCATCTACTGTTTTGAGTATGAGGGGAGACAGTAGTGACTTTTTTTGAAGTGTTGAACCAAAGCGGTAGTTATTTTTGGAGTCAGTTACATACTGATCAGTGTGATACCTTTGCATTATAATATACTTTATGGAGGTTTGTTGAGAGTTTTCTGAATGAAATATTTACCCTGAACTTGGTGTATACCAAAAATAATGCATTTATTTTGGTAATACAGAATAAATTTTACAGCTGTGGTAGTATTGCTTAACTGTAACATAAATATAAACAAAATTAGTCCTTGTTATTCTTAAGTATCCTTTATGTTTTGTTTGTGTATTGCATTTTAAATGACTACTTTCAACTAAAGTTCTCTCTTATACCAAAGGCAATATATCTGATTACTTCATTTCCACTTATCATATGTCATAGCTTTGCTTGGGAAGAATTTGAAAAATACAATAGCATTTTAAGGTAGCTGAGAGGATACATGTTGTAATGTATGCCAAAATTATTTACCATGACTGTATGAGGGGCTAGATTTTCTATTTTGTGAACAAAGTTAAGATTTTTCTTTTAAAAAGTGTGAGTACCCTTATCTCCTATTGGTGTCCATCTAAGTTCTGTTTATAGACTACTGCTAAAAAATAGGCTCATTTTTACCAAAGGGAAAAAAATACAAAAACTTTGTTTAGAACATTTATTGAGTCCTAACTTTGGCAATCAGGTTTGACAGGACTGGTCATAGAGCTGACTGTTTCTTAACACAGTGTGCCTTTCAATGTATACAACCATTATTTACAGAGCTATTATAGGATGTAGGATATTGCATAGCTGAAACAGGCTTACCATAGGATTTCAGATGGGTACTAGGTGACAGGATTGTTTAAAAACAAGAATATATTAAGAAACTGCTTATTGTAGAATAAAGTATTATTACAAATGATAATGTCATGGTTTAACTCCAGCTGGCAACTAAGCACCACACAGCTGCTCACTCACTCCCCCCCAAGCAGGATAGGAAAAGAGAATCAAAAGGGTAAAAGGGAGAAAACTCATGGGGTTGAAATTGTGGCAAGCACAGACCTTTCCCGTGAGAATTTTTTCTCTTCTTCTTCCTGTGTTTTATAAACAAAGATAAAGTTTGGATGTCATTGAAACGGTCTCTGGAAACATGGGCGGTTCAGGCCTGGCCAATCGGCTTAGGGGGAGGTTTTGAACTGGCCCAATCCGGGTGATCTTTGAAAGTCTATATAAGTTGGAATTAATTAATAAAATTAGAATTTTTGCCACATTGAAGAACTCGACTCTTTCTCTCTGCTAGCGGTTCAACAGCGACAGAAATAAAAACAGTTTAATCATTTAAATAAAATAATGGAATTGTAAGGAAAATTAAAATAACAGAGAGAAATAAAACCCAAGACAGATATGTGATGCAAATGAAAACAGTCGCTCATTACCAACTCATTGATGCCCAACCAGTCCCAGAGTAGTAGCCTCCCTGCAATTTCCCCCCTAGTTTTATGGCTGAGCATGATGCCATATGGTATGGGATCATGATGCCGTATGGTATGGAATATCCCTTTGGTCAGTTGGGGTCAGCTGTCACGGCTGTGTCTCCTCCCAACTTCTTGTGCACCCCCAGTCTACTTGGTGGCAGGGCAGAGTGAGGAGCAGTAAAGGTCTTGATGCTGTGGGAGCACTGATCAGCAGTAACACATTTCTGTATTATCAACACTGTTTTCAGCACAATTCCAAAACACAAACTATTACAACCTACTGTAAAGAAAATTAACCCTATCCCAGTCAAAACCAGCACAGACAAGTATAACTATGATAAGTAATATCCATTCTTTCCCTTTTTGATTTTGGATTCTTGCAGTTAAAAGTTAAAGGTACTGTAGTTTATATTTCATACGACACGGGAATGTCTGCTAAAGTTACACCTGTAGTATTTCTTATGGTTGCAGGCTTTTCCATCTCTACATGATCAGTGTCCTTGAAATGCAATAAGTTATGGTCTGGCTTTTTCTGATACTTATTGAGCTATTATTACTCTGTTCATTGTGCATGATCACACCATATATAAATGAAAGTAATGAGAAGGGAGTGTCTTTGCAAACAAGCTGTGGGGCCTGCTGGTAGATAAAGCCAGATACTGAGAGATAGAAGAAACAATGGGAAGGAATTCCATAGGAATTCCTGTAATTGACCTACCCAAGATTGTGCTAAATCCCTGGATTTAGCTAAAAGAACAAACACAAGGAAAAGAAGAAGGGGGGCAATGTATATTAGAAGGGGGTCTATATTAGGTGATTCGGGAAGTCTGTACCTCTCAGAGTACCTCAGCCAACGGGGAAAGAGAGAGGGAAATGTGGCCAGGAAATTAGGATAAAAAGAGGCTGCATCCTCTAGAAATTTGAGAGACCACATGGGAAATGCCCATGACCTCTCCCTTTATTCATGTGTCGCTGTTGAGCCGCTAGCTGAGAAATGACCCAGGTTCTCAGACAAGGAAAGAGAGAAGGTGTCTTTATTATTTTGATTTCCATATATATAGAGTTTTCAGAGGTCACCCAGATTGGTCAGCCTGAGACCTCCCCCTAGGCCCAATTGGCCAAGCCCGAACTGACCTAATCCGGAGATGTTGTTTGCAAAACATCCAAACTTTATCTTTGTTTATGAAATGTAGCAAAATGTTCTCACGAGAAAGACCTGTGCTAGCCACATTCATGAATAAAGTTACAGGACTCCTCTATCTCCTTTTTGGACATAAACCTCTAGTGTTTGTGAATTAATTTTCCTGACAGTAATATTCTGGTTTAGTATTCATTTTATACTGGTAGGTGACAAAAACACACACCCTCAAAAACCAAAACAAAACCACCCCACCCTCCAAAAAAAAAACCCACCACAGAATCTTGCTTCTAGATAGACAAAGGGTGAAGGAAGAAGAGAGGAACAAAGTATCATGTGGGTATCTTTGTGTAGAATTCTGAAATTTTTAAGGAAGAGGTGATAAGGGTTAGTATTACTCCATTATGAAATTTCACTTTACTTTTGAAATAGCTTTCTTTAATTAGAAACAGCTTCATTGGATCTAGAGGAAGGTTTGACTACAAAAAATATTTTCAAATCAAAACTTCTTAATAACATTAATATCAGCATCTCACTCTTATGAATGATAAACAGAACATTAAATTGGACAATTCTGATTACTGAACAAAGGGCAATGGAAAAAGTTTCACATAAAGCAGTCTCCTATATCAGGTTTCATGTAATGTTTTCAGTTTTGAAATCAGAATATTTCAAGTTCTGCTTCTGAAATGTACAGTTAATACAAAAATAGAAGTATATACATAAATATGAATGTAATTATCAAGCATCTATATCTGAGAAAGATGGGAAAAAATCAAGTTAAAACTTACTTCTAAACTAGGCCAGAACACGCAGTCCTTTACCTTTTGACAAAATTAAGCAAACTTGAAAAGCAGCCAGTTTGAAAAAATAGTGTGTATAGAAGGAGATGTGTTCTTGTCTGGGGAAGGATTTTCTTTGCTCCCAGGTTTGCACTACCATCTCAATGTTTGTTTTGGTCTTGAGTTAGCTAATCAGGAATTACGTCATCATTCTCCAGATCCTGAAGGGTGTTTTCATTTGAATATAGTGTTATGTAATCCAACATATACGTGATGAACATATGTTACAAAGTAGGAGATGTAACAGCAAAATTTCAATAACAACAAATAATGTAAAAATGCAAAAATTGCTGCAGGACCTGAGACTAGACTACCCTAGTATTCTCCTGACCTTCAAAATTTCTTGCATTACTCTTGAATCTACGCTTGTTAGCAAAAAGCATCCTGCTTCCAAATATGAGTCCATTATTTGAATTAAAAGATGGTTTCTTTTCCCTTTGAAAAATAAAGTCAGAAAGAAAATTGCTGTTAGTGAAAATTATAGAATTTTTGTCTGTAATTCAAACCAGCATCAAGGTAAATGTAGAAAATACTCTAGGAAACACAAGACTATGAGGGTACCATGTTATTTGGGAATTTTACTTTTCATTATTTTGTACAAAAACTAGTATGGGAAATATTGCATTTAATGGCATGACACAGAGTTTTGATCAGGAAAAAACCAAAACAAACCATTTTGGGATCATGTTTGTGAACCTGAAGGAGCTTTTTAATTTACATATGATAATTTTTTTTTAAGAATTATGTCCATAATTTATTAACAGAGTCTGGATGGTGATGTGAGAAACAAAGCTCACTATTGTAAAATTTTAAACATTTATTAACAAAAAAGACAATAGGAAACAAAACAAAAAACTTGTTCCACAAAGTAGAGGGAACAGCGCTGGATGCTTAGCCACCAATGCAGGGAAGCCAGAGGCACACCTCCTAGCTAGGGGATACCGTTTTTATAACCCCCTAACCCCACCAGGTGGTGCTCCAATTGGCTCGTTGTCTTCAGTCCTCATTGGCTCATCGTTTCTGGGGTCTTCTGATAGGTTACCTGCTTGCCCAGCTATCCCCTAATGCTGATTAACACCCTTTTCTCTCCCTTTTCTTAACTAAACAAAACTTTTAAGAGGAATATATAACAATCAGAGGTAACCATTACATTTAACAATTAGCTGCAACAAATCATAAGGGTTTAACAATTAGCCATAACAAATCAATAGAGGTAACCATAACATTTAACAACTAGCCACAACAAATCAGTAGAGGTAACCATAACATATAGCAATTAGCCATAACAAATTAGCAGAGGTAACCATAACATATACACAACCAATAATAATTAACCATAACAAATACCTCATAACCCTTTAGGAAAGCCAACTCCATGACTTCATTTATAACAGTGATGAGAAAGTCTGGCAAATGGTGATCTAGAAATTGATGGTGTGTTACCTTGGAAGACATCTTAAGTTTGTTTTGGCTATTGTCTTGGTTGAAGACAATTTAAAAGAACACTCTCAAATGAGTTGCCTCCCTTTATAGGTTCAACCAACCCCTTTCCACCAATAAGGAATGAATATGAGTAGATTTGAGTGAAAAAATGACAGTTTACTAACTAACAGAACAGCAACAGGAAAAAAATAACAGCAAATAACTGCTAGATACCAAACTGCTAAATCTCACAACCCCACGGGAACAAAGAGAGACCCGAAATGCCAGAAATACCTTCCTAAGATGGAGCCCGGCAGGGGTGGATGCATGGCTTGAAGGACAAAGGGACAAGATGGCATCAGATCCCTCATGGGAAGGCAGGAGTTTATGGAGCAGTTCTAGCGGCAGATGATGAACTATTGGCTGCCCTGCTACTGTCAGTTAGATGCCCTGACTGTGGAATTCACCCCAAGGCAGCTCAAAAATGCTAATTGCAGTCTCTTCCAGATGAGGAAGAAGGGGAAAAAAAAACCAACAAAAAAAGAACCCAAAAAGAAGAAGCCTCTGCTTAAGCAAAGACCAAGCAGCCAGTGAAGCAAAAACCACGCAGCAAAAAGGGACGAACTGCCTGCAAAGGCAGACTTTAAAAGCGCCCATGATAGCACACCCCTCCTCCCCTCCACAAGCTTCCTGGCTGTAGGATGTTAAAGAGACAGTAACAATTTTTGGGCACAGATGGATATCTAATTCAATAACATGGATTACCCCAGGACAGCTACCTATGATGTGAGGACTTTTTTGAGATAGATAGCTTTGTCCTCTGAACTACTGTCATTATTAGCAGTCATTCCGATCTAGTGGTTAAGAGTCTTTTTTTAATAAAACTTTATTATCTTATAGGGCTGCAGCTTTCAGGGTGATTTGTGTTTTGTTTTGTTTTGAATGGTGTAACTTTTTACCATAATAGAACCAGATTAACACAATTATTTGGTTTAATTGCAGATTGGCAAAGGAAAAAGTTATGTATGAAAAAGAAGCAAAACAGCAAGAAGAAAAGATTGAAAAAATGAAAGCTGAAGCATGTGATGATTATGGAATTAAGAAGCAGGTAAACTATCCTAAAATTTGTTTCATAAAATCCTTTGCTCTAATTTAATCATAGCCATCCTTAAATTAAAAATAAAATCTCCTGTACCTTTTTCCAGACTCCTGCTATATAACTACTAGAGTAAAATCTTGTCAATTAAAAAAGTCATAATATGCACTTGTAGAAACTTCATTCCCTCCAAAACTGTTAAATTATAAGGAGACTGGGTATAGATGGTTTAGCACTTGGTGTCAGGATGGCTATCACTCACTAACAATGAGTATAGTTTAGACTCATTATTACAATATGATTAATTTTTTTTTAAGGTTCCCCATAAAGGATAGTTGTTGCAGACAGTTGGTACATGCCCTTTTGGAAGGAGGAGTGTCGAGTTTTCTTGTCACTGAGAGAAGGCTTGGGTTTGGGAGATTTGTTTATATTCTTTACAGAAGTGTGACATGTATGTGTTTAACTGTGGTCTTTATATTCTTTCAACTAAATATGTTGTCTTTTAACTATGTTTTTGCAAGCATTTTCCAAATGTTTTATCTTAAATCTTCACAGAAACTGAAACTGTAAATTAATATTATTTTCACTTTTTTTCAATAGTCTGGTAATTTTGTGTTATAAAACCTACTGTTCTTCCATCTTCATTTATCAAACAGTGGAGGAAAAGGTAAACAAAACCCAATATAAAAATAAATAAAAACAAGCTAGAAGAAAGCCTTTTTAGAACAAACTAAACCAACTTATTTAAGTTCATGTGTGCATGTCCTGCCTTGCTTTTATTATGTTATGAGAAAGAAATAAAGAATAAAAATAAAAGAATAAAGAATTTGTATACAAATTAATAATTGCATTTATAGAGCTTAGCTGTCTTCTGCCTCACCACAAACTGAGACTCCAAGACCCTAGAGAAATAGTATTTCTTAAAATCTGCTGGTGCTAACAAGAACTAATGAATACATTTCCCATTTTTAGTGTCCCCTATTCATCAGATTATTTGACTGCACTGTGGTATTTTCACAGTGACCTGGCAAGATATCAAGATTCATGAAGGAAGGTGAGGTGAATGAGTATGCTAACAATTAGGTATGAGTTCATACATGTAACTCCAACATCAGTGACATATGAAAGGTATGGAAAAAAAAGATAGAATAAAGGATGAAAAAATATGATGTAAAAATGCATTGAATATTTGGTTGAAAATCCCTCGTGTTGTTAAGAAAATTAGAGGAAGTGTAATAGTGAATAATTATGTCCAACAAGCATTCACCAAATAGCAGCATAGTTAAGAGTTTGTGGATATGCCATGACCCTTAAACTATTTATTTCCATTTCTTTTCAGTTCTCCCTGTTTGACAAGCAAATTAAAAGGGTAAAGATCATTATGGAGTTCACCACCCTCTAGGACTGTGTCTTGCAAGCCTCAATATTGTCCTTGGCTTAGCAGCTTGGGAAGTTTTAGAGGAGTTAGTTGAATTTGCTTAAATAATTACTGCACCAAATTAGAAATCTGGGTGTTGCTAGAGAGCATGTGCTCCCTGATGGATTGTGAGGGTTTGATTCTTCATTATCATGGTTTCATCCAACCCCTCTGCTTTAAGGTTTGTCTGCATTTGTGATAAACTTCTGGTTTTGGGAGCTGATAGCTTGGCTGTAAGATTCCTCTGGTGACTGAAACTTGGTATAAAATGCCTCTACCTTTAGAGCAATTAAGGCAAATACAAAATATGGATAAAACATGCTCTGGTAATACATAGTACTGAGACAAAGGGATAATGCCTAAGTATGAAGTGATGGGTGGTATTAGGTCAAAGGTTGGACTTGATCTTGGAGATCTTTTCCAACCTTAATGATTCTATGATTCTTATCAAATGCAAGGCAAAATGCATCAGTGTTAAGATGATTCCCTATATACTTCAGCTGTCTCATTCAGCTGCTGCTAAGGACCAAAAATAGGCAGCAAGACATTTTATTTTCAAGTCTTAGATTGTGTTTACCTTGGTGCACTGGAAGGGCAACCTGAAAAGCCCCCTGAACAAAGGAACCAAAAGTGCCAAAATAGCCAGATTCTGTGATTATGAGAGGAACAGATATATAGCTGACCAGATGTCTTGGTGAAGAGCAAAGTTTAACGTTTAATCAAGGTATGCCCCTGATATTGGAACCAGGGACACAAAAGTGCAAGTTGTGCTAGGGATTTAGGGGGAATGAATGATCCTGAAGCTGGTCATAAAGGACCTTACATGCACCAAGCTGCTGATTTCATGTAAGAACTGCAATTGATAGATAACCAGGTGTGATAGCTACCAGTACATTAAGCATTAAAGTGAATCATTTAGTCCAGTTGCCATCCAGCTCTTGTACTCAGGCACTGTCATATTCTAGAAAGAGTTATATACAGTATATTCTATACTAAGTTTTAGTTTGGGTTAATGAAGCTGTTTCATAAATCGTTAGTGGTTTATTCCTTGTGGTAGATATGTGTTTATAGAAGTAATTATCAAAGTGTATGATTATGTATGTAGTAAATAAATTAATGTGAATCTTACATTAACATATATATGTAAACCCTACATTAATGTAATGTACTATAGGGCAAATAAATTAATGCACAGTAGTACATCCAAGCATTAAATATACATGGAGGGTAGGGGGGATGTTATGATCCCACTTCTGACACCAAAATAATGTTAAGGTACACCAGAATAATGTTAGGATCCCACTTCTGAAATAATGTTAGGGTCCAATTATTAAAATATGCCTCTGCTTGAATTGAGGTGCAAATGAGACCATATGCTAAAGTCAATAATATGGATTTTATTTAACAGTAAATGGGGGGCTGGAGGGGAGAGAGAGACAGAGAGTGAGATTAGGTAGAAAGATAGTCACCACCACATGGGCCCCTACAGCGTCCTGCTGGCCCTTCTTCTGGTCTTCTCGGTGATGGGTGTCCCCAAGTATTCTTCTGGAGGTACCACTTTTATGCAGTCCAAATCCCACATATCCTCAAGGCATATGTGCTGTTCCCACAACATGGGATGGCGTGTGCGTAAGCAGTTGCTTCCTTTCTCACAGGTTGCCATGGTGGGAGTTTTTGTCCAAATAGGTTACCCAGATCCGCCTTACCAGGCCTGGCATCTTCCTGTTGTTGCTGTCTGCACTTGTCCCACACTCTTCAGAGTGGTATTTTGTCTGGTGTGCTACTTCCAAACCTTTAACCTCCATGTAGGCCTGAAATTAACGCCTTCCGGTTTGCCATCTGTGCCTGTTGTGGTGGCTTATCTTATGGGAACTTCCTCCTTTGACAATGCTTTGAGAGAAGTTCATTCTTTAAGTTCTGACATGGGGTCAAGAAGAAAATTGTGGTTTTAGGGAGTTCCTGTAGTAGAGATTTAACAACAGTGGTTTTTCAGACCCTAAGTCTTGGAGAGAGGCCAAGCAGAAACTAATATGACGTTTTGTACTTTTCTTGGGCCTGTGCTTTGGTTTAGGGGGATAGGATGTTGTGTCCAATGTCTTGCCTTATTATGGAGTAGTGGGTTTAGTATTGGCATCTGTTGCAGGGTGTGGGTGATTGTTGAGCCTGGGTTGTGGTGTTAAGGCACACACGGACTCCACGATGGTATGGCGAAGACACTATTGCAAAAATCCAGGGTTCTTAAACTGTTAGTTTGTTATGAGTTTACATACTTGTGAAGCACAACAAATGTGCTTAACCAACCACCATAGACCTCGATAGGAACAGGCATCAGGTGTAACCAATCACAAGCCCCACGGTGTGAGCACTTATTGGTTCTAATAATTGTTTTACAATTATGTAACTTGTTTTTCACCTCTAGTTTAGCTGAGTCATTCTCAGAATGCTTTTCTAGTTAGCCAAAGTAACAGAAGTGAGCAAGGATTTTACAAGGGCAACAAGGCCCTCACTTTGCAAGGCCTTTCTGCTCCACAACGCTGGGTGTCTCTTTTGTATAGTTAGTGTTGTTTATGGCCTATTTGGGTGGGATGTTGCTGGGGTTTTTTAATTCTGTTTCTTTAGCAGCAGATCCTTTTCTGGAGGCTTGGGGAGATGGACAGGTTAAGTATGGTGTGGGGCTTGTCTTAGTGCTTGTTGTAGGGGTAATTGTCGGGGGGCTGTGTTGGTTTTGCTTGGCCCAGTTTTTGGTAGTGGGGGGGGACCACAAAGATGGCTCCTGTGAAAAGCTTCTGGAAGCTTCCACCATGTCCAGCAGAGCCAATCCCTGATGGCTCTAAAGATGATGGACATGCCTCTGGCCAAGGCTGGGCCAATTAGAGAGGTTGGTTACGCCTCTGTGAAAACATATTTAAGAAGAAATCAAAACAAAGTGTGCACGCAGTCTTTTCTAGCCAGAGATGGAGGAGGAGGTGAGAACATGTGAGGGAAACAACATGGAGACACCAACGTCAGTGGAGAAGGAGGCGGAGGAGGTGCTCCAGGCGCCAAAGCTGAATTTTCTCTGCAGGCTGTGGCGAAGACCATTGTGAAAAATGAGGTCCATTCTCCTGTTAGGATTTAAAAAGTTTAACAAAAGACAACAGAGGACAGATAAAAGCAAAAGATCAGTGCTGGGTGCTTTGGCATTTAGCCAAAAAGCACACCTGGTATGAACAGAGACACCCTTTACATACCCTTCAGCCGAATGCATATTCATAAACAATTATGCATATTCATATTTTTCTCCAAACTAGTTTGCATTTTCTGGGAACTGCTTAGCCTAGCTCCACCTTGGATCCGCCTCCTCGAAACATGCACAGTCCTCTTTAATTGATTCTGTTATCACTCCCAGATTGTGGTTTCTGCAGACGACAGGTGCTGATAGTTGGAATGTCAGTGGCAGGGTCCGTTCGTTGGATGTTATTTAGTTCAAGCAGGCAGTTCAAGCATTCTAACAAAACTATAACAGCTATTTCACTACTATGTCTAAGCTCAGCTAGCACCAGAAAGAAAGACATTAGTCATCATTACATAGCAATTTTTCACAGCAAGGCTACCTTTGTAAGAAAAGAATTAAAATCATACACATAGTATCCATTCTAATATTTGCGAAAAGCCAACATTATGATATGTATTTATCACACCATGGTGGAGCAGGCTGTCACCCTGCAGACCATGGGGTCCATGGGGGATGCAGAGATCCACTCGCAGCCCATGGGGGAGGTGCCAATGCTGGAGCAGGTGGATGCCTGGAGGAGGCTGTGATCCAGTGGGAGACCCCATGGAGAGAGAGGCCTTGCTCTCAAGATGGAACAGCCTGGCATTTGAGGTCTGCACCCTATGGAGGAGGGACCCACACCGTGGCAGTTTTGGGAGGACTGTCTGCCTGTGGGAGGAGCTCACGTTGCAGCAGCGTGCGTGTGTGTTGCTGCTCGTGAGATGGACCCACGCTGGAGGAGTTCACAGAGAACTGTCTCCCATGGGAGGGACCCCATGGTATAGTAGGGGAAGAAGATTCTGGTGATGAACTGACCCAAACTTCCATGCCATGTCCCCCTGCGCTGCTGGTGGGAAGGAAGGGGAGGTTGGGGGGAAGAACGGTGTCTTTAGGGGTTTATTTTACTTCTCATTATCCTCCTCTGACTCTGTTAGTAATAAATTCACTTTGCAACTTAAGTTGAACCTGTTTTGCCCTTGAAGTGTTTTCTCCTGGTCCTTATATCAACTCATGAACCCTTTTTGTGTTAACTTTTTTTCCCTCTCCTCTGCCCAGCTGTGGCAGGGGAGAGCGGAACGAGCAGATGTCATGGGTGCTTGGCATTTAGCCAGTGTCCAAAGCACAACAGGGGCTTACTGAATGTTGGAAGTTTGGGGAGGATACTGTTGATGGTGGGAGTATATTTTCTGTTTGGCTGGATTTTAGCAGTGTGGCCATGTTTTATTCTTGCAGGGTGGGGATGTTCTTGGTTGCAGGCTAGGGGTTGTTGTTGACCTTGTTTGTTGTTTTGGACCTTCAGAGAATCATAGAACAGTCTGGGTTAGAAGGGGCCTTAAAGTTCCAACCCCCTGCCATGGACAGGGATACCTTTCACTAGACCAGGTTACTCAGAGCTCCACCTAGCCTGGCCTTGAACACTTCCAGAGATGGGGCATCCACAACTTCTCTGGGCAACCTGTTCCAGTGCCTCACCACCCTCACAGGCAATAATTTCTTCCTAATATCTAATCTAAACCTACTCTCTTTCATTTTCAAGCCATTACCTCTTGACCTGTCACTACAGGCTCTAGTAAGAAATCTCATATAGGCTCCTGTCACGACCTGCTTTAACCACAGAAGAGCAAAGAAAAATAAGTCTCCATGAATAAAATGGATCAAACCCAGAAAGGTTCGAAATATACCCCAAAACTTGATTAAAAACAAATGAGGTTAGATGTTGGTGCAAAAAAATTTGAAAAAATATATTTTATTTAATAGTAAAAGAGGCAAAGAGAAAGGAAAGGAAATTTAAGGAAATTTAAGGAAATAGGAAAGGAAAGGAAAGGAAAGGAAAGGAAAGGAAAGGAAAGGAAAGGAAAGGAAAGGAAAGGAAAGGAAAGGAAAGGGAAGGGAGGAAGGAAGGAAGGAAGGAAGGAAGGAAGGAAGGAAGGAAGGAAGGAAGGGAGAGAGATACTGGGAGAGTGACATGGATTAGGTAGAAACATATCACTCTTCCGAGAGTGCCAATGACATCTCGTTGCTCCCCTCCATCTGTTCTTCTTGGTGATGAGGGTCCCCCGCCACCCCACGCTGAAAAGTATAGAATCCAATGGATTAATTTATGTTTGGGCCAGGTGGGAACGCCCACGTGCCTCCCCTGAGCAGGGCAGGTTTGACACTGTCCTTGCAAGACTCTGGATCTGTTGCATCATTTTGCTTTACATGCAGGTCTCTGGTGCAGGGCCTGGGGACCCCTTTGGGGGGGCTTTTGATGGGCCATGACACCCCCTCTGCTGTCCTTCACGTGGATGCACCATACCCGGGGTGAAGGGCCCCCACAGCTGAGCTGATCTGCACAGTGGAGGATGTGCCATTAACTGCCTCTGACTAGAGGCTTTTTCACTACATATCCAAAACCTCTCCTCCCTCCTTTGGTGTGAGGATCTGTGGGAGCCTGGTAGCAGTTAAGCCTGGGGCTGTGGTCTCCACCTCAAAGGTGTGAGGCTTAATCCTCCTGTGAATGTATTCTTCTCCTCCAGCCCAAACCTGAGTCACTTAATCTAATCTCTATCAAGTTGCAGTCCAGGGCCTCAGTCAGGAGGTCTATCTGATGCCTTAAAAGCTGGTAAAATAAGATGCAGGCACAGCAGTATAGGGGAAAAGGGTATTACCTTGGTTTTAATAGGATCCCAGGTGCCCCCTCGTCAAAGGTGGAATCACGCTGAGGAGCACACCCGTGTACAACGCGTATACCGTTTTATGGACCTTACAAATTAGCATATCTACCTAAAATCCCCCAATAAGAAACCTAACAAATGAAGTAATTGTCCCCCCATTCTAATTATTCCCCCCCCAAATGAGGTTACAATCTAGTTTACAAAAACATGTTCCAGAGAGGAGGCTCCGTCCAAGGTTGGAGCCTCTAGTTCTGAGATAGTAGGGATGTTTTGTCTTCCCCAAAGAACCCTGAACTAGGCTAAATATCAGAGTACAAGGGTTATAGACATGTAGGGCTAAGGTACAGGGAGTGAAAGGTACAGGGAATGGGAAAGGGTATAAAATGCATAAAAAGGGTATAAAAAGAGCATAAAGAGAAAGGACAAAAAGCCATCAGGCGTAATTTCCCCCCCTTTTTAGAGACTAACAACACTTTACCTTGTCTAGTGTGGCTAGCACAGGTCTTTCCCATGAGAATTTTCTCCTGTGTTTTATAAACAAAGATAAAGTTTGGATGTTATTAAAAACAGTGTCTCGAGATTTGGACAGTTCAGGCCTGGCCAATCAGGCCTAGGGGGAGTTTTCTGACTGACCAATCTGGGTGACCTCTGAAAAGTCTATATAAGTTGGAATCAAAATAATAAAGTTCTCTTTTCTTGCCACGCTGAGAATCCGGGTCTTTTCTCTGCTAGCGGCTCAACAGCAACAGTCTAGTCTCTAAACTACACTACATACAGCACTAATTTACATAACTAGCTACAGCAAACGTAATAACTACAATTACAACTTTATAAATGCTTCTTTTACCCAGGCCCCATTTGGTAACCATGAAGTAAGAGTGTGGAAGATATGGTCGAATTTCAAAGTGTAATTTCGGAAACCACTTCATACAGAATTTTAATCTCCTTCTAAATTTCTTCTAAACCTTTCTTAATTTTTCAATGGCCAGTTATCACATCCATCTAGAGGTGGTAACTGGGTGCAGATACAGCAATTGCTCATATAAAGAACTCTGGATATATTTTGGATCACAATGTTGTGCAACTTTTGGCTGAGCCTTGAGTCATGGTTACGAATTGGGCAAACAACAGTCATGTAAAGAACAATTCAAACTACATCATCTTGATTTGCATCAGTCTCTGTTTTTTGATGGTCTCAGGGGCAGAAGCTTTCTTCACTCTGGAGTAGTGGATCCACAGTCTTTTCCCAGCAACTTTTTTTCAGCAGTGAGGGTGGTCACTAAAACTTGGAATGGTCCCTTCTACTTAGGTTGCAAGGGGTCCCTGTCCCACCACTTGATGTAGACCCAGTCTCCAGGCTGTAACGGGTGGACAGGGATGACCAATCCTATAGGTTTGGACAGGACAACAAATCTCTAGAGCTTCTGCAAAGTGAAAATCTAAGTCATTAAGTATTTCTGTAAATCAATTTTCCCCCTCATGTAAATTTCCCCTAGGATGTGTGGAACCTGATATGGTCTGCCATATAAGATTTCATAGGGGCTTATGTTGTCCCTCCGCCTTGGTTGTATGCGGACCCTCAGTAAGGCTATCCTTCCTTAAGTGGCATTTCAGCAAAATCTATTTGCCAGCAATATCTCGGGAGATGCCCTGCCTTGGTCACTCCTAACACTATTCTTTTGCTTGTGTCAGGGTTGTTTCTGCAACAGGTTTCACACTTGCTTGTTATAGACTGCACAATATCAGTCATCTCTCTCCCTACCACTACTTTCTTCAGATGTTTTAAAAGGTTTTCTGTTCTCAAGTGGGTACTCTGATGCTCCCTCTGTGCTATTTCTCGAAGGATCAGGGGTGGGTTTACAACCTGGCCTATAGGTGTAACAGCCCACCCACCCTCCTTAATTCCAGCTTTAAGTAATTTAATTAATTTGTGGTCACTGATCATATTTTGGAGTAAACCCTGTCAGATCTACTTCTTTCTGTGGCACTACCACAAGTATGCCTTTTTCATCTATTCCTCTTGCTATTTTGGCAGCAAAGCGATTTCCCACTTCAGGGGTTGTCTTTTCCTTTTGATGACTCCTGCAATGCATGACAGCTACTTCTGTATGCTTCCAGGTGCTCTGCAGGAGTGCAAGGAGTTGTTTTGCATGTTTAATGCCATTACCTTGAGCAGTCAGCAGGCCATGTTCTTTCCAAATAGTTCCACAGGCATGAACAACACTGAAGGCATATTTGGAATCAGCCCATATGTTTACCTTCTTTTCTTTGCTCAGTTCTAGAGCTCTGGACAGTGCGATCAGTTCCAAATCTGGCTTCTTCAGAGGCACCTCCTTCAGGTCTGGTCTGCTGGAATAGGTCTCCTCTATTGTCTGCAAACAGTCATGCTCAGGCAGGTCATCAAGTAATGTGCATGACAAAAACATTGCAGGGTTTACAACAGATGTTGTTTTCAGGGTAACATCATCCTGTTCCAACAACATAGATTGGTATTTAAGCATTCTGCTTGGGGATAACCAGTGTCCCCCCTTTTGCTCCAGCACAGAGATCATGGTGTGTGGTACATACACGACAATGTGCTGCCCAAGGGTGAATTCACGAGCCTCCTGTATTAGGATGACAGTTGCTGCCACAGCTTTCAGACACCCAGGCCGCCCTTGGCTATCTTTGTCTAGCTGTTTTGAGGAACAGGCCACAGCTCTTTGCTGGTCCTCAAGGTGCTGTGCCAGTACCCCTAGAGCAGCATTCTGCTGCTCTTATGTAAAAAGTCCAAAGGGCTTAGTTAGGTCTGGCAGCCCCAGAGCTGGAGCAGACATTAAGGAATGTTTTAGTTGTTTAAACGCAACCCTTGTTTTCTCTGTCCAGTTGATGGTTGTCAAGGTTTGAGATAGGACATTGCTAGAAGGATGCACGAAAAGAAAAAAAAGGGCAAACAGGTTTCACTTAAAATTGCAAAGAGGTGTTTTAATTACTTAACAGTGTTGGAGGATAAATGCAAGGCAAAAATAAACTTTTCATACAGTTTTTGTTCACTCCCTCTTCCTTCTTACGAACCTATAGTATTCACCTCCTTTCTTCTTTCACAGTCAACAAGACGGGTAGGGAGGCAGGGTGTGGGGTCTCTTCTCAGTTCACAGAGCAGATTCTCTAATTTATTCATCACCACAATTCTTCTACTACAAATACTCTTTATTTCTACTTGTTTCTCTCTCTCTCTCCAGACAGTTTTTTTGCTCTTACCCCCACCCTCTTAAGAAGCAGTTTCTGCACTCACCCTTCCTTCTCTCTTCACAAACTAGCAACATAGACAGGGGGCAGGGTGAGAGGGGTTCTCTGGTCAGTCTAATCAGGGAGAAGGGGTCTCTACTTAGCCACGGGGTCTTTCCCACGAGAGACAGTCCTCTGGGAACTTCTTTGGTGTGGGTCCAATCTCACGAGCAACATCTCACTTGAATTCTGCTGCAATGGGAATCTTTTTGTTCATAAGGTGTTGTGCAGATTCTCCCGAGCCGAGGCCAGGCTGCTTCTATGCCAGGAGCAAGGCTTTTCTCTCCTAGTCAAGGCCTTTTGCAGTTTTAACTCTTAGATGAGACTCTCACTGGTTCACAGTCTTTTCCAGGCATCCACCTGCTCTTCTGGAGTGAGCTGTGGGTAGATTTCTGCATCATTATGGACTTCATGGGCTGCAGGAGAAACCTCTTGCTCCCCCCATAGCTTTCACCACGGTTAGCAGAAAGTTTTCAGCTCTGGCGCCAGGAGCACTGGAGCACCGCTTCCCCCACCTCCTTCACTGACTTTGGCAATCTTCATGTTGTTTTCCCTCACATATTTTCACCTCTACCTCTTCCTTTTCCAACTACAAAGAAGTGAAAAAAGTGCGTGCCTGCTTTGTTTTGATTTCTTTTTAAATATGTTTTCACAGAGGCATAACTAGCACTTCCAATTGGCCCAAACTTGGCTGGCAGCATGTTTATTACCTTCAGAGCCATCAGAGATTGGCTCTGCTGGACTTGATGAAAAAACTTCTAGAACTTACACTCAGGACACACAGGAGCCATCTTTGTGCCGCTCCCCACCCCCTCAGACACCTCCCCAGGCCTACCACAACAGCTTCTGAGGGGTCCAAATTTCTCTTAGATGTTAAAAATACTTTACTGATGTTTTGGGCCAATCAAAACCACCACATGGTTCCTTTCTCAGCTGCCTTAAGGGCTTCATATAAAGGTTTTTCTTGTTTTTTCCAGTCCTCTAGTTCTTTTGACAGCTGATGTCCAAATATTTTTGGGCTATTCTTCAACTCTTGGGGTAGCACTGTTCAGGTGAGTTGAGTCTTTTTCCCATTTCAGGATTTTCCCACTCAAAAGTAAAGAGTTCTTGACTGCTTTCATTTATAGAAATCCAGAAAGAGGCATCCTTGAGATCTAAAACTGTGAACCACCCTAGTTCATTTGTCAGTCTGGTCAGAAAAGTGTAGGGGTTTGGTATAATTGAATGTATGTCCTCTGTAATTTTGTTAATTGCCCTCAAATCCAGCACTAGTCTGTAACTCTTACCATCAGCCTTCTTTACTGGCAGGATGGGTGTGTTGTATTTGGACTCACATTCCACTAGCAGCCCAAATTCGAGAAATTTTTCAATTACCGGTGCTTGTTCCCTATGACTTTCTAATTTCAGAGGGTACTGTTTCTGCCTTACCGGTGTTGCTCCCGCTTTGAGTGCAATACTCCCAGGTTCAGCTCTTTTAGATCTCCCGGGAAAATCACTGGCCCATACTATTGGAATAACCGCATCCTCAACTTCTTCAGGAATTTCTCCACAACATTCCTGGATGAGAATAGTAGCTGCTTCGACAAATTTAGATTCAGGAACTATAACTTTCACTTCATCCTCTTTGGAAAATTTAATTTCTGCTTCTAATTTTTCCAATAAATCTTTGCCCAATAACAGTTTTGGAGAATTTGGCATATATAGAAATTGATGAGTCACCCAGTGTTTTCCCAGTTTAAATTTTAAAGGTTGAAAGAAAGGCCTTGTTTCACTTACCCCTGTGGCACCAATCACATCTACAGTAACTTGACTCAATTTCCCCTTTAAAGTATTTAATACAGAATATGTTGCCCCCATATCAACCAGAAATTCAACATCATCTTTCCCCAGCTTAATTATAACCGAAGGGTCTGCTGGGGTGGATAATGCCTTCAGTCCCTGTCAGTTCCCATCCACAGCTAACTCAGAAGCTGGGGGCATCTGTTTCGCCTGCATTGGACACTCGTTCTTCCAGTGTCCCTTCTTCTTGCAGATGGCACACTGGTCTCCGGCTAGAGGAGGGTGAGTGGCACCCTTTTTTTGTTTACCAGATGACTTCCCCGACCATGCTTCTTCTTGTGGTGGGGTTTACCCCCCTTATCTCTCTTATCTTCTGTATCCCTATCTGTTGGATCCCTATTTTGATATACTTTCCAGGCTGCATTCAACAACTTATTTATATCACACTCATCCATTTCTTGCAGCTTTTTTCTTATGTCATTTGTAGATTGGCCTATAAATATGTAGGCTAAGTGGGATTGCTGCATCGGGGAATCTACGTCCAAATTTGTGTATTTCCGTGCAGCCTCTTTGAACCTATTCAGGAAGTCTGTGGGGGTCTCATTTACATCTTGTCTAATTTCATATAATTTGGCCCAATTAACCGCTTTAGGGATAGCACATTTTAGCCCAAGAACCATCCACTTTTGATATTGTTTTAATTTGGCCATCTGCTCTGGCACATTGGGGTCCCACCCTGGATCCGTCTCAGGAAAAATATCACTAACAGGTCCTTGAAGGGTGCCAGCTGTAATCTGAGTCTATAGCATTTACAGCAGCCTTCATGACCATCTCCTTTTCTGTACTATCTAGTACTTCATCCAGCATTACATTCAGATCACTCCAATCTGGGTTTTGTGCCTTGATGGCTAATTCAAACCGCATGGCTACCCTCTCTGGGTTTTCCCTGTGTGTCCCGACTGACTCTTTCCATTGTTGGAGCTCTCCGAGGGAGAAAGGAGTTTTGATATAAACCACTCTTTGATTCCCAACAGCTTGCCTTAGAAGTGCTTCTAGGACAGCCTCTTCCTTCCTTGGTTCATCTTTCTTAGATCTAGTACGCTTCGCGACCAGACTAGTAGCCCCTATAGCCTCTCGGGCTATTTTTCCCCTTTTCTTCCCGGTAAGCCCGCTGGCTGCTGTGGCTACAACCCCAGCCTCGGTCTCCTCCTCCTCCTTGGAGCTATCTGCACTGAATTCATCTGGATCACGTTTAACTTGAGCTATTTCTCCCTCAGCTCTGCCACCAGTTGCGCGGCAAAGCGAGTGCTGCCCACTGCTCCCCCTTTCCCCAGTCTGGGAGGGGCCAGCGGCAGATGTGCTTCCCTCTTTGTCTGGATCTGCCCCCGCTCCGCCCCTGCCTCCGCCCTCAGGGCAGCCGGTGGGCGGTGACCAGCCTGCTCCCACTCTTCCCTCATTGTTGCTGTCAGGGCGATCTGGGGAGGGTGGCAGTGGAGGGGGTGGTGGCCACCCATCCCCCGTCCCTAGCGCTGTATCAACAAGGTGAAGGCGGGGAGCCGACGGCTGCAGCGGCGGAGGGGGAGGGAGAGGGAAAGCTGGCCAGCTTACCCCCCTGGCCCGGCTGGCCCCTGTTGCGGCTGGGGGTATGATACCCCCCTGTGCAAAGCGGGTGCTAGCAAATCCGTGTCAGTCATGTCTATCTCCTTAGCCCTGGTCAAAGGCTGCTTTTTCCTATCTTTTTTCTTCTTCTTCTTTTGTAAAACCATCTCAAAGCAGCCCTTTTTCATTTGTTTGTACGCCTCCTCTCGATTTAGGAATATAGAAAACAACTCTGCATACCTTAACTCATCAAACCTGCCCTGGACCCAAAGCTCGACCAGTAGTTCTGCAATTAGTTGGTTGTCCAAACTACCTAGACAGGGCCATTTCCCTCCCCCCTCCAGTTTCAACACAGGCCACACCCACAGCGAAAGCCTAGTGAGTTCACCCGTGTTCAGGGGGGGTCCTTTTCCCCGTTAGGGGGTGCCAGTTTTTTAAGATCAGACCCAGCGGGGAATCCTGTGGGATTTTTGGGTTAGCAGAAGATGCACCACCCACATTTTGCTTATAAACGGAAAGAAACAGCCAGAAAGAAAGTTCCTAGCCTAGAGCCTGGCGCGAGAAATGAACCCACGGTTCCCACGCCCCAGCAGAGTAAAGCCTTGGTAGACGAACCTACACCCCCAACCCTGGGCCACAGCTCCCCCTGAGCCACGGCTCCCCATGAGCTGCTGTGTGGCCCTCTGTGAGTAGTAACGAAGAGCGTCCCCTTCTCCTCACAGCCCCCCCGCAGGAGCAGAGTAGATTGTAAAAAACCCTCCTTTATGGCCCCGCTGGCCACACTCCCGCCCTTGGAGATCTGCCCCAGATGCTAGCTAGCAATAAAACCATAAAACCCTTCTCCCTTGATCTCACTTCTCCTGCTCTGTTTCTGCAGTAGGTTTTTCGGAAACTCCCTCGTTTCGCAATCCTGGACCGCCGCTTCCCTCCCGTAGTGCCGGCGAGTGAGGGGGTGCAGCAGGGTGTTTCTCTATCCATAATCGGAATTCAGGGTTCCCCTCCCTCCTGCCTGGCTCGCCAGAACTGATGCCTTAAAAGCTGGTAAAATAAGAGGCAGACACAGCAGTATAGGGAAAAAGGGTATTACCTTGGTTTTAATAGGATTCCAGGTGTCCCCTCGTCAAAGGTGGAATCACGCCGACGAAGCGCCCGAGTACAACGCGTATATAATTTTATGGACCTTACAAATTAGCATATCTACCTAAAATCCCCCAATAAGAAACTTAACAAATGAAATAATTGTCCCCCCATTCTAATTATTCCCCCCAAATGAGGTTACAATCTAGTTTACAAAAATATGTTCCAGAGAGGAGGCTCCATCCAAGGTTGGAGCCTCTAGTTCTGAGATAGTAGGGATGTTTTGTCTTCCCCAAAGAACCCCGAACTAGGCTAAATATCAGAGTACAAGGGTTATAGACATGTAGGGCTAAGGTACAGGGAGTGAAAGGTACAGGGAAAGGGAAAGGGTATAAAATATATAAAAAGGGTATAAAAAGAATATAAAGAGAAAGGACAAAAAAACATCAGATATCAACATCTCTTTCATGGTGTCCCAAGGTGTCATGGGCCCACCGAGCCAGAAATAATTCACCTTTATCTTGCCAGTCCAGATCTACCTGAGACATTTTTATCTTGGCAGCCTGATCCACCTGTCCATTTTTGCAATGTTCTTCAGTAGCCCCATGTTGTAATGCAGGTTCCCTCCCCTAATCCCGCCCCCTGACCCTTCCTGACTGGCTGATGTGAGCCAGGACCGCCTCCCAACCCCACGGATAAAAGCCCGGCGGGACCCGGAACCGGGTCTCTTGGATTCCAGCCTCCATGGGGCCCACATCCTCCCCCGACTCTCCTCTCCGCTCCCCAGTTCCCCCCCTTATTATTATCCCAATAAATCGCTTGGAACCTGGAATGGAAGAGCTGCCTTTCTCGACCTGTCATCATCTGCAAAGACCCTGTCTGGACAGCCTCACAGCTCACGGCCGCTGAGAGCCCTCCCTGTGCGTTTAAGCTCAGGAGCAGCTTTCCCCATGCAGCAGGGGGAGGGCTGCTTGTGAGTCCATGCCGCTGCAGCCCCATCCTTGGGTATGTGTGCATCTACATGATGTACTTTTACAGTTAACTTCTCTACCCGGGCAGCAATGTCTTGCCACAATTCAGCAGCCCAGATGGGTTTACATCTGTGCTACCAGTTGGTCTTTTTTGATTGGTCCAGCCACCCTCACAGAGCATTTGCTCCCATTCATGAGTCAGAGTAGCAGTAGAGCGCTGGCCAGTTCTCTCATTCAGCAATATCTAAAGCCAGCTGGATGGCTTTCAGCTCTGCAACCTGACTTGATCCACCTTGTCCCTCAATAGGTTCTGCAACATAGGACTCCATATGGTAGCTTTCCATTTTCTATGTATCCCTACAATATGGCAGGAACTGTCAGTAAAGAAAGCGTATTGATACTCATTTTCTAGCAACGGATTAAATGGTGGGGCCTCCTCATCACTTGTCATTTTTTCCTCTGATGATGATGGTGATAGTTTGAAACACTTGCATTTCAGGCTGGTTTATGATGACTTCCATGATCCCTGGGCGATTGGGGTTTTCTAGTTGAGCTCACTGTGTGATCAGAGCAACCCACTTACTGCACGTAGCATCAATGGCATAATGTGTGGAAGGGACTTTCCCTTTGAACAGCCCAGCACTGGCAGTCAGGGTGCCAGAAGGAGCTGTGCTTTGGTGCCAATCACTTCTGAAACAGCTCAAACCCCTTCAGAAACTGCCGGGATCTTTTTCAGTTGGGTAGTAGCAGGCATCAGATCCTTTGTATCCCTGACTCCAGAACCTGGGTACTTTTTGTTAGAGACTCCACAAATGACCTGTCTTGGTTTGAAAGACAGGTGTCTGCCAAGAGAGGTTGAACCCTCCCCCAGGACAGAGAATGTGATTTCCTTTCCTCCCTCCCTCCGAATTATTCAATTTTGTAAATCAAGGGCTTTCAGGCAAAGGTATGGGAAAAAAGGAATATCAGTTCTTTACTAGTATCTATAAACAAGCAATAACAATAATAGCAACCAGAACTAGAACCAGAAAACCAATAGCAGATGGCTTGTGAGCTACTAAGCCTTTGCCCGTGTGGTGTAATCACGGTTGCAAGCAGCAGGGGCGCTGTTGAGCTCCCGGTCGGGCAGGGCAGGTGCGATGACTCCCGAGCGGCTGCAGGTGGCGCTGTTGAGCTCCCGGCCAGGCAGGGCAGGCGCGATGACTCCCGAGCGGCTGCAGGTGGCGCTGTGGCGCAGGGTCAGGTCAGGTAGTGGCAGCCGATAATGGCGGAGAGATGAGAAAGCAGGCAGCAAAGCAGCTCGGAGCGGCGAGCGGAGCGGCGGGTCAGGAGTTGGCCCTCTCCCCAGCCAGCCAGCGAGGATTTTCTGCAGTCACAGCAGACGCCGCGGTCTCGTGCGGCAGAGGGCGGGGGCAGGCAGCAGGGGCCGCGGGACTCTCCCGGCAGCGGCTGCGAGGAAACGCAGCCCGGGGAAACGTGCCCTTTCCTGTGGGGAGAAAAGGTTGAATCCAAGCTCACCCAGTCAGGAGAAGAGAAAACAGGGCACAGTTGGATTCCCTCTGGTCCAGCCGAAAAGCAAAGAGCAGCCTCTCCTCTCAGCGTCCGAACCACGAGAGAGAGAGAGACTCCCGTTTCAAGGGCTGGGTGTTCCCTTACCCTGCCTCGCCCAAGCCCACCTTTGTCTTTTGATTACTCTAAACATCTAACTATTTGTTGCTTAGTAACGGGAATGGGAAGAAATTCTCAACCCCCGACATGACCATTTCCCCCAGCTGCAGTGTAGAGCACATTTTTCACATCTGGTCCTGTCCTGATTGGTCCAAGGGTGACTGCATGAACAAATTCCTGTTTAATTTGTTCAAAAGCTTGTTGTTGTTCAGGACCCCACTTGAAATCATTCTTCTTTCAGGTCACATCAAAGAGAGGGCTTACAGTCTGACTGTATTCTGGAATATGCATCCTCCAAAAACCCACAGTGCCTGGGAAAGCCAGTTTTTTCCTTCTTGCTGGTTGGTGGGGCATAGCTGCTCTTTTGTTGACCACATCCACTGGAATCTGACGACGTCCATCTTGCCACTTTACTCTTAAGAACTGAATTTCATGGGCAGGTCGCTTGACCTTACTTTGTTTTATGGCAAAACTGTCTTTCAGGAGGATCTTAATGATCTTCTCCCCTTTCTCACAGACATTCTATGCTGTGTTGCCCCACACAATGATGTCATCAATGTATTGCCAGTGTTCTGGAGCCTCACTCTTTTCCAATGCAGTCTAGATCAGTCCATGGTTAATAGTGGGACTGTGTTTCCACCCCTGGGCCAGTTGGTTCCAGGTATACTGGACATCCCTTCAGGTAAAAGCAAACATTGGCCTGCACTCTGCTGCTAAAGGAATGGAGAAAAACGCAATAGCAATATGAATAGGGGCATCACTTTGCTGCCTTGGACTCCAGTTCATACTAAAGTTCCAGCATGTCCGGCACAGCAGCACTCGGTGGTGGTGTGATGTCGCTGTTCGAGACGGGCACGACACGCAAAGACAAAACTCTAGGCCAAGTAGAAAGGAAGGTAGAAGCCACGTTTATTGCTACATAGTCTCTTTTATACTATTTTCTAACATTCACGCCACATTGCCATTGGCTCCTAACTTGTTATTTTGCAAGACTATTGGTCAGTTATTCCTAGCACACATCTTTTGCAGAAAACAGCCTCCCTCTCACAGGTGCAAATTCCTTCTTGTTTTTTTTGCTCTGTTGTTTTTGCTTCTTGCTTCTGTCCATGCTAAGAT
Organism: Entomyzon cyanotis; assembly: GCA_024500445.1. Lineage (NCBI taxonomy): Eukaryota > Metazoa > Chordata > Aves > Passeriformes > Meliphagidae > Entomyzon > Entomyzon cyanotis. Next base: position 706,528 of record JAKEPQ010000794.1, read on the forward strand.
TCTCACGGGTACGAGTTGTTGTCCACACTAAGATTCTCATGGGTATGAGTTGTTTGTAACATGGTCGGTGTCTGTGAGCTGAGGCAGGCTAGTTGTCAATTCCCACAGTGTGACTTCCTTCAGGCCACAGTAGCCTACTGTCAGTCTCCACTCTCTACTGGATTTATGCACTGGCATATATAGGACTATTAAAGGGTGAGTGAGTCTTGCTGACCACTCCCTGACTCTCCAGTTCATGAATCATGTCATGGAAGGGGGTCACGGAGTCCCAGTTGGTGCGGTATTGTCAACGGTACACAATTCTGGTAGCGATTGGTAGCTGTTGTTCTTTGACCCTCAGCAGTCCCACAGCATAAAGGTCCTCTGAGAGACCAGGCAAAGTGTTCAAATGTGTAATGTTTTCTGTCTTCACAGCAGCTATCCCAAAAGCCCACCTGTTAGGGCCTAATCTGTCTTAACAGCTGGTCTGTCTTAACAGACCTATGAAAGTCTTTGAAGATAGATAAGAGGAAGTATTTTGCTGATGCTGCAAGAAAGCAAGCAGCTGGACAGAGAAAACCAGATATATTGCCCAAAAGTAGGGAATTACTTGCTAGCCAAAGAAAACAGGATATTATATTGGTATATAATAAAACTGCAGTTCCCTACTTTTGAGCAATATATCCTGTTTTCTTTGGCTTGAGCTTGAGCTGGTGCCTCCAAGGAGGGACCCCAATCAAAGGGACCCCTGGGCTTTTATACTTTGACAGTCTACCCGCTCCCTAGTCTTACTCTTCCTCCTGAGTCTTCTGCTCCTGCTGTGTCTCCCAGTGTCCATCCACACTGGCTGGTGCTGTTAGCGTGGAAAACACATAATCACTGAATGATTATATGCAGGTGCCTTTATTCGAGCTTGGGAAGCCGGGGTGTGACATCTACCCAAATCTGACTTCAACATGGATTTGAAGCGAATACAGTTTTATACCTTCCCTTACAGAACAGTGATGTAATCATATGTTAATTATTAACTTATCATTGTTCCATTGTTTCCCCCAAGCATGACTTTAAGCCCCCCTTCTCCCACAGTATTTCTGATTTATTTCGCAGGTGTGAATCCGCATCAGTTAACTAAAACAATCGCAATATTTTCTAAGCAATCTTCGTATTCATGTCAACCTGACCCTGTACAAGCAGTTCTTACCTACTCCTGTTCCCCAAAGCCTATTCTTAACTATCCTGATTTTAGAAATATTTTAACCCTATGTTAACAGTGCCACTGCTATTTGTGCCCTTTGTTATCCAAAAGGTTGGCAGTTTATGGCTCCTGCTATGTCTCTCAGTGCCCATTCTCAGTGTCCATTCCTGTATGGAGCCACCTGTCTTCCTCATGCCCTTTGTTAACCAAAGGGTTGGCAGTTCACGGCCTCTTGTCTTGGGGTCCCACCCAGAGCTCAATCTGCAGCTTGGGAACCCAGCTACCTGCACCAGATGTATTCCTCAACAGTCCTCCCTTTGTTTTAACTGAGCATATCTGCTAATATACCAAAAGGAAAAAAACAAAGAAACTTTCAAGGCATTATCCGCTGCCCTTATATACAATATTTTTTACAAGTAACAGATATAACGATTTAGGCTGTCATAGAGAAAAGGGAAAAGACACCTTTCAAGGCATTTAACTGTTTGCCTTATGATATTAATGCAAGTGATGAACATAGCAGATTAAGGCTAACAAGATTATCACAGGGTAGAAATGATTATGAATATACAACCACAAAAGATTCTCAAAAGTCATTTATTGGTTGATCATTCACTACTTGTTTGATATGAGAATGGTGTATCTAGTTTTCCTTACCCAAAACTTTAACATCAAAATAAGAACACAGTAAGACAGTATATAGTCCTTCCCATTTAGGTTCTTATTTGGATTTTCATGAGAATATCTTGATTAACACTTCATCCCCAGGTTTTATATCATGTACCTGTATTTCAGGTGGGCTGGGCTGATACCACTGTCCATACTTTCTCTGCTCCTCAAATCCTTTCTTCATATATTTAACATACTGGGTCAAGCATTCATCTCCATCCAACAGGCTGGAGATGAATGGGATATAAGTGCCTGGTATAGCTAAGTGTCTCACAAAGAGAATCTCTGCTGGCATTAGATTTACGGGTTGTCTTGGAGCATTCTGGACATCCCACAGAGCCAAATTTAAGGCTTCTGACCATTTCACATTAGTTCATGCATGTTGTCGGGGTTTGACCCTGGCTAAATGCCAGGTACCTCTGCTCTCTCCTGCCGCAGATGAGCAGGAGAGGGGAGGGAAAAAAAACCTGTTAAACACACACATACACTGGGCTCATGAGTTGAGATAGGACACTGGTGGCAGGATGCACTGAAGGCAAATACAGGCTGAAAACGTAAAGTTGCAAAGTGATTTATTAACCTAACAGAGCTGGAAGATAAATGAGAAGTAAAAACAAGCTCTTCTGACACTGTTCCTTCACTCATCCCCCTCCCTCTTAAGACACCATTTCTCTGCTCACCCCCCTCCCTCCTTCCAACCAACAGTTTGGGTAGGGTGCAGGGTATGGGGTTTTTTCTTAGTCCATAAATCCATCCATCACCACAATTCTTCTGCTAAAACACTGTTTCTCTGCTCACCCCTGTCGCTGTTGTACCAGTAACGGAGAGAAACTCAGTTAACTGCAACACGATTTTCCAGAGAGAAGAGAGAGTTTATTATGATTCATGCCTTATATACAGATGAGAAGTATATCCGGATTGGCCAGTGGTCACCCACCCCCCAGGGTGATTGGCCGAGATGTCTCAACACCCAATTCCAAACATACTCTGTTCTCACAGTATCTATGTTTCTCATACTTAACATGAGAAGGAAAAGTTTCCCAAGAGAGAGGCCCTGTGCAGGCACAGCTCCCCCTTTTGTTTAAAAACCAAAAGGTATTGCTTGTAATCCTCTGCAGGTCCCTTGAAGAAGGGAGAACAAACTCAGCATAAAGGATCTGCTTGGTAATGGCCAGTTACCAAACAGAGCCCAAACCAGATGCTGATTTAAGGTGGACAGAGAGACTCTCCAGCAATACCATAGGTGATACATCTATCAAAACCCAATTCTATATCACAGTTCTATCAAAATTAATTCTAAACATAACTTTCAAAGTCCTTGCTTTCTGACTCCATAATAAAAGAAACTTAAAGTTCAGTCTCTGCTTGTGGAAAGACTGTCTGTCTGATGGTTGATATCCTGGCCATCATCAGAAGGATCATTCGGTTGATGTTCTGCATTCTGGTTATCATTTTGAGGCCTTAAAGAACCTAGAAATAAAACAACACACTTTTGTGATAATATTAGTATAGGAGGTAATATAAAGGCTGTTCTTTATTGGAGGCCTCCAGGGGGCAGATTTGGAAAATGCCCACCCCCACATGGGGTGAATACAGTTTTATAAGTTTAACAAATTAGCATATTTGACAAAAATCACCAATTAGAGACATAAGTGGTGAGGTAACTCCTTGCCTGTTCTGATGCCTTAAATCACTGGTAAAAAATTTGAGACGCAGACACGCAGTATAGGAAAAGGGTATTACCTTGGTTTAATAGGATCCCAGATGCACACTGATGACCAAGAGAGCCACGATATCCCCCGTATACAATTTATGGACTTCATAGATTAGCATACCTATCTAAAATTCCCCAATGAGAAGTCTAACAAATGAAGTAATTGCCCCCTTATTCAAATTACCTCCCCCCAAAAAGGTTACAACTTAGTTTACAAAAACATGTCCCAGTGATGGGGCTCTTTTAAGGTTGGTGCCTCATGCTCTTGAGATTGTGGAGATTGTTTCGTCTTCTCCAAAGAATTTTGAGCAAGGCTATAGTACAAGGGTTATAAACATGTGGGGCTAAGGTACAGGGAGTAAAAAGTACAGGAATGGAAAAGGGTAAAAAGAATATAAAGAGAGTATAAAAGTATAATGAAAAAGGACAAAAACCCATCAGGCATCAGTTCAACCCCTTTCTAAGTCTTCCCCCCTCAGATAGTAACTAAACTTTGTTTACAGAAATGTGTCTCGAAGCGCTGGTTTTACCCTTGGATCCCAGGAAGAACCAAGATAGGATAGGGGCCTTGTACCCTGCGGGGCTTGGAGCTCTCAGATATGTTTTGTCTTTCTGTCTAGGGAAAAGGTAGGGAAAAGTACTGGGACTAGACTACGAATACAATAATAGGCTACAGAGCTACAAATATATATGAAGGAAATATAAAAGCAAAAATTATTCTGGCAACATTCCCCCCTTTAAAGACAGACAAGACTTTATCTTGTCCAGTCTCTACTCCATATTCTACCACACCATCACATCATACAGCCAGCTATTATGCAAAGACTAACTATAGATATAAGTAGTATGAACACTTTCTTTTATCCAGGCCCAGTTTGGTAACCATAAAGTGAGTGTACTGAAGGTATATTTAAAATTCAGTGAGCTCTTTTGAGAGCTACCTGATATAGAATTTGAGTTTGCTTCCAAATTTCAACCAAATCCTTGTTAATTCTTTCACTCTGATCTACATAAGAATAACAACAGTGTTAATGATTGTATGGCTAGTGGGAAATTGAAAGCCACTTTGTTTTATAAAACTATACCAGAAAAATCACGGACTTCTTCTTGTAAGGCCGAAATTGCATCTGAAGTCTATTTTTCAATATGTTCAATAATCCTTTATGTGATCAAATATTGTTATGTTTGGAATTACAGCCCCAAGGGCACAGGCCTGATCTTTATCTAGGGGCAGAACTTACCAGGCCTCATTTTCACATATCCAATACTATCCTGACAAGCTGCTCTTATGAAGAGCTTTGGATACATTTTGGACTAAAGTCACATGCAAATTTTGGAACCAAACTTGAGTCATGGTTACCCACTGTGCAGATAACAGGCACAAAAAGAACAATTCAAACCACATTATCCTGATTTCTATCAGTCTCTGTTTTACGGTTGTTTCAGGAGCAGAGGTCTTCTTAACTCTGGAGTAGTGAATCCAGGGTCCCTTTGCCAGCAACTTTGACAGCAGTGAGGGTAGTCAGCAGGACTTGGAACGGTCCTCTCCACTTAGCTTGTAAAGTCACTGTCTCACCATTTAACATAGACTCAGTCTCCTAGCTGGAACAGATGGGCAGGTGTCTCCAGTCCTATTGGTCTGGGTAACACGATGAATCTCTAGAGCTTCTGCAAAGTAGAACTTAAAGCTCTGAAATACCTCAGTAAGTCAATTTTGCCCCTCATATATGAATTTTTCCGTAATATACACAATTTGATATGGCATGCCATGCAATATTTCATTAGGACCTATGTTGTCTCTCCGCCTTGGTTGTATGCAGATTCTCAGTAAGGCTATAGGCAAGGTCTGAAACCATGTCATGGATGTTTCTTGACAAATTTTACTAATCTGTGTTTTGAGGGTTCCATTCACACATTCAGCCTTACCACTTGTCTGGGGTATGTAGGGAATTTACAGATCCCAAACAATTCCCAACATTTGACTAACTTCCCGATCACTGGGGGACCAACCCCAAAGGAATCCCAAAGCTTGGAATTATATGATTGAGCAAAACTTTCACCACCTCCCTTGCTGTGTTAGTGCAACAGGGGTAAGCTTCAGACCATCCACTAAAAGTGTCAACCAACACCAATACATACCTGTATCCTTTTTACATGGTAACTCAGCAGAATCTTTTTATCAATAATCTCCATGAAAATCCCCTGCCTCTGTCATTTCTAACACAACTCTCTTGCTCATATTTGAGTTGTTTCTATAGCAGATTTCACATTTGCTTGGTATAGACTGCACAATATCAGTCATTTCCCTTTCTATTACTACCTTCTTCAGAGGTTTCAAAAGGTTCTCATTTCTTTTATGAGTGTTTTCATGTTCTTGATGAGATGGGACTACAATCTGTCCCTCTGGTGTAATAGTCTATTCAATTTCATGCTTTGAGGCAAACCTTGATGTATCAATTTCCTTCTGTGGCACCACTGTTAAGATGCCCTTTACTGCAGCCCCTCTTACTATTTCATCAACAAAATGATTCTCTAATTTGGGAGTTGTTTCCCCATTTTGATGAGCTTTGCAAAGCATAAAAGCTGCTTCTCTAGACCTCTAAATACCCTGTAACAGCACATGGATCTGTTCAGTACCTTTGCTTTCATTTCCTTGAACAGTTGGCAGTTCTCTTCCCTTCCAGATGGCTCCATGGGCATGTACAACACTAAATGCATATTTAGAATCAGTCCATATTTTTACCTTCTTTCCTTCACTCAGTTCTAGAGCTCTAATCAGTGCAATCAATTCAGCTTTCTGTGATGATACATCTGGTGGCAAGGCCTTTGCTTCAATTACCTTGTATGTGTGTGGCAGGACACCGCTCTCCCCCTTCTCTCTCTGATCAGTCCCAAGAAATGGATGGCTCAGATTTAGGTTGATAGCCTAATCAACAGCTACCTGGTGCTGGCGACTGAAAGTCTGAAAAGACTGTGAGCAAAAATTAACACGCAAAAAGAAAAGAAAATTTAGTTTTACTAAAAGATCTAAATTGTTGTTTCTACAAACTTCAGTCCTAACAAATCCTATAAGTTTGTGAGATGATAAATTTAATAAATAATTGAGTAAAAAAAAAAAAAAGAATTAAATTCATGCAATTAACCACAACTATATCACCTTATATATCAAAATAAAAAATAATTTAGAGTAAAATCTCTAAAACATCTAACAATTGCAAGTGTCTGCCACCAGTAGAGTCAAGCATGCTGATGCAAACTTACCAATTCAAGACTCAGTGATTGTATTATCCAATTTCTGTCCTAACCCATGTGCAAAGTAACACCTTGTTCCAAACAAAGCCAGATCTAGTAAAACCTTGCAAACAAATAGTCCTGACTTACCCTAAATTCTAAGGTAAAAATGTGTAGTTTACTAATGCTTCAGCCAAACATATTAGTGTTATGTATGAAGTGCAGAGCAGTAACTCTGAATATTAAATATGAAAGAAAGTGATAAAAGAAAGTTTTGGAAAGTGCACAAGTAAAAGAATTAAAAGCTGTGTTGCTAGCAGTAAAAAAAGGAACAGGGAAAGTGTGTGTGGACTTTTGTGTTGTGTGAGCTAGAGTTGCACAGTAGTTGCGTCAGTGGCAAGTGCTGAATGGCAGGTGAGTGAGAAGTGCGGTTTGGCGGAAGGGAGATTGAGAGTAGCTATTAGCTGAAGCTCAAAATCAGAAAAATCCAAATAAACTGAGTTAAAATGCATCCAAATGACCACACATTGCAATAATTTTGAAAATCTATCCCAAATTGGGATTGTACCAATGATGCTAACAAATGCTCGAGGGCCCATGGCCTAAGTAGCTGCTAATTCTTATAGCTACCAGCATAAAATCAGTTCCCAATGAGTGTTTCCCCTATAACAAATCTGGTTCTGCTGAGAGCAAAACTCTTATTTCCTTGCAAACCGCCCTGCACTGCCCCCGTCTGACAGCAGTGAAAATAGCGACGTGTTTGCAACTACAAGCCAAAAGGGGGAATAACAATTCTCAAGAAAACATATCTATTATTGCTTAAAGCGTGTTGATTTCATTGCTCTATTAACCTTAAATGTTTAAGTATACTTTCACCAAATAAAAGCTAGGTGTACCTAAATGAAAAAAAAGCTACTCAAGCAACAAGAGAAAAAAATCTCTTCAAGCAGCAAGAAAAAGCTGTTTACTACCTACACAACTAAAGAAATGAATTAAACCTCCTGAACTCCTGCAAGCGAAGAAACCAACTCCAGACAAAAAAACCATACTGGACTGCATAGTAACTAATGAATTTACTGTAACTGAAATATTCATTGTAATATTGTTTACATTTTTCTTATGCTTACAAGTTATTATTTACAATAATGCCTTATAGATAATCAGCCATCTCAACAAAATTCTAACAAAACCCTAATAATTATTAAAGCCTCTGTATATACAGATGTCTAAGAACACCAAAAGTAATTTCACACCAAAAAATGAAGTTACCGAAATGTATCTGTAAAATTATAGTAAAAATCTATCTCAAGTATCATTCATATCTAAACATAGCTAAAAAAAAGCATGTTGACCACACACTAGTGTGCCTATTCCAAGCAATATAAAACACTACTAGCTTTGTAAAAATAAAGCTGAAAAAATTTTCTAATATTAATGTTCATTAATGATATATAAATTGTATACCAAAAAATTGCAAAAATTAGAACCAACAAAAATATATAAATCAAATGATGACCATCCTCTCTAAAAAGAAAAACCTCAAAAAGAAAACATTATTTAGTACTATTGGAGTACTAAATGATTCAATGATCTTATTATCTCAAATAATGTTTTTGTATATATATATATCTTATCTAATTTCTGCAAGTATTACCTTAGCATATCTATAACTCTGATTGTCACAGTAGGAAAAATTTCATCCTAAAATATAACTCAAATTGCAGAATCAATTTTGATTCTCCCAAAATAAAATATAAATTCCCAAATGGAATTATAGTCCAAATAATTAAAACAATTAATTTTAATGACATCTTTAACTCCCCTGAAACAATCAAATCAATTAATATATGTGTATGTGTATTCCTTTAAACTGTTGTAGAATTGTCTAACACTTGACATGTTAAGCAAAAACAGGTGAAACACTAAAGAAGAAGACTGAACTAAAGAACACAAAAGACTGAACTCTGGCAGTAACTACTATAAAAAAAAAAAACTGCTTTCACAGACTCTTCTTCGTTCCTGATTTGCATCACATCCTCCTATGACCTTAAGATTCAAGGGGTAGAAATAATCTACCCTACATGAACTTATATCAGCATAAATAACTTGTTAAATTGTCTCCAATTACTATAGACATTCTAAAGTTAGTCATATTTTCTAATCCCTTAATTGTTACTGCTAATGTTTCTTTTATATATATATATTCTGTTACATAATCCACTACATGATCCCCTAAACTGAAACAACAGCAAATGCTTCCTATTAATATCAATAACATAGTCAAAATTCCATTAGAAAATAATACAATTTAGAAACACAATGTATACTAAAAATTTAACAATAATACATATATTAAAAATGTGAGTGCTTTTTATAGCATGGAGGCAAGAGACACCTGCACTGTCACTTCATGAGTAAAAGTAGTGTCTTTGAGTCACAGGGGTGGATTGTGGCAGGACACCGCCCTCCCCCTTCTCTCTCTGATCAGTCCCAAGAAATGGATGGCTCAGATTTAGGTTGATAGCCTAATCAACAGCTACCTGGTGCTGGCGACTGAAAGTCTGAAAAGACACTCCCCTGCAGAGTGTAGAGAGAATGTGAGAAATTTTCAGTGACTACAAATACACACTTTTATCCTATAAAAAGCTCACGAAATCTCAGAAAGGTAGAAGCCTTTCTACATGGACATCGGAGCGTGAAGTAAGGTCTTCTCCCCAGGGTTGGACGCAGCCCTGTGGTTACTTCCCTGGGATTGAGTGAGGAAATCTTAATGTATTCCAGCTCCAAATTGGATTTGGTAAGATCATTTGAGTTTCCTAAATTGTATTATTCCAGCTAACTTAGGTACCTTTCTTAACTTGCATTTCAGCTAGCTCAAGCAAGCATTTCTTGCATTTTTAACTATTTTTATAGTTCAAGCAAGCTTTTACCCCATAATTGCATTTTTAACTATTATAGTGTTGCAATTATGTATTCATTGTGTGTCTATGTGTGTCAATCTGTTCTATGTTTGTATGTTTGTTATTTTCTGTGTTTAATAAATGGTATTTTTAGACAAATCGGCCAGATATCAAAGAATCTTGCAAACGAGACAAAGTCTTGGAGAACTAGCTGTCTTAAAGTCTATCAAACTGCAAAAATTCATAAAGCTCCTGTCTCCCATGCAAGACAATGTGGTTGTCACTGCTTAACCTGTCATCCATTTGCCATCTCACACAAAGCTGCTCTTGTCTGCACACAGTTCCCAATCTGGATCTTCTCGAGGCATGTCTTTCAGGTTTGGTCTGCTGGAATAGGCCTCTTCGATGGTCTGTGACAGTCATACTCAGATATATTATCAGTTAGTGTTGAGAACAGAAACATACCAGGACTGATGGCAAATGTTTTCAGAATAACATTACCCTGTTCCAATAACATGGCATGGGAGATGTGTCGTCAATGTTCACAGAAAAAACTTACAGTGAGCTGTATGGAACTGTTGGATGCAGCAATTCCTGGCTGCTGGTTGAATGCAGCAATTCTTAGCTGCTGCCTTCTCCAGCTCACCAGTTCCTTTGCCAGCTTATTTCTGGATATAGTTGGGCTGTTCCTTAAACCCTCAGGTAGGACCATCTCAATGAGCTGTCTCTATTTCCCTGTTTCAGGATTTTTCCACTTAACAGCAAAGAGTTCTTGGCCTTTCTTATTCACAGGAATGCAGGAGTAGGTATTTTTACACCCTCTTAAATTATTTGTTATTCTCCCCCCTTTGCAAAATTTCAATAGATCCTTCTTAGGAGAATTTGGCAAATAGAGAAACTGATTAATCACCCGGTGTTTTCCTAATTCATATTTCAAATGTTGGAAGAAAGGTCTCATCTCTCTTACCCCTGTGGCACTAATAACTCTTACAGTATCTTGACTCAGTTTCCCTTCTAAGGTGTTCATTAGAACAGGACTCTGTTTGCTTATAGCCTGTTTTAAGGGAGCCTGAAATGTGGCTTCTTCCTCTTTGGACCCGATGTTTCCCTCTTGAGTAGCAAAGAGGAGAGGGGCAGATAGCGTAGCTCCATTCCCATAGACCGTATGCATGGTGGGGCAGGACCAGCTGCTCCGACCAGAGCCTGGCAGCGCAGATGAGAACTTCCCACTGCCCAGCACCTGCCGCTCCCTGCAGGTAAAGCAGGTAAACCCAACCTGATGGAATGGGGAGGAGAATCAAAGTAAAACTTGTAGGTTGAGATAAGAACAGTTTAATATTCAAAAACAAAGTAAAAATATAATAATAATGGTAAATGACGATAAAAATAGTGATACTAAAAAGGAAAAAAAAGGAGTGATGCACAATATAATTACTCACCACCCGCTGACCAATGCCAGACCCCCCTTCCCAAACCCAGATCAGCTGCCTTTCTGGGTAACTCACTTCAGTTTATATACTGGGCATGATGTTCTATGGTGCGGAATAATACTTTGGTCACTTTGGGTCACCTGTCCTGGCCATGCTCCCTCCCAGTTTCTTTTGTGAACCTCCTCACTGCCAGAGCACAAGACAAGAAAAAAGTCCTTGACTTCAGATAAACACAACTTAGGAAGAACCAAAATATCAGTATGTTGTCAACACCATTCTCATTCTGAATCCAAAACACAGCACTTTAACAGCTATTGAGAAGAAGTTATCTGTACCCTAGCTGAAACCAGGACAATGCCCACCCCTTATTCCATGCCATTTATTTCATGCCAATTTTCACATTCCCCAATGTCCTATCACCTTCCCTATTTATCTGTGTGTAGTGGTTTGACCTTGGCTAGGGGCCAGGTGCCCACTAAGCTACTCGATCACTCCCCTTCCCAGTATGACAGGGGAGAGAATAAGATGGAAAACAATGAGTAGGTTGAGATAAGGCAGTTTACTAAAGCAAAGGAAAAAAACCAAGCAAAAGTTTGCACATGCATAAGCAGAGGGAGAAGTTAATCTCTACTTCCCATCAGTGAGCAATGTTCAGACTGTTGTGGGTTGATGCTGGCTGAATGCCAGGCACACACGAAAGCCACTCACTCACTCACTCCCCTCTGTAGCTGGACAGAGGAGAGAAAATTTAACAAAGGGTTCATGGGTTGAAATAAGGACCGAGAGAGATCACTCACCAAATACCATTATGGGCAAAACAGGCTCAACTTAGAGATTTGAAGTGAATTTATTACTAACAAAATCAGAGCAGGATAATGAGAAGTAAAATAAGCCCTTAAAAACACCTTCCCCCCCACCCCCCCCTCCTTCCCAGCTCTATCTCTTACCCCAGAAACACAAGGAGACAGAGAATAGAGGTTATGGTCAGTTCATCACCTGTGGCTTCTCCCGCTGCTCAGGGAGAGGAGTTGTTCCCCTGTTGTACCATGGGGTAGCTCCCATGGGAGACAGTTCTTCGAGAACTTCTCCAATGTGGCTCCATCTCATGAGCAGCAGCTCTCTGTGAACTGCTACAATGTGAGGCCATCCCACAGGCAACAGTACACCTCAAACTGCTGCAGCATGGGTCACTCTTCCACAGGGTGCAGTCCTCCAAGGACAGGCTGCTCCAGCCTGGGTGCAGGGCCCATCTCTCCATGGGTCTCCCACAGGATCGCAGCCTCCTCTCAGGCATCCACCCGCTCAAACAAGTGGGTTCTCCATGGGCTGCAGGGGGACAGCCTGCTCCACCATGGTCTTCACCACGGCCTGCAGAGGAATTTCGGCCCTGGAGCATGAAGTACCTCCTCCCCATTCTTCTTCACTGACCTTGGTGTCTGCATAGTTGTTGCTCTCACATGTTCTCCCTCCACTCTTCTCTAGTCACAATCAAAACTGTGAAAAATGTTTGGTTTTCTTTCTTCTTAAATATGTTATCACAGAGGCGTTACCACCATTTCGAATTGGCCCAGCCTTGGCCAGCAGCATGTTCATCTTTGGAGCCACCAGGGATTGGCTCTGCTGGACATGGTGGAAGCTTCTAGCAGCTTCTCACAGAAGCCACCTCTGTGGTCCCCCTGCTACCAAAAACCAGACCATGGAAACCCTATGCACAGACACTGCCCAAGAAGCAGGGCCTCAGCATGCGTAGTGGTTGCTCCTGAAGACAAACATTGTAGAATAACAAATGCCCTGCCGTTCCTCCTCTCTCCCTTAGCTTTTATATCTGAGCTGATGTCATATGGTATGAAATATCTCTTGGGTTAATTTGGGTCAGCTGGCCTGGTTGTGTCCCCTTCCAGGATCTTGTTTACTCCTACCCCACTTGATGGGGGGAAGGAATGTCAGAGGGACAGCGCTACTCAGCAGTAGCCAAAACACTGGTGTGTTATCAACACCCTTCCAGCTACCAATGCAAAGCACAGCACTGTGAGGGCTGCTAACGAAAAAATTAACTCTGTCTCAGTCAGACCCAATACACTGTGTTAATAGATATACATACAGACATCATTCCCTTAGTCTATAGAACACCTCTGTCAAATGTTCCAAAAATGCCCACAAAAAAAAAAAGTGTCTTGAATTCATTTAGTCCATGACTTTGGCCTTCATCCTTGGTAACAGCCTTTCAAGCAGGAAAGATGGTGTGAGGTGTGGGATTATTGCATGTTGCACATCTGAGTCAGTTTTGATTCCAGTACTGCTGCACTTGTTCAGTTTTATCAAAGTTCATTCTTCATTGGTGTGACAATCAGAGGGAAGTTAGGCTCAGATTTCCACAATGTTTGTGGTTAAGATCAATACCATGAGAGCTTCAGTGAGGTGATGCACAAGGCCACCACAGAAGTGGTAATACACAGTGTTAGATAGCTATTAACATAATGCAATTTAATTCTTTTGCTATTCTCACCCAAAATGAAATCTCCTTGAGGCACACACCGCACTTCCCCATCCTCCCGCATTACCCACCAAGTGCACCTAGGTCCTTGAGCAAAAGTAATCCCATGGATGAGTTTGCTTTTGCCTGAGGCAGGAATAACCCAGACTGTTTTCCCCAGCATGTTTCTAATGTGCACTACAGGAACTTTTTCCCCTTCTACAGTATATAAAAGTTTTGATTGGGCAGGGCCAGCCTGGTCGAGAGATCCTCTGGTGTTGACTAACCAGGTGGCCTTTGCTAAATGTTTGAAGGTCCCACCACCCATTGCTCGCAGTGTAGTCTTTAACAATCCATTACATCATTCAATCTTTCTGGAGACTGGTGCATGATAGGAAGTTTGAAACACCCACTCAATGCCATGTTCTTTGGCCCAAGTGTCTATGAGGTTGTTTTGGAAATGAGTTCCATGGTCTGATTCATTTCTTTCTGGAGTACCATGTCACCATAAGACTTGCTTTTCAATACCCAGCATAGTGTTCCAGGAGGTGGCAGGGGGCAGAGGATACGTTTCCAGCCATTCAGTGGTTGCTTCCACCATCGTAAGCACATGACACTTGCCTAGGCAAGTTTGGGGGAGTGTGATGTAATCAGTCTCCCAGGCCTCCCCATACTGATATTTCAGCTGACATCCCCCATGCCAAAGAGGCTTTATCCACTTGTCCTGCTTAATTCCAGTGCATGTTTCACATTCATGGATAATCTGGGCAATAGTGTCCACAGTTAAGTCCACCCCTTGATCATGAGCCCATCTATATTTTGTATCTCTTCCTTGATGTCCCCAGGTGTCATGGGCCCACTGATCTAGAAATAATTCACCCTTGGGTTGCCAATCCAAATTCACCTTAGCCACTTCAAAACTAGCAGCCTGATCCACCTGCTAGTTGTTCTGATGTTCTTCAGTGGCCCAACTCTTGGGCACATGAGCATCTACGTGATGTACCTTCACAACCAGGTTCTCCACCAGGGCAGCAATATCTTGCCAAAATGCAGCAGCCTAAATGGGTTTACTCCTATGCTGCCAGTTATTCTGCTTCCATTGTTGCAATTACCCCCACAGTGCATTTGCCTCCGTTCATGAATCAGTATAAAGTATTGGCCATCTTTCTAGTTCAGCAATGTCTAAGGCCACCTGGATGGCTTTCACCTCTGCAAACTGACTCGATTCACCTTCTCCTTCAGCAATTTCTGCACCTTGTAATAGGGATCTCCATACAGCCTCTTTCCAACTCCAATGCTTTCCTGTCATATCTGGGTAACATTCCTACAATCCTGGGTGACATGGAATATCTTCCTTATAGGGACACCTTTGCCTCCCACTTGACAGGAGTGGCCTCCAGAGGCTAAAGGCTTGTGTTTATTTCTTATCGCTTTGTCAGTGCCTGCTTCCTTAGCAAGCGATCCTAGTTGCTTGGCTTCCTTACCCTCTAATTCCAAACTGCTAGCCCCATTGTACCAGCATTGGACCAGCTAGGCTATCAGTAATATGCTCACTTGGATGATGTCTAAAATATTTTGTATCTCTCGCAACTCACTCAGGAATAGGGATCAAGTGGAGGTTACCTCTTCTGTGTCTTCCTCTTTTTCCTGTGATGGCTAGTGTGATGGTTTTGCTGCTTCATCTGCTTTGCTCTCTCTGCCCTTCTGTTCCTTCTTGACCTTCTTGTCCTCCTTGTCCTCCTTTACTAAACCTCTTTTACAAGGTAACTTTTGTGTGCATTTCTTCTGCTTCTGTACAGGGGCAACTGACACTGGCACATGTTTATTGTCTGGTTCAGCATCAATGTCTGTCACCAGGGTTGGAGTAGCTGCAGGGCCTGTCATCATATTATCAGATCCAGAGACCTTCTTTTCCCCCTAGGGTTACCAAGCAGTGTTGAACAGGGCTTGATAGGCCTGGGCCAGGCCCCAGCACGTTGCAGTGATTTGTGTATCTCTGCAGTTGCCATGGTGACAGCACACCTTTTTAAAATATTTTACTAGTTTTTCTGGATTCTGCACTTGTTCAGGGGTGAGGTTCAAACCTGTTGGTGGTGCCCAGTGCCCTAGGTACTTGCCCATACTATGCCCCACACCCCACCAGTCATAACTATCCAGCCTGGGGGCAGATCTCTGGGTGATGTTCTTAAATAGCTGTTTAACCTTAAGACCTGAACCATATTCATCAACATGCTGGTTCCTAGCAAAAGGACCATATTGGTTTCAAGGATATTCAAAGGACATGCAAAATCTTTAAAATTCTCAAATGCTACTGTAATCAGCCTGGAGGACAAGGAAGGAAAGAAGAAAGGAAGGAATATGTAGGAAGGTATCTCCCCCCTAGGTTGTTTCTCTGAGGAGAAAAAAAACAAAGGTGTGATTATTAATCATTCCCAGCAGATGGCTCCCAAAGTACAGAGGTGCCTGCAATACAGAATACATACACCAGATTAGTTTCTTGACCAGCAATGCCATCATATTATAAGCCAATACTACCAAGTACCCCACAATGATAGTCTTAGCCCAGGCCCCAAGGATGACAAACACCATCACAGGGAACACAATGTATTACCAGTATTACAGAACACAACCCTGAGAACAAGTGCAACAACTGTGAGAGCAAATAAATCGACATTGTAAGCAGCAACTATTAAACCAATGCAATGAATGCTTTTAACAAATTTCTTTTAACATGCTCTGGTCAGATCTGTCATTATCTCAACCCTTCGTGCCCCGTATTGGGTGCCAAAAAGGGCTGTCCTGGTTTAAGTCCAGCTGGCAACTAAGCACCACGCAGCCGCTTGCTCGCTTCCCCCTGCACCCCAGTGGGATGGGGAGGAGAATCAAAAGTAGAACTTGTGGATTGAGATAAGAACAGTTTAAAAATTGAAACAAAGTAAAATAACAATAACAATAACAATAACAAGAGAGAAAACCCAAGAAAAACAAGTGGTGCGCAATACAATTGCTCACCACCCACTGACCAATTCCAAACCACAAGTCCTTTACTTAGGGTAAACACTACTTAGCAGCAACCAAAACATCAGTGTGTTATCAGCATTATTGTCATACTGAATCCAAAACTCAGCACTGTACTAACTGCTGAGAAAAAAATGAACTCTATCCCAGCCAAAACCAGGACAAAATGGTAGTTAGTTTGGGGTTGATATGCGGCCATTTCAGTGCCTGAACACTCAAGCACTATTGAAACAAAATAACGTTCTCCAATTCTTTACTGCAAGCTTTTGTTAGTGGTCCTTCAAAAGTGTTTTGGTCAAATGTATTTGGTAAAGAAGTCACAACAGACTGCAGTGTGTTCTTGTATCCTATATTTGTGGATAGCTCAAGCTTTCTTTTGGGCCTTCTATGTGAAAATAAGACAAGTTGCTTTTAAGGAAGTAGAACTAATAAAACACGCTCTCCTACAGCTTTTTGTGTGTGTTTGGGGCTTTTTCCCCTTTATATTTCCCTTAATGCTGTATCTCCTCTGAACTCTTCCCCTCCCTATACCGAGCTTTCTCCTACATCACCTATGCTGTCCTACTCCCTGTGTCCCCTTACCACCATCCTGGCCCAGCATCTTGTGTCTTTATATTCCCTGATAACCGGTGAGCTGAAAAGTAATACCATGCAGTGAATTTAAGTTACAAATATGTTGATTAGCCAGCCAGAAGCCTTAGCATCACTTTTTACTTTGTGCTATGGTCTTTTCTTAGTAGGTATTAAAGGAGAAACTACTGCCTGAGCATTCTCACTCCATTCAAGGAGTCACATCCACACCATACAAAACTAACTGCTAGGACTGGAGTCCCTTGGCAGCACACAGATCCAGTGAGCCAACACATGCCCATTTTGACTCCTTGCTTAAGCAGAGAGGTCCCAGAAGACTGGAGGTTGGCCAATGTGATGCTCATCTACAAGAAAGTCAGGAAGGAGGATCTGTGAAACTACAGGCCTATCAGCCTGACCTCAGTGCCAGGGATGATCATGGAGCAGATCATATTGAGTGTGATCACATAGCATGTGCAGAACAACCAGGGGATCAGGTCCAGCAAGCATGGGTTTATTAAAGGCAGGTCCTTCTTGACCAATCTGATCTCCTTCTGTAACAGGGTGACCTGCCTAATGGATGAGGGAAAGTGTTGGGGAAGATGAAATAGGAAAGCCTTATAAATATGATTACCTGGCAAAAGATGCTGAGAATATGGAAAATATAAGCGAGATTGAAATGAAGACAAGCTTTGAGTTACTGAACAACTAGAAAACAATGGTACAGCCAACTGGAGGTAATCCCCCCTCTTGATGAAACAATACCCTCTGCTTGCAGGCAGGTCCAAGGGTCAGAGCAGACCCTGCCAACTTGGCAGAGGGTCCAAAAAGCAGTTTTTAGGGTTTAAAATATAACACCATATGGTAATGCGATGATTCTTATAGGTTGTATGTAAATGTTGTAGGATTTGTAGCTTGTTCTAGATTGGTTAATGAGAATTAGAATATTCAACACAGAAGATGATTTATTGTATTGTAAATGGCAGCTTGCTCTCTTGTTATCGATCTCTTTCTACTCTCTCTCTCTCTCTCTTGCTTCTCTGACCTGCTTTGGGCTGCGTCTGGCAGCCCCGAGCAGGTCTCCTGCACCCACGCCCTTTCACTATAAACCTCATGTTTTAAGACCTGACTTCAGAGATCTCTCTTGTCTGCCCCGACTGTCCGAAACCGACCAACAGACCCTCTAATCCTACAGGCTCAAAATCCTACAGGAAAGGCTGGGGATGTTGTCTACCTGGACTTTAGTAAAACATTTAACACTGTCTCCCACAGCATTCTCCTGGAGAAACTGTCTGCTCATGGCTTGAACATGTGTACTCTTCACTGGGTTAACAACTGGCTGGATGGCCAGGCCCAGAGAGTGATGGTGAATGGAGATACATTTAGTTGGATGCCAGTGACAAGTGGAGTTCCGCAGGGGTCAGTATTAGGGCCAGTTCTGCTTAAAATCTTTATTGACAATCTGGATGAGGGGATCGAGTGCACCCTCAGTAAGCTTGCAGATGACACCAAGCTGGCTGGGAGTGTTGATCTGCTTGAGTGTAGGAAGGCTCTGCAGAGGGATCTAGACAAGCTGGATAGGCCAATTGTATGAGGTTCAACAAGGTGAAGTGCTGGGTCCTGCACTTGAGTCACAACAACCCCATGCAATGCTACAGGCTTGAGGAAGAGTGGCTGGAAAGCTGTCTGGCAGAAAGGAATGTGGGAATGTTGGTTGACGGCAGCTGAACATGATCCAGCAGTGTGCCCAGGTGGCCAAGAAGGCCAATAGCATCCTGGCTTGTGCTCAGCAGGACCAGGGAAGTGGTTGTTCCCCTGTACACAGTATTGGTGAGGCCACACCTAGAATCCTGTGTTTAGGTTTGGGCCCCTCACTACAAGAAAGAAATTGAGGTTCTGGAACATGTCCAGAGAATGGAAATGAGGCTGGTGAAGGGTCCAGACAATAAGTCATATGAGGAGCGACTGAGGGTGCTAGGGTTGTTTAGCCTTGTATTGGTTTGAAAGACAGGTGTCTGCCAAGGAAGGCGGGAACCTCTTTTGGAATAGAAAATATGACCCCCCCCTTCCCTCCGAATTATTATAACTTTGAAATTAAGGGGCTTTCAGGCAAAGATATGGGAAAAGGAATAACAGTTCTTTACTAGTATGTACAACAAGGCAAACAAACAACAACAACGGCAGCAACAACAAACAAAACCAGAAACCCAGTAACAGCCTGCTCTGGGCTGTCACATGCCCTCCCTTTTGGTGCAGTTATGGTCACAGCCGGCAGGGGTGCTGTTGGGCTCGCGGCCAGGCAGGGCAGGTGCAATGATTCCCCCGGGGCTGCAGGGGGTGCTGTAGCGTGAATCCAATCGCGTCTCTCCTCACCCGGTAATGGCGGGCGAGCTGGATGGCAGGACGGTCTGTTGCAGGGACCTCAGAGTAGCAAGCTGGAACGGTGGGGCTGGCTCATGCGGGGTAGCAAGCAAGAGATAGCAGAAACTCCACAGCTGTAGCAGGAGCCGCGGGCGTCCTAGCAGGCACAGTGTTGGGTTACAGTGTAGCAAAGACCCAAAGCAGTAGCAGAAAAATGACAGGGATTGACCCTGCATAGGTCACCAACAATGGCTAGTCCCTGGGTCCAGGCTGTGCAGAGGGGATAGGTGGCCCCCCGGCCTGGGACGGGGTCCTCCCGGTCCCGCGTCCCCGGCGCGGCACGCACTGGCTCTGAGCTCCCAAAACAGCAGGGAGGCAGAGAAACTGAACCAGCAAGTCCAGTCACAGTGCCGAAGGAAAAAGAAACAAAAAGAAACAGGCAAAAAGCATGTGTAACAGTATCTCTCCTAGAGAGAGACCCTGCTGCCTGGCTACTCGAATGGACTGAGCAGCCAAAAAGGGCGGAGCTCCCCTTCCCTCCTCCCCAAACTCTCTCAGGAAATCCCAGGCTGGCTCCTACCTATAGCAAGATTCTGTAGCCGGGGGGGGTGACCATCCCAGACACAAAAGAAAAAGAACACAAAAACCAGAGATGGGACGGGATAAAAAGATATCCCCAAGACAAGCCTGGAGAAAATGAAGCTCAGGGTGTAACAAGCTAAAGGACAAGAGGAAATGGCCTCAATTTGTCCCCAGCAGGAGGTTTAGATCTGATATTAGGAAAATTTTCTTCACTGAAAGGGTGGTCAAGGATTGGAATAGACTGCCCAGGAAAGTGCTGGAATCACCATCCCTGGATGTGTTCAGAAAACATATAGATGTGGTGCTTAGGGACATGGTTTAGTGGTGGGCCTGTCAGTGTTAGGTTAAAGGTTCAACTCGATGATCTTAGTGGTCTTTGCCAACCTTAATGATTCTGTGATTCTATGCTTTTGCTATCTTTTCCTTTAATGTTCTGTTTGTCCTTTACTTTTGTCCCAAAAGCTCTGGAAGATAGTGGGTATGTAAATTTCTCTCTATTCCTAGTGATTTTTATAGTTGATTGATTATACTGGCTGTAAAATGAGCACTCTTGTCCAACTCCATTGGTTTTGGCACCCAATATCTAGGTATAATTTCCTTCCATAAAACCTTTACTACTCCCTCTGTGTTAGCTTTTCTTGTTGGGAAGGCTTCCACTCAGCCTGTCAGTTGATCTACTATTAGAAGCAAATGTTTAAATCACCTAGCATAAGGCACATCTGCATGATCTCTTTGTAATTGTTGAAAAGGGAAATAGGTCCCTGGTCATCCTCCCAACTCTGAGCTTTGTGGCAACACAGATTCTTTCCCATGGGAACTTTTCTCTTCTTCTTCCTATGTTTTGTAAATAAAGATAAAGTTTTTGTGTTATTGAAATGGTCTTTTGGAAGATAGGCGGTTCAAGCCTGGCCAATTGGCCTAGGGGGAGGTTTTGAATTGGCCCAATCCGAACGACCTGTGAAAGTCTATATAAGTTGTTAAAATAAATAATAAATTCAGAATTCTGATCATCCAAGAAAGTCTCTCAACTCTTCACTCTGCTAGTGGTCCAACAGCGACAGAGCTTAGCCTGGTACTTGAGATCTTTTGACAAATAGGGCAGCTACAGGTGATTCTCAGTTTGCTTCCTATTTTCTCCATTGTTTTTCTTCTGCTGAACAGTCTTTCTCATACATGGTTTTAAGGTTGTTAAATTTGGTCATTCGCTTTGTTTCATTGATGCTTTAAATGCTGATAAAAATTTGAAACGCAGACACGCAGTATAGGAAAAGGGTATTACCTTGGTTTAATAGGATTCCAGGTGCACCACGACGACTTGAGCCCCCGGGTACAACGAGTGTACAATTTTATGGACTTCACCAATTAGCATACTTATCTAAAATTTTCCAATAAGAACCCTAACAAATGAAGTAAGTGCCCCCTTATTCAAATTACCTCCCCCCAGAAAGGTTACAACTTAGTTTACAAAAGCATGTCCCAGGGATGGGGCTCTGTTCAAGGTTGGTGCCTCATGTTCTTGAGATTGTGGGGATGTTTCGTCTTCTCCAAAGAATTCTGAACTAGGCTATAGTATAAGAATTATAAACATGTGGGGCTAAGGTACAGGGAGTAAAAAGTACAGGAATGGGGAAGGGTAAAAGGATATATAAAAAGAGTGTAAAAGTATAATGAAAAAGGACAAAAAACCCATCAGGCATCATCATTGCTGGAATTGTAATCGTATATTCTCTCAATGTTTGTCGGGCTGTAAGCTTGTCAGCTAAGTCATTCCCTCTACTCGTTTCTGTAGTGTCCTTGGTATGGGCTGGGCAGTGTATGATATCAATTTCTTTAGATAGCTGTATTGATTCTAGTAAGTTATATATTTCTTTTCCATTGGATACTTTCTTTCCCGATGATGAGATAAATCCTCATTCTTTCCATAACATTCCAGTTGCATGACATACCCCAAAGGCATACTGAGCGCCTGTATATATATTAACCCATTTACCTTTTCCCAAATATGCTGCACATGTTAAAGCTACCAGTTCTGCTCCTTGTCCACTCATTGTTGGGAGAGGTTCAGCTTCTATTACTTGCCCTTGGCTGACCAGTATTTCTCATCCATCATTGTCCATGCAGGTAGTCATATGATCCATTGTCTTGGGGATGGCTCATATCCCATAGCCAGTTTGATTTTGGTTTTGTGTCCAGAATTCTCACACACACCCCTCCCTGGCTCAGGAATATTGCGATGGGTGAAGGGCGGCCTGGGATCCTGAGGGGGGTTGGGGGCCAGGGGCTGCTCTTCCTTGCGGTGGGGGTGATCGACCCAGTGGCCATGTGTCACGGTGGCTCTGACTTGAGATCATGTTGCCCTGTGGTTTTTTTACCCTCTTGGTTTTTTCCTTCGGCACTGTGACTAGGGCTTGCCGGCTTGCTTCTCTGCTCCTCTGCCGCTTGGGAGCCCAGAGGCAGTGCATGCTGTGCCAAGACCCGGGAGCTTCTCCCCTCCTCTCCCCCGCGCCAGGCCACTCCTTCTGCGCGGCGGCCCGACCTCGGGTCGAGCAGTCGCCAGTGAGCTGTACAAAGGAGCAATCCCCCACCCAGCCTCTGCTGTTTTCTGCCGCTGTTTCGGGGTTTTTGCTACACTTCAGCTCCACACCCCGCATCTGCCAGGACCCCTCTCTGCTTCTGCTTCTGCTTCTGCTTCTGCTTCTGCTTCTGCTTCTGCTTCTGCTTCTGCTTCTGCCACCGCTTCGGGGCTAGTGCTACACTTCGATTCGCCGCCCCCGGGGGTCTGCTCGCCTCTGCTGTTCCAGCTGATGCCTTTTCTCTGGTCCTAGAATTATGAGCCAGACACGGTTAAAGGGATAAAAGGGTTTGACCTCGATATTTAATAGGATCTTATGGTACATAGCTCGTCAAGGTGGTGGTGCCCAAAAAGATAGGCTGGAAATAAAACCCCATAGACCGGTGTCTATAGAGCAGGTATTTGTTTATTGCAGCGCTGGAGGTGAGGGGGATTTCTCCACCTTACTCACCCACCTTTGTCAAGTGCTGTGGTTTACTTATACAGTAAACCTCACTTAATGTGATGCCTGATGGTTTTTATCTTTTCTCTTTATACCCTTTTATACATTTTTATACCCTTTCCCTTTCCTTGTACCTTTCACAAACACTCCCTGTACCTTAGCCCTACATGTCTATAACCCTTGTACTCTGATATTTAGCCTAGTTTGGGGGATCTCTGGGGGAAGATGAAACATCCCTACTATCTCAGAACTAGAGGCTCCAACCTTGGATGGGGCCTCCTCTCTGGAACATGTTTTTGTAAACTAGACTGTAGCCTCACTTGGGGGGGAATAATTAGAATAGGGAGACAATTACTTAATTTTTTAAGTTTCTTATTAGGATATTTTAAGTAGATATGCTAATTTGTAAGGTCCATAAAATTGTATACGCATTGTACAACGGAGTGTGCTCCTCGGCGTGTTTCCACCTTTGACAAAAGTGCACCTGGAATCCTATTAAAATCAAGGTAATATCTTTTTTCCCTCTACTACTGTGTCTGCCTCTTATTTTTATCAGCTTTTAAGGCATCAATGTTACTATGTCATTATAACATCATCATATATGCGCCAGAACTAATTTACATAACATGATCTCATGGTTATAAATAGTTCTTTTGCACTGCGTTTGCGCCTCCCCAATTTGGTGGTCGTAAGGGTCTTCTTGATGAAGGCTTTCAAGGTCTTCTTTGCATCTGAACTTTTCAACTTTGTCTTCAGAGCATGTGCAGTTATGTTGTTCCTTGGTCTCTCTGGTTCTAACCAGTCTAAATTCTGTATTTTGTGGCTAATTGGCGTTATATTTGCCAATTTCTCATTAGTACTAAACTTGTCCATCTTTGAAGTTATCCATCTGGTGAGGTTTTTTTGTTTTTGGTTTTGGGGTTTTTTTTGTCTATTCAGCATTAAGCAACTAGTTAACCATATACTAGCCATTACATTGTATAGAAAGTTATAATTCAGGTTATATTAGTATAGAAAGTTATGATTCAGGTTATATTGATATCTTATAACTCAAGCTATATAAGCATCTTGTAACTCTGACCTAAATTATATAGGCACCACAGTTCTTTAATCCCAGGCCAGTTTGGTAAACAGGATGTGAGGGTGTGGAAGATTCAAAGCTTGGTGTACTATATCTTTGAATGCTATCTGATGTAAAATTTGAGTTTTGGATATACTTTGGACTGGAATCATATGCAAATTTTGGTTCCATCCCTGAGCCATGGTTGCTAACTGTGTAGATAACAAGCATGGAAAAAGAACCCTTTAGACCACAACATCCCCATTTGTATCAGTCTCTGTTTTTCCAGTTGTTTCAGGAGCAGAAGCCTTCTTAATTTGGAAATAATGAATCCAGGGTTCTCTGCCAGCAACTTTGGCTTCAGTGAGGGTAATCGGGACTTGGAATGGGCCTTTCCACTTAGTTTGTAAAATCACTGTTTCTCCATTTAACATAGATCCAGTCTCCAGGCTGGAACAGATGGGCAGGTGCATCTGGACAACATGACGAATCTCTGGAGTTTCTGCAAAGTGGAACTTAAAAGTTGTTAAATACCTCTGCAAGTCAATTTTCCCTCTCATATGAATTTCTCCCATAACATACACAATTTGATATGGCCTGCCATGCAATATTTCATAAGGACTTATGTTGTCTCTCCACCTTGGTTGTATGTGGATCCTCAGTAAAGCTATAGGCAAGGCCTGAACCCATGTCATGGATGTCTCTTGACAAATTTTGCTAATCTGGGCTTTAAGAGTCTCGCTCATACATTCAACTTTGCCACTTGCTTGCAGATCCTGATGCCTTAAATTGCTAGTAGAAAATTTTTAGACGCAGACACACAGTATAGGAAAGGGGTTTTACCTTGGTTTAATAGGATCCCATATGTGCACCAACGAACAAGCAAAAAGCCCCGACGATATCCCCCGTATACAATTTATGGACAGCCTAGATTAGAATACCTATCTAAAAGTCTCCAATAAGAAGTCTAACAAATGAAGTAATTGCCCCCTTATTAAAATTGCCCCTCCCCCAAAAGATTACTACTTAGTTTACAAAAAACATGTCTCAGTGATGGAGCTCTGTTCAAGGTTGTGCGTCATGCTTTGCGATTGTGGATATGTTTCGTCTTCCCCAAAGGATTCTGAGCAGGGCAAGGGGTACTAGGGTGATAGACATGTAGAGTTAAGATACAGGGAGTAAAAAGTACAGGAACGGGGAAGGGTAAAAGGTTATATATAAAGGATATATATAAAGAGAGTATAAAAGTAAAATAAAAAATACAAAAAACCCATCAGGCATCATTTCCCCCCTTTTTGGAGACTAACAAGCTTTTACCTTGTTTAGTCTCTAACTACTCTAAACTACTCTATCTACAACATCGGTTTACATAACTAGCTATGGCAAAAATAATAACTACAATTACAATAATTATAAATGTTTCTTTTACCCAGGCCCAGTCTGGCAACCATGAAGTGAGGGTGTGGAAAATTTGGTCAAATTTCAAGGTGTAATTTCTTGAACTCACTTCGTGTAGAATTTGAGTTCCCTTCTAAATTTTTTCTTCTTCCATTGCAATACCAATCAATGACCATTTTCCCTTCCCATTTAGAGGTGGTAATTGAGTACAGATCCAGCAATTGCTCATATTAAGAGCTTTGGATACATTTTGCATCACAGTATTGTGCAACTCTTGGGCTGAGCTCTGAGTCATGGTTACCAGTTGGAAAAACAGCATACATGTAAGGAACAATTGAACCATCATCTTGATTTGTATCAGTCTCTGTTTTCTCGGTAGTCTCAGGAGCAGAAGCTTTCTTCACTCTGGAATAGTGGATCCACGGTCCTTTCCCAGCAACCTTGACAGCAGTGAGGGTGGTCAGCAAGACTTGGAATGGTCCCTTCCACTTGGGTTGCAAGGGGTCACTGTCCCACCACTTGATGTAGACCCAGTCTCCAGGCTGAAACGGGTGGGCAGGGATGTCCAATCCTATAGGCTTGGACAGGACAACGAATCTCTGGAGCTTCTGCAAAGTGGAACTCAAAGCCATTAAGTATTTCTGCAAATCAATTTTTCTCCTCATGTGAATTTCTCCTGGAATGTGTGGAACTTGATATGGTCTGCCATATAGAATTTCATAGGGACTTATGTTGTCCCTCCGCCTTGGTTGTATGTGGACCCTCAGTAAGGCTATAGGCAAAGCCTGAACTCATGTCATAGATGTTTCTTGACAAATCTTACCAATCTGGGTTTTGAGGGTTCCATTTATACGTTTAACCTTGCCACTTGCTTGGGGCCTGTATGGAGTATGCAGGTCCCAAGTAAGTCCCAGGATCTTGCTAACTTCCCCGACCACTGTTGCAATGAAATGCGGTCCCCTATCTGATGACATCCCCAAAGGAACCCCAAATCTTGGAATTATATGATTGAGCAAAGCTTTTACCACCTCTTTTGCTGCATTGGTGCGACAGGGATAAGCTTCAGGCCATCCACTGAATGTATCAACCAATACCAATACATATTTGTAACCTTCTCTCCGTGGCATTTCAGCAAAATTTATTTGCCAGTAATCTCCCGGGAGATGCCCTGTCTTGGTTACTCCTAACACTACTCTTTTAGTTGTGTCAGGGTTGTTTTTGCAGCAGGTTTCACACTTGCTTGTTACAGACTGCACGATGTCAGTTATTCTTCTCCCTATCACTACTTTCTTTAGATGTTTTAAAAGGTTTTCTGTTCCCCAGTGTGTACTCTCATGTTCTCTTTGCACTATTTCTCGAAGGATCGGGGGTGGGACTACAACCTGGCCTATAGGTGTAACAGCCCACCCACCCTCCTTAATTTCAGCTTTAAGAGATTTAATTAACTTTTGGTCACTCTGATCATATTTTGGAGCAAACCTTGTCAGATCTACTTCTTTCTGTGGCACTATTGCAAAAATGCCTTTTCCTGCTATCTCTCTAGCCATTTCATCAGCAAAGCGATTTCCCACTTCAGGAGTTGTCTTCTTTTGATGACTTTTGCAGTGCATGACAGCTACTTCTGTAGGTTTCCAGATGCTCTGCAGGAGTGCTAGGATTTGTTTGGCATGTTTAATGTCATTACCTTGAGCAGTCAGCAGGTCACGTTCTTTCCAAATAGCTCCATGGGCATGAACAACACTGAATGCATATTTGGAATCAGTCCATATATTTACCTTTTTCTCCTCGCTCAGTTCTAGAGCTTTGGTCAGTGCAATCAGTTCAGCTTTCTGTGATGATACATCTGAAGGTAAGGCTTTTGCCTCAATTACTTCATCTGTGGTGGTCACTGCATAGCCTGTCATATGCTTACCATTCCGTATGAAACTGCTTCCATCAGTAAAAAGTTCCTAATCTGGATTCTCCAGAGGCACATCCTTCAGGTCTGGTCTACTGGAGTAGGTTTCTTCTATTGTTTGCAAACAGTCATGCTCAGGTATGTTATCAAGCAGTGTAGATGACAAAAACATTGCGGGGTTTACAACTGATGTTGTTTTTAGAGTGACATCGTCTTGTTCCAACAATACAGCTTGGTATTTAAGCATTCTGCTAGGGGATAACCAGTGTCCCCCCTTTTGCTCCAGCACAGAAATCACGGCGTGGGGTACATACACGACAATGTGCTGCCCAAGGGTGAATTTCCGAGCTTCCTGGATTAGGATGACAGTTGCTGCCACGGCTTTCAGACACCCTGGCCACCCTTGGCTAACATTGTCTAGCTGTTTTGAAAAATAGGCCACAGCTCTTCGCTGATCCCCAAGATATTGTGCTGGCACCCCAAGAGCTACATTCTGCCGCTCGTATGTGAACAGTTCGAAGGGCTTCATTAAATCTGGCAGCCCTAAAGCTGGAGCAGACATCAAGGGATGTTTTAATTGTTTAAAGGCAGCTTTTGCTTTCTCTGTCCAGTTAATGGTTCTCTTTTCAGCTGTCTTTAGGATTTCATACAGAGACTTTACTAGTATTCCATACTTTGCCACCCAAAGTCGACACCAACCTACCATGCTGAGGAAAGCTTGCATCTCTCTCACCGTGTGGGGCTCTGGAAGCTGACAGATAGCTTCTTTCCGTTTCCTGCTAAGCTGTCAATGACCACGGAAGATTTCCAGCCCCAGGTATACTACAGTTTCTTTGGCAACCTGTGCCTTTTCCTTTGAGACTCAGTATCCGCCCATGCCCAAAAAATTCAAAAGACTTACAGTGAGTTGGATGCAGTCATCTCGTGTTTTTGCTGCGATCAGGATGTCATCAACATATTGAAGGATTTCTCCTTTTGGTTCCTGTTTTTTCCAGTCCTCCAGTTCCTTTGATAGCTGGTGTCCAAATATTGTTGGGCTGTTCTTGAACCCCTGGGGTAGCACTGTCCAAGTTAGTTGAGTCTTTCTTCCTGTCTCAGGATTTTCCCACTCAAAAGCAAAAAGCTCCTGGCTATCTTTGTGGATTGGAATAGAGAAAAAGGCATCTTTGAGATCTAAGACTGAGAACCACCCTAATTCATTTGTTAGGGTGGTCAGAAAGGTGTAGGGATTTGGTACAACTGAATGTATGTCCTCTGTAATTCTGTTGATTGCCATCAAATCCTGCACTAGCTTGTAACTCTTACCATCAGCCTTCTTTACTGGCAGGATGGGTGTGTTGTATTTGGACTCACATTCTACTAGCAACCCAAATTTGAGAAATTTCTCAATTACAGGTGCCAGTCCCCTATGACTTTCTAATTTCAGAGGGTATTGTTTCTGCCTTACCGGTGTTGCTCCCGCTTTGAGTGCAATACTCACAGGTTCAGCTCTTTTGGATCTCCCGGGAAAATCACTGGCCCATACTATTGGAATAACCGCATCCTCAACTTCTTTAGGAATTTCTCCACAACATTCCTGGATAAGAATAGTAGCTGCTTCGACAAATTTAGATTCAGGAATTATAACTTTCACTCCCTCCTCCTTGGAAAATTTAATTTTTGCTTCTAATTTTTCTAATAAATCTCTGTCCAACAATGGTTTTAGAGAATTTGGCATATATAAAAATTGATGAGTCACCCAATGTTTCCCCAGTTTAAATCTTAAAGGTTGAAAGAAAGGCCTTGTTTCACTTACCCCTGTGGCACCAATTACATCTACAGTATCTTGACTCAGTTTTCCCTTTAAAGTATTTAACACAGAATATGTTGCCCCCGTATCAACTAAAAATTCAACATCATCTTTCCCCAGCTTAATTATAACCGAAGGCTCTGCTGGGGTGGATAATGCCTTCGGTCCCCGTCAATTCCCATTTACAGCTAATTGAGAAGACGTGGGCATCTCCTTCGCCCGCATTGGACACTCGTTCTTTCAGTGTCCCTTCTTCTTGCAGATGGCACACTGGTCCTCGGCTAGAGGAGGGTGAGGTGGACCCTTTCTTTTCCCCTGACCCTGTTTCTTCTTGTAGTGGGGTTTACTAGTATCCTTATCTGTTGAATCTCTATTTTGATATACTTTCCAGGCCACATTCAACAACTTATTTAGATCATACTCATCCAATTTTTGCAGCTTTTTTCTTATATCAGGTGTAGATTGGCCTACAAATATGTAGGCTAAATTAGATTGCTGCATTGGGGAATCTAAGTCCAAGTTTGTGTACTTCTGTGCAGCCTCTTTGAGCCTGTTCAGGAAATCTGTGGGGGTCTCATTTAGACCTTGCCTAATTTCATATATTTTGGCCCAATTAATTGCTTTAGGAATAGCACATTTTAGTCTAATAACGATCTACTTTTGATACTGTTTTAATTTGGTGTCCTAGGTTGCAATATAGATGTGTTTAAGTATTCTATTACCACCAGCTGTGGGCCGTTAGCTGCTATCACCTGCTAATGACCCACCCCGGATGACAGGCAATGGGCCATCAGGGACCCACTGTGTGACTCATGGACTTATCCCATTGTGGGATGCTCTGCCCAGGAGGGGGGAGCCAGGTGTTCCCACCTGGATATAACCTGGCCTTGGAACTGCCTGAGGTAGCCCGGTCTACTGGGTTCCCAGAGGACAAGAGCTACCACTGGATCTTCAGCTGGAGACTAGACCTTCACAGGATCACTGCTTCAACTGGACTACTTCAGTTGGACTGCTACTACCACCCTAACAGGGTGTTAGGTTGTATCTGACTTTGTCAGTGTTTTTCCTTGTATTATTTCACTTATTTTTAATTTCAATCTTGACTTGTGATCTCCCACTGGTTTGTTTTCAAACCAATACATTTGGCCATTTCCTCTGGCACATTGGGATCTCAACTTGGATCTATCAAAGGAAAAATATTACCAACAGGTCCTTGAATGGTTCTAGTTGCAATTTGAGTTTCCACAGCATTTACAGCAGCTTTGATAACCATCTCCTTTTCTGTACTATCCAATACTTCATCTAACATTACATTCAGGTCACTCCAATCTGGGTTTTGTGCTTTGATAGCTAATTCAAACCGCATGGCCACTTTTTCTGGATTGTCTCTGTATGTTCCAACTGATTCTTTCAATTGTCGGAGTTCTCCGAGGGAGAAAGGAGTTTTGATATAAACCATCCCTTGATTCCCGACAGCCTGCTTTAGAGGTACTTCTAGGACAGGTTTCTCCTTCCTTGATTCATCTCTCTTAGACCTAGTACGCTTCGCTACTGGACTGGCAGCTCCGATAGCTTCCCGGGCTATTTTCCCCCTTTTCTTCCCAGCAGGTTCGCTGCTTGCAGCTTCAGCCTCGGTTTCCCCTTCTTCTTCCGAGCTATCTACATCTACACTGGATTCGTCTGACTCACGCTTGATTTGGATTTTTTCCCTCTCAGCTCTAGTGGAGCTGTGGAGAGGGTGCCGCCCGCCGCCCCCCTTTCCCCAGTCTGGGAGGGGCCAGCGGTAGACATGCTTCTCTCTCCGTCTCGATCTGCCTCGGTTCCGCCCTTCTCTCTGCCCTGGTCTCTCCCTTTGCCTCTGCGCCTGCTTCCACCCCTGACTCCACCCCTGTCTCCGCCCCTGCTCCCGCCTTCATCCTCGTCATCAGACCGGTCAGGGGATGGTGGCAGTGGGGGAGGGGGCGGCCACACCTCTTCTTTTCCCCATGCTGTATCAAGTAGGTGAAGTGGGGGGGCAGATGGCCAGAATGGCGGTGGGGGAGGAGGAGGAAGAGGAAGAGGGGGGAGGAGAGGGGGCACCGGCCCGTGTTGCGGCTGGTGTGATGCCTCCCTTCGTAAATCTGGTGCCACTAAGTCTGTGTCTGTCATGTCTATCTCTTCATCTTTCGTCGGGGGCTGTTTCTGTCTATCTTTTTTCTTTTCTAATTTTTGTAAAGCTATCTCAAAGCGGTTCTCTTTCATTTGCTTATAAGCTTCTTCTTGATTTAGAAATATAGAAAATAATTCTGCATATCTTAACTCTTTAAACCTTCTCTGAACTCGGAGTTCTACGAGTAACTTTGTAATAAATTCATTATCTAAACTGCCCAACTGAGGCCATTTACTCTCCCCTTCCAGGTTCAACACAGGCCACACTCACAGTGAAAGTCTGGTTAATTCACCAGAATGTAAATCAACGCTTCGTACTGTCAGCAGATTCCAGTTTTTCAAAATCAAACTCAGCAGGGAATCCTGCGGGATTCTTGGGTTGGTAGACAGCACACCACTCATATCTCATAAACAGAAAGAAACAGTAGGAAAAAGTTCTTAACCTATAGATCAGCACAGAACTAGCAGAGCAAAGAAAACAAGCTTGAAAACTACGCATGCTCAGCTTAGAAACCCTGGCGGGATTCGAACTTCAGTAGTCAAATCCACACCCCGACCTGAGGGCTGCAGCCCCCTCTGAGCCACAGCCCCCCTGTGAGCCCTATGCGGCTCCCTGTGAGTTTAACGAGAGGCGTCCCCCTCTCCTCACAATCCCCCCACCCTATGGGAGCGGAGCGGTTAAAAACCCCCCCTTTTTATGGCCCCCTTGGCCACGCTCCCACCCTTGGAGATCTCCCAAATGCTAGCTAGCTATCTATAAAACCATAAAACAACCCCTTTGATCTTACCTCTCCAGCTGTGTTCCTGGTCTTTGGAAAACTCCCGGATTTCGATCCTGAATCGCTGCCTCTCTCCCCTAGTGCCGGCAAGAGGGGGATACAGCGGGGTGTTTCTCGGTCCAAAATCAGAACCCGGGGTTCCTTCTCCTCCTGGCTGGCTCACCAGAACTGATGCCTTAAATTGCTAGTAGAAAATTTTTAGACGCAGACACACAGTATAGGAAAGGGGTTTTACCTTGGTTTAATAGGATCCCATATGTGCACCAACGAACAAGCAAAAAGCCCCGACGATATCCCCCGTATACAATTTATGGACAGCCCAGATTAGAATACCTATCTAAAAGTCTCCAATAAGAAGTCTAACAAATGAAGTAATTGCCCCCTTATTAAAATTGCCCCTCCCCCAAAAGATTACTACTTAGTTTACAAAAAACATGTCTCAGTGATGGAGCTCTGTTCAAGGTTGTGCGTCATGCTTTGCGATTGTGGATATGTTTCGTCTTCCCCAAAGGATTCTGAGCAGGGCAAGGGGTACTAGGGTGATAGACATGTAGAGTTAAGATACAGGGAGTAAAAAGTACAGGAACGGGGAAGGGTAAAAGGTTATATATAAAGGATATATATAAAGAGAGTATAAAAGTAAAATAAAAAATACAAAAAACCCATCAGGCATCAATCCCAGGTAATTCCCAGAATTCTGCTAATTTCCCTGACCACCATTGCAACAAAATGTGGTCCCCTATCTAATGACACCCCCAAAAGAACCCCAACCCTCGGGATTATATGATCAAACAAAATTTCTACCATTTCCCTTGCCGTGTTAGTGTGACAGGGGTAAGCATCAAACTATCCACTAAAAGTGTCAATCCGACACCAGTACATACCTGTATCCTTCTTACGTGGTAACTTGGCAGAATCTATTTGCCAATACTCTCCAGGAAAATCCCCTGCCTCTATTTCTAACACAGTTCTTTTGTTCAGGTCTTGGTTGTTACTATAGCAGATTTCATATTTGCTGGTTATAGACTGCACAATATCAGTCATTTCCCTTTCTATTATTACCTTCTTCAGATGTTCTAAAAGGTTTTCTGTTCCCTTATGAGTGCTTTCATGTTCTCGCTGAGGTGGGACTAAAATCTGTCCCCTTAGTGTAATAGTCCATTCACTTTCTTTGATTTCAGCTTCTGTGCCAGAAAACTGATGGTTTTTCTGATCACAATTTGGGGCAAACCTTGACAGACTAGCTTCCTTCTGTGGCATCACTATCAAGATGCCCTTTTCTGCCCCTTCTATTATTTCATCAGCAAGATGATTCTCTAATTCAGGGGTTGTTTCCCTGTTTTGATGAGCTTTGCAATGCATAAAGGCTGCTTCTCTAGACTCCCAAATACTCTGTAGCAGTACATGCACCTGTTCGGTTGTGTGTACAATTCCATTACTTTGAACAGTTACCAGTCCTCTTTCCTTCCAGATGACTTTGCTCAGTTCTAGATATTTCATTGATGTAATCAGTTCAGTTCTCTGTGATGTTACATCTGATAGTAAGGCTTTTGCTTGTTTTACCTGGTCAGTAGCTGTGACCACATAACCTGTCATGCAGCTGCTTTTGTCTGCATAGAGCTCCCAGTCTGGATCTTCTGAAGGCACTTCCTCCTTCAGGTCTGGTGTGCTGAAATAGGCCTCTTCCACGGTCTGCAAACAGTCACACTCAGATATATTATCAGTTAGTGTCGAGAACAGAGACATACCAGGATTGGCAACAAACATTTTCAGAATAGCATTAGCCTGTTCCAATAACATGGCATGAGGTACCTGTTGCCAGTGTTCGCAGAACAACCTTACAGTGAGGCAACTCTTAGATGCAGCAATCCTTGGTTGCTGGTCAAATGCAGCTGCTGGTTGGATGCAGCAATTTTTAGCTGCTGCCTTCTCCAGTTCTCCAGCTTCTTTGCCAGCTGACTTCTGGATATAGTTGGGCTGTTTTTAAACCCTCAAGTAAAACTGTTTCGATGAGCTGGCCCCTTTTCCCTGTTTCAGGATTCTTCCACATAGTAGCAAAGAGTCCTTTCTTATTCACAGGGATGCAGGAGAAGGTATTTGTAGAATCTAATTCAATGAACCATCCTAAACTATCTGGTTTTCTCCTCCTTTTGCAAAATTTCAATAAATCTTGATTAGGAAAATTTGGCAAATAGAGAAACTGATGAACAACCCAGTGTTTTCTCAATCTATATTTCAAAGGTTGGAAGAAAGGTCTTATTTTTCCTACCCCTGTGGCACTAACAGGTCTTATTGTACCTTGACTCAGTTTCCCTTTTAAGGTGTTTGTTGAAGTAGGACTTTGCCTACAACCTGTTCTAAAGGAGCCCAGAAAACGGCTTCTTTTTTTTTTTTTTTTTGACCCGGCATTTCCTTGTTGGGCAGCAAGGAGGAGAGGGGCAGCTAGAGCAGCCCCACTCCCGCAGACCCGCATGGCAGGGTAGGAAATACACACACCTGGGGATACCCCTGGCGCGACTGCTTTGCCTGTGTTAGCCTGCTCGCAGCTGCTTTTATTTCTCCGTTGCTCTGAAACAAAACTGGTTGCTATGGAAACTGGGATAAAGAAATCCCTAGAAACTGTGTTCCCGCCTCCACGGGTGACATCAGCTTCTCTGAGCAGCTCAACCCCACCTCTGTTACCGCCCACCGCAGCAGCAGAAGCGGCGCTGCCCAGGATGATGACATCACCACCCTCGGGTCCTGCCTCCCCGGTCCCCCCCGGGCTGGAGTCAGTGGGCAAACCAGCCCCACCCGAGCCCAGCGGCAGCGGCGGGCAGGCCGGACCATGGCCGTGCCGGGAGCCAACAGCGCCCCTGCCGGCTGTGGTCATAACTACACTGAAGTGGAAAGTGCTTGATGACCGAGAAAAGGCGGTGGGGGAGGGCCCATCACAGCCAGCAGCCCCACCTTCAGGCAAGAAATTAGCAAATCCATTTCTACTTCTTCACTTTCCCTAGGACTAAAAGGGGTTTCCTCCTTTTCATCTTCTTTCCCCTTTTCCTCTAAAGACATTGCAGGCTGGTCCCTCTCAGCTCTCTGTAGCCTTTCATTGCATGATAGATGCCAGAAAAGCTCTACATACTGAAATTGGACCCAACACCTATCTTGGAGTATGCAGGATGTCAGATTAATTATCAATTCTTTAACTAAACTGCCAAATTTAGGCCATGTCTTGTTTTCTTCTAGCTTATAAGTTGGCCAGACCCATTCTGATAGTCTGATCAATTCAGCTTTTGATAGTAATGTTCTTTCACCTACTAATCTATGCTAGTTTTTTAATACTAACCTTAAAGGAGAATTTTTAGGTATTGGGGTTGGATCGTCACATGAGGAGACACACCCCATGTCTACACATAGATACAGGAGAAGATCACAGAAGTAACACACAGAGGACTTGAACTTGCTACGTTCAAGGTTGCAGTGCGGGACCTAATACACTGGGCCACCGCTGGCTCAAGGCCAAACTTTGCCACTGCAGTACTAATCCTAGCCCTCTCTCAGAAAGACGTCTCCTTCTACACAAAACAAATTATAAGAGATCTCCTTACCACAAAATACCACTTTTATTCGCCTACTTATGTGCCTCTGTGTTAGGTCCTTGGACTCTGATGCTGTCCAGGCCGTGGTGGCCACCACCCCCGAAAATGCAGGCAGAGGAGGGTGATGGCTAGGTATTGCGCTCAGCCCAGAAGGGTTTCAGGAGTCCTTCCTGTCCCATCTGGGGTGCAAGAATACTGTACCAGCTGATGCCTTATCTGGGCTTACCTGAAACAGAGGCCAGACAGAGTTAGGAGAATAAAAAGCCGACAAATTTATTAAAGGCCTTTTGTTATATTCAGGGCAGACAAAGCCTCCTCATGAGGCTACACCCAAAATGGACACCCAGTCATGAGGTCTTCACATTTTATAAGTTCTGTCTTATTAGCATATTGGGCCCCAATTCTCCAATTACACCTTCAGGCAATGGTGTCAACCACCCCAAGCCTGCTCCCCCCAATTCACTGTTTTATACATGTTTTGGGGCTCTGAGGCAGTGAAAGTGTCCTTGGATTTCCACTCAGAGGAATTGTTTTGGCTAAAGGTGCTGGGAACAGAGGTTTTTAACATTTTATATGAAGCCTAGAACTACACCAAAGCTACAGATACATGAAGAATAGAAGCTAAAAATTCTTAAGGCACCACAGCTACTAGGAAAATTGCTAAGAAAATTAACTCCATTCGAGCCAAGAGCATCTCTAGGTGTAAGTTCACAGCTTGTGGCCTAAGGCTTCAGCTTATTTAGTTCCTCATGCTAAGCGAGTAAAGCTAAGTGAACAGCATACTAAATCTGAAAGTATTATAACTACATGTAACTCATTCTACGTAAAACCTTTTTATGCTAAACAACTAATATCTCTCAACTGTAGGATTATTAATTTTGGAACCATCAGTGTTCATGGTACTTAGAGATGTCCTTTTTTTATTTTGGATCTCTCCTTCCATCAGATATGGCTGTAACTGGTCAATGGATTCCAAGTGTTTTACAAACTCTCTGATGAAAAGTAGTTCTGTCCTGGGTTGGCTGTAAATAATGATATATTCCCCTTAATGGCATATTCCCTACCATCTGCTTTATGCCCAGAAATGGATTCCTGTAACTTTAAGCTAGGTTTAGCAGCTGGGAGAAGTCTCTGCTGGCGCAGGTTGTTTTGAAGCTCTCCCCCAGGTTTCTCAGCCTTGGGCGTGTGGGGGGAGCAGTATTCCTGGGTCCTGCTTCCAGCTGCTGCTAGCTAGGTTGCTTGCTTCAGCTCGCTGCTTGGTTTGTTAGCTAATGAGAAGCTTCTCCCTGGGACTGCTTCTTCTTCGTCTCCTTTTTTGACTTTTGTCCGACTTGCTTTCTTGTCCAAAAATCAGAAGATCCCCCTGGACAATGGTCGGTGAGAATCCTCCAGGGAACCATTGGACCTACTCTACCCAGCCCGCTGGGAACCCCCGGAGGGGGAAGCTACGCCCAAGGAAAAAAGGATACTGAATCCATCAGCTGTTTACTCAGGTTTAATAAGTCCTTTTCCCTTTTCCCGTGCCTTGTGGGCATTCTGTTTTGTTTTGTTAAATAAACAGGATATTTTCTTTTCACTTTCCTCTAAGGAAATTACTTCCAGGCCTGGGTGGGGGGAGGGGCTCGCTGGAATTTGGGAGCATTCGCCCACCCCAATTTGTCTCAAACCAAGACAAGTGCAAACAAGTAGCACTTTTCTTAGCAAACTGAATTATTTGCATGCTTTTTCTTTTCTGCTGTATTGTCTTTGAGTAGATCCATACTGTTATGATTATCTGTTTCCAGTTGTGCAACAAAGGGCAAGTGATTGATGCAGTATTTAAAAGCAATAATATATATTCATGTGTGTGTATATAATTTATATATATATATATGACTCATTCACATTTCTAATTTTTCTTAGCCTATCTTTTGTGTTTAGAACACAATTCCTGTCATATAAAACAATATTCTTTCCATATCCTGTGATCCAGTCGTTTATTAGACTGTCCTACTGTCTCGGTTTTAAAAACAGGTGTCTGCTAAGAAAGGTGAAAACCTCCCTTAGAATAGAGAATGTGACCCCCCTTCCCTCCGAATTATTTTAACTTTGGAATCAAGGGCTTCCAGGCAAAGATATGGGAAAAGGAATAGCAGTTCTTTACTAGTATCTATAACAAAGTAAACAAGCAACAACAAGAGTAGCAATAACAAATAACCAGAAACCCGGTGGCAGATGTCCCTGGGCTGCCAAGTACTTTCCCGTTTGGTGTAGTCACAGTCACAACCAGCAGGGGTGCTGTTGGGCTCCCAGCCAGGCAGGGCAGGTGCGATGACTCCCAAGCAGCTGCAGGTGGTGCTGTGGCACGAGGTCAGGTCTGTCTCACGTGGTTGGTAATGGTGGACAGGCTGGGCGGCAGGACAGCGCACAGCAGGGGGCTCAGAGCAGCGAGCTGTAGAGGCAGGAATGGCTCACCCGGGCTAGCCAGCAAGGTGGCAGAAAGTCTGCAGTTTGTTCCAACAGGCAGGGGCAGGGGCAGTGACAGCCGGGCTCCTCCGAAGTTGCTGCAAAAGCGCAGCTGGGGAGGTGCACACTCCTGGTGGGGAAAAGGGTTGGAATCCCATGCCTTTTCCCAAGCAAGAGCTCACCCAGCCAGGAACAGAAGGCAGTGCACAGCAGCAGCCTCCCTCTGTCCCCTCCCGTGCCCATCGAGCAAGTGGAGTCACCAACGGTCAGACCCCTCCTCCCCTTACCACACCCACCACAGCCTTTGTCTCTTACAAAAGAGTTAATGGCCCTGAGCACCTGGTCCTTGTGACCTCCTAGTAAAAGGGATGGAGAAAATTCCACCCCCCCCAATCTTCAACACCTACTTAAGATCAAGGAATGACAGAGTATCCTATGGATGTTTTCTTGTTGTTTTCAAATTATTTGTGGATTTGCACATATCTAAGTCTTCTAAGTTGTGGGTCAGCTGAAAAAACCTCGAAACCGAAAAAAACCCATAAAACTCTGTCGCTGTTGAGCCGCTAGCTGAGAAATGACCCAGGTTCTCAGACAAGGAAAGAGAGAAGGTGTCTTTATTATTTTGATTTCCATATATATAGAGTTTTCAGAGGTCACCCAGATTGGTCAGCCTGAGACCTCCCCCTAGGCCCAATTGGCCAAGCCCGAACTGACCTAATCCGGAGACGTTGTTTGCAAAACATCCAAACTTTATCTTTGTTTATGAAATGTAGCAAAATGTTCTCACGAGAAAGACCTGTGCTAGCCACAAAACTCTGCTTCTCTCTTTTTGAAGAGAGTCCCATTTGTCCCCATTATACGTGTCAGTTAGGCTCAGCAAAATTGTTTCCTGTTGCAGAAAACTTGGTATCAACACTCAGTAGTATTTATTTCTATTCCTAAAGTATCAAAATTTTATTTTAAGTGCTTGGGTGAGCTAAAAACTAGAGGATCTGCCTCATCTTAGCAGCTCTGATTGCCCTAGAGAAGTTGAAATCCTGGCATTGAACTTTTATTGTGGGACTGTAGCAGGACCGTCCCCCCCGCCACAGAAGAGCTTAGCAGTTGCCTATCAGCTGGTGCAATAACTCAGGACATCTTCCCCCTCACATAAATTTACTAATTGGTGAAATAATCAAGACAGCTTGTCTTGTAGTGAGTTTTTTCAGCACCATGGAGGTGACACTCCCAGGTGACAATAAACATTTTGCCTTGAAAGCAAGATTGTAGGAAGATAAACTGGAATTTCTGACCGACAGACACTTCAATTTACAAACTATAAAAGCTACACCAAACTTTGACAAAGCAGAAGTCTTCTGCACATTCCCTGGATATGTGTGGGTTTTTTCCCCAAAGTCAGGATGTTGCTTTGTGATTACTCTCTCAAGGGTTGAATGAAAGGACTCTGTGTACCCCATCAGCAATTTGGTGGTAAGTTACATTGACTCCTAATCTATACAATTTCTTTGCTAACTATAAGTACCTTTATGTTGTGCACTGTTGTCGCTGTTGGACCGCTAGCAGAGTGAAGAGTCGAGAGGCATCACAAGGATCACAAGGAGTCTGAATTTATTATTTTAGCAATTATATAGACTTAAACAGGTTGTTCGGATTGGACCAATTAAAAACCTCCCCCAGGCCAATTGGCCAGGCTTGAACCGCCTATCTTCCAAAAGACCGTTTCAATAACACAAAAACTTTATTTATAAAACATAGGAAGAAGAAGAGAAAACTTCCCATGGAAAAGAATCTGTGTTGCCACAGCTCCCCCTTTTTATTTAAGAAACAGAAGGCGTTGTTTGTGAACCTCTTGTCTTGCATGGGAGACAGGAGCTTTATGAATTTTTGCAGTTTGATAGACTTTAAGATAGCTAGTTCCCCAAGACTTAGTCCCGTTCGTAAGATTCTTTGATATTTGGCCGATTTGTCTAAAAATACCATTTATTAGACACAGAAAATAACAAACATACAAACATAGAACAGATTGACACACATAAACACACAATGAATGCATAATTACAACACTATAATAGCTAAAAAATGCAATTATGGGGTAAAAGCTTGCTTGAACTATAAAAATAGTTAAAAAATGCAAGTTAAGAAATGCTTGCTTAATGCAAGTTAAGAAATGCTTGCTTGTGCTAGCTGAAATGCAAGTTAAGAAAGGTACCTATAAGTTAGCCGGAATAATACAATCTAGGAAACTAATGATCTTACCAAATCCAATTTTGGAGCTGGAATACATTAAGCTTCCTCACCCAATCCCAGGGAAGTAACCACAGGGCTGCGTCCAAACCCTGGGGAGAAGACTTTACTTCATGCTCCAATGTCCATGTAGAAAGCTTC
This sequence comes from Entomyzon cyanotis, assembly GCA_024500445.1. NCBI lineage: Eukaryota > Metazoa > Chordata > Aves > Passeriformes > Meliphagidae > Entomyzon > Entomyzon cyanotis. Next base: position 747,146 of record JAKEPQ010000794.1, read on the forward strand.
TGCCTTTTCTGAGATTTCGTGAGCTTTTTATAGGATAAAAGTGTGTATTTGTAGTCACTAAAAATTTCTCACATTCTCTCTACATTCCACAGGGGAGTGTCTTTTAAGACTTTCAGTCGCCAGCACCAGGTAGCTGTTGATTAGGCTATCAGCCTAAATCTGAGCCATCCATTTCTTGGGACTGATAAGGGAGAGAGAAAAGGGGGAGGGGGGAGGTCCTGCCACACCTCTGTGAATCAGCATGAAGGATCTGCTTGGTAGTGGCCAGTCACCAAACAGAGCCTAGATAAAACCCGAGAAGGGGGTGTGTCCAGCGGTGGCCAGCCACTGAACAGAGCCCAAACCAGATGCTGATTTAAGGTGAACAGAGAGACTCTCAGCAATACTCTGAATAGAGCATCTATAAACCCTAATTCTACATACAAATCTATAATTCAGTTAAAACATGCTTTCAAAGTCCTTACTTTCTGACTCCATAAAAACTTAAATTTCAGTCTCTGCTTGTGGAAGGACCGCCTTCCTGATGGTCGGTGGCTTGGTCATCATCAGAAGGATCACTCGGTTGGAGTTCTGCATTCCAGTTGTTATTTTGAGGTTGCTGGTTCTGTCTCTGGGGCCGCAGGTAAGGGCGGACGTATTTTGCAGGCAGCCATCATACCCCAGTATCTGTGGAAATGCAAGCATACCCCCGACCCCAAGCAATAAGCTCATGTGGGCCTTCCCAGGTGTTAGTAAGTAGGTTCCGTACCCATACCTTCACCCGGGGCAAGTGCAACTCGCCTGACGACTGCAATGAGAGAAAATGGTTCAAAATCACAGGATTATTCGAATTTGGTGGCACTGTAAGGTGATTGTGTACAAAGCTTTTTCCATTCGGCTCTGTGGTGTTTCCCCATGCATTCCCCCTTTTTGGCTTTCCAAGACACGCTTCAGAGTACCATGAGCACATTCAACAGAGCCTTGGCAAGTAGGAGTATGCGGAATACTGAATTTATGGTCTACACCCCATAGGTGTAAGAACTGCCGTGCCTTCTGTGAGGTGTAGGCAGGACCATTATTGGTTTTCACAGTGGCTGGCACCCCCAGGACCGAGAAGGCTAATTTCCAATGGGCAATGGCATCATGACTTTTTTCTCCAGTATGAACAGTTGCCCACATAGCTGAGGAGAAAGCATCAATAGACACGTGCACATACTTGAATCGGCCAAACTCAGGGATGTGTGTCACATCTGTCTGCCAAAGTTGCAAGGCCTTTAGGCCTCTGGGGTTTACCCCCGGTGGCAGAGGTGCAGCGAGTCCATGGCAGTCAGCACAAGCACTGACAATGTCACGGGCCTCAGTTGGCATCAATTGAAACTGCTTCTGCAGGGTATGTGCACTTTGATGAAAGAAATTGTGCGATGCCTTGGCTTGTGCAATTTTGTCAGGCTGAGGTGCCACCTATGCAGGGTTGGCTAACATGTCAGCCCTGGCATTGCCTTCTGTTATAAAACCTGGTAAATTGGTGTGGCTTCGTATGTGCAAAATACAATATGGATGCACTCGAAGCTGAATCGCCTTCCACAGGGTTCGCAAATAGTGAAAACAGAGCCACATTATTGACTTTTAAAAGTGAACAATCCAAACATTTGGTTAAATCCGCTACATAAGCAGAGTCAGTGACCAAATTCCAAGGCACCTGAGAGAACTGCTGAAAAGTCATGGCAACTGCTTTAAATTCAACCAACTGAGCAGGGCCTGTCTCGTGGCTTTTCAGCACTTGCCACTCAGATCCTTCCTTCCAGGTGACAATGGCCTTTCCTGTTTTCCCAGAACCATCTGTGAAGATGGTGGGTCCACGAACTGGCACCCAACTGCTCTTTGGCCCCAACGTAAGACTGATTGAATTTGCCAGCTGCAGCAATTTGTGGCTGGGCAGGTGATAAGCAATCTGCCCTGAGAAACTTTGCAGTGCACTTTGCAAAGGAGTGCTATTAGCAAGGCTCCATTAAAAGCTGTCCCGTGATACCGGAACAACAATCTTTGCAGGATCTGCTGCCATCAATTGTAAACACCAATAACGGCATTTAATTATCAGGCAAGCTATCAACTCGAACAATGTGGGTGCTGTCTTTTTTGGCTGATGGGGCAAAAAGACCCATTCCAGGATGATGTATCACAGTCCGGGAGGGCTGCACAGGCCGGCTCCCCCCAGACCAGGGTCCCTGGTCCGTGTTATTCCACCGGATCTGGGGTGGGCGGCCCCCGAGGTTCCGCGGCATGGCGTGAGTCTTCAAACCACATCAATTCAAGCAGGAATATAGTGAGACTAAGGAAGAACTGGACTCCATCTCTGTTCTGCTAGGGAGGTTTATTTGGGGTAATGGGAAAAGGGGGTTGCAGGAAAGGAGAAGGGGGAAGGGAGACAGAGCAGGGAGGAGATGCTAGCAGCTCGGAGATGGAAGACCTCGAGCTGATCCGGACATTGCCTTATAAAGGGAAAGGAAGGGGCGGGACTGCCTCCCCTAGAGCCAGTCCCGGGGAGTCTGAAGGGAAGACAGGCATAGGGAACCCACCAATAGATTTCGGGGTACAGCAGAGCATATTTCAAAATGAACCAATGGTATACAAAGCAGAGGGACAAAGGAGCACATGGAATCCTAAAACCCCACGTTGCTACCCCAGGATGTGCAAAGGGTCATCCCATTGTTTGTTCCACTGGCCAATGATACCTGTAGGATGGAGGTCTGGAGCAGTAATGAAAACAGTGATATCAGTAGAGGGATCTACTCAATAAACCTGATGAGCAGAAACAGCTTGCTGCACCTCATTCAGCACCTGTCGCGCCTCAGGAGTCAATTGCCGAGGTGAGTTTAGATCAGGGTCCCCCTTTAAAATATTGAAAAGTGGGGAAAGTTGAGCATTGGTTAGTCCCAAATACGGATGTAACCAGTTGATTGCACCTAGCAATTTTTGGGCATCATTCAGAGTCTTAATAGAGTCTGAAAACTGCACCTCTTAATGCTGTATGATTCAATCCAAAATTTTGACTCCTAAATATTTCCAAGGCAGCTGTTGTTGAACTTTCTCCAGAGCCACTTGCAAGCCATAGGAATGCAAGGCATCGAGCAGTTGAGGCTGTAACCTCTGCAACTCATCCTGAGGGGATGCTGCCACCAGGATATCATCCATATAATGGTAGCAGATAGCCTCAGGAAACTGCTCACAGATTCCGGACAAGGCCTGAGCGACATACCATTGACAGATAGGCTATTTTTCATGCCCTGAGGTAACACTTAACATTGAAATCTCTTTACAGGCTCTGCATTATTAATTGCAGGCACAGTAAAGGCAAATTTTGGACTGTCATTGGGGTGCAAAGGGATTGTAAAACAACAATCCTTCAAATCAACAATCAAGATTTCCCACTCTGTGGGAATCATTGTAGGCGAAGGCATGCCAGGCTGTATGCTCCCCATACTTTCCATCACTGCATTAACTTTTCAAAGATCTTGCAACAGTCTCCATTTCCCCAATTTTTTCTTAATCACGAAAACTGGGGTGTTCCAGGGACTGGTAGAAGGCTCAATGTGACCCTGTTGCAGTTGCTCCTGAACCAGCTGACAAAGGGCGACTAATTTGTCCTTTGGCAGGGGCCACTGTGGTTCCCATATAGGTGTTTTGGTCAGCCATCACAAAGATAGCGTGGCATACAGTGCGCCCTTGCACACAGTGACCCCTATTAAAAATTTGTAGTGATTTGTGCCCCCCAAGCTGCCAACACGTCCCGTCCCCAGAGGTTAATTGGAGCTGGAGTGACATAAGGCCGAATGGAGGCCATGTGTCCCTCTGGGTCCATCACCAACACACGTCGCTTACTCAGTCAGCTCTGTGTTGTTCCTCCCAGCCCCGTGATATTTGGTCCCGCAGGAGATAAAGGCCACGAAGGAGGCCATGAAGTGGAGGAAAGGATCGTTGCATCAGCACCTGTATCGATCAAACCTCGGATTCGAATTCGATGCGGATGTGCTTTCGGCATGATGAGGGTACAAGTCATCTGTGGTGACTCATTAGAGATGGCAGCAGCCCAGTAGACCTGCGGAAGTCCCGGCAGTTCAGTGCTGTTACCTCCGCCAAATTGCTGGTCCACCCTGGGAACAGAAGACTCAAAAGGCAACAATTGAGCAATGTGAGTCCTTTCAGGAATGGTGACGGGGGGGTCTGATGTGGAAACTGTAGTGTGAACCTGGCCTTTGAAGTCAGCATCTATGACTTCTGGAAGAACAAGGATCCCTTGGCTGATGGCCTCAGGCCCTGCTACAAGCAGTGCTCCGGCCCCCTGATCTAGGGGGCCGTACACATCCAAGGGAACCCTGTGGGCATCGCCAGATTCTAAGACAACTGTTGCTGCATTGTAGGCGTTTACTCGGGCTGAGCCTTTGGTGCCACCTCCACATTGACCGGATAAGCCTGTGTTGTTGCCCTGTTCTGGGGGAACTGTCATGACGGGGGGCAAATCCCCCTTTTTGCACCCCTCTTCACGTTTCCCGACAGGGGTCGACCATCTGCGTGGTACTGCAACCTGCAATAGCCTGAAGTGTGACCTGGCCTACCACACCTCTTACATTGAGGAGTCTCGGTCCCCAAATTTCCCTTTTTTCTCCAAATTTTCTTTCTGCTTTGATTTGACTCGTTTCCGTTTGTTCCCATCTTTGGGCTGGTTTTTGTCCCTGATCAGGGGGTCCCTGACCAGGCGACAGAAATGCAGCCAAAATGAATTTCCCATGACTGTCTCCCTGCACTGTGGCACAAGCTTGTACCATGTCTGTGAGTGAAGGATGCCCTGGTAGGGCTTTGATGATCCTTCTACACTCGTCGTTGGCATTGTGTCTCGACAACTGTTTGCACAAAATCTGTCTCAGTGTTTTATCTTCAACCTGCTTTTCTAAAGCTGCTGCTAGCTTCTCTATAAATGTCAGGAAAAGCTCAGATTGCCCCTGCTGTATTTTTGAGTATTGTGTTTGTGGGGTGATCATCTCTATAGTTTTTACAATGGCTCCCATACCGAGCTGTTGGGCTTGCTCCAGGATCCGAGGATCCCAAGCAGCTTGAACATTGGGGTTAGTGAAATGTCCTCTGCCCATGAGGATGTCAGCCGCAATCATGCGCCTACGGTCCTCGGGTGTGGCTAGCACAGGTCCTTCCCGTGGGAACATTTTGCTATGTTTCATAAACAAGATAAAGTTTGGATGTTTTGCAAACAACTTCTCCGGATTGGGTCAGTTCGGGCTTGGCCAATTGGGCCTAGGGGGAGGTCTCGGGCTGACCAATCTGGGGCACCTCTGTAAACTCTATATATATGGAATTCAAAACAATAAAGTTCTCTTCTCCTCTCTTTCCTTGTCTGAGAACTTGGGTCATTCCTCAGCTAGCCGCTCAACAGTGACACTCGGGAGGCAAGGACATATTTTTCTGTATCTGTTGTTCAACCATCCCTTTCCAATTGTCCTCAAAGGTGCTGTATTGCATGGGATGAAACAAGACCTGAGCCAAATACATAATATCAAATGGAGCAAGCAAATCACTATTTATTACTCTAAAAAGTTGCATAACAGCCGGGGAAGAGATCCCATGACTCGCGACCTTCAAGGACAGATCATTCGTGACCCTCCACACAATGGAGGTGTGGCTGCTCTTGTTGTCCATCGAGTCTAGGCCAGGCACAAACACCAGAAAAGCCTGAGCACCCCCTTGTGGGAAGCTAGCATCACCCTGACCTGCTGTAGCAGTTTCGCTGCTCTCCCGTCATTTTGGCAGCCCTATTTTCTCTATAAGTTCCCAGTCTCCCGCATCCAGCACGCCCTGCTTGACGTCTCCCGGGGTTACTCAGAACCCAATGCTTTTTCTTCTTTGCTGCCCGCGCGAGCCTCCACCCAGGAGGGAGGATTCCCTCCTCGTCACTGTCTGAATCATCAGTGTAAGGCTTGCTATCCGCAAGCCTTGTCACAAATGACGGTGACTTGCTGGACACAGTAATGGGGTCGGGGGGAGGGGCAAGGGGATGGTGGCATTACCAGCGAGCCATCAGGCGCGTTCGCCAAGCTCGCTGACACAGCGCCAGCATGCTGTGCCTAGGCTGCATTCGCCACAGAACCCGTCAGGGGAACCGGTACCTGTTGGCTGCCGCGTCAGCAGGAAGCCCGGACCCCTTCCGGGGTCTCGAGGCGGGGACTTCCGGTCCAGTCCAGCCTGCGCACTGGACTTTTCGTGAGCAGAGCTCTGCCATATCTCAGCTGATTCCGCCCACTTCGGCCAGTAAATCCTTTAAAAGCCGTGATGGAGGAGGCTCCTCTGTGTTCGGCTCAGAGTCCCGTGCGTATGAGCTGCAGGAAGCCTGTCTCGGCAGGGCTTCCGTGGAAATGTCAATCAAAGTCCCCACAGCGGAAGCACTGCCCGCTGGAGGCTTCTCCTCCGGCCCCTGCTTGGCCAAAATGGCGGCTGGACCTGGAAGGCGCACGGGGACCACACTCGGAGCCAGCGCCACGTCCCGCGTGTCGGCTACAGCCGGCAGTGCAGTTGGCGCCGGCCTGCCCGGGCCCTGCGCAATGCCGGACTCCCGCGCGCCCGTAGACGTGGCCATGGCAGCCAGAGCCACCGGCCGCGTGGGGAGCAGGGCGTCCAAATCCGGGGTGGTTTTGAACGGAACTAAGGTAATCTATTGTCCCACGGCTGCGTCACCTGTCTCTTCTCTCTCAGTTCCTGCTGCCGAGATAGCCCACTCGGCCGGCGCAACCCGCGGTGGCTGCCCGCAAGGGGGAGGCAGGTCGGCGCCATTTTGTGGGCGTGGAGGGTGATTTTGGGCCTGCCCATTGCGCGGAGGCAGGGGAGGGGGACTCCCCTCGCCGCCGGCGCTTCAGAGCCGGTTCTCAGCCCCTCTTTTTTCAGCATCTCCGCCAGTTGTTCAGTGGGGTGGACATAATTGTGTTTGGGAAGGTCATTTGGAGAGGTATATTTAGTCTTTGTGGCTGCATCTGCTGCTGATTGTGGGACGTCAGATTCGGTTTGAGTCGGCACATTTTTTATGCGTCGCTCAGCGACCGAAAGCAAAGATTCTAGACCTTTGAAAGCCTCAATCTTTGCATTGTAAAATTCCTGTCCCTTCAACGCGTCCCAAATTTCCCTCCAAATTCCATGGAAGCTGATTGTTTTCTGGTCTCCAAATATCATCTCTTTGGACAGAGACTGCCCAACGGTGAGCCAGGACGAACAATCCATATCCATGTCCCAAACCCCCGGGACCACGTTCTCTGAAACCCACGTGAGCAACTCACGAGCGACCTGCAGCGGCGGAGCTGCCGCTGGGTCACCATAAGGGTCCTCCAAAAAGTCTCGCAAAAGTTCATCCTTAGGCATGGGAGAATCCATCGCCATATCGGGATCGTGCCACGCCGTACGGCGGGCGGGGGGTGGGCTCGGATCGGGATGGGTGGCGTACCTGTGACTGTGTGCAGTACGCATCGGTGGTCACCAGATGTCGCTGTTGAACCGCTAGCAGAGTGAAGAGTCCAGAGAGATTCTCGGGTGAACAGAATTCGGACTTTATTATTTATTTTAAGAACTTATATAGACTTTCACAGGTCGTTCGAATTGGGCCAATTCAAAACCTCCCCCTAGGTCGATTGGCCAGGCTTGAACAGCCTATCTTCCAAAGACCGTTTCAATAACATTTAAACTTTATCTTTATTTATAAAACACAGGAAGAAGAAGAGAAAATTCCCATGGGAAAGAGTCTGTATTGCCAAATATGTATATATGTATATATGTATATATGTATATATATGTGTGTGTGTTCAGGGTTGGAAGATATTACAGTGGGCTTTAAGCTAACGATATGGAATAAGGGGTGGAATGTCTTGGAGTGATGTTATGATAATCCTGTATTCCCCATCATTAGCTTGTATGCTCAGAAATGTGGTCCTGTAGCTTTAACTGCATTCAGCAGTGAAGAAAAGCGCGGGTTGTTTTGAAAACTTTTTCCCCAAGCCTCTCTGCGGGGGAGCGAGGGAGAGGAGAAGGAGGACTCTCTGGAGACTGCTGCTGGGACGGCTGTCGAAGTTGCTAGCTCTGTTCCTGTGGTTTTTTCTTCACCTTTTTTTTTTTTGGACCCCTTTTTTCCCAATTTGCTTTGTCGCCCGGAAAACCCAAGGAGCCCCGAAGGACAGCAGATGAGAATCCTCCAGGGAGCTACTGGAGCAACTCTGCCCAGCCCCAGGGGGCCCCCAGAGAGGGGAAACTACATCTGAGGAAAAGGACACTAAAGTTCACCAGCTGTTTACTCAGGTTTAATAACTCCTTTTCCCCTGTTTTCCCCTTCCCCTGTGCCTTGCAGGGCACTCTGTGTGGTTTTGTTAAAAAAAATAGCTTTTTTTTTCACTTTCATCTAAGAAATTCTGTTGTGGGTGGGGGGAGGGGGTGTCGTATCCCTTGGCTCTCAGAAGAGGCATTTGTTCGAAGCGCTCTCCACTTAGAACATTTTATCTTTAATTTAAGACACTAGTTTTGATTGTTGTTGCTGATGTTGTTTGTTTGCCTTGTTACAAATACTAGTAAAGAACTGTTATTCCTTTCCCCCTATCTTTTTCTGAAAGCCCCTTAATTTCAAAGTTAAAACAATTTGGAGGGAAGGGGGGGGTCATATTCTCCATTCCAAGGGAGGTTGCCACCTTCCTTGGCAGACACCTGTCTTTTAAACCAAGATAGACCCCTATAAAAAAGATCGCTATGTGAATCTGATTCTATGCGTATGGTGGTCCCAAATTGTCCCAAAAGGTCTCGTCCCCAAAATGTACATGGTGCAGCAGCAATAAATGGTGTGATTTGGGCATTTTGCCTGTCAGGGCAGAGAACAAGACAAAGGTGGGTGCTTTGCCTGGGGCGCTGCATTCGCCTGACCCCAATCAGAGTCAAGGCGGGGTCTATTGTGGGCCATTCACTGGGCCATTCACTGCTTTTAATAATGGAGTCATCAGCTCCGGTATCAACAAGCCCCTTGAATTTTTTACCATCTATGGTGCATACCATGGTTGGCTGAGCTGTTGTAATGGCACTTGTCCAAAAAATCTCTGGCTGACCAGTGCTGCGAAAGCCTCCCATGCCATGCTTACCTTTTCCGCCAGGGGTCGTACTGGAAAAGGGCACAAGCTGTGCCAAATGCTGACTGGCAGGTATGAAACAAGGTGGCACAGAGGTCGAGAGCATAATTTGTATCTCACCCTCAAAGTCTGAGTTGATAATGCCAAGCACCACAAAAAGCCTCAATTTAGTTGTAGAGGAGCATCCAATTAACAGAGCATGCATATTATTGCCAGTTGGTCCCCAGACCCCTGTAGGGACTAAATGCACCTAGGTGGTCTCGAGAGTTACTGGTCGGCTGGCTGCCAGGTCCAGGCCCGTGCTGCCAGAGGCTGCAGGTATGAGTTTGCTTGCCAGGCGCTTTGCTTCGCATTTGTTTGGTTCAGCGGGGTGCGTGAGCTTGCCCCCTGAGGCTGGTTTCCCAGCTGTATGCATTCCCCTTGTAGATTGTAGTGAGAATGTCATTCATTAACCCAGTGTCTTCCCTTTCTGCAATGGGGACAGTCAGTAGGAGGGAGATTTTTGTGTATTTTACTGGCCTTTTGTAGAGGACGCTCTCTGCTGAAGTGGCCACTGGAGCCACAATTAAAACAGTCTTGTGCCCTCAATACCTGTAAATGAGCAGCTAAAGCCTCAGCTAGAGAGGTAGTATGATGGCTTATTGAACCCCCATTGTGACAGGCCTTAACCATCTCTACTATATCAAAATTGTGATTGCGCACAGTAAGTAATGCTTTTTTGCAGTCATCATTTGCGTTCTCAAAAGCGAGCTGGCACAACAAAATAGGCCGTGAGTCATCATTATCAACCTGTCAGGAAAGTGCAAACTGCAACCTATCCAGTAACTGTGTATACGGTTCCTATGGACCCTGTAAAACTTTAGCAAAAGACATATTAGCATCCTTGCCTGCTCCTGGGATTCGTCACAGCACTTGAAAAGCTATGCAGGCAATAATCTCTTACACTCCTTGAGGATAGCCTGTCCGCACCACGTTGCGCAAATACTGACCATCACCTGTTAGCTGAGGAACAAGGACAGGTGGATCTCTTTGTTGTAAAGCTCAGGCCTGACCAATGCATGTTTAGCAGTAGATAGCAAGACAGACCAAAAATTGTGTCATGGTCAAGATCATTTTCATCATGCTTTTCCAATCACTAGGTGTAAGAACATAGGCCGTGCTTATGGATTCCAAATAGGTTAAAACATGCTGGGAAGATGCACCGCTCTCTCATACCAGTTGCCTTAATTCTTTGATAATTGCATAATCTAAGTCTTTGTAAGCAGTCGGTTGGCCCTGTTCATAAATAACACGACAAGCAGCAACAACCATTAAATCCCCCTGTTTCATAGCGGTCTCTTTGCATTTTTGCCAGCACAGTGCTGTAGCATCACCATCCCACAGAGGGTATAAATCTGCCACCTGCCTGGGATTTTTGGGTCCAGGGTCGAGACGATAGCCTGGGTCAGGATTGCTATCAAAAGCAAACATCTCCTCAGGGGATAACTTGACCTTGGGGCCAGCCGGGATGTAGTGAACCATCACCGAAGGAGTGGGGGCCGGGGAGGCTGGCGCTGATGGAGCGGCCACAGAGGGGCCCACTGCCAGGGGAGCAGGCGTCAAAGAAGCCACTGCGGGGGGAGCGGCTGGTGGAGAGGCTGCTGTGGGGGGAGCAGCCAACAGAGAAGCTGCTGCGGGGAGAGCGGCTGGCAGAGAGGCTGCCCACGGGGGAGCTGGCGCTGGAGGGGCCGATGGCCCGGAGGAGCCAGCTTCTAAAACCATAAGAGGGTGCACCTCCATGTGGGATTCCACATGAGCTGCTATGATAATTCCTCACGTAGTGAGGTGTTTAGAAGCATCAGCATTGTCGCTTTTGGCAATATCAAAAAGCTGCTGGCCCACTACCTGCCACACAGCCGAATGAAAAGTCCTAGCTGTGGAGAAGTCTTTCACATGCATGGACATCCAGTCCAGGAGCTTAAAATCAGGTATATCTCTATTCTGCCAATGTAGGAGCTGCTTTAAATTTCCTAGGCTCTGTTTCTGTTCAAGTGACAATTTTGTCCCCATGATGCCCCACTGCTCACCTTAAGGTGATGTGCGCACGTGTGAGTCCTTTAATTGAAGTTGATGATGGATCCCACCCCTGATGGTGCAGTGGAGTTCGTTACTGGTAGCAGTCGATGTCTTTCACTGCCATCTGAAGTCCAAGATATCGGGTGCCATCTGTAACGATGATGATGAACGGCACAGACCCCTCTAGCAGGTGCACGGAGGAATTGCTTTATTGCAAAAACCAAGGGTTTTTAAGCAATTAGCCCCTTATCTGCTACATTCTTTTGAAGCACAACAAGCATATTTTAACCAACCACCACAAACAACGATGTGAACACTGGCTGGTTATATAACTTGTTTTCTAGGGTTATGTAGCTTGTTTTTCACCTCTAGTTTAGCTGAGTCATTCCCAGAATTCTTTTGGTTAGCTGAAGTAATAAGAGTGAGCAAGGATTTTAGAAGGGTAACAAGGCCCTCATCTTGTAAGGTTTTACTTATCCACTACAGTCCTTCTGGGATTATCATGGGAAAAATGGTTTATGTAGAAGTTATCAAAGTTTGCATAGGTAGTTTGATAATCAATTAATAATCTTGGTTGCACAAAATTCCTGTTCTGATCTCCAACTGTTTGCACCTACTTAATGTAGTTACAGGATTTATCTTTGCGCTTTTTTTTTTAATTCATTACTGCATAACTGCAGGCAACTGTGAATAAAACTCAGGTACCCCTTTGGATCTCAGTCAAATTCCCTTTTGAACAATGTGGTTAGGGTAGGTTTGTTCTTTTCTTACAGCAGCCAAGACTACAACTTATATGCCTTCCCAGATCTCTTATTGAGTTGTAATACATAAAGCAGAAGGCATCATCTCATTGCATACCTCATTCTATAGAAGCTACAAATCTTTATTTATTCACTGCTGAAAGTGTAATATGCAGACTTACTAATCTTATTTTTAATACAGTCCAATGCTGAATGCTTAAAAGAAAATGACAATACTGATGAAAACTAGAACTTGGGGGTGCTTAACTTTTTTAAACATGTTGCCCAACTTTGCTTCATCAAATTAGACAGGTTTTGCCCTAGATTCTCTGAAAGGAAATTAGAGACAAAGTTTTTAAACCCTTTCTCTCAAAAATGGCTTGAACTAAGAACTTAAGCATGACATTGAAGAATGATCATAATGTACTACAAAAGGTCGTCCTGTGTGCACAAATACATTCTTAGCTGTAGCTTATCTTTCCTTTTATGATGACAATGTTCCCTTTAGTACAGCAACATTAATACTGAAAAAATACAACATAGGAATGAAAGAATGAAGTAAGCCATTTAAAATGAAAGCCTTCTGTTGCAGGTTATCCTGAATGGAGAAGATGTTTCATACTTATATATAACCTATTTTCAGTTCTAAATACATTTATTATTATTGAACAACTCTGCCCACCTTTTCTTCTTAGTGAATGGAGTTCAAATCCAGAAGTGTTCCATGAAATAAATGTTCCCTTGTATAAATCTGAATTTTTCTGTAGGAGGCATCAGGATGTTCAGATTCAGTGAGGTGCCAGTTTCATAATTTTGTTCAAAGTGCATGATGAGAATAATCTTTCTCCTAAAATTAAGCACAAGGATAAGTAATAAATTTTTATGCATGATAAGCATCAAAATATGAGCCTGCTGTTCTTTGCTTTTCATTTTTCATTACCTTTCAGTCAGAGCTTCCTGCAGTATGCACACAATGTGATCAATAACTCAATAACTTTTTTTCATGCAGTAATTATTTCTATGTGGTATTATCTGAACACTGGTTTTATTATCCAAAATATGTAGGAGATATTTATATAACCAAGTGATCCCTTTTTGGATGAAGCTGCTTCACAACAGCAGGAGAAAGTTTGGTCTAAATAGCCTTTTTAACAAATGCTGTATGGAAAGATTACCAGGCAGTACTTATTTCTAAGGGAAAAAATATTCTAAATACTCTCTTGCACTTAATACTCTATATTTAATTAAGCACAAAGTAAATTGAAGTTTCCTGTAAATTAAGACAGTTTTAAATAATTCTGCTAAATGTGTCTTTTAATAAAACAGCCTTATCAGAAAATAGGTACCACTGTTCTGAAGTTCCTAGATGATGACTGGACTACTGTTTTTTCAGAATAAAGACTTATCTTAAAAAATAACATTCCTATCTGGAATACACTCTTATTTCATTGCTTTTCAATTTTCACAGATTGAGATATTACAAGAGTCACGAATGATGATTCCAGACTGCCAACGCAGACTAGAAGTTGCACATGCAGATCTCACTCAACTACTAGTAAGTATAGCACCAAAATCCACTGATCAAGAAATGCTGCTGTTCCATGATGACTGCATAAACATGCTTGTCTGTAGTGCAATTGCAGCATATTAGAACTGGATTGAAGAATTACTTCTTATAGATACCAAGACTAACATCCTATAATATACCAATATTTCCTTTTAGATAGCTATCTTTGAAGACTTGGTCTTCAGTCTGTGTGTTAGAATATTAGAAGCTGTCTTTAAGGGAGTGCATACTCAACATACACTTAAATACTGAATGGTTAGAATGGACTCTGAATTCCTGTGATAGTTACATGATCAAAATAATAGTTCACTTGCTTTAGGTAGTCTTTATAGAACATGTAGATGTATATAATATGCTCATAGTAAACTGAAATAGTCAAAATACTTTGGTTACCATTTTTATTATGCTATGGTCAGGAAGGAAGACAGCTGAGTCCTTACTGAGTACTGCTTATACAATTTATAAGACTTCTGCTACACATTTAAATGGTACTGTGAGGCTAAAAATACATACTGTGAATTAAGCCTCAGACACATATGATAGCTTGTCCTGGGGTGATCCATAATGTTACTGTAATCCATATCTATCTGTGCCCAAAAATTGTTACTGTCTCTTCAAGACCCTGCAGCCTGGAATCTTGTAGGGGGGGTGCTATTGCAGATGCTTTTAAAACCACCCCTAGCAGGCAGCTTCTGCTTTTTGCCGCGAGGCATTTGCTTCACTGGCGGTTTGGTCTCTGCTTAAGCAGAGGTTTTTCTTCCCTTTTTGGGTTCTCTTTTTATTTTTGGGGTTTTTTTCCACATCTTGGATAGACTGCAGCTAGCAAGTTTGAGCTCCCTTAGATCGAATTCCACGGGTGCTGCCCTGCTGCAGCAAGCTGGTCCAAATCGATCAGCTTCCTGCTCCAAGAGAGAAGACTACAGGAGCAGAGCCTTTCTCTTTTGTGGCAGCTTTGGGTTTGCAACTGTAGCCACCCATAAAGACTGAATTTCACAATAAGAAACTGTTTCAAAGTGAACTTTGCAAACTCTGCTGGCAGCAAAAAAGTGAGTGAGTTCCTTGGGTTGGGTAATCCTGTGCCAGTGCGGATAAAATAGTCTTTTCCCCTGCTACACAAGAGCAGCAGTGCAGAGCACAGCAGAAGCGCTGGCAGAGCCAGCGAACAGCAGAAGGAAAGCAGTGAGCGATGGCGTGGACCCCACACAAGCTGGCAAGTCTACATATGCCTCTAGAACTGCTCTGAAGTCTCCTGCCTTTCCAGTAGGGGTTGTTGCTATTTTGTCTCTGTTTCTGGGAACACATGGTCGCCTGGAGGGCGCCATCTCAGGAAAGGGTATTTCTGACATTCTGGGTCTCTCTTTGTCCCTGTGGGGGTTGAGAATTTTTGGCAGCTTGGTATCTAGCAGTTATTTACTGTTATCTTTTTTCCTTGCCTGTTGCCATTTTGTTTGTTAGTAAACTGTTGGTTTTTCACTTATATCTACTTGTATCTTGTTCCTTATTGGTGGAAAAGCATTGGCTGGAATCAGGGGGGAGGTTACTCATTTCAGGGTGCCCACTTCTTTAAACCGTCTCAAACCAAGACACAGCTAACATGCAAAACCCTTTTCAAAGGAAAAGTCAAGGCCTCTTGTCTTTGGGTGGTATGCCTCTACTGTTTTCCAAAGTAAGTTCTCAGTACCTGGCAGGATTTTGAGTCCTTTTTTCATTCAACTAGCTACTTGACAGTTGGTCTAGATTTCAGCAGCATGCAGAAGTGATGCTATTGATCCATACGCTATGCTGTATAAAGTTAAAACAAGGAGCGGTGGGAGTTACTAATTTTAATAAGAATTTGGTAGTCTTTAGATGTTGCTTTCTCTTCTTAGCTCACCTTCAATGCTTTAAATCAACTGTGTAGTGGTATGTTTTTTAATTGTCAATCTCTGCTTAAGCTTTTTTCTTAATGGCACTTTTGTTCTTAGTTCTGTTGTTATTGGTTCCAGTCATGCTGTCCTTAGTTTTATATATATTTAAGAAAATAAAGGTATTATTGGTCAAATCTATTCACACATGACAGCCATTATCCTAAAACTTAAGCATGTGCTTTGAATTATGTAAAATTAGTGTTTTCAATAATGATATATTCCTCGTTTCATAGTTTCCTTCTTAAATTTAATCCCATGCCCATTATTTTAAAAATCCTCAAAATTTTTGTTTTTAATTCCAGGAAAATGAAAAAGAATTGCAAGAAGCGGAAGAGTATAAAGAAGCACGTTCCATACTAGAGTCAGTGAAGCTGGAAGCCTAGATGTTTTTCAGTACTCTCTTTATATGCATTTAGCACTGGATGCATTCCATGCTTTTATTTGACTATGGGTCTATTACTATGGTTGGCTTGCTAAGGTCCTCTTTATGCAAACTGGCCTTTAACTGCAAGATGCATCAAATAAAAGATGATCTGAAACATCTGCATGTTTGTCTTGGTTTGAAAGACAGGTGTCTGCCAAGGAAGGTGGGAACCTCCCTTGAAATGGAGAATATGAGCCCTTTCCGTCCAAATTATTATAACTTAGAAATTAAGGGGCTTTCAGGCAAAGATATGGGAAAAGGAATAACAGTTCTTTACTAGTATGTATAACAAGGCAAACAAACAACAACAATGTCAGCAAAAACAAACAAAACCAGAAACCCAGTAACAGCCTTCTCTGGGCTGTCACATGCCCTCCCCTTTGGTGTAGTTACGGTGCAGGGGCCTGTGGCAGGACCTCCCCCTCCCCCTTCTCTCTCTCCCTGATCAGTCCCAAGAAATGGATGGCTCAGATTAGTTGATAGTCTAATCAAGAGCTACCTGGTGCTGGCGACTGAAAGTCTGAAAAGACACTCCCCTGTGGAATGTAGAGAGAATGTGAGAAATTTTTAGTGACCACAAATACACACTTTTATCCTATAAAAAGCTCACGAATCTCAGAAAAGGTAGAAGCTTTCTACATGGACATTGGAGCGTGAAGTAAAGTCTTCTCCCCAGGGTCTGGATGCAGCCCTGTGGTTACTTCCCTGGGATTGAGTGAGGAAAATTAATGTATTCTAGCTCCAAAATTGGATTTGGTAACATCATTGGTTTCCTAGATTGTATTATTCCGGCTAACTTATAGGTACCTTTCTTAACTTGCATTTCAGCTAGCTCAAGCAAGCATTTCTTAACTTGCATAATAGTTCAAGCAAGCATTTCTTGCATTTTTAACTATTTTATAGTTCAAGCAAGCTTTTACCCCATAATTGCATTTTTAGCTATTATAGTTTTGCAATTATGCATTCATTGTGTGTTTATGTGTGTCAATCTGTTCTATGTTTGTATGTTTGTTATTTTCTGTGTCTAATAAATGGTATTTTTAGACAAATCGGCCAAATATCAAAGAATCTTACGAACGGGACTAAGTCTTGGGGAACCAGCTATCTTAAAGTCTATCAAACTGCAAAAATTCATAAAGCTCCTGTAACCCATGCAAGACAGGGCCCTGTTGCCCTCCCAGCTGATCAGGGCAGGTGCAATGATTCCCCCCGTGGCTGCAGGGGGCGCTGTGGCAGGGGGTTCAGTTGCCTCACTCCCTCAAGCGAAGAATGACGGGACAGGCTGGAATGCAAGGTGGGCTCAGTAGCAAGCTGGAACGGCAGGGCTGGCTCACCTGGGGCAGCAAGCAAGAGATAGCAGAAACTCCACAGCTGTAGCAGAAGTCGCGGGTGTCCCGGCAGGCACAGTGTTGGGTTACAATGTAGCAAAGACCCAAAGCAGTAGCAGAAAAATGACGGGGGTTGAGTCGGGAATCTCTCCCCTGGATAGCTCACCAAAAATGGCTAGTCCCTGGGTCCAGGCTGTGCAGAGGGGATAGGTGGCCCCCCGGCCTGGGACGGGGTCCTCCCGGTCCCGGTTCCCTGGTGTGGCACGCACCAGCTCTGAGCTCCCAAAACAGCAGGGAGGCAGAGAAATGAGCCTGCAAGCCCAGTCACAGTGCCAAAGGAAAAAGAAATAAAAAGAAACAGGCAAAAATCACGTGTAACAGTATCTCTCCTAGAGAGAGACCCTGCTGCCTGGCTAGTTGAAGCAACTGAGCAGCCAGAAAGGGGGGGGGAAGCTCCCCTTCCCTCCCCCCGCAACTCTCACAGGAAATCCTGGGCTGGCTCCCACCTATTGTGAGATTCCGTAGTCAGAAGGGGGGGGAGGGGGGGCTTGACCATCCTAGAAACAAAACAAAAAGAACAAAAAAACAGAGATGGGATGGGATAAAAAGATATCCCAAGACTTTCCACCCCTTATCCCATACCATTTTGATTAATGCCTAAATTAATACATCTCAACTGCAAAGTGCACATATCTATAACTATATACATACATGCATTACCCTAACTATATTCATATATTCGTGCAGATATGGGTACAGGCACAGTGTCATGGGTAATTCACCCCAAACTAAGGTCCCCTTGAGGTATGCATCATGCTTCTCCATTCTTTTGCATCACCCACCAAGTGTAACCTGGTCCCTGAGCAAAGACAACCCCACAGGTGGGTTTGTGTTTGCTCGAGGCAGGATTAATCGAAACAGTTTTTCCCAGCATACCTGTCATGTGTACCACCGGAACCTTATCTCTATCTGTTGTTCATAAGGGTTCAGATTGGGCAGGACCAGCTTGGTTGGTGGAGCCTCTGGTGTTAACTAACCAGGTGGCCTTGGCTAAATGCAGCTCCCAATTTTTGAAAGTCCCCCCACCCAGTGCCTTCAAAGTGGTTTTAAGCAGTCCATTGTACCACTCCACTTTGCCAGCAGCTGGTGCATGATAAGGAATGTGGTACACCCACTCAATGCCATGTTCTCTAGCCTAGGTGTTTATGAAGCTATTTTTGAAATGAGTCCCATTGTCTGACTCAATTCTCTCGGGGGTACCATGCCTCCAAAGGACTTGCTTTTCAAGGCCCAGCATGGTGTTACGGGCAGTGGTGTGAGGCACAGGGTAAGTCTCCATCCACCCAGTGGTTGCTTCTACTATTGACAGCACGTAGCGCTTGCCATGGTGGGTTTGAGGCAGTGTTATATAATCTATCTGCCAGGCCTCCCCATACTTATATTTAGACCACCTTCCACCATACCACAAGGGTTTCACCCGCTTGGCCTTGCTTGATTGCAGCGCACGTCTCACAATCATGGATAACCTGGTGTGGTGGTTTTACTTGGCCCAGTTTTTGGTAATGGGGGGGGCCACAAAGATGGCTTCTGTGAGAAGCCTCTGAAAGCTTCCACCATGTCCAGCAGACCCAATCTCTGATGGCTCTGAAGATGATGGACATGCACCTGGCCAAACCTGGGCCAATTAAAGATGTTGGGTGCCCCTCTGAGACACCAAGGTCAGTGGAGAAGGAGGAAGAGGAGGAGGTGAAAATATGTGAGTGGAAAACAACACGGAGACACCAAGGTCAGTGGAGAAGGTGGGGGAGGAGGTGCTCTGGGCTCCAGAGCCAATTTTTTTCTGCAGGCTGTGGTGAAGGCCATGGTAGAGCAGGTTGTCCCTCTTCAGTCCATGGGGTCCACGGGGGATGCAGAGATCCACTCACAGCCTGTGGGGAGGTGCCCATGCTGGAGTGGGTGTATGCCTGGAGAAGGATGTGTTCCAGTGGGAGTCCCAGTGGAAAGAGATGGCCCTTGCTTCCAAGATGGAACAGCCTGGCCTAAGAGGTTTGCACCCCGTGGACAAGGGACCCAAGTTGCAGCAGTTTTGGGAGGACTGTCTGCCTGTGGGAGGAGCTCATGTTGCAGCAGTGTGTGTGTGTGCTGCTGCTCGTGAGATGGACCCACACTAGAGGAGTTTGTGGAAAACTGTCTTCCATGGGAGGGACCCCAGGGCGAAGCAGGGGAAGGACTCCTTTCCCTAAGCAGTGGAAGAAGATTCTGGTGATGGATTGACCCAAACCCCCACGCCCTGCCCCCCTGCACTGTCGGTGGGAAAGAGGGAAGGGTTGGGGGGAAGAATGGTGTCTTTAAGGGTTTATTTTACTTCTCATTATCCTCCTGTGGCTGTTAGTAATAATTTCAATTTGTAACTTAAGTTGAGCCTGTTTTGCCCTTGAAGTGTTTTCTCCTGGTCCTCATCTCAGTTAGGAACCCTGTGTGTTTTTCCCCTTTCCTCTGCTCAGCTATGGCAGGAGAGAGCAAGTGGGCTAGCAGATGTCATGGGTTCCTGGTGTTTAGCCGGGGTCAAGCCACGACACCCGGGAGATACTGTCCATGGTTAGATCCGCCCCTCGGTCTTGTGCCCACTTATAGGTGGCATCTCTGCCCTGATGGCCTGAAGCATCATGGGCCGTCCACACTAGGAACAACTCTCCCCTGTGGTACAAATCCAAATCTAGCTGTGACACTTCTATTTTCACAGCCTGATCCACCTGTTCGCTGTTTTGGTGCTCCTCATTAGCCCGACTCTCAGGGACATGGACATTGACATAATGGACTTTCACAGGTAGCTTCTCTACCTGAGTGGTAATGTCTCGCCATTCATCAGCAGCCCAGATTGGTCTTCCTCTATGCTGCCAGTTGGCCTTTTTCCACCTTTCAAGCCAACTCCACAGAACATTGGTTACCATCCATGAATCAGTGTAGAGGTAAAGCTTTAGCCACTTCTCTCTTTCAGCAATGTCCACGGCCAGCTGGACGGCTTTGAGTTCAACAAGTTGGCTTGATCTACTTTTTCCTTGTGTAGTTTCTGCCACCTCTCATGTGGGGCTCCATACAGCTGCTTTCCATTTTTGATTTGTCCCTATAATTCAACAGGAACCATCCATGAAAAGAGCGTAGTGTGCTTCTTCTACTGGCAGTTGGTGGTACAATGGAGCTTCCTCCTCACAGGTCACCTGTTCCTGTTCCTCTTCATCAGTCAGTCCAAAAGTTTCACCTTTGGGCCAATTTGTAATTATTTCCAAGATCCCAGGGCGATTTGGGTTTCCAGTCCAGGCGCACTGTGTGATGAGGACAATCCATTTACTCTATGTGGCGTCGGTGGTGTGATGGATAGAGGGAATCTTTCCCTTGAACATCCACCCCAGTACTGGTAGTCTGGGTGCCAGGAGGAGTTGTGCTTCCATGCCAATAACCTCTGAGGTGGCTTGGACTCCTTCATAGGTGTAAGGGTTGATCAAAGAATCTGGTTCTGTCTCATCATTTCTCATCAGAAAGCACAGGTGCAGGACTTAAGCCGGTACTCAGAGAATGCTTTGTACCTCCCCAAAGCTGGTACGGAATGAGTGCTTTGTACCTGCCTAAGCTGGTACAGAACAAAGGCCTTGTGCCTGCCAAAGCTGGTACGGAACAAAGGCTTTACACCTGTCGCCCTGCCACCCACTATTGTGAAAGATCCATGATGCAAGACAGGACCACAAACCCATAGACCCCCTGCTATCCACTATAGTGAGAAAACCTGCCTCCAAAGCCGACCATGCCTCAGACACTCCTCTCTTGGCATGTGTGGCCTGCCAAGTAGAGTTTGGCATATCTCCACAAGAATTAAGGGGGAGCAAAGGCGAGTCGCAAGGAGGGACCAGGTGTATGGACTAGCATAAAAGGCAGCTCTGAAACAGCTGAATTCTGAAGATCTTCCCCACCATGAGATCACATCAGTTGACACAGAGGCAGAGGAATGCCTTCTGGACAGGACCCCCAAAGACGCTGGAAGTCTGTGGATCAGTGGTGGTAGCTATAAACCCCTTTTCTTCCCTTTTCTCCCAATCTTTTCCTTTATTCTCTCTCTCTTTCTATCGCAGGCCACTTTACCTGCTCAATCAATAAAGTTCCTCTTTGGATTGAAATTTAACTTCCTTGACTTGTTGAATTATTTGTGCTTTATTTTCTTTTTGCACTCCAACATCATAGCCGGCACAAACCATCACGCGTCCGGTTATGAGTGGACCGTGACATAGGCTGCCAGGATTTCCTTCTCTGTGGCAGTGTAGTTGGCTTCGGACCTTCTGTAACTCTGGCTCCGGAATCCCAGTGGTTGACCCCTAATCTCGCCTGGCATGTTCTGCCAATGGCTCCAGGACAGACCATTGCTCCTGTCTGCAGAGTAGATCATGTTCTTCACATCTGGTCCTGTCCTGACTGGGCCAAGGGCTACCTAATGAGTGATCTCCTGTTTGATCTGGGTGAAGGCTTGTTGCTGTTCAGGGCCCCAGTGGAAATTGTTCTTGTTGCACATTACCAGGTAAAGAGGGCTCACAATCTGGCTGTATTCGGGGATGTGAACCCTCAAGAAACCTATGGCACATAGGAAAGCTTGCATTACCTTCTTGTTGGTTGGTGGAGACATTGCTGTGATCTTATTGATTACTTGGGTGGGAATCTGATGCCATCCATCTTGCCTTGGACTCCAGCTCATACTGGAGCTCCAGCATGTCGGTAATGACAGTGCTCAGCAGTGGAGTCACTTCATTCAAGGCACGATAGTCCACAGTCAATCTCCATTCTCTGTCAGACTTGCTCACAGGCCAGATGGGGCTGTTGAAGGGTGAGTGGGCCTTGCTGACCACTCCTTGGCTCTCTAGCTCACTGACCATCTTGTGGATGGGGATAACAGCATCTCAGTTCATCCACTACTGCCAGCAGTGCACTGTTGAGGTGGCAATTGGTACTCTTTTCCTCCATCTTCAAGAGTCCAACTGCAGAAGGGTTCTCTGATAGTCCAGGCAAGGTGTTCAGTTGCCTAACTCCCTGTGTCTCTACAGCAGCTATTCCAAAAGCCCACCTGAGTCCTTTTGGGGCTTTGAAATAGCTGTTCTGAAGGAAATTTGTGCACAGAATACACGGGGCCTCTGGACCCGTCACAATGGGATGTTTCTGCCACTCCTTCCCAGTCAGGCTCACCTTGGCTTCCAACAGGGTCAACTGCTGTGATCCCCCTGTTACCCCAGCAATAGAAATGGGTTCTGCCCCCACAAGTCACAATGGTATTAGGGTACACTGTGCACCTGTATCAACCAACTTCATATTTTTGTGGCTCTGGTATGCCAGGCCATCAGATCCACACCGTCCAAAAGACGTGGTTTTCCTGTGCCTCTACCTGGCTAGAGGCAAGGCCCCTCTAGCCCTGGTTATCATTCTCTCCCTGGTCATACATTCTAGAGGTTCCTTCAAGGAGATCTGACATATCATCTCCCATTCTGTTGTACCTAGCAGCTCGGTCATGGGAAGCTGAGGCTACCTTTAGCAGAACCCCCTTGGCTAGTCGTTTTCCTCCTTGAGCTGACACACCCGTGCTGCCAGGACAGAATTGGGTTTCCCATCCCACCTTCTCATGTCTTCCCCGTGATTACACAGGAAGAACCACAACTCAGCTCGTGGGGTGTACCGTCTCTCCCTAGCCGGGGGACATCGGGCTCTGGTGTTGGGGCCTGTGACTCACACTGGTACCATATGGGAACTGTTCTTCCTCACCTCTGCCATCACTTCCTCCCTAATCTTCTCTTTGAGGTCCCTAACAACAGCAGAGACATGAGCCTGAATTGGGCCATTGATCACACTTGAGTAATACCTGAGTTTGTTGGCTACAGAACCCACTGTCTCTTGGTTGTCATTGGCATTAATTGTTGCAATGGAGGTGGTGTATTGGGATGGCACTAGATCTGAGAGGTTCCACATTTGCCCTGTGCACCTGACCCTGTCAGGATCATTATCATGCTGTCTATCCCTTCCAAAGAGTACCTCTAATACTGCCACTTCTCTCAGCTGTTGGATCCCTTCCTCAATAGTCTTCCAGCGCGTTCTATGATAGTGTTCCTGCATTCTGTCTCTGTGGACAAACCTCTCTCTTACACTCATTAAAAGCCTCTCCCAGAGAGAAAGGGGCCCTGGCTGCCTCACGAACACTGGATCAACACCTGCATCCTGGGTCAAGGCTCCCAAATACCTTGCCTCGCCACTATCTAGTTGCACGTCTGGACCCATAACATCCCAAATCCAATGTAAACAGGTTGAAAAAGCCCTGTGCCTCTGTTGCCCAATGTTGTTTCACACTTTACAGAGACTGTCGTATGATAGGGACTCGGTGATGATTTTAGGCTCTGGCTCCCCTGCTGGTTGTGAGTGCCCTGGTTCCCCATCATCTAATGGACATACTGGGCATACTGATCTGGTTTTATACTTCCTCCTCTGCACAGGGGTGACTGCTGCTGGCTGAGACTGCCCTTGTGGTTCAGCTGGAACCTGGATGGTTGTAATGTCCATGGGTTCCACTGCTGCACCGTCAGACTCTTCCTCTTTGGGGCAGGGAGAGGGTTTTCCCACCAGCTAGGGAAGTGTATTCCCTTGGCACATGGCATATCTCCTCCACCAGTATACCCATCCAATTCAGTTGGTTCATTTCTGAGGTGGGCTGGTGGGCTGTTGGGCAGGGTCAGGCTGTGGGACAGGGTCAGGCTCTAGAGTTGCATCAGGCTCTGGGGAAGCATCCCTAGGCTCTGGGGCAGCATCCCTAGGCTCTGGGGTAGATGTTAGAGTGGTTACCCAGGGCAGTCTCACCTTATCTCTGAATGCTGAATAGAATAGGCCTGTCAGCAGCACCAACCACTGTACAATATTGTTAGCATTTGGAGAATATCTGAACCATTTGAATGCTGGTGGGGCATGCCCAAAGAAATGAGTGGAGGGTGGAGAGAAAGCTTCCCCCTGGTGTTATTTCCTCACAGTAGGTACCATTATTAAACAAACTCTAAAAGTATACACTTAGTGTGTGATAGCCCAGTATCCATGTGCCCGTCTTCCAGAAGAAGTTAAAAATACATGAATTCTTTACCTTATTGACCCATTGTGCAAACTGGGTAACGGTCACAGTACCCTTAGTCATAGGATCCATGTTTACGTAAGGAGCTGTGAATCGGAAAAATGGCCACAACCATGTGCCACCTGAACCAAGGTATGCTAGACCACATGCTGCTGCTTAGTGAGGTTTCTATGTTCACCACACAAAAGTAGGTTACCCAGAAACTGTTATTCCTTTTGCTCCATTTTCTCTCGATGCCCTCAGGCCTCACGTTGGGCTCCAAAATCTGTCTTGGTTTGAAAGACAGGTGTCTGCCAAGGAAGGCAGGAACCTCCCTTGGAATAGAAAATATGACCCCACTTCCCTCCGAATTATTATAACTTTGAAATTAAGGCACTTTCAGGCAAAGATATGGGAAAAGGCATAACAGTTCATTACTAGTAGGTATATGTATAACAAGGCAAACAAACAACAACAATGTCAGCAAAAACAAACAAAACCAGAAACCCAGTAACAGCCCGCTCTGAGCTGTCACATGCCCTCCCCTTTGGTGCAGTTATGGTCACAGCCGGCAGGGATGCTGTTGGGCTCCCGGCAGAGCAGGGCAGGTGTGATGATTCCCTCACAGCTGCAGGGGGTGCTGTGGTGCGAGTTTCGGATGTCTCTCTCCACGTGGCAATGGTGTACACAGCTGGCAGGAATGGATGGAGAAGGGGTTTCCTTTACGAACTCACAGGGGGAGCCGATCCTGATGCCCTTCTGGATAGAAAAAGGAGCTATAGCAGGAACCTCGGAGTAGCAAGCTGGAATGGCAGGGATGAGCGAAGTCCCAGAGTGGTGGATGAGATGTATCAGAAACTTGGTAGGTGTAGCTGGAACTGCAGGGAGTCTTGGCAGGCATGGGGTGTTGGGTTACAATGTAGTAAAAACCCAGAGTAGTAGCAAGAAAAAAAAAAGGCAGGGATTGAGTGGGGAATCTCTCCCCTGGATAGCTTACCAATGATGGCTAGTCCCTGGATCAGGCTGTGCAGATGATTTAGGGGGGGCTAGAATTTATTAATTTAAGAAAACTAGAAGCTGGATAATAATAATAATTTTGAACTGATTTAGAAGGCCAGAGATTGGATAATGATTTACTAAGTTTTGCTTGCTGAAGACAATGTATTATTTGCTTAATGATTTTGTGCCTACCTAGTATCGGGGAGGATACAGAGAAGAGAGCCAAATAATTGAGAAAAACTACTGAGTGTGACCAAACATCCTGCTCGCAAACCCCAGAACTGGTACAAGTTAGTTCTAAGGCTTGGACTTGGACCAAGAACCAAGGGAGCATGCGCAAGGGAACAGGGTGAAGAGTTTATCCTGAGGAAGACTACTGACTTCACCCTCATTAATCATTTGGGACCCGTACCCACAATTAATTCATGACACTGCGCTTGTGCGAGCATATTTAAATGAATTTTAAACTCATTATAATACGAAGCAGGGATACGTAATGAATATGTATAGGCGCATTGTGTAACTTTATGCATATGTAACCTGTAACCTAATATAAACCTAGTGAATTTCTGCTGAGGGTGTGCATGTCTCTAGAGGGGCTACCCCCCATGCACCCCAGCTGGAATAAACACATACCTACTTCATAACTATTTGAGTTGTGGAGTCAATCCGCGCCTCACAGAGGTGGGGCAGCTCCCATCAGGGGACAGGCTACTCCAGTCCCAGCTTCTGGTGCGCCGCGCACTGGCTCTGGGCTCCCAAAACAGCAGAGAGGCAGAGAAAAACAAGCCAGTAAGCCTAGTCACAGTGCCAAAGGAGAAAGAAACAAAAAGAAAACAGGCAGATGTGATATGGAACAGTATCTCCGCTCAGAGAGACCCTGCTGCCTTGCTGCCCAACTCTCCCGCTTGGCCACAAAAACAGGGGAGCTCCCCTTCCCTCTCCCCCAACTCTCACAGGAAATCCTGGGTTTGCTCCCACCTATTGCGAGATTCTGGAGCCAGGCTGGGGGAGGAAGCGGGGGCAGCGACCATCTCAGACAGAAAACAAAAAGAGCAAGAAAAAACCCCAAAGATGGGATGGGATAAAAAGACATTCCCAAGACAACTCCCATCTGTTTTTTTCACCAGACATACAGGGGAGTTGAATGCAGAGTGTTTTCTAAATATGATGTTTCTCTGCTCTAAATTTTTAATTACTTAATTTATCCCTTCTTTGGCTGCAGGGGGTATAAGGTATGGTTTGATATTAGTTTCCGCAAAAGCAGGCAAAATTCTTAGGAGGTTAGTTTTTTTATTTTTCAAAAAAATATTACTGCTTGAGGTTTCTGCAGACCCGAAGGACCACACAGCTCCATTTGGTAACTGCCAAATTTTTCCTTGAAGGATATCATATCCTAAAATGTTTTCTTCATGATCAGCAATTGCAAATGTATGTGATGTCATCTGTTTTTCCCCAGGTAACCATAAACAGACTTTGGCAATGCAAGCTATAATGCTGTTTCCATTGAATCCAGACAAACAAATCTTTTTCTTTTTAAATCTTAGGTGTAATTTCACAGCCTCTGCGAGAGTGATTAAAGAAATTTGGGCTCCAGTGTCAGTTAGGAATTTCAAAGGCTGCCTCTTAGGTCCCACCAGTAAACATACATAAGGGCTAATCTCACTAGGAATGCATTGATATGCAGGTCTGCGCTGAGCCAGCTGCCCTAATTGCTTCTCAGTGCTGATCAGTTTTCCAGTGTTGCAAAAGGATTGGGACCTATCCTTTTTTCCTTTGAAGTGTTTGGGCTGTCTGCCACTTTTCCCTTCACCCTTTCTATAGCTTGAATTAGCTCTGCCATTACACTGTTAGATTGCCTTCTTAGGGCAGATTGGGTAATCCCCAGGGCTATAGCAGTCCTCCACAATTCATTCCTTTTCTCTCTGTGGGGGTCAATTTGACTAGGGTTTTCCTTTTTCTTGGGTGACCTGTGTTTAACAACTCTCACCTGCCATTCAGGGGTTTTCATGTTTTGGCCCTTGGGTCCTTTTCCTGGGTGTCCCAACCTATTTCTTTTGCATGGATCGCTATCTCATGTGAGAGATCCGCCCAGGTCGGGATAGGTCTCTGTGGGTCTTGTTGGTTACATAATGCTCTGTTATATGTTACATTGTTTCTGGTTTCATTTCGTCTCCCCACCAAATAATTTTTAATACAGCTGGGGCTCCTCATATCAGAGGTCTCATTCTATCAGGGTCCATCTCTGCAGAGATTGGAATGTCTCTGCATGATCATGCATTGCTTGTATGCAGGCAGCTTTTGTCACAGCAAATGTAACATCATCAATCAAATGCACGAGAATTGAGGCTGATTCCTCCCTTTCCATATTATTTATTCCGCCTGCCCAATATGCAACTCTGCTGGTTAAGGAGTGAGGTTCATTAGGGGGTTGTGGTCCATGGTGCAAAAATACGCCTACACCCCAGAATGCAAAGCTTTCTGTTCTGTCTAATAATATGTCATCTTCCCCTGTTGAGGCGCGGATTGACTCCACAACTCAAATAGTTATGAAGTAGGTATGCGTTTATTCCAGCCGGAGTGCATGGGAGTAGCCCCTCCAAAGGCATGCACACCGTCAGAAGCACTTCACTTGGTTTATATCAGGTTACAGGTTACATATGCATGAAGTTACACAATGCCCCTATACCTATTCATTACCTATCTCTGCTTCGTATTATAATGAGTTCAAAGTTTATTTAAATATGCTCGTGCAAGCGCAGTGTCATGGATTAATTGTGGGCGAGGGTCCCGAAGATAAATGAGGGACAAAGTTAGTAGTCTTCCTCAAGATAAACTCTTCACCCTGTTTCCTTGCGCATGCTCCCTTGGTTCTTGGTCCAAGTCCAAGCCTTAGAACTAACTTGTACCAGTTCTGGGGTTTGCGAGCAGGATGTTCAGTCAGACTCAGTAATTTTTATCAATAGTTCTGCGTTCTTCTTTGCATCCTCCCCTTCTGCTTTGCATGCGCAAAAACCGTTAAGTAAGTGATATATTGTTTTAGCAAATAGCCTCTAGTAAATCATTATCCAACCTCTGGCCTCCTAAATTAGTTCCAAAAGATTATTATTCAGCTTCTATCCCCCCTAAATTAGTAACTTCTAGCCCCCCTAAATCACCATGAGTCAAACTCCCAAGATATTCCGTTTCAGTTTTCCTTGCCTTTCTTTTGTCCTTTTCTTGGAGGTTTCCCATTTGCAGGACATCCCAGGGGGATGTTTTGGTGGTGTTTCGCCTCTGACTGCCCTGGGGTCTTTTGGAGATTTCTGGTTTTTTTATGGGTTTCGTTTTAAATTCTGGAGCTTCTTCCTCTTTGAGAGGTGGAAATTCCATGCTTTCATCAGCATCCAATTCAGTGTTTTAATTATCGTTTTTGTCAGAGCTTTCCCAGATATCACCATCCCAATCTTCAGGTAATGTTATTAATTTTTGGATTTGTCTAACATCCATAACTCTGGGAGTATGTGATAATGTCAATTCCAATTTTTCCTCTAATATTTTTGTGTTTCCTTTAGATTCTTTTAGTCCTTTTTTTACTTTGTTATATTGGCATTGCAGGGATAGTTGTGCAAGTTTTAATCTCTGTATTTCATTCATCAATTTATCTTTTTTTTTTATCATTTGTTTTCTCCATTCCCCAGCAGAGTTTAAACATAGTGCAAGTGTGTGACAGATAATTCCCTTTCCTTTTGTATCTTTCAGTGATCCCCGCATTTCATTTATTTTCTCTTTTATTTTTCCCCACTGAAACCAGTTATCTGTTGGCCAGGGGTAATCAATTTCAATATGAACATTGTACCTCCGTAAGTAGTCTGCCAGGTCTCTAGTCTGATTTTTTGAACCGTTTGCCATTATCCTGCTGACTACGCCAAATGTTACAAATGGAGACGGGAGCTTAGATAAGTCTCTGCCTTTTGTCAAGGCCTTTGTATGCAGGCAGTAGTGTTATTAGGGTGGCCAGCACCCCAAGACCCAGTCTCGTTTGCAAGTTCTTTAATAATGGCCGATTAGGTCTAACAAAAAATGAATTATCAATTATTAGACACAAAATTACAGACATAAGACTTTTAACAGACTATTTACTACACAGGAATAAAAAAAAGAGAAACTACTAGTAGATAAAATACAGTGCGCGATAGAGGTACCTATTATTACAGCTAGCAAGGAAATAGTATATCTTAGGATTCAATGCATCTTACCATCCAATTGCTGATGCGGCACACATCAGAATCCTTTCCCTCAATTCCCAGGAAAGTAACCATGGAATTTGCATCCAAATTCCGGGGAGAAGTCCTACACGTTTCCAGGGTGTGTGTAGGAGGTTTCTACCTCCATGATAATTTGTGTATCTTTTATTGTGTAAATCTGGGTCTTCGGTCACTATTATTTATTTTCTTTCCTCTCTTTCCACATCTGCTCTCCATACCAAGATGTTGATTCTTTGTTGGAGGCCCCAGACTCTTGGGTACCAAGAGATGACCCCTTTCTGGGCCTTTGACCTGGCCTGGGTTATTTCTTCCATCTGCACCAGCCATTGTGGTAGAGAGAGGAGGAGGATGTCCTGCCACAACCTCTGAGTGGTGACTTGAACAGCAAAAAGCAGGCACACCCCCGGAGTGGCAAACAAGATGTAACAGGAAACTGTGCAGCCTTAACAGGGGTCACGGGAGTCAGGTGGACACAGGGTGTTGTGTTAGAGTGCAGCAGAAAAGCCCAAGACAGAGGCAGAAAGCAGCAGGGCTAGGCAGCAGCAGCCAAGCTTCTCCGTAGCAGCTGCCAAATGTAGCTGGGCAGATGCACCCTCTGGGAGGGGGGGTCAGAAGGTCGGGGTCCCGGGTTTTCTCCTGAGGCACCCGAGTGGGTGGTGGAGGTCCTTTCCTGTCAAATCAGGTGTTAATAAGGTCCCAGATCAACGGCTTCTCTTACAAGCAAAGGCTCCCCCACAGTAAGGAAGAAGCAGTACAGGGCTGGGCTCCGGTGGTGGCAGTGAAATCTCCCTGCTGTAAGTAGCAGCTCGACTGTCCCCTCCGACGGCGAGAGAGAGAGGGACCAGCTAGGAGCTGCGCTCAGCCCCTTCCCCTGGCCCAAGTCTTGTGGTGTCTCTGCCCCTCTAAGAGAAAGCCCTCAGATAAGAGAAGTGCAGCCAGGTACACTCCTCTCCGCCCTTCCCCACCATGGGTACATCTTTGGTCTCTCTTAAGTACCAATCTTTATTGTCTCTTAGCAACGAATAGGACAAAATTCCCTAAGAGAAAGAAAACAAAAGGAAAAATCCTAACCTCCAACAAAAACCAATGAAGGGTTTGGTTGTCATGGGTAACCTAAAATGTTGTTGTATTCCATATCTATCTCTACCAAAAAATTGTTACTGTCTCTTTAAGACCCTGCAGCCAGAAAATGGAACCGTGGGGCAGAGGGGGAGGATGCCTGAGCTTTTAAAAGTCAGAGCACTCAGGAAGAGCTCTCTCTTGCCTCTTGGCTCTACTGGCAACAGTAGCAACCTGTCCTGGATTAAAGATAAAATTCTCTATGTGGAGAGCACTCCGAACAAATGCCTCCTCCAAGAGCCAAGGGCTCTGACACCGCCTCCCCCCACCCACAACAGAATTTCTTAGATGAAAGTGAAAAAAAATCTATTTATTTAACAAAACCAAGCAGAGTACCCTGCAAGGCACAGGGGAAGGGGAAAACAGGGGAAAAGGAGTTATTAAACCTGAGTAAACAGCTGGTGAACTTTAGTGTCCTTTTCCTCAGATGTAGTTTCCCCTCTCCGGGGGACCCCCAGGGGCTGGGCGGAGTTGCTCCAGTAGCTCCCTGGAGGATTCTCATCTGCTGTCCTCCGGGGCTCCTTGGGTTTTCCCTGGAGGATTCTCATCTGCTGTCCTCTGGGGCTCCTTGGGTTTTCCGGGCGACAAAGCAAATCGGGAAAAAAGGGGTCCAAAAAAAATGGTGAGGAAAAAAAACCACAGGAACAGAGCTAGCAACTTCGACAGCCGTCCCAGCAGCAGTCTCCGGAGAGTCCTCCTTCTCCTCCCCCTCGCTCCCCTGCAGAGAGGCTTGGGGAAAAAGTTTTCAAAACAACCCGCGCTTCTCTCCACTGCTGAATGCAGTTAAAGCTACAGGACCACATTTCTGAACATACAAGCTAACGATGGGGAATACAGGATTATCATAACATCACTCCAAGACAGAACCCAAGAAGCTGCATTTTGCAATCAAAAATTGTTTCAGAGTGAAATTTGCAACACCCGTCAGCAGCGCAGAGCCAGAGCCGGTCCAGGGTCAGGCCACCGTTTGTCAATGCTCAAGAGTTCATTTTTTTCCCTCCCCATCAGAACAGGGACCCAAAACAGCAGCACCAGCACCAGCAGAATCCAGCAGGTGGCAGGAGGAAGCAGCGAGCAGCAGCACTGACCTCACACACATCAGCAATTCCCATCTGCCACTAGAACTGCGTCGTAAGTTCCTACCTTCCCGGTTTTTTGTTCCAGGGGGAAGGTTGAGCCAAGTGGGATTTGTACACCATCTCTCTTTTGTATCCCATGCCACGTGGTCGTCTGCAGAGGGCGCCATCTTGGGGGGGGTTACTTTGCTATTTTGAGTTTCTCTTTGTTCCTGGGGAGTCCATGAAATTTCAGCAACTTTGTAGCTAGTGATTATCACTGTTATTTTTTGCCTGTTGCTGTTTTGCTTGTTAGTAAACTGGTATTTTTTCACTTATATCTACTCATAATAATTTCTCCCTATTAGTGGAAAGGAACTGATGCCTTAAAGACCCTAGAAATGAAACAACACACTTTTGGAGATAGTATTAGTATAGGAGGTAATATAAAAGCTGGTCTTTATTGGAGGCCTCCAGGGGGCAAATATGGAGAATTGTCCATAAAAGCCCACCCCTCACAGAGTGAATACTATTTTATAAGTTTGGCGAATTAGCATATTTGACAAGAATTCCAAATTAGAAGCACAGGTCATAAGGTAATTCCCCCTTCTGGTTCAACCCTTTTCTGGGGCCCCTCCTCGGTACTAGCTGTACTTTGTTTATGAAAATGTGTCTTGAAGAGCTGTTTTTCTACCTTGGCAGCTTGGGAGAATCAAGACAGGATAGGGGCCTCTGGAATGTGTTTGGTCTTTCTGCCTAGGTAAAAGTGTAGGGAAAACTACTGAGACTAGCTATTAATGCAGTAATAGGCTACAGAGCTACAAATATATGTGTAAAGAATACAGAGAACATATAAAAGAAAAAAGGCAAAAATCAGTCCAGCATCAGGACTGGTTAAACTAAAGGGTAGATAACTCATTTTAGAGTGTCCCCCTTAAATTGTCTTAAACCAAGACACTGGTAAAAGTTGGAAAGGTATTTGGTCTGAACCTAGGACCCTGACTGAAATGATATGCTGAGGAGGTTGGAATTATTCAAGTTTTGTTATATCTTTGAAACACCTGATTTAGGGGGGCTAGAATTTACTAATTTAGGGGAACTAGAAGCTGGATAATGATTTTTTTGAACTGATTTAGAAAACCAGAGGTTGGATAATGATTCACTAAGAACTGCTTGCTGAAGACAATGTATCATTTGCTTAATGATTTTGTGCCTACCTAGTAACAGGGAGAATACAGAGAAGAAAGCCAAATAATTGAGAAAAGCTACTGAGTGTGACTGAACATCCTGCTCTCAGACCCCAGAACTGGTACAAGTTAGTTCTAAGGTTTGAATTTGGACCAAGAACCAAGGGAGCATGTGCAAGGAAACATGGTGAAGAGTTCATCTTGAGGAATACTCCGGTTACTTTCTCCCAAACCTGCCCACGACCCCTAGCGACCACCGCCTCAATTAATTAAGTGACATTGCTCTTGCGCGAGCATATTTAAATGAACTTTGAACTCATTATAATACGAAGCGGGGATAGGTAATGAATATGTATAGGGACTTTGTGTAACTATGCATATGTAACCTGTAACCTGATATAAACCAAGTCAAGTGCTGCTGAGGTGTGCATGCCTTTGGAGGGGCTACCCCCCATGCACCCCAGCTGGAATAAGCGCATACCTACTTCATAACTATTTGAGTTGTGGAGTCAATCAGCGCCTCACACCCCTCACCCCCACCTGAAGCAATCCAGACTGTTATGTAGTAGAATTTTTACTGAATGTAATTTTCCCATGGTGCCCACTGACTTTTTCCTCTTTCCCTGGGTATGGCCCGCAGGGATCCCCCTGAAATCTGGTTGGTGGGAGGGTTAAGGGTAGTGGGACGTATATTTGTTTGGGTTGTAATGATACCTGGACCTGTAAGATTACAGGCTCCAAAAGGCAAGGTGGCCTAACTATTGAAAATTGGCCTGATCCTTAGAGTTTGTATTTTTTGACAAGGAGTGCAATTGCATTGGTGCAGGAGCACTGTAATATCAATAAGCAATAAAGAAAATTAAATTGAACATGTCATGATATTTTGGAGATCAGCTTACAAGCCCAGCAAGCATCAAAAATTGTTTTGTTAAATTGTCTAACATTTGATATATTATTAATAAATGAGCAAAGAATACGTAAAATGCTAGACCTCACCAAAGAAGAATACTGTATCAAGAAACACAAAGGAAACCACTGACCAATCTGCTGGAGTCTCCGTTGACTGCAGATAAAAGACTGGTCTCATGAACTGTCCCCCTGGATCCTGGTTTGTCTCACACCTTGCCTGCAGTTTTAGAGACTCATGGGGTAGGTAGTGATGACTTGCATAGAGTGAAATTTTTATATTAACTAGACTTATACTTTTGATTACTGAAATAGCAATTTCCTGTTATATGATTTCCTGTATATTTTCCTCCTTTCTTTCTCATCTGTCTGCTAAATTAGGATCTTACTGCTACCATGAGAGGAAAGTTACCATTACTGTGGTCCCGGTCAATGTTTTGAGCCACAGGGTGGCTTGAGAGACTGGAAGGATTGCTGGCTTGAAACATTTCAGACACGTGTGTGGAGGAAGGGGCAGGTCAGGTCTTGCAGTGGTGAGGTGATGCCCTGCTCTGCACACATCACCTGCTATGGCCTGTAGCTGAGCCCCGTAGTGGCCACCAATCACTGGTACACTGGCGGCAATGCTCCACACCCCGCCCCTGGAGCCCCAGTCTAGCCCCAGAGTGGCCAGGTGACCGAAAGTCCCACGTGGGGGAAGGGCCAAGGAAAGCCAAAGGGTACTTAAGCCAGAACATAAAGTGAGCACAGCATGACCCTACGTCCCCTTGGAATTTCTATCACCTGAGACAACACTAGAACCCAGGAGTGGTAGCTATATTTGTTCTTTTCTATATCTTTTCCCTCTTTCTTTCTTTTCCTTCTTCTAATTCCCTCTTCTTGGAGTTTTGAGTAACTTAAAATTGGATGGGCTGAAGTTTGCTAAGTTGAGTGGACTAAGTTAATGCTTTGTGAAATGTCTTATGGTGATTGAATGCTGCCATAAACTTTTGTCACAAAGTTCTCTGATCTTCTGAAGTTGCTAGTAAAGTTTTTGTGTTGTTTTGACCTCTTGAGAATATCTTGTAAATATTTCTTCCATGCATCTAACTCAGTACATGAAAAAACCTGTAATCCATTTTAATAGGCTCATCAAGAAAATTTTTGGGGCCTTACAGCATGTAGTAATAGGACAAAGGGGAATGGGTTTAAACTGAAAGAGAATAGGCTTAGATTAGATGTTAAGAAAAATTCTTTACTGTGAGGGTTGTGAGGCAGTGTTCAAGGCCAGGCTGGATGGGGCCCTGAGCAACCTGGTCTAGTGAAAGGTGTCCCTGCCCATGGTAGGGGAGTTGGACTTAGATTAGGTCCCTTCCAACACAAGCCATTCTATGATTCTATGAAGAACTAAAAACCAGCAGAACCCACTGCTTTAAACCCAAGATATATCCCATATCAACAGTATTATTCTCACTCTTTTTCAGAAGGCATCAAAACTGCTCAAAGGAAACACACAACTAATGTCGGATGCTGTTCCTCTTAACATTAGTATTGTTGATGAGAATGTCTTAATTCTACATCCAGCTTTGCAGTACAATAAATATTATTGTTTTCAATGATTTTATTATAATTTATCACAGATTTTAAAGTGTCATGCAAATAAGTAAACAGGATCTAATTACTTAAAACTACTCTATTTTCTCTCCTAAAGTGGAGAAGAAAGCACTTTTTTTCATGAAAACCTCTTTTTCATAACAAATTTCAGGATAAATTTATTCAATATCATTCATTTATAGATTGCTTTAGTAGTCAAGAGGAAATTCCATTTCATACTCACTAAAGTGAAAAAAGTATTTTTCCACTTACATGTTTTTTACTTCTAACTTCTCTTTCCACTAAACAAAAAGAGGGAAATTACTCTGAAAAAAATTTACTTTTTCATAAAATCATAA
This sequence comes from Entomyzon cyanotis, assembly GCA_024500445.1. Classification (NCBI taxonomy): domain Eukaryota; kingdom Metazoa; phylum Chordata; class Aves; order Passeriformes; family Meliphagidae; genus Entomyzon; species Entomyzon cyanotis. Next base: position 782,859 of record JAKEPQ010000794.1, read on the forward strand.
AATGATTAAGGTTGGAAAAGACCTCTTAGGTCATCAAGTCTAACTATTAACCCAGAACTGCCAAGGCCACCACTAAACCATGTATCTACAGGTGTGGTGGTTTTGCTTAGCCCAGAACATCAGCAAGGTATCTTTAACATCTAAGAGAAATTTAAACCCTTCAAAAGCTATTGTGGTAGGCCTGAAGAAGTGTCTGAGGGGTGGGGAGTGGCACAAAGATGGCTCCTGTGTGTCCTGAGTGAAAGTTCTGGAAGTTTTTCACCAAGTCCAGCAGAGCCAATCTCTGATGGCTCTGAAAGTGATGGACATGCTGCTGGCCAAGTCTGGGCCAATGAGAGGTGCTAGTTATGCCTCTGTGAAAACATATTTAAGAAAAAATCAAAACAAAGTAGTCACACACTTCTTTTTAGCTAGAGGAAGAGGAGGTAAAAATATATGAAGGGAGAACAACATGGAGACACCAAGGTCAGTGAAGAAGGTGGGGGAGGACGTGCTTCAGGCACCAGAGCTGAAAACCCTCTGCTGGCTGTGGTGCAGACCATGGGGGGAGCAGCTAGTCCCTCTGCAGACCATGGAGTCCACAAGGATGTAGAAATCTACCCACAGCCCGTGGGGAGGTGCCCATACCAGAGGAGCAGCTGGATGCCTGGAGGAAGCTGTGATCCAGTGGGAGTCTCATATAGAGAGTTAAAGCTGCAAAGGCCTTGCAAGGGAAAGAAAGGCCTTGCTCCTGGGATGGAAGCAGCCCAGCCTCAGCTCGGTAGTCTGCACCCTATGGACAAGAGGACTCATGTTGCAACAGAATTCGGGTGGGATGTTACTCATGAGATTGGACCCACGCCAAAGAAGTTCCCAGAGGACTGTCTCTTGTGGGAGGGACCCCATGGCTAAGTAGAGGACCCCTCTCCCTGATGGACTGACCAGAGAAAAAACCCCTTACCCTGCCCTCTGCCCGTGTTGTTGGTTGGAAAGAGGGAGGGGGTGAGCAGAGAAATGGTGTCTTAAGAGGGAGAAAAGGGAGCAGAGAAACAGTTTTTGTAGTAAGAAAATTGTAGTGATGAATAGATTTATGGAGTAAGAAAATACCCCATACCCTGCCCCCTATCCAATCTGTTAATTGGAAGGAGGGAAGGGGGTAAACAGAGAAATGGTTTCTTAAGAGGGAGAGGGGGGCGAGTGAAAGAATGGTGCCTGAAAAGCTTAATTTTACTTCTCATTTATCCTCCGACTCTGTTAGGTAATTAAATCACTTTCCAACTTTAAGTTTTGAACCTGTTTGCCTTGTTTCTGTGCGTCCTCTCACCAGTGTCCTATCTCAACTCATGAATCTGGTGTGTGTTTAACAGTTTTTTCTTTCCCCTCTCCTGCACGTCTGTGGCAGGAGAGAGCAGGGGTGCCTGGGATTTAGTCAGGGTCAAACCCCGACAAAAGGCAATGTCTACATGGCTAGTAAATCCCTCCAGGGATGGTGACTCTACCACTTCCCCGGGCAGCCTGTTTGTCTGGGTTTGAAAGACAGGTGTCTGCCAAGGAAGGCGGGAACCTCCCTTTGAAAAGAAAATATGACCCCCCCCCCCTTCCCTCCGAATTATTATAACTTTGAAATTAAGGGGCTTTCAGGCAAAGATATGGGAAAAGGAGTAACAGTTCTTTACTAGTATGTATAAAAAGGCAAACAAACAACAACAACGGTAGCAACTACAAACAAAACCAGAAACCCAGTAACAGCCTGCTCTGGGCTGTCACATGCTCTCCCTTTTGGCACAGTTATGGTCACAGGCAGCAGGGGTGCTGTTGGGTTCCTGGCCGGGCAGGGCAGGTGTGATGAGTCCCCACGGCTGCAGGGGGCGCTGTGGCACGAGTTCAGTCGAGTCTCCATCATGCGGCAATGGTGGGCGTGCTGGATGGAGGGACAGGCTGTAGCAGGGACCTCAGAGCAGCAAGCTGGAACGGCAGGGCTGGATCACCCAGGGTAGCAAGCAAGATATAGCAGAAAGTCTACAGCTGTGGCAGGAGCCATGGTGTGTCCTGGCAGGCACAGGGCATTGGGTGACAATGTAGCAAAAAACCTGGAGCAGTAGAAGAAAAACGGTGGGGGTTGAGTGGGCAATCTCTCCCCTGGGTACCTCACCGATGGTGTCTGGTCCCTGGGTCAACCTGGGCAGAGGCAGGGTGGCTCCCGGCAGGGAACAGGGTACCCCGGTCCCGGTGCAGCATGCACTGGCTCTGGGCTCCCAAACAGCAGAGAGGCAGAGAAATAAGCCAGCAAGCCCAGTCACAGTGCCAAAGGAGAAAGAAACAAAGAAAACAGGCAAACCCAGCATGCAACAGTATCTCTGCTCAGAGAGACCTTGCTGCCCTGGCTGCCCGAACTGCCCACGCGTCCAGTAAGGCAGAGCTCCTGTTCTCTGCCCCCCAAGTCTCGCAGGAAATCCCAGGCTGGCTCTTACCTATCACGAAATTTTCGAGCCAGGGTAGCGGGGAGAAAGGGGGGCAGTGACCATCCCAGACACAAGAAAAAAAGAGCAAGGAAAAAACCCAAAGATGGAATGGGATAAAAAGACATCCCCAAGAAACTGGTCCAGTGTTTGAACACCCTTTCTGTGAAGACTCTTTTCCAAATATCCAATCTAAACCTTCCATGGTGCAAATTAAGGCTGTTTCCTCTTGTCCAAGCACTTGTTGCTTGGGAAAACAGTCTGATTCCCACCTTGCTACAACCTCCTTTCAGGTAGTTGTAGAGAGCAAGAAGGTCTCCACTGAGTCTCCATTTTTCCAGGCTAAACAACTCCATTTCTCTCAGCCACTCCTCATAAGACTTGTGCTCTAGACCCTTGACCAGCAGCATTGCTTTTCTTTAGACATGCTCCAGTGATGCCTGATGGTTTTTTGTCCTTTCTCTTTATACTCTTTTTATACCCTTTTTATACATTTTACATCCTTTCCCATTCCCTGTACTTTTCACTCCCTGTATCTTAGCCCCACATGTTTATAACCCTTGTACTCTAGCCTAGTTCGGAATTCTTTGGGGAAGACGAAACATCCCCACAATCTCAAGAACATGAGGCACCAACCTTGAATGGAGCCTCATCTCTGGAACATGTTTTTGTAAACTAAGTTGTAGCCTCATGGGGGGGGGGGATAATTAGAATAAGGGGGCAATTACTTAATTTGTTAGGTTTGCTTTGGGGAGATTTTAGATAGGTATGCTAATTGGTGAGGTCCATAAAATTGTATACGTGTGTCGGGGGTTGAGAATTTCTCCCCATTCCTGTTACTAAGCAACAAATAGTTGGGTGTTTTAGAGCCATCAAGTCTTTTGTAAAAGACAAAAGCTGGGCTTGGGCAGGGCAGGTGAAGGGAAGAGCCGGCCCTTGGAACGCGGGCTTGTGGTTCAGATGCGGAGAGGGGAGGCTGCTCTTGGCTTTTCGGCTGCCACCGGAGGAAATCCAACTGTACCCTGTTTTTTCTCTTCTCCTGGCTGGGTGAGCTTTTGATTCAACCTTTTCTTCCACTGGGAAGGGCACGTTTCCCGGGGCTGCGTTTCCTCGCAGCTGCTGCCAGGGAGCCCGGCTGCCCCTGCCGCCTGCCCCCGCCCTCTGCCGCGCGGGACCGCGGCGTCTGCTGTGACTGCAGAGGTCCTTGCTGCCTCGCTGGCTGGCCGGGAGAGAGAGAGAGAGAGAGCCGGCTCCTGCCCCCCTGCCACCCTGCTTTCTTGCTGCTCCGAGCTGCTTTCGCTGCCCTCCGCGCTTTCTTAGCCGGCTCGCCATTACTAGCTACCTGAGGCCGACCTGACCCTGCGCCACAGCGCCACCTGCAGCCGCTCGGGAGTCATCGCACCTGCCCTGCCCGGCCGGGAGCTCAACAGCGCCCCTGCTGCTTGCGACTGTGATTACACCACATGGGAAAAAAGGCTCGGCAGCTCACAAATCATCTGCTATTGGTTTTCTGGTTCTAGTTCTGGTTGCTATTATTGTTATTGCTTGTTTATAGATACTAGTAAAGAACTGATATTCCTTTTTTTCCATAGCTTTGCCTGAAAGCCCTTGATTTACAAAATTAAATAATTCGGAGGGAGGGGAAAAAAAATCACATTCTCTGTCCTGGGGGAGGGTTCAACCTCTCTTAGCAGACACCTGTCTTTCAAACCAAGACAGATCTTGGTGCCCAACGTGGGGCACGAGGGCATTGGAAGAAAAAGGAATAACAGTTTCTGTGAGACCTATCTTAGTGTGGTGAATATGAAAACCTCATTGAGTGGTACTATGTTGAGTATACCCTGGTTTGGTTGGCACATACTTGTGACCACATTTTTCCCATTTGCAGCTCCCTACCTAAACATGGGCCCTATAACTAAGGTTATTGTGGCTGTCATCCAGTTTGCACAATGGGCCAATAGGGTGAAGAATTTCTGGATCTTTCAGTTCATTTTAACGGCAGGCACATGGTTACAGTTTTTTGACACCATCAGTACATGTTTTTGGAGTTTGTTTGGTAATGGTACCTTTTGTGAGGAGATAACACCAGGAGAAGGTTTTTCTCAACCTTTTATTCATTACTTTGGGCCTACCCAACTAATGCTCGAAAGGTTTGGAAACTCTCTAAATGCTTATGATATCATACAGTGCCTGGTGTTGCTGTGGCTGATAGGTCTATCCTACTTTGCATTCCGGGATAAGGTGAAACTTCCCTGGGTAACCATTCCAACAGCTGTACTAGGGAATAGGGATGCGGCCACAGAGCCCGAGGCTGTCCCAGAGCCTGGGGATACCCCACAGCCTGACCCTGTCCAACAGCCTGCCTCAGAAACAAACCATCCAGAGTGGGTGGGGGTGCTAGTGGAGGAGATGATACACAGAATACACCAGCTGCTGAAGGAATACATCTCCCTAGCAGGTGTAAAACCCTCTCCTCGCCCCAAAGGGAAAGAGTCTGATGGTGCAGCAGTGGAACCCACAGATGTTACGACCATCCAGGTTCCAGCTGAATCCCAAGAGCAGCCACGGCCAGCCAAAGTTGCCCCTGTGGTGCGTACAAAGTATAAGACCAAATCAGTACGCCCAGTTAATGATGATGGGGAGCCATTGCCCTCACAACCAGCAGTGGAGTCTGAGCCCGTAATCATCACTGAGTCCTTCCACTTCGATACTCTCCGTAATCTGCGAGATGATGTTAAGCGACGGGCGCACGAAGCTTTCCAAACCTGGTTACTTCGGGTTTGGGACCTTATGGGCCCAGGTGTGCAGCTGGATAATAATGAAGCAAAGAATTTGGGACCCTTGGCCCAAGACCTGGGTGTTGACAGTGTTCGCGAGGGAGACAGGGCCCCTTTCTCTCTGGGAGAGGCTTTTAATGGGTGTAAGAGAGAAGTTTGTCCACAAAGACAGAATGCAGGATCCCCACCGTAGAATGTCCTGGAAGACCATTGAGGAAGGGATCCAACGGCTGAGAGAAGCAGCCATAATGGAGGTGCTCTTTGGGAGGGATGGACAGCACGAAAATGACCCTGATAGGGTCAGGTGCACCGGGCAAATGTTGTGGAGCCTTGCAAGGCAAGGGCCAGACCAACATGCCACCTTCCTTGCAACTATTAATGCTGATGACAATCGAGAGACGGTGGGTTCAATAGCTGACAGGCTCAGGTATTATGCAAGTGTGATCAGTGACCCGATGCAGGCTCAGGTCTCTGCTGTGGTTCAAGACCTGAGGGAGGAGATGAAAGAGGAGATGAAGGACCTGAGGGAGGAGATTAGGGACGAGATGAGGAGGATCAATGTGGCACCAGTGAGAGTCACAGGCCCCAATACCAGAGCCAGACGTCCCCCGGCTAGGGAGAGAGGGTACACCCCACGAGCTGAGTTGTGGTTCTTTCTGCATGACCATGGGGAAGACATGAGGAGGTGGGATGGGAAGCCCACTACTGCCCTGGCAGCACGGGTGCGTCAGCTTAAGGAGGGAAACGCTGGCCGAGGGGGTTCCGCTAAAGTGAAGGTAGCCTCAGCTTCCCGTGGCCGACCTGCTAGGTACAATAGAAGGGAAGATGATGGGTCAGATCCCCTTGAAGGAACCTCTAGAATGTATGACCAGGAAGGGAATGATAACCAGTGCTAGAGGGGCCCTGCCTCTAGCCAGGTAGAGGTACGGGAAAACCGCGTTTTTGGACTGTGTGGATTCGATGGCCTGGCACATCAGAGCCACAGAAATATGAAGCACTAGTTGATACAGGTGCGCAGTATACCCTAATGCCATCGGGACTTGCAGGAGCAGAATCCATTTCTATTGCTGGCGTGACGGGGGGGATCACAGCAGTTGACCCTGGTTGAAGCCGAGGTGAGCCTGACTGGGAAGGAGTGGCAAAAACATCCCATTGTGACGGGCCCAGAGGCTCCATGTATTCTAGGCATAGACTTCCTCTGTAACGGCTATTTCAAAGACCCGAAAGGACTCAAGTGGGCTTTTGGAATAGCTGCTGTCGAGGCAGAGGGCATGAGGCAATTGAACACTTTGCCTGGACTATCAGAGAACCCTTCTGCAGTTGGACTTTTGAAGGTGGAGGACCAGCAAGTACCAATTGCCACCTCGACAGTGCACCGCCGGCAATACAGGACTAATCGAGATGCTGTGGTTCCCATCCACAAGATGATCCGTGAGCTGGAGAGCCAAGGGGTGGTCAGCAAGGCCCACTCACCCTTCAACAGCCCCATCTGGCCTGTGCGCAAATCTGACGGAGAATGGAGGTTGACTGTGGACTATCGTGCCTTGAATGAGGTGACTCCACCTCTGAGTGCTGCTGTGCCAGACATGCTGGAGCTCCAGTATGAGCTAGAGTCCAAGGCAGCAAAGTGGTATGCCACTATTGACATTGCAAATGCATTTTTCTCCATTCCTCTGGCAACAGAGTGCAGACCTCAGTTTGCTTTCACCTGGAGGGGCGTGCAGTATACCTGGAACCGACTGCCCCAGGGGTGGAAGCACAGTCCCACCATCTGCCATGGACTGATCCAGGCTGCTCTGGAAAAGGGTGAGGCTCCGGAACATCTGCAGTACATCGACGACATCATTGTGTGGGGGAGCACAGCGGAAGAAGTGTTTGAGAAAGGAGAGAAAATCATCAGAATTCTCCTGGAAGCCGGTTTTGCCATCAAGAAGAGCAAAGTCAAGGGGCCTGCCAAAGAGATCCAGTTCCTAGGAGTGAAGTGGCAAGATGGCCGACGTCAGATTCCTACCGAAGTCATCAACAAGATCACAGCGATGTCCCCACCAACCAACAAGAAGGAGACGCAAGCCTTCCTAGGCGCCATAGGTTTCTGGAGGATGCATATCCCCAAGTACAGCCAGATTGTGAGTCCTCTCTACCTGGTGACCCGCAAGAAGAATGATTTCCACTGGGGCCCTGAACAGCAACAAACCTTCGCTCAGATCAAGCAGGAGATCGCTCATGCAGTAGCCCTTGGCCCAGTCAGGACAGGACCAGAAGTGAAGAATGTGCTCTACTCTGCAGCCGGGGGAAATGGTCTGTCCTGGAGCCTTTGGCAGAAGGTGCCTGGCGAGACTCGAGGCCGACCACTGGGATTCTGGAGCCGAAGTTACAGAGGGTCCGAAGCCAACTATACTCCCACTGAGAAGGAAATCCTAGCAGCCTATGAAGGAGTCCAAGCCGCCTCAGAGGTAATTGGTACGGAAGCACAACTTCTCCTTGCACCCCGACTGCCAGTGCTGGGGTGGATGTTCAAGGGAAAGGTTCCCTCAACCCACCATGCCACCGATGCCACGTGGAGCAAATGGATTGCTCTCATCACACAGCGCGCCCATATTGGAAACCCGAATCGCCCTGGGATCTTAGAAATAATTACAAATTGGCCCGAAGGTGAAAACTTTGGCCTCACGGATGAAGAGGAGCAGGAACAAGTGACTCGTGCAGAGGAAGCTCCACCTTACAACCAACTGCCACAAGATGAAACACGCTACGCTCTGTTCACTGATGGTTCCTGTCGTATTGTAGGGGCAAATAGGAAGTGGAAAGCAGCCGTATGGAGCCCCACACGACGGGTCGCAGAGGCTAAAGAAGGAGAGGGGGGATCGAGTCAACTTGCTGAACTCAAAGCTGTCCAGCTGGCCCTGGACATTGCTGAAAGAGAGAAGTGGCCGAAGCTCTACCTTTACACTGATTCATGGATGGTAGCCAATGCTCTATGGGGTTGGTTGGAAAGGTGGAAAAAAGCCGGCTGGCAGCATAGAGGAAGACCAATCTGGGCTGCTGATGAGTGGCGGGACATTGCCACTAGGGTGGAGAAACTACCTGTGAAAGTCCGTCATGTAGATGCCCATGTCCCCAAGAGCCGAGCTAATGAGGAACACCGGAACAACGAACAGGTGGATAAGGCTGCAAAGATAAAAGTGTCACAAATAGATTTGATTGGCAACACAAGGGGGAGCTGTTCCTAGCTCGATGGGCCCATGATGCCTCTGGCCAGCAGGGCAGAGATGCCACCTACAAGTGGGCACGAGACCGAGGGGTGGATCTAACCATGGACTGTATCTCCCAGGTAATCCATAATTGTGAGACGTGTGCTGCCATCAAGCAAGCCAAGCGGGTGAAACCCCTGTGGTATGGTGGGAGGTGGTCTAAATATAAGTATGGAGAGGCCTGGCAGATTGATTACATCACACTGCCTCAAACCCACCATGGCAAGCGCTACGTGCTCACAATGGTAGAAGCCACCACGGGGTGGTTGGAAACCTACCCTGTGCCTCACGCCACTGCCCGTAACACCATCCTGGGCCTTGAAAACCAAGTCCTGTGGAGGCATGGTACCCCTGAGAGAATTGAGTCAGACAACGGGACTCATTTTAAAAATAGCCTCATAAACACCTGGGCTAGGGAACATGGCATTGAGTGGGTGTACCACATTCCTTATCATGCACCTGCTGCTGGCAAAGTGGAGCGATGCAATGGTCTGCTAAAAACCACCTTGAAAGCTTTAGGCGGGGGGACTTTTAAAGGTTGGGAACAGCATCTAGCCAAGGCCACCTGGCTAGTTAACACCCGAGGTTCCACCAACCGAGCTGGCCCTGCCCAATCTGAACCCCTGCAAACAGCAGACGGGGATAAAGTTCCAGTGGTACACATGAGAGGCTTGCTGGTGTTGCTGCCGTCTCCCTGCCCCTCCCCCATCCCAGTCACTGTCCTTTGTGATGGGGAGTGCTGGTTGCAAGCCCTGCTCGGACGACTCAGACAGTGATGAGGAAGGTATTCTTCCTCCTGGGCGGAGGCTCACACGGGCGATGAAAAAGAAAAGGCATTGGGTTCTGACTAAACTTTGGAGATGCCGCAATGGCATGGGGATTTTCGCCCGCGTGACTCCCTGCAGTTCTGGGAATCAGTCAAGCAGGGTGCGCTGGAGGCAGGGGACTGGGAACTTACAGAAAAGATTGGATTGCCCAAGCAGAGGGAGGGATGCGAATCTGCTGTGGCAGGTTCGGATGGTGGTGGCTTCCCACAAGGGGGCATTCAGGCTTTTCCTGTGTATGTGCCTGGCCCAGATGCCATGAACACAAGGAACAGCCACTCCACCATCGCATGGCGTGTCACAAATGATTTGGCAACCAAAGTAGCGACATTTGGTTTGTCTTCTTCTGTGGTGATACATCTTCTTAGAGTGATAAATAGTGATTTGCTTGCTCCCTTTGATATTATGTATCTGGCTCAGGTGCTGTTTCACCCCATGCAGTACAGTGCCTTTGAGGACAATTGGAAAGCGCTGGTTGAGGATCAGCTGAAGAAAAATGCGTCCTTGCCTGCTGAGGACCCTAGGCGCTTGATTGGGGCTGAGGTCCTTATGGGTAAGGGACCTTTCACTAACCCCAACGTTCAAGCTGCCTGGGATCCTCGGATCCTGGAGCAAGCCCAACAGCTCGGTATGGGAGCCATTTTGAAAACTATTGAGATAGTTGCCCCGCAAACACGGTATACAAAAATACAGCAGGGGCAGTCTGAACTTTACCTGACATTTATTGAGAGGCTGGCAGCAGCTTTGGAAAAACAGAATGATGATCAGTCCATGAGGCAGATCCTGATGAAACATTTGGCAAGAGACAATGCCAATGATGAGTGTAGAAGGATCATCAATGCCCTACCGGGGGATCCTTCTGTCGGAGATATGACGCGAGCTTGCACCAGGGTGCAATCAGAAACTCAGGGGAAGTCCGCCTTGGCTGCATTTTTGTCCTCAGATCAGGGACCCACTGATCAGGATAAAAACCAGCCCAAATCTGGGAACAAACGGAAACAGGTCAAATCTAAACAGAAAGATAATTCAGAGAAGAAGGGAAATTCAAGGACCGAGACTCCTCAGTGTAAGAGGTGTGGTAGGCCAGGTCACACTTCAGACTACTGCAGGTCGCTGTACCATGCAGATGGTCGACCCCTGTCGGGAAACGTGAAGAGGGGTGCAAAAAGGGGGATTTGCCCCCCATCACAACAGTTCCCCCAGAACAGGGTGATGGCCCAGGCTTACCCGGTCAATGTGGAAGAGGCACCAAAGGCTCAGCCCGAGTCAACGCCTACACCGCAGCAACAGTCATCTTAGAATCTGACGATGCCCACAGGGTTCCCTTGGAAGTGGACGGTTCCCTGGATCAGGGGGCCGGTGCACTGCTCATGGCAGGGCCTGAGGCCATCAGCCAAGGGATCCTGGTTCTTCCAGAGTTCATAAATGCTGATTTCAAGGGCCAAATTCACGCTACGGTTTCCACTCCTGATCCTCCTGTCACCATTCCTGAAAACACTTGCCTTGCTCACTTGTTGCCTTGTGAGTCTTCTGTTCCCAGGGTAGACCAGCAAGCTGGCGGAGGTGACGGCACTGAACTGCCAGGACTTCCGCAGGTCTACTGGGCTGCATCTATCTCCAATGAGTCACCACAGATGACATGTACCCTCATCATGCCGAAAGCACGTCCGCATCAAGTTCGAGTCTGAGGTTTGATCGATACAGGTGCTGATGCAACGATCTTTTCCACCGCTCCGTGGCCTCCTACGTGGCCTTTGTGCCCAGTGGGACTGAATATCGCGGGGTTGAGAGGAACAACACAGAGTCGATTGAGTAAGCGACCTGTATTGGTGAAGGACCCAGAGGGACACACGGCTTCCATTCAGCCTTATGTCACTCCAGCTCCAATTAACCTCTGGGGACGGGAAGTGTTGGCAGCTTGGGGGGTGCGAATCACGACAAATTTTTGATAGGGGTCACTCTGCGCAAGGGCGCACTGTATTCCACGCTATCTTTACGATGGCTGACCAAAACGCCTATATGGGAACCACAGTGGCCCCTGCCGAAAGGCAAATTAGTCGCCCTTTGTCAGCTGGTTCAGGAGCAACTGAAACAGGGACACATAGAACCTTCTACCAGTCCCTGGAACACCTCAGTTTTCGTAATTAAGAAAAAATCGGGGAAATGGAGACTGTTGCAAGATTTCTGAAAAGTTAATGCAGCGATGGAAAGTATGGGGAGCATACAGCCTGGCATGCCCTCACCTACGATGATTCCCACAGGGTGGGAAATCTTGATTGTTCATTTGAAGGATTGTTTTTTCACAATCCCTTTGCACCCCAATGACAGTCCAAAATTTGCCTTTACTGTGCCTGCAATTAATAATGTGGAGCCTGTAAAGAGATTTCAATGGAAAGTGTTACCTCAGGACATGAAAAATAGCCCGACTATCTGTCAATGGTATGTCGCGCAGGCCTTGTCCAGAATCTGTGAGCAGTTTCCTGAGGCTATCTGCTACCATTATATGGATGATATCTTGGTGGCAGCATCCACCCAGGACGAGTTGCGGAGGTTACAGCCTCGACTGCTCGCTGCCCTGCATTCCTATGGCTTGCAAGTGGCTCTGGAGAAAGTTCAACAACAGCCTCCTTGGAAATATTTGGGAGTCAAAATTTTGGATTGAACCATACAACATCAAGAGGTGCAGTTTTCAGACTCTATTAAGACTCTGAATGATGCCCAAAAATTGCTAAGTATCATCAACTGGTTACGTCCGTGTTTGGGACTGACCAATGCACAACTTTCCCTGCTTATTAAAATTTTAAAGGGGGACTCTGATCTAAACTCACCTCGGAAATTGACTTCTGAGGCACGACAGGTGCTGAATGAGGTCCAACAAGCTGTTTCTGCTCATCAGGTTTATCGAGTAGATCCCTCTACTGATATCACTGTTTTCATTACTGCTCCAGACCTCCATCCTACAGGTATCATTGGCCAGTGGAACAAACAATGGGATGGCCCTTTGCATATCCTGGAATGGGTCTTTTTGCCCCATCAGCCAAAAAAGACAGCACCCACATTGTTCGAATTGCTTGCTTGTCTGATAATCAAATGCCGTTATTGGTGTTTACAATTGATGGCAGCAGATCCTGCAATGATTGTTGTTCCGGTATCACGGGAAAACTTTTAATGGAGCCTTGCTAATAGCGCTCCTTTGCAAAGTGCACTGCAAAGTTTCTCAGGGCAGATTGCTTATCATCTGCCCAGCCACAAATTGCTGCAGCTGGCAAATTCAATCAGTCTTACGTTGTGGCCAAAGAGCAGTTGGGTGCCAGTTCGTGGACCCACCGTCTTCACGGACGGTTCTGGGAAAACAGGAAAGGCCATTGTTACCTGGAAGGAAGGATCTGAGCGGCAAGTGCTGAAAGGCCACGAGACAGGCTCTGCTCAGTTGGTTGAATTGAAAGCAGTTGCCATGGCTTTTCAGCGGTTCTCTCAGGTGCCTTTGAATTTGGTCACTGACTCTGCTTATGTAGCGGATATAACCAAATGTTTGGATTGTTCACTTTTAAAAGAAGTCAATAATGCGGCTCTGTTTTCGCTATTGCGAACCTTGTGGAAGGCAATTCAAGTTCAAGTGCATCCATATTATATTTTGCACATTCAAAGCCACACCAAATTACCAGGTTTTATAACAGAAGGCAATGCCAGGGCTGACATGTTGGCCAGCCCTGCATGAGTGGCACCTCAGCCTGACAAAATTGCACAAGCCAAGGCATCGCACAATTTCTTTCATCAGAGTGCACATACCCTGCAGAAGCAGTTTCAGTTGACGCCAACTGAGGCTCGTGACATTGTCAGTGCTTGTGCTGACTGCCATGGACTCGCTGCTCCTCTGCCAACGGGGGTAAACCCCAGAGGCCTAAAGGCCTTGCAACTTTGGCAGACGGATGTGACACACATCCCTGAGTTTGGTCGATTCAAGTGTGTGCACGTGTCTATTGACACTTTCTCCTCAGCTATATGGGCAACTACTCATACTGGAGAAAAAAGTTGTGATGCCATTGCCCATTGGAAATTAGCCTTCTTGGTCCTGGGTGTGCCAGCCACTGTGAAAACCGATAATGGTCCTGCCTACGCCTCGCAGAAGATGCGGCAGTTCTTACACCTATGGGGTGTAGACCATAAATTCGGTATTCCGCATTCTCCTACTTGCCAAGCCATTGTTAAACGCACTCATGGTACTCTGAAGCGTGTCTTGGAAAGGCAAAAAGGAGGAATGCATGGGGAAACACCACAGAGTCGATTGGAAAAAGCTTTGTATACAATCAATCACCTTACAGTGCCACTGAATTTGAATAATCCTGTGATTTTGAAGCATTTTCTCTCATTGCAGTCATCAGGCTAGTTGTGTTTTCCCCGGGCGAAGGTATGGGTACGGAACCTACTTACTAACACCTGGGAAGGCCCGCATGAGCTTATTGCTTGGGGTCGTGGGTATGCTTGCATTTCCACAGATACTGGGGTACGATGGCTGCCTGCAAAATGCGTCCGCCCTGACCTGCGGCTCCAGAGACAGAACCAGCAACCTCAAAATAACAACTGGAATGCAGAACACCAACCAAGTGATCTTTCTGATGATGACCAGGACACCGACCATCAGGAAGACGGTCCTTCCACAAGCAGAGACTGAAATTTAAGTTTTATGGAGTCAGAAAGCAAGGACTTTGAAAGCATGTTTTAACTGAATTATAGAATTGTATGTAGAATTAGGTTTTATAAATGCTCTACCCAGGGTATTGCTGAGAGTCTCTCTGTTCACCTTAAATCAGCATCTGGTCTGGGCTCTGTTCGGTGGCTGGCCACTGCCAGGCAGACTCCTTATCGGTTTTCCATCTAGGCTCTGTTTGGTGACTGGCCACTACCAAGCAGACCCTTCATGTTGATTCACAGAAGTTCACAAGCAATGCCTTCTGGTTCTTAAATAAAAAGGGGGAGCTGTGGCAACAGAGATTCTTTCCCATGGGAACTTTTCTCTTCTTCTTCTATGTTTTTATAAATAAAGATAAAGTTGTTATGTTATTGAAACGGCCTTTTGGATACAGGCGGTTCACGCCTGGACCAATCAGTCCCGGGGGGAGGATTAAATTGGTCCTATCCGAACGGCCCGCTGATGTCTATATAAATTGCTAAATAAATAATAAAATCAGAACCTTTTGATCACCCGAGAGGTCTCGACTCTTCACTCCGCTAGCGGTCCAACAGCAACAAAGGTGTGTGGTAGAAAAATCCATTCTAATAGCCAGAGACGATGTTCATCACATTGACCAATGAGAGCCTAAGGCTGAAAAGATTGCAGAATTAGGAACAGCAGCAAAGGCAAATTCGGGTTCTGACATGTGGCGAAGGATTTATTGATTTTGTCACTTACATGTGCCAAAGCCTCTCAGGCAGTCTTAGTTAACTACCTAGGGGAAGAAAGATCTAGGTCCCCTTTTAACAATTAAAACAAAGGGGATAATTCTTCTGTGGCAATTCTCAAAAAGGGGCGAATCCAATTAATAGTGCCCAGTAACTTTTGCAAATCCTTCAATCTGCCTATGTCAGTTTTTAAAGTTACTGGCTGCGGGGTGACTTGTTTCTGGTAATTTAAAGCCCAGGTATTTCCAAGGACGTTCTGTTTGGATTTTTTCTGTGGCTACACATAAGCCTCTACTGGCAAGCGTTATTTTTAAAGCAGCAAGACAATCCTGCAACAGTAAAGAACTGTGAGAAGCTATTAAAATATCATCCATGTAGTGATACAGCAAAACAGATGGATATTTTTGCCGTACTGGTTGTATTGCTGAGTGAACGATGAATTGACAGATAGCATGACTGTTTGCCATACCTTGAGGTAGCATGACCCACTGGTATCGTTCCATGGGAGCCTCATGATTGACAGATGGCAAAGAAAAGGCAAACTTAGGCACATCGTCTGGATGTAAAGGAATTGTGAAAAAGCAGTCTTTTAAATGAATTCTTGCTAATTACCAATGTTCTGGGATCATTGCAGGCTTAGGTATTCCTGTTTGTAATGGTCCCATAGACGACATTACCGCATTAACTGCCCTGAGATCCTGTAAAAGCCTCCACTTTCCCGATTTCTTAGGGATAACAAAAGTAGGTGTATTCCATGGGCTGGTGGAAGGGACTATGGGGCCCAATTGTAGTAGCTCTGGTATGAGAATCCAGACCTGGTGAAGCTGCTTGCCTCTGAGGGGCCACTCATTGACCCAAACAGGTTCACTTGTGAGCCAAGTCAGTTTCAGGAGTGGCTTTTCACCAGTGGCCCCTATTAAAAATGTGTTGAAGTTATTAAACCCCATTGAGTCATTAGTTCTCATCCCCAGAGTGCCAGGGATCGTGAGTACATATGGCCTCAGGGTGGCAGTCTTGCTCTCTGGACTGATGATCTGCAGCTCTTTTGCTGACTGCCAAGGTGATGCCTTAAAAGCTGGTAAAAATAAGAAACACACACAGCAGTATAGGGAAAAAAGGGTATTACATTGGTTTTAGTAGGATCCCAGCTGCACCCTTGTCATGGTTTTTCGACAGGACATTGCCAGGAGGACGCACGAAAAGAGGGCAACCAGGCTCCAAGCTTAAAGTTGCAAAAAGTGCTTTAATTACCTAACAGAGTTGGAGGATAAATGCAGGCAAAAATAAACTTTTCATACAGTTTTGGTTCACTCCCCCTCCCTCTTACGAACCTGTAGCATTCACCCCCTTTCCTCCTTTACAGTCAACAGGCCGGGTGGTGGGGGGGGCAGGGTGTGGGGTCTCTTTTCAGTCCACAGAGCAGATTCTCAAATTTTCTCATCACCACAATTCTTCTACTACAAATACTCTTTATCTCTACTTATTTCTCTCTCTCTCCAGACAGTTTTCTTTCTGCTCTCACCCCCACCCTCTTAAGAAGCAGTCTCTGCACTCACCCCCCCCCCCTTTATCTCTTTCCAAACCAGCAACACAGACAGGGGGCAGGTTGAGGGGTCCTCTGGTC
This sequence comes from Entomyzon cyanotis, assembly GCA_024500445.1. Lineage (NCBI taxonomy): Eukaryota > Metazoa > Chordata > Aves > Passeriformes > Meliphagidae > Entomyzon > Entomyzon cyanotis. The sequence goes on from JAKEPQ010000794.1 coordinate 799,173, forward strand.
AGTCCAATCAGGAAAAGAGGTTCTCTACTTAGCCAGGGGTCCTTCCCACAAGAGACAGTCCTTTGAGAACTTCTTTGGTGTGGGTCCAATCTCACGAGCAACATCCCGCCCGAAATTCTGCTGCAACATGAGTCTTTTTGTCCATAGGGTGCTGTGCAGACTCTCCCAAGCCGAGGCCAGGCTGCTTCCATGCCAGGAGCAAGGCCTTTCTCTCCTTTGCAAGGCCTTTTGCAGTTTTAACTCTTAGATGAGACTCCCACTGGTTCACAGTCTTTTCCAGGCATCCACCTGCTCTTCTGGCATGGGCTGTGGGTGGATTTCTGCACTCCTGTGGACTCCATGGGCTGCAGGGGGACCTCCTGCCCCCCCCTTGCCTTCACTGTGGCTAGCAGTGGGTTTTCAGCTCCAGCACTGGGAGCACCTCCTCCCCCACCTTCTTCACTGACCTTGGCGTCTCCATGCTGTTCTCCCTCACATATTTTCACCTCCACCTCCTCCTCCTCCAACTACAAAGAAGTGAAAGAAGTGCGTGCCTGCTTTGTTTTGAATTTTTCTTAAATATGTTTTCACAGAGGCGTAACTAGCACCTCCAATTGGCCCAAACTTGGCCGGCAGCATGTCCATCACCTTCAGAGCCATCAGAGATTGGCTCTGCTGGACTTGATGTAAAAACTTCCAGAACTTGCACTCAGGACACACAGGAGCCATCTTTGTGCCACACCCCACCCCTCAGACACCTCCCCAGACCTACTACAACAGCTTCTGAGGGGTCCAAATTTCTCCTAGATGTTAAAAACACTTCACTGATGTTTTGGGCCAATCAAAACCACCACAACCCTTGTCAAAGGTGGAAACACGCCGAGGAGCACACCCGTGTACAATGTGTATACAATTCTATGGACCTCGCAAATTAGCATATCTGCCTAAAATCCTCCAATAAGAAACTTAACAAATGAAGTAATTGTCCCCCTATTCTAATTATCCCCCCCCAGGTGAGACTACAGTCAAGTTTACAAAAACACGTTCCAGAGAGGAGGTCCCATCCAAGGTTGGAGCCTCTAGTTCTGAGATAGTAGGGATGTTTCGTCTTCCCCCCCCCCAGAGAACCCCCAAACTAAGCTAAATATTAGACTACAAGGGTTATAAACATGGAGGGCTAAGGTACAAGGAGTGTTTGTGAAGGGTACAAGGAAAGGGAAAGGGTATAAAAATGTATTGAAAGGGTATAAAAATGTATTAAAAGGGAATAAAAAGAAAAGACAAAAAACTATCAGGCATCATCTCCCCCCTTTTTAGAGACTAACAAGATTTTACCTTGTCTAGTCTCTACACTACACTAACCACAGTCCGGTTTACATAACTAGCTATAGCAAAGATAATAACTACAATTACAACTATTATAAATGCTTCTTTTACCCAGGCCCAGTTTGGTAACCAGGAAGTGAGAGTATGGAAGATATGGTCATATTTCAAGGTGTAATTTCTGGAACCCACTTCACATAGAATTTGAGTCCTCTTCCAAATTTCCTCCAAACCCTTCTTAATTCTTCAACGGCCAGTTACCACATCCATTTAGAGGTGATAATTGAGTGCAGATCCAGCAATTGCTCATATTAAGAGCTCTGGATACATTTTGGATCACAGTGTTGTGCAACTTTTGGCTGAGCCTTGAGTCATGGTTACCAATTGGGCAAACAACAAACATGTAAAGAACAATTTAAGCTACATCATCTTGATTTGCATCAGTCTCTGTTTTTTTATGGTCTCAGGGGCAGAAGCTTTCTTCACTCTGGAGTAGTGGATCCACGGTCTTTTTCCAGCAACCTTTTTCAGCAGTGAGGGTGGTCACTAAAACATGGAAAGGTCCCTTCCACTTAGTTTGGAAGGGGTCGCTGTTCCACCATTTGATGTACACCCAGTTTCCAGGCTGAAATGGGTGAGAAGGGGTGTCCAATCCTATAGGTTTGGACAGCACAATGAATCTCTGGAGCTTCTGCAAGGTGGAGCTTAAAGTTGTTAAGTATTTCTGTAAATTAATTTTACTCCTCATGTGAATTTTCCCCGGGATATGTGGAACCAGATATGGTCTACCATATAGGATATCATAGGGACTTATATTGTCCCTCTGCCTAGGTTGTATGCGGACCATCAGTAAGGCTATAGGCAAAGCCTGAACCCATGTCATAGATGTTTCTTGGCAGATTTTACCAATTTGGGCCTTGAGGGTTCCATTCATACATTCAAATTTCTACTTGCTTGGGGCTTGTATGGTGTATGCAGGACCCAAGTAAGTTCCAGAATCTTGCTAACTTCCCCAATTACCACTGCAACAAAATGTGGTCCCCTATCTGATGACATTCCCAAAGAACCTTAAACCTTGGAAATATATGGTTGAGCAAGGCTTTCACTACTTCCTTTGCTGCATTGGGGCAACAGGGATAAGCTTCAGGCCCTCCACTGAACATATTAATGAATACCAATACATATTTGTATACTTCCTTTCATGGCATTTCAACAAAATCTATTTGCCAGTAATCTCCCGGGAGATGCCCTGCCTTGGTCGCTCCTAACACTACTCTCTTGCTTGTGTCAGGGTTGTTTTTGCAACAGGTTTCACAGTTGCTTGTTATAGACTACCCAATATCAGTCATCCCTCTCCCTATCATTGCTTTCTTCAGATGTTTTAAAAGGTTTTCTGTTCTTCAGTGTGTACTCTCATGCTCCCTCTGTGCTATTTCTCAAACGAACCGCGGGGTGGGACTACAACCTGGCCTATTGAGGTAACAGCCCACCCACCCTTGTTAATATCAGCCTTAAGAATTTTTTTTAATTTGTGGTCTCTCTGATCATATTTTGGAGTAAACCCTGTCAGATCTACTTCTTTCTGTGGTACTATTGCAAATATGCCTTTTTCTGCTATCCCTCTTGCCATTTCGTCAGCAAAGCAATTTCCCACTTCAGGAGTTGTCTTTTCCTTTTGATGACTTTTGCAGTGCATGACAGCTACTTCTGTAGGCTTCCAGATGCTCTGCAGGAGTGCAAGGATTTGTTTTCCATGCTTATTGCCACTTGTCTTGGTTTGAAAGACAGGCGTCTGCCAAGAGAGGTTGAACCCTCCCCCCAGGACAGAGAATGTGATTTCCTTTCCTCCCTCCCTCTGAATTACTCAGTTTTGTAAATCAAGGGCTTTCAGGCAAAGGTATGGGAAAAAAGGAATATCAGTTCTTTACTAGTATCTATAAACAAGCAATAACAATAATAGCAACCAGAACTAGAACCAGAAGACCAACAGCAGATGATCTGTGAGCTGCTGAGCCTTTTCCCGTGTGGTGCAATCACAGTTGCAGGCAGCAGGGGCGCTGTTGAGCTCCCGGCCGGGCAGGGCAGGCGCGATGACTCCCGAGCGGCTGCAGGTGGCGCTGTGGCACAGGGTCAGGTCTGGTAATGGCAGCCGATAATGGCGGAGAGCTGAGAAAGCAGGCAGCAAAGCAGCTCGGAGCGGCGAGCGGAGCGGCAGGGGCAGGAGCTGGCTCTCCCCGGCCAGCTAGCGAGGTAGCAAGGATTTCTGCAGTCACAGCAGATGCCGCGGTCTCGTGCAGCAGAGGGCAGGGGCGGGCGGCAGAGGCAGCCAGGCTCTCCCGGCAGCCGGACTCTCCCGGCAGCAGCTGCGGGAAAACGCAGCCCGGGGGAAACGTGCCCTTCCCAGTGGGGAGAAAGGTTGAATCAAAGCTCACCCAGCCAGGAGAAGAGAAAAAACAGGGCTCAGTTGGATTTCCTCTGGTCACAGCCAAAAAGCAAAAAGAGCAGCCTTTCCTCTCAGCGTCCGAACCACGAGAGACCCGTTCCAAGGGCCGGGTGTTCCCTTACCCTGCCTTGCCCAAGCACACCTTTTGTCTTTTACAAAAGACTTGATTGCTCTAAACATCTAACTATTTGTTGCTTAGTAACAGGAATGGGAAGAAATTCTCAACCCCCGACACCACTACCTCTAGCAGTCAGCAGGCCACGTTCCTTCCAAATAGTTCCATTGGCATGAACAACACTGAAGGCATATATGGAATCAGTCCATATGTTTACCTTCTTTCCCTCGCTCCATTCTAGAGCTCTGGTCAGTGCAATCAGTTCAGCTTTCTGTGATGATACATCTGAAGGCAAGGCTTTTCCCTCAATTACTTCATCAATGGTGGTCACTGCATAGCCTGTCTTACACTTACCGTTTCGCATGAAACTGCTCCCATCAATAAAAAGTTCCCAATCTGGCTTTTCCAGAGGCACCTCCTCCAGGTCTGGTCTGCTGGAATAGGTCTCCTCTATTGTCTTCAAACAGTCATGCTCAGGCACGTCATCAAGCAATGTGGATGACGAAATCATTGCAGGGTTTATCACAGATGTTGTCTTTAGGGTAACATCGTCCTGTTCCAACAATACAGACTGGTATTTAAGCATTCTGCTTGGGGATAACCAGTGTCCCCCCTTTTGCTCCAGCACAGAGATCACGGCGTGGGGTACATACACGACAATGTGCTGCCCAAGGGTGAATTATTGGCCTCCTGTATTAGGATGACAGTTGCTGTCACAGCTTTCACCCAGGCCACCCTTGACTAACATTGCCTAGCGGTTTTGAAACACAGGCCACAGCTCTTTGCTGGTCTTCAAGGTGCTGTGCCAGTATCCATAGAGAAATATTTTGCTGCTCATATGTGAAACATTCAAAGGGCTTAGTTAGGTCTGGCAACCTCAAAGCTGCAGCAGACATTAAGGAATGTTTTAGCTGTTTAAATGCAACCCTTGCTTTCTCTGTCCAGTTGATGGTTCTTTTTTCAGCTGCCTTATGGGCTTCATACAGAGGTTTTACTAGTATTTTCCAGTCCTCTAGTTCCTTTGACAGCTGATGTCCAAATATAGTTGGACTATTCTTGAACTGTTGGGGTAGTACTGTCCAGGTGAGTTGAGTCTTTTTTCCTGTCTCAGGATTTTCCCACTCAGAAGTAAAGAGTTCTTGACTACTTTCACTTATAGAAATCCAGAAAAAGGCATCCTTGAGATCTAAAACTGTGAACCACCCTAGTTCATTTGTCAGTGTGGTCAGAAAAGTGTAGGGGTTAGGTACAACTGAATCTATGTCCTCTGTGATTTTGTTAACTGCCTTTAAATCTTGCACTAATCTGTAACTTTTGCCATCAGCCTTCTTTACTGGCAGGATGGGTGTGTCGTATTTGGACTCACATTCTACTAGCAACCCAAATTTAAGAAATTTTTCAATTACAGGTGCTAATCTCCTATGACCTTCTAATTTCAGAGGGTACTGCTTCTGCTTTACTATTGTTGCCCCTACTTTGAGTGCAATACTCACAGTTTCAGCTCTTTTGGATCTCCAGGGAAAATCACTGGCCCATACTATTGGGATGACAGCATCCTCTACTTCTTCAGGAATTTCTCCACAGCAATCCTGTATGAGAATAGTAGGTGCTTTGACAAATTTAGATTCAGGAATTATAACTTTCACTCCCTCTTCTTTGGAAAATTTAATTTCTGCTTCCAATTTTTCCAATAAATCTCTGCCTAATAATGGCTTTGGATAATTTGGCATACATAGAAATTGGTGAGTCACCCAGTGTTTTCCCAGTTTAAATATTAAATGTTGGAAGAAAGGCTTTGTTTCACTTATCCCTGTGGCACCGGTCACATTTACAATATCTTGACTCAGTTTCTCCTTTAAAGTATTTAACACAGACCACTGCTGTAGTTCTCCAAGGGAGAACGGTACTTTCATATAAATCACTCTTTGATTTCTGACAGCCTTCCTCAAAGGTGCCTCTAAGACAGCTTCCTCCTTTTTTGGTTAATCCTTCTTAGATCTGGTGCATTTACTTACTGGACTAGCAGCCCCTGTAGCCTCTCAGGTTACCTTTCCCCCCTTCTTCCTAGTAAGCCTGGTGGCTGCTGTGGCTGTAGCCGTGGCCCTGGTCTCCTCCTCCTCGGAGCTATCTGCACTGAATTCATCTGGCTCGCTTTTGCTTGTGGCTATTTTTCTTTCAGCTCTGCCACTGACCGCGCGGCAGAGAGGGTGCTGACCACAGCCCCTCCATTCCCCAGCCTGGGAGGGGGTCAGGTACAGTGGCAGGTGCACTTCCTTCCCCACCTGGACTTGCCTCTGCTCCTCCCCTGCTTCCACCCGCAGGGTGGCCGGTGGGAGGGTGGCAGAAGAGGGGGTGGTGGCCATCCATCCCACATCCCCAGCCCCACCGTGGCAGGGAGGAGGGGAGCTGGCGGCGGCCACCTATCCCCCACCCCCAGCACTGCATCGGCCCAGGGCAGGGGTGGGGGCTGATGGAACCAGCAGGGGTGGAGGAAGGGGGCCAGGCTCCCCCCACCCCCACCGGTCAGGCTGGCTCCTGTAGCGAGAAGGGGTATGATATTCTTTCCTGCAAGGCAGGCAGTCTTTTTTTGTTTGTTTGTGCACCTCTTCCCGATTCAGGAATATAGAAAACAATTCTGCATACCTCAATTCATCAAACCTGCCCTGGGCTCGAAATTCTACTAGTAATTCTGTGATTAATTCGTTTTCCAAACTACCAAAACGAGGCCATTTCTCTCCCCCACTCAGTTTCAACACAGGCCACACCCACAACAAGAGCCTAGTGAGTTCTTCTGTGTTCAGAGGGGTTCTTTTCCCTGTTAGGACGTGCCAGTTTTTTAAGATCAGACCCAGTGGGGAATCTTGAAGGATTTTTGGGTTAGCAGAAGATGCACCATCCATGTTTTGTTTATAAACAGAAAATAAACAGCCAGAAAAAGTTCTTAGCTTAGAGTCTGGCGCGAGAAACAAACCAGCGATTCCCACACTGCAGCAGAGTAAGAAAAGCAAAGCTTAAAACAGCGCGTGCACGCAGCTTAAAACCTTGGCGATGTTCAAACCACCAACTCACTGAGGGTGAACCCACTGAGGGTGAACCCACGCCCCTAACCTCTATGCCACGGGCTCCCCCTGAGCCGCAGACTGACCCTCGTGAACGAGAGGTGTCCCTCTCTCCTCACAGCCCCCTGCAGGAGCAGAGTGGGTTGTTAATACACCCCCCCTTTTATGGCCCCCTTTGGCCACACTCCCGCCCTACCCCTGCAGATCTCCCCCAAATGCTAGCTAGCAATAAAACCATAAAACCATTCTCCTTTGATCTCACCTCTCCTGCTGTGTTTCTGTGGTAGGTTTTTCAGAAACTCCGTGGTTTTCACAATCCTGGATCACTGCTTCCCTCCTGAAGTGCTGGCGAGTGGGGGGTGCAGTGGGGTGTTTCTCGATCCAGGATTCGATTTTGGGGTTCCCCCTCTCCTGCCTGACTTGCCAAGAACTGATGCCTTAAAAGCTGGTAAAAATATGAGGCAGACACAGCAGTATAGGGAAAAGGGTATTACCTTGGTTTTAATAGGATCCCAGGTACACAACTCACCAAAGGTGGAAACACGCCAATCAGCACACCCCTGTGTACAATGTGTATACAATTTTATGGACCTCACAAATTAGCATATCTACCCAAAATCCTCCAATAAGTAACCTAACGAATGAAGTCGTCCCCCTATTCTAATTACCCCCCCCCCCCCAAGTGAGACTACAGCCTAGTGTACAAAAACATGTTCCCGAGAGGAGGCCCCATCCAAGGTTGGAGCCTCTAGTTCTGAGATAGTAGGGATGTTTTGTCTTCCCCCCAGAGAACCCCCAAACGAATCTTAATATCAGATTAAAAGGGTTATAGACATGTAGGGCTAAGGTACAAGGAGTGTTTGTGAATGGTACAAGGAAAGGAAATGGGTATAAAAAGAAAAGACAAAAAACTATCAGGCATCACACACATTAAAACCATAAGGACAAGAGGCTGCCTTTGGAAGAAAATGGTCTTGTGCTAAACTCTTTAAGGGACGCAGTCCTCTGTCCTCTCAAGCATTTGCTGCTTAATCTGAGATGGAAGTAAGACAAGAAAAGATGCTTTAACCTCATGAATGTCTCAGAGAAAGTTGCAGGTACCCAGCTCCATGATCAGTGTTCACACTAGAACTTGCCCAGTTGGGGTCTCATTCCAATTGTTTTTTTTGTCATAGAATCATAGAATAGTTTGTGTTGGTGATGCCTTAATAATTTTGGGGTTTTTTTTTTCTCTTCATGCGTCTGTAACTTGGTGTAGTTCTGTGCTCTTACAGAATGCTGAAAACCTCTTTTTCCAACACATGTAACCAAAACAAAGCTCTCTGGATAAAGATTCAAAGACATATTCATTACCCTGGGGCCCGAAGATATGTAAACAACGGTGGCAAGGTGGGAGCAGGGCCTGGGGCGGTCAATATCATCACCTGAAGGTGTGATTGGAGAATTAGGGACCAATATGCTAATAAGACAAAACTTATAAAAGGTGAAGAGCTCATGACCCAGAGTCCATTTTGGGTGTAGTCCCCAAAGGGTACTTTTCTTGCCCAAATGTGCCTTGAAGGCCTTGAATAAATTTGTCCGCTTTTTATATACCTAATTGTTTTGGCCTCTGTTTTCAGGTAGCCTGTTTCAGGCATCATTGGGAGGAACATTTAAAGATCATCTAGCCCAATGCCCCTGCAATGAGCAGGGACATCTTCAACTAGATCAGGTTACTCAGGTCATCATCCTTCTCTATTTGGAAACCCATACACAATATGAAGAGTATCAACAGATCCACTGCTGGGTGAAATGTGGAGATATGCTGTATAAAGTTGACTCAGTGATACATTGTCAGAGACTGTATTAGATCAATGTCTCAAGACATTTTGGGATGCTTGGAATGCCTGTGTGTGTGTGTCTGGTGAGAGGTGGGGCAGGCCGGGCTTTGTGGAGGTGAGGCAGTGCCCTGCCCCACCCGCAGACCCCCCAAGCCATGGCAGAGCTGTCAATCAATCACACACCAGGGGTGATGCTAACCCAGCCCCTGATTGGCTGAGAGACCAGAAGTCCCATCTAGGGGGGAGGGTCCATGGATGCCATGGGGCTTAAAAGCCACCATGTGCTTGCCTCATGCCTGTGCACCTGCCAACTTTTCTGGAGTTTATGCTGGAACCCTAGGAGTTGGTAGCTAGATGTGTGTTTTTCTATATCTTTTCTGTCTTTTTGTGTCTCTCTCTGAACATATTAGGTAACAACATTTTAATAGTTTAAAGGTTTCTAGGTTAAATTGGCTAAGTTAATGAAGTTAATGCTATTGATGCCTAAAGATTTTTGCTTTTTATATTTTTTTATATACTCGTAGCTTTGTAGACTGTTAATAAATAGCTATAGCTTCTACTACTTTTCCTGCCCTCTCTCAGAGTTTAGCTAACCTTTACTAACACATTCTTGAAATTCTGTTTAGTCTTAAGAAGAGAATTTCTGACAAGGACATTTTGTTTTCCACCAGAGCTTAAGAGAAATAACAAGAAAATAGAGCAAAGAAGCCCCTGGACCAACTCCAAAGGGGTGATCCAGGGGTGGGTTACTGGGGTAACTGATTTTTTATTAGATGTACTGGCTCGATATACTGATTAATTAACTTTATAAAAATTGTAGAAATCCTTTATCATGTGCACAGAGCCATATTTGTGCACCTGAAAGCTTTCGTTAAAGAGTTGCTTTTATCTTACCATTTTAAGACTGTTGTAAGGTTTCTTCCTTTTGTTTATAGGCAACAGTATGATAAGTGGTTTTACATTGAATTTGGTGTTGCATTTAATCCTTTGCCAAAATTCCTTAATTTTCTATATTTTGCCACTACACTTTTGTGTATTTTTTATCTCTTGAGAGTATCTGGTTGGTATTTCTCCTTGCACCAAGCTAGAGTAAATGAACCTGGGTTCACCCCCTTATATTTAAGTGATCTGGGGTGTTACACATGTGATCCTCAATGTTTGAAAGAGACCAGATTTTTAGCTGAAATAAAATCGCATAGATGTGCCACTTCAGTAGAAAAAAATAGCAAAGCACATTTGGGTTATGGAATATGTCTTGCTCTTTTAAAGAGACAATGATTGATACCCACAGCTGTCTGGCTTTTTGTTTGCTTTATTTTGGTTTGCTTTTGTTGCTTTAGTATATTTAATACAAAATTGGTAGCTCACAATTGAATATAGTCAAATGTTACACATAGAGCTGTATTTTTCTTCCAAATCTGGTATTTTTTTAAAGCAAACAGGCAATTTTTAATAAAGCACTTGAAATCTAAAACTAGAACATACTTCCTGATGGTACATGCCATTTTTTTCCCACTAATATTCAGGTTTTGTTCAAGTCCTATCTTCAAGTTTTGAATGAGCTTTCAGTGATGCACAAACCCTTAGACTGGCCATTTGTCCAAGGCAAGATGTCACTCCTAGCATAAAAAATACATATCCATGTGCATTACTTCAGATCAATTTAAGAACTTTAATCAAAGTGAAGTGGTTCAGAAGGTTCTTACATAGTTTGTCTTTACTGAGTGAATTAATCTGAAGACTGTACAATGAGTCATGGAGGGGGTAGATTTTCATAAGGAGAGGCAATAAAACATATTTTAGAGATTAAGCTTTGCCATCCTACACCAGAGATCACAGAATGGCTGAGGTTGGAAAGGGACCTCTGAAGGTTGTCTTGTCCAACCCTCCTGCTCAAGCATGGCCACCTACAGCAGGTTGCCCAGGACCACATTCAGACAGCTTTTCAATATCTTCAAGGATGGAGACCTGTCAACCTCTGCCAGTGTTCAGTCACCTTCACAGTGAAAAACTGTTTCCCAATGCATGATGAAGTCAAGAATATGCCACCAATATTATAGCAAATAATACCCATAATATTTTGTACTTAACCTGCTGTCTTCCCAGTGTGACCTATTGTCAATCTCAATACTTCCACTCCTCCCTACATTCCTAATTTCCTGTAGTCAGCAGCTCCACCATCCCCACATGGTTTATCCTTTACCTCCCAGAGCCACCCCCTTGTGTTGCTCCTTTACAGCAACTCAGCAGAACATGAAGCAGCAGCGCAGGCATGGAGGAACAGTCAGCATGTTGCTCTGACCCCAGTAGAGATGTGTCATTCTGCAGCCACTGGTGGTGATATGATTAGTTAGGAGCCCTGCCTGTCCCTGCAAGAACCAGGATGTGTGGTTTATAAAAACAACTCCTCTTGCCTTCCCCCATATTTTTAGAAGGGGAGGCTGTAGCAGGATGTTTTCCTCTGCCACAGAAGAGCTTATCTGTTCTGTCTATCGCCTGGTGCGATAGCTCAGGACATCTTTCCCCTCACATGATTCTGCTAATTGGTGAGATAACCCAGGCTGGATATCTGTCTGGTAGTGAGTTATCTTTAGTACCATGGAGGTGGCATTCCTAGCTGACAATAAACATCTTGCCATGAGAGCAGATTGAAGGGAGATAAGCCTTGAATTTCTGACTGACAGACACTTCACTTTACAAACTATAAAAGCTACACCAAACTTTCACAAAGTAGAAATCTCCACATTTCTTGAAGTGTATAAGAGGGCCTCTCCTCCAAAACAGGGATGCCTGTTTTGAGATACTTTCCCGGGAATTGAGTGAAAGTTGTGTGCTCCATCATCAATTCAGTGGTAAGTTACCTTGATTTCCTAAATCTATAGTATTTCTTTGCTAGCTGTAATATAGATACCTTTATTGTGCACTGTTTATGTATCTACTAGTAGTTCTTTTGTTTATCCTGTGTAGTAATGTCTTGGTTTGAAAGACAGGTGTCTGCCAAGAGAGGTTGAACCCTCCCCCAGGACAGAGAATGTGATTTCCTTTCCTCCCTCCCTCTGAATTATTCAATTTTGTAAATCAAGGGCTTTCAGGCAAAGGTATGGGAAAAAAGGAATATCAGTTCTTTACTAATATCTAATAAACAAGCAATAACAATAATAGCAACCAGAACTAGAACCAGAAAACCAATAGCAGATGGCTTGTGAGCTGCTGAACCTTTGCCTGTGTGGTGTAATCACGGTTGCAAGCAGCAGGGGCGCTGTTGAGCTCCCGGCCGGGCAGGGCAGGCGCGATGACTCCCGAGCGGCTGCAGGTGGCGCTGTTGAGCTCCCGGCCGGGCAGGGCAGGCGCGATGACTCCCGAGCGGCTGCAGGTGGCGCTGTGGCGCAGGGTCAGGTCAGGTAGTGGCAGCCGATAATGGCGGAGAGATGAGAAAGCAGGCAGCAAAGCAGCTCGGAGCGGCGAGCGGAGCGGCGGGTCAGGAGTTGGCCCTCTCCCCAGCCAGCCAGCGAGGATTTTCTGCAGTCACAGCAGACGCCGCGGTCTCGTGTGGCAGAGGGCGGGGGCAGGCAGCAGGGGCCGCGGGACTCTCCCGGCAGTGGCTGCGAGGAAACGCAGCCCGGGGAAATGTGCCCTTTCCTGTGGGGAGAAAAGGTTGAATCCAAGCTCACCCAGTCAGGAGAAGAGAAAACAGGGCACAGTTGGATTCCCTCTGGTCCAGCCAAAAAGCAAAGAGCAGCCTCTCCTCTCAGCGTCCGAACCACGAGAGAGCGAGACTCCCGTTTCAAGGGCCGGGTGTTCCCTTACCCTGCCTCGCCCAAGCCCACCTTTGTCTTTTGATTACTCTAAACATCTAACTATTTGTTGCTTAGTAACGGGAATGGGAAGAAATTCTCAACCCCCGACAAGTAAGTAGTCTGTTTAAAAGCTTTTGTCAGTTAATCTTGTGTCTCTTCAATAAATAATTAATTTTATAATAGACCTAATCAGCCATTCCTAAGAACTTTTGAGTGAGAGCAATTTGGGATGCCGGTTGCCTCAAATAGAGCTATTGCCAGAAATCTGAGCCTAAAGCAGGACTTGTCTAAAGTTCTCACTCCATTAATAACAGAAGCATCCTCATGCCCAACAGAAGCATCCTCAAGTTGGCACTGCTGGAGGAGCTTTTTCTGCAGCAGTGATATAGCAAAACCCAGGGGTATTGAGAGTGCTGTACCTGAGTGAGCAGCAAGGGACTCAGACTCAAGGAAAGACATTTTAAGAGGGGAAATACTTACTTTACTCTTTAGGATGGCAAGCTTTATGTTTAACTACATGCTAAATAAAAATTACTTGACTGACATTAATTTCTAGTATTTTTAATTATACTACATCAATTTTAATGGCCATTTCCTAAGCAGCAAAAGCAAGAAAGTTTTAATTGCTTGTGGTGAAATATCCATTTCATTCATTATTTCTGCTGTTTCCCAGTCCTCCCACTTGCCCCATAGAAAAGAGGGAATTAAATTTTTTTTTTAAAGGGATGAAAACATCACTATTGCTTTTAAATAACATTTTCTCTCACTTTGAACTTTCAACTGACCAGTTCTTCTCTGGGTACCCAGCCACCTAAGATGGAAGACAGGAATGGGGAGCAGATTAAAACCTCCATAATCCAAGGGGAAATGGTCAGTGACCTGCTACACCACTTAAACACACACGAGTCTATGGGTATGAATGGGATCCTTCCAAGGCTACTGAGGGAGCTGGCAAAAGTGCTCACTGAGCCACTTTCAATCATTTACCAGCAGTCCTGCCTAACTGGGGAAGTACCAGTTGACTGGAGGTGAGCAAAGGTTGTGGAGTTGCAGAGGAAGCGGCCCCCATAATCCCATGAGAACCAGACACCAAAGCACCGGATTTGAAGCAGATAATGCTTCCTGCTCTCCCCTGAGAGAACAATAACAAGCTGTAAAACCTGACAGATGTATGGAGGAATTGTAAAGGACTGTGCAAGCAACTTCTCATGCTAAAAACTATATATACTGTTTGACTTTGTAATAACAGCAGATTCATTTTGCATACAGCAAGTGGTTCTCATTTCATACACTACGAATGGCTCCCGAAAACCAGGGAGTTCATTACGGCTGAAGTAATCCAGCTTCCAGTGGCATACTCCGACCGAAGAAACTGTGGGTGTGTTCAACGAGGAGCTCCTTTCATCGCCGGCTATGGAACAGGATAGCTTTTGCGAGTGGTTGGGAAGCATTTCTTATAATGGGGCAAAGTGCAACGAGATCCCAAAAATTGCATAAAGACTGTTTGTTGCATATTACCAAGGAGCAAGGATATAAAAACCAACCCCAAAGACTTATACAGCTACTTATATGGGTCAGACAGTTTTGTCCCTGGTATCCACCTGATGGTTCCTATGACCTTGCTCATTGGCAAAAGGTTGGGGAGTGCTTACAAACACGTCAGTTTACTCATCATGATATCCACCCCGATGATATAATTACTTGGCGTATGGTATATTCTGCTCTGCAACAGTATAAGGAAGCAGATCACATTCTTGCAGATGCCCTGCCTGCAGCCCCATCAGAAACTGTTGTTATTGTTAAGGAGACTTCACCTGAGGAGGACAATCCAGAAAGAGAGGATCCTTTTGATCCTGGTCCTATTGATCCTGAACAAGAATCACATTTGTATCCTCCTCTAGCCCCAGTATGTGCTATGGCAGCAGCTGGTCCTAGTGCAGAAGAAATTTTACAAACTGCACGCAGAAAGGCTGTGGCAAATCGACCACCGCCTTATGCCCTGTCATATTCCTTTACTGACTATGACGAGGACACACTGCTACCCGCAGGGCCTGAACCAGAAAGGTTTATACAGGAATGCCAAAGACGGGCTTTAGAAGAAGGTGATATTGAATTCTTTCAAGCTATGCCGGTTGTGTACCAGAATCAGAATCCACATCACAAACAATTGTCATATGAAATGGTAAAGGAACAGAGGAAATCAGTGAAGGGAAATGGTTTGCATTCCTCCTTTACTATTAATTTACTGGATGCCATCACCGAAGCTCATATGATGTTACCAGTAGATTGGAAATCTCTTTTTAAAACAGTTTTGACAGGGGGAAGATACTCTGTTGGGTGCACAGAATTTGTAGATATGGGTCAAACTCAGGCATTGAATAATGCCAGTCAGCAACCCCCAATCAGTATACCTACCCCCCAAATCACAGGTACCAGCATGTATGCCACCGCTCATGCCCAATTGCAATTGCTCCACAGGCCTGGGAACAGGCTATGCTATTGCCCTGTGTGCACTACGAAAAGTACCTGATACAAAGAAACTAGAGCCTGGTTTTGCTGCCATTTGGCAAGGCCCTCAGGAACCATATATTACCTTTATTGACCAATTGCAATCAGCCGTTAAGCGGCAAATTGATATGAAGGCGGCAGCTGATGCTGTCTTAAAATCCCTTGCTTATGAAAATGCTAACAATGACTGTAAAAAACCCTGGACCTGATACGTAATTGTGCTGATGTTGAACTTTTTGATTATATCAAGGCATGCGCTAATATTGGTTTGGAACAATTCAAAGAACTTATTGCTACTGACGTAGCTCAACAGCTGCAAGTGACCAGAGCAGCAGTTAAGTGCTTTGAGTGTGGGGAAGATAGCCACATTAGGAAACAGTGTCTGAAAGGACAAAAAGGCAATAAAAGCCAAATAAACCTTGTCCTCGCTGCAAAAAGGGGTTTCATTTGGGCAACCAGTGCTGGTCGAAGTTTGATAAGGATGGGAACCCCCTCCCAAAGCAGGGAAACGCAAAAAGGGGTGCATGCGGTCCGGTGCCCCCCAATCCAACGGGACCCCACTCAATCAGATGCCAATACAAGCACAAATCTTGCAAGGGGCACCCCTGGGAGTGCCGGCTTGGACCTGGCCATCAGCGCTACCACAGTCCTAAATGATACCTCTGTTCATCTGCTACCCACTGCTATTTTCAGTCCACTACAATTTCAAACTCATGCTTTATTTATTAGGTCGCTCTTCCACCACCAGAACAGGATTGTTTATATTACCAGGAATCATCGATGCAGATTATAAAGGGGAAATCAAAATCATGGCTTGGAAGCCCAATCCTCCCTGTACAGTGGCACAAGGAAGCCGATTGACACAATTAATACTGCTGCCAGCAATTCCCTGCTCAGCGCCGATCCTACAACAGCAATGAAATGCAGGAGGATTTGGGAGCACAGGTACCCTGCAAATCTTTTGTTCAAAAATCATAGGAGTACAACAGCCATTACTCCCTTGTCAAATAGGTTCTAAGTCTTTTACAGGACTGGTCGATAATGGAGCTGATGTATCTATCATAGCACAAAAGGAATGGCCCCCGAGTGGCCTCTGGTACACACTACGAAAATTGTCATGGGAGTCGGGGAAAACAGGTACCTTTGATGCCTGATGGTTTTTGTCTTTTCTCTTTATATCTTTTTTATACATTTTTATACCCTTTCCCTTTCCTTGTACCTTTCACTCCTTGTACCTTAGCCCTCCATGTTTATAACCCTTGTAGTCTAATATTTAGCTTAGTTTGGGGGTTCTCTGGGGGGGAGAAGACGAAACATCCCTACTATCTCAGAACTAGAGGCTCCAACCTTGGATGGGACCTCCTCTCTGGAACATGTTTCTGTAAACTAGACTGTAGCCTCACTTGGGGAGGGAATAATTAGAATAGGGGGACAATTACTTCATTTGTTAAGTTTCTTATTGCGGGATTTTAGGTAGATATGCTAATTTGAAAGGTCCATAAAATTGTATATGCATTGTACATGGGGTGTGTGCTCCTCGGCGTGTTTCTACCTTTCACGAGGGTGCACCTGGGATCCTATTAAAACCAAGGTAATACCCTTTTCCCTATACTGCTGTGTCTGCCTCTTATTTTTACCAGCTCTTAAGGCATCAGTTCTGGTGAGCCAGGCAGAAGGGAAGGGAACCCCCAAGATCGAATTCTGGATCGAGAAACACCCTGCTGCACCCCCCCACTTGCCGGCACATCGGGAGGGAAGCAGCAATCCAGGATTGTGAAAACCATGGAGTTTCCGAAAAACCTACTGCAGAAACACAGCAGGAGAGGTGAGATCAAAGGAGAATGGTTTTATGGTTTTATTGCTAGCTAGCATTTGGGGGAGATCTGCAGGGGTAGGGTGGGAGTGTGGCCATGGGGGGCCATGAAGGGGGGGTTTACAACCTACTCCACTCCAGCAGGGGCTATGAGGGGAAGGGGACGCTCTTCACTAGCACTCACAGAGGGTGCCACACAAAGGCTCAGGGGAGCCTGTGGCACAGAGGTTGGGGGTGTGGGTTTGTCTACTGAGGGTTGTTAGTTCGAATCTCGCCAGGGTTTCAAGAGTGTGCGCGTGCTCTTTTAAGCTTGCTTTCTTTTCTATTCTGCAGCCTGGGAATCGCTGGTTTGTTTCTCACGCCAGACTCTAGGCTAAGAACTTTCTTTCTGGCTGTTTCTTTTCCGTTTATAAATGAAACATGGGTGGTGCATCTTCTGCTAACCCAAAAATCCTGCAAGATTCCCCACTAAGTCTGATCTTAAAAAACTGGAATGACCTAATGGGAAAAAGAACCCCTCTGAACACAGAAGAACTCACTAGGCTCTCGTTGTGGGTGTGGCCTGTGTTGAAACTGGGGGGCGGAGGGAAATGGCCCTGTCTAGGTTGTTTGGACAACCAATTAATTACAGAACTACTATTAGAGCTTCAGGCCCAGGGCAGGTTTGATGAATTGAGATATGCAGAATTGTTTTCTATATTCCTGAATCGAGAGGAAGCGTACAAACAAAAAAAGACTGCCTGCCTTGCAGGAAAGAATATCATACCCCTTGTCGCTACAGGGGCCAGCCGGACCAGTGGAGGTGGAGAGAGCCTGGCTACCTCTGCCACCGCTGCCGGCAGCCTGCCTCCCTGCCCCGGGCCGATGTGGCGCTGGGAGTGGGAGATAGGTGGCCACTGCCAGCTCCCCTCCCCCCTGCCACAGTGGGGCTGGGGATGTGGGATGGATGGCCACCACCCCCTCTTCTGCCACCCTCCCAGGGCCACCCTGCGGGTGGAGGCAGGGGAGAAACGGGCAGGCCAGTTACCATCCAGTGGCCCCCCTTAGGGCAGAGGCAGGGGAGGAAAAGGGGCAGGCCAGTCACTGCCTGCTGACCACCCTGAGGTCGGAGGCAGGGGAGGAGCTGAGGCAAGTCCAGGCAGGGAGAGAAGTGCATCTGCTGCTGTACCTGACCCCTCCCAGGCTGGAGAAGGTGGGGGCTGAAGGCAGCACCCGCTTTGGTACGCGGTCAGTGACAAGGCTGAGGGAAAAATAGCCGCAATTAAAAGCAAGCTAGATGAATTCAGTGCAGGCAGCTCCGAGGAGGAGGAGACCGGGGCTGGGGCTGTAGCCACAGCAGCCAGCGGGCTTACCGGGAAGGAGAGAGGAAAGGTAACCTGGGAGGCTATAGGGGTTCCTAGTCCGGTAGCTGAACAGACCAGATCTAAAAAAGATGAACCAAGAAAGAATGAGACTATCCTAGAAGCACATTTTGGTCAGGCTGAGGGGAAACTGAGTCAAAGCATTGTAAATGTAACCGGTGCCACAGGGATAAGTGAAAAAAAGCCTTTCTTTCAATCATTAAAATTTTAACTGGGAAAACCCATCCTGCCAGTAAAGAAGGCTGATGGCAAAAGTTACAGATTAGTGCAAGATTTAAAGGCAGTTAACAAAATCACAGAGGACATAGATTCAGTTGTACCTAACCCCTACACTTTTCTGACCACACTGACAAATGAACTAGGGTGGTTCACAGTTTTAGATCTCAAGGATGCCTTTTTCTGGATTTCTATAAGTGAAAGTAGTCAAGAACTCTTTACTTCTGAGTGGGAAAATCCTGAGACAGGAAAAAAGACTCAACTCACCTGGACAGTACTACCCCAACAGTTCAAGAATAGTCCAACTATATTTGGACATCAGCTGTCAAAGGAACTAGAGGACTGGAAAATACTAGTAAAACCTCTGTATGAAGCCCATAAGGCAGCTGAAAAAAGAACCATCAACTGGACAGAGAAAGCAAGGGTTGCATTTAAACAGCTAAAACATTCCTTAATGTCTGCTGCAGCTTTGAGGTTGCCAGACCTAACTAAGCCCTTTGAATGTTTCACATATGAGCAGCAAAATATTTCTCTATGGATACTGGCACAGCACCTTGAAGACCAGCAAAGAGCTGTGGCCTGTGTTTCAAAACCGCTAGGCAATGTTAGTCAAGGGTGGCCTGGGTGAAAGCTGTGACAGCAACTGTCATCCTAATACAGGAGGCCAATAATTCACCCTTGGGCAGCACATTGTCGTGTATGTACCCCACGCCGTGATCTCTGTGCTGGAGCAAAAGGGGGGACACTGGTTATCCCCAAGCAGAATGCTTAAATACCAGTCTGTATTGTTGGAACAGGACGATGTTACCCTAAAGACAACATCTGTGATAAACCCTGCAATGATTTCGTCATCCACATTGCTTGATGACGTGCCTGAGCATGACTGTTTGAAGACAATAGAGGAGACCTATTCCAGCAGACCAGACCTGGAGGAGGTGCCTCTGGAAAATCCAGATTGGGAACTTTTTATTGATGGGAGCAGTTTCATGTGAAACGGTAAGTGTAAGACAGGCTATGCAGTGACCACCATTGATGAAGTAATTGAGGGAAAAGCCTTGCCTTCAGATGTATCATCACAGAAAGCTGAACTGATTGCACTGACCAGAGCTCTAGAATGGAGCGAGGGAAAGAAGGTAAACATATGGACTGATTCCATATATGCCTTCAGTGTTGTTCATGCCAATGGAACTATTTGGAAGGAACGTGGCCTGCTGACTGCTAGAGGTAGTGGTGTCGGGGGTTGAGAATTTCTTCCCATTCCTGTTACTAAGCAACAAATAGTTAGATGTTTAGAGCAATCAAGTCTTTTGTAAAAGACAAAAGGTGTGCTTGGGCAAGGCAGGGTAAGGGAACACCCGGCCCTTGGAACGGGTCTCTCGTGGTTCGGACGCTGAGAGGAAAGGCTGCTCTTTTTGCTTTTTGGCTGTGACCAGAGGAAATCCAACTGAGCCCTGTTTTTTCTCTTCTCCTGGCTGGGTGAGCTTTGATTCAACCTTTCTCCCCACTGGGAAGGGCACGTTTCCCCGGGCTGCGTTTTCCCGCAGCTGCTGCCGGGAGAGTCCGGCTGCCGGGAGAGCCTGGCTGCCTCTGCCGCCCGCCCCTGCCCTCTGCTGCACGAGACCGCGGCATCTGCTGTGACTGCAGAAATCCTTGCTACCTCGCTAGCTGGCCGGGGAGAGCCAGCTCCTGCCCCTGCCGCTCCGCTCGCCGCTCCGAGCTGCTTTGCTGCCTGCTTTCTCAGCTCTCCGCCATTATCGGCTGCCATTACCAGACCTGACCCTGTGCCACAGCGCCACCTGCAGCCGCTCGGGAGTCATCGCGCCTGCCCTGCCCGGCCGGGAGCTCAACAGCGCCCCTGCTGCCTGCAACTGTGATTGCACCACACGGGAAAAGGCTCAGCAGCTCACAGATCATCTGCTGTTGGTCTTCTGGTTCTAGTTCTGGTTGCTATTATTGTTATTGCTTGTTTATAGATACTAGTAAAGAACTGATATTCCTTTTTTCCCATACCTTTGCCTGAAAGCCCTTGATTTACAAAACTGAGTAATTCAGAGGGAGGGAGGAAAGGAAATCACATTCTCTGTCCTGGGGGGAGGGTTCAACCTCTCTTGGCAGACGCCTGTCTTTCAAACCAAGACAAGTGGCAATAAGCATGGAAAACAAATCCTTGCACTCCTGCAGAGCATCTGGAAGCCTACAGAAGTAGCTGTCATGCACTGCAAAAGTCATCAAAAGGAAAAGACAACTCCTGAAGTGGGAAATTGCTTTGCTGACGAAATGGCAAGAGGGATAGCAGAAAAAGGCATATTTGCAATAGTACCACAGAAAGAAGTAGATCTGACAGGGTTTACTCCAAAATATGATCAGAGAGACCACAAATTAAAAAAAAATTCTTAAGGCTGATATTAACAAGGGTGGGTGGGCTGTTACCTCAATAGGCCAGGTTGTAGTCCCACCCCCGCGGTTCGTTTGAGAAATAGCACAGAGGGAGCATGAGAGTACACACTGAAGAACAGAAAACCTTTTAAAACATCTGAAGAAAGCAATGATAGGGAGAGGGATGACTGATATTGGGTAGTCTATAACAAGCAACTGTGAAACCTGTTGCAAAAACAACCCTGACACAAGCAAGAGAGTAGTGTTAGGAGCGACCAAGGCAGGGCATCTCCCGGGAGATTACTGGCAAATAGATTTTGTTGAAATGCCATGAAAGGAAGTATACAAATATGTATTGGTATTCATTAATATGTTCAGTGGAGGGCCTGAAGCTTATCCCTGTTGCCCCAATGCAGCAAAGGAAGTAGTGAAAGCCTTGCTCAACCATATATTTCCAAGGTTTAAGGTTCTTTGGGAATGTCATCAGATAGGGGACCACATTTTGTTGCAGTGGTAATTGGGGAAGTTAGCAAGATTCTGGAACTTACTTGGGTCCTGCATACACCATACAAGCCCCAAGCAAGTAGAAATTTGAATGTATGAATGGAACCCTCAAGGCCCAAATTGGTAAAATCTGCCAAGAAACATCTATGACATGGGTTCAGGCTTTGCCTATAGCCTTACTGATGGTCCGCATACAACCTAGGCAGAGGGACAATATAAGTCCCTATGATATCCTATATGGTAGACCATATCTGGTTCCACATATCCCGGGGAAAATTCACATGAGGAGTAAAATTAATTTACAGAAATACTTAACAACTTTAAGCTCCACCTTGCAGAAGCTCCAGAGATTCATTGTGCTGTCCAAACCTATAGGATTGGACACCCCTTCTCACCCATTTCAGCCTGGAAACTGGGTGTACATCAAATGGTGGAACAGCGACCCCTTCCAAACTAAGTGGAAGGGACCTTTCCATGTTTTAGTGACCACCCTCACTGCTGAAAAAGGTTGCTGGAAAAAGACCGTGGATCCACTACTCCAGAGTGAAGAAAGCTTCTGCCCCTGAGACCATAAAAAAACAGAGACTGATGCAAATCAAGATGATGTAGCTTAAATTGTTCTTTACATGTTTGTTGTTTGCCCAATTGGTAACCATGACTCAAGGCTCAGCCAAAAGTTGCACAACACTGTGATCCAAAATGTATCCAGAGCTCTTAATATGAGCAATTGCTGGATCTGCACTCAATTATCACCTCTAAATGGATGTGGTAACTGGCCGTTGAAGAATTAAGAAGGGTTTGGAGGAAATTTGGAAGAGGACTCAAATTCTATGTGAAGTGGGTTCCAGAAATTACACCTTGAAATATGACCATATCTTCCATACTCTCACTTCCTGGTTACCAAACTGGGCCTGGGTAAAAGAAGCATTTATAATAGTTGTAATTGTAGTTATTATCTTTGCTATAGCTAGTTATGTAAACCGGACTGTGGTTAGTGTAGTGTAGAGACTAGACAAGGTAAAATCTTGTTAGTCTCTAAAAAGGGGGGAGATGATGCCTGATAGTTTTTTGTCTTTTCTTTTTATTCCCTTTTAATACATTTTTATACCCTTTCAATACATTTTTATACCCTTTCCCTTTCCTTGTACCCTTCACAAACACTCCTTGTACCTTAGCCCTCCATGTTTATAACCCTTGTAGTCTAATATTTAGCTTAGTTTGGGGGTTCTCTGGGGGGGGGAAGACGAAACATCCCTACTATCTCAGAACTAGAGGCTCCAACCTTGGATGGGACCTCCTCTCTGGAACGTGTTTTTGTAAACTTGACTGTAGTCTCACCTGGGGGGGGGATAATTAGAATAGGGGGACAATTACTTCATTTGTTAAGTTTCTTATTGGAGGATTTTAGGCAGATATGCTAATTTGCGAGGTCCATAGAATTGTATACACATTGTACACGGGTGTGCTCCTCGGCGTGTTTCCACCTTTGACAAGGGTTGCACCTGGGATCCTATTAAAACCAAGGTAATACCCTTTTCCCTATACTGCTGTGTCTGCCTCATATTTTTACTAGCTTTAAGGCATCATGTGAAACATCTCCTATCAAAATATAATTTGACTGTAACAGTTCACCTTTTATCATACCATGTTCTAGCTCCATACTCTTTTACAGTGTAATGTATAATAGAGGACTATCTCAGCAGAGTATTTCAAGTATATCTATATTACCTACCTGTATGTGTTTTCTTCTCTGTACATTAGACATCCATTTCATCTTTTAATTTTCAAATCCACTAGCAATTTTCCACTAATGTATATATTATTTTTTTCTTAAAATAAGTGCTAAAAAAGCACAAATAATAATTTTGTATACTGGCCTGCATTTTTCAGAGTAATGCATTTAACCTGCTGTGTTTGTGAGGCAAGTAATTGTTTTACTTTTATGTCCAGGAACCACTACCAGTCTATTCTGCAACCAGTTAGAAAGTCCCCTTGGAAAACCCCTTCCACCCTCCAGCGACCAGATACTCTTGTTGGTGATTGAAGTAAAGGCATATCCCAAAGCTATGTATTGCAGTGGGAGAAGCCAGAAGCTGGCTTCCTCCAGTGGGCACTGTGTGGCAAGTCTGGAGGGTATCTATTGATAAGGACAGTAGAACAGAATAGCATTTTACTCTGACAAGAACGGTAGAACAGAACAGCACAGCCTTGGAGAAGTAGATAAAGGATGTAACTTAGGCAAACAAAAGTAATGCAAAATGCAAGCAGGATGCCAGCTCAGCTCTGCAAGGGTGACAAAGTAGAAGTTATGCAAAACAACAGTATTGCGCTTACTCAAAAGCAGGGGTGGAGAAACAGCCACCTAAAAAGGACACTGGATGTTGAAGACAGACCCCAAAGAACCATTTAAGGACTTCTGATAAGGGGTGTGACTATGTAAAATAAAGTAATACATATACTTCAAGCAAGCGGGGATAGCTAATGAATATGTGTCGCTGTTGAGCCGCTAGCAGAGAAAAGGACCCAGGTTTTCAGTGAGGCAAGAAAGAGAGCGTTTATTATTTTGATTTCCATATATATAGACTTTTCAGAGGTCACCCAGATTGGTCAGCCAGAAACCTCCCCCTAGGCCTAATTGGCCAGGCCTGAACTGTCCAAATCTCAAGACACTGTTTGAAAAACATCCAAACTTTATCTTTGTTTATAAAACACAGCAGAATGTTCTCACGAGAAAGACCTGTGCTAGCCACAAATATGTAATCAATGTGTATGATAAAAACTGTTTACCCACTGCTCAGGGCACTTCATTAGAGGAAGGATCCTCTGAGTGACCAGGGCCCTGCAATAAAGAATGTCTGCTTTCTAATACTCAAAACTGTGTTTGTTTCTATCTGATCAATTTTGGTATAACTAGAATACAGACTGTTAGGGCAGGGGTCATATAGGACATGGCCACAGAGGAGTAGACCTTATTTCGAGGTAGATATCTACATTACCTCATGGAAACTGCCAGGCTCACCAAATCATAGCTGGGCTCAGACAAATGGAGTACCCATAAAGCAATACTGTAACCATTAATACCTTGCCATTAATACTTTTGGAACTGCTACTAGTTCTTCTGCATCTATGCCATTCCATTTGTTCTATTAGCAGTGTCAGCTCTAGTGAAGAATGAGCATCACTGCTCTTTATCACTATGTCATCATGGCCACCTGATGGATGTAAAAATGCTTGTCTACAGTCTACAACCTTCAGTGCAATGGTAGCTCAGAAAAAAGGTCTACTTTGGATATAACATCCAAACACATCACACCATATTAATCAAGGCTCTCAATGCTATATTTACACAGAGGAACTATTAATATTAAAAATACTAGGTGCTATAGGCAGATATAATATTAATATTAATCAGCATCTACAACAACATTTCAATCTTTGCAGGTTTCTCTTGGCAAATAAGACATGCTATTTCAAATGAGTTCAGTGTGCCCTGAAAAAAAGTATATATTTGTGGTGGTTTTGCTTAGCCCAGAACATCAGCAAGGTAACATCTTTAACATCTAAGAGAAATTTAAACCCTTCAAAAGCTGTTGTAGTAGGCCTGAGGAAGTGTCTGAGGGGTGGGGAGAGGCACAAAGATGGCTCCCGTGTGTCCTGTGTGAAGGTTCTGGAAGTTTTTCACCAAGTCCAGTAGAGCCATTCTCTGATGGCTCTAAACGTGATGGACATGCTGCTGGCCAAGTCTGGGCCAATTAAAGCTGCTAGTTACGCCTCTGTGAAAACATATTTAAAAAGAAATCAAAACAAAGTAGTCACGCACTTCTTTTTAGCTAGAGGAGGAGGAGGAGGTGAAAATAAGTGAGGGAGAACAACATGGAGACGCCAAGGTGAGTACAAAAGGTGGGGGTGGAGGTGCTCCAGGCACCAAAGGTGAAAACTGTCTGCTAGCAGTAGTGAAGACCATGGGGGAAGCAGGTGGTCCTCCTGCAGCCCATGGAGTCCACAGAAGCGCAGAGATCTACCCACAGCCCGTGGGGAGGTGCCCACACCAGATGAGCAGGTGGATGCCGGAAAGAAGCTATGATCCAGTTGTCACCGAATCTGCAGGAAAAAATACAAAAAAACTTTCTAACAAAATTTTAATGTTAGAGAGTCAAGGCATTACTTTATTATCTGGCCAGGATGTTGTTCTGGCCAGGATGTACCACAGAAATCATCTCATCCACACATAGCCCGGGTGTGCAGAGAGAATCATTCCATGATACACAGCTTTTACTCAATTTTTCAGATATTTTATACAGTAAAAATACATAGGAAAGCATTGGGTCAGTGTTCATTGGTCTAAAGTTGAGCAAACTCTTAGTATTCAGTTTTCTATTGGATCCGAATCTCTTCGCCTCTGATGCTAATTAGATTCTTCATTTTTCAGTTTTTCTTATCAGTCCTTTTTCCGGGCCAGGATGTCTTCAGCCTTGCTGGAGATGGTCTGGGGTAGCCGTTTGTGATATCCATCATGTCTTGTTGATAACTACAAGGTCCTGGCGAATGTTCTGTTAATAGTCTTTATCTTTCTGGTTATCTTCGGGGTCACTCCCAATCTGTTGGTATGCTGAGTTCACCAGACCTCATCTGGTGGAGCAATGCCCTGGAAGAAACCTAAAATTCCTTTTCCCAGGGTAAAGACAAACAAAACCTTTGACTAAAGTTATACAAAATTTTTTTAACCTGATATATTTTCTAACACAGTGAGAGTCTCATGTAAAGAGTTAAAGCTGCAAAAGCCTTACAAGAAAGAAAAAGGCCTTGTTCCTGGCATGGAAGCAGCTCAGCCTCAGCTCGGGAGTCTGCACCCTATGGACAAGAGGACTCATGTTGCAGCAGAATTCGGGCGGGTGTTGCTCGTGAGATTGGACCCATGCCAAAGAAGTTCCCAGAGGACTGTCTCTCGTGGGAGGGACCCCGTGGCTAAGTAAAAGACCCCTCTCCCTGATGGACTGACCAGAGAAAAAAAACCCTTACCCTGCCCCCTGCCCATGTTGTTGATTGGAAAGAGTGAGGGGGGTGAGAAGAGAAACAGTGTCTTAAAAGGGAGAGGGGTGAGCAAAGAAACAGTGTTTGTAGTAGAATTGTGGTGATGAATGAATTTATGGACTAAGAAAATACCCCATACCCTGCCCCCTACCCGAGCTGTTAGTTGGAAGGAGGGAAGGGGGTGAGCAGAGAAATAGTGTCTTAAGAGGGAGGGGGGTGAGTGAAGGAACGGTGTCTGAAGAGCTTATTTTTACTTATTTATCCTCCGACTCTGTTAGGTAATAAATCACTTTGCAACTTTAAGTTTTGAACCTGTATCCCCTTTTTCTGTGCGTCCTGCCACCAGTGTCCTATTTCAACTCATGAATCCAGTGTGTGTTTAACAGGTTTTTTTTCCTTCCCTCTCCTGCATGTCTGCAGCAAGAAAGAGCAGAGGTGCCTGCCATTTAGCCAAAGTCAAACCCCAACAATATTCTAAGAAACAGGACGGATGAATTGGTTCATCCAGGTATTGCCTTTCAGCTGGTAGAAATATGAAGCAGACACAGCAGTAAAGGGAAAAGGGTATTTACCTCAGTTTTAATAGGATCCTTGATGCACAGCTCGTCAAAAGTGAAAACACGCCAAGATGCACACCCCATACAACGCGTATACAATTTTATGGACCTCGCAAATTAGCATATCTACCTGAAATCCCCCAATAAGAAACTTAATAAATGAAGTAATTGTCCCCCTATTCTAATTACCCCCCCCCCCCCAGGAGAAAAATATGTTCCAGAGAGGAGGTTCCATCCAAGGTTGGAGCCTCTAGTTCTGAGATAGTATAGAACTCTTGGCCTCCTACTGTGAATGTTTGGTCTTCTTGCTTTGCAAAACCCCAAACTAAGCTAAATATCAGCCTACAAAAATTACAAGTATGTGGGGCTAAGGTACAAAGAATGGGAAAAGGTATAAAAATGGTATATAAAAGAAAAGACAAAAAATCATCAGGCATCACTGGCAAGTACTCTGTTTCTGAGGAGCAGGCAGGGAATTTGAGCAGTCAGTACCAGAAGGAGCTATACACAGAGGAAGTGTCTTCTCAGTTAGGGACCAGAGGTTATCTTAAAAAAAACAGGCTATAAAAATTTATATCCTTTCATAGGTCACAGTGAGGTTTCTTCCACATCACTTTAGCCATATTGTTGCCTAGAATCAGAAGAAAAACTTTGCAAATATTAAAAGTGATAACATAAAGAGCAGTTCTTTAATGAAAGCTTTCAGGTGCACAAATTATAGCTATGTACACCCGTGGCATTGAATTTTCACAATTTTTATAAGTTTAACCAATTAGTATATCTAGCAAGTACATCAAATAGGAGACCGGTTGTCCTGGTAACCCACCCTTGGACCTGCCCCATTGGAGTCCCTCCAAGGGGTTCTTAGCCCTATATCTTGTTATGTCTCCCAAATGCTGGTGCAAAATAGGATGTCCTTGTTAGAAATTCTTTTCTTGGAAATGAGTAAATAGAATTTCAAGAGTGTGACATAATATGTGAGAAAGGGTAACTACTGTTCTAAAGCATAAGAAAGTGCTAGAAACTATACAGCTACATATTAAAAATCTACAAATTATATATTAAAAATCTACAAATATATGAAAAAGCTAAAAATCTTTCAGCATCTAAAAACAAGATGCTTAGTGTAAACCAGTGCCTGGCTTCTGTCAGTAATGTGAGGGGGTCATCTTAAAAAGGCTGATTTATCTCAGACTGCTCTATCCCATTTTAGAGGAGGATAAAACACTTTTAGGAGGTGATTGAATTTATCTCTTCAATGGGTCTCTGAGTACTGGGGAGCAGATGTCCAACATTTACATGGTAATCAAGAGGAATCAAGCTTTTGTTTTGGTAATTGTAGATGTTTTCTGATACCAGTTCTCCCTGGAATTGCTTGAGCCCAGTCAAAATTAGTTACACAAAGCCCTTTGAACTTCTGGAGCCTTCAGAGTATGGGTATAAGCATCTTGTCCAGAAACAGTGCTTTTCTAGCATGTCATATATATATATACACACCCCTGAATGTGCAGAAAACCTATGTTTGTAGTATCTTATTAAGTGAACTGCTTAAAAAAAAAAAAAAAAAGTAACAAGAATATTTAGATTGCCAAGAGGGAGGGAGGGAAATACGGCTAAAATTTTGCTGCACTGCCAGAAAGATGCAGGAGACTGGACTCTTGGCCTTGCACAGTGGAGCTGCTTTTATTCATCCAGCATCAGGGGTGCAGCTATGAGAAAGGAGTGGTCAAATAGATAACCCAAATCTATTTACACTTCAACCATCCTTATTTCTTTGATCTTTTGCCCCTTCCACCAGCACGGTGCCCCTCCAGGGCTGAAGGCTGATAACAGTTCTGGCCTTGTGGATTCCCTTAATCTTATCAAGATAAAAGGGGGCAAAAGGAATCCTTTTGAAATTGAGCACAAGAAATCGCTAATAATATTAATGAATTATGAGAAGTAATTTGTATAACCACGCCTATCCTGGGGAATGTAATGAATATTCATGAATTTTACCTATAACACTGTGTCTTTGGAGGTACTGAGGTGTGTGTTTGGTGGAGAGAATTCCCCCACACTCGGTGCATCGAATAAAGCAAATCCCCACTTCTCTGACTTGGTCTCTGAAGTGTCTCTGGGCTCGATTGGGGCGAATCAGCTAGAGCCTCATGGCACGGTCATGATGCTTCAAGGCTGAGATCCTGGGAGGGCCTCGGGGAGTGGGAGATGGCCAAGCCATCAGTGAAGGTCTGGTACGACAGGGTAAGACAGCAGGAGGGCAAAGGAGAAGGTTGTATATGTGAGGGTCGACGGACCTGCACCGGCCAAGGAAGCACAGGCGGAGGGGTAGCGTGGAAGATCGGGGTGCACCTCAAGGCCACGCTCGCGGCGGCCCCTCGGGAAATTGTTGTCTCCCCGGCGTTCTTCCTGCTTCCGGGGGCCGTCGCGGGGAGCATTTGCCGCAGCTGACATCAGCTGTGAATGCTGGAAAAGTGGCGGTGCGGGGATGCACCGGCTCCCTCCTCCCCGCCCCCCGCCCCTTCTCCTTCTCCTCCTCCTCCTCCTCCTCCTCTTCGCCAGATCCCTGCCCAGCCCCATCTCCATATAAAAGCGCCGCCGCCTCCCCGTCTACCCTCACTCCCTGCCTCCTGCGGAACAGCCACGGGGCGGCCTTTCTCCCCTCCCCATCACCACGGAGCTTCGGGGCGGAGGAGTGAGGCGCCCGCAATAGCCACCGTGGTGGTGGTGGAAATGGATTCAGAAGCCTCCTGTAGCATCCCCAACCCCACCTCCCTCTCGCCCAGCCTTTCGCACCGCTTCCTGGACAGCAAATTTTACCTGCTGGTGGTTATTGGCGAGCTGATGACCGAAGAGCATCTGCGGCGAGCTATCGCCAACATCGAGCGAGGTGAGACGGCGGGGAGCGGGGCCGACGCAGGCAGTGCTGGAGCCCCCACCCTGCAGTCGCCTTCCCCTCAGAGGGCAGGCAGTCGCTCCCCGTTTTCTTCCCCTTCCGCGCGGGGCGAGCGGGGCCGCTGACTGGGTTCGGCCGGCGGGGTGGGGGGCCTGGCCGCTCCTTGCTTATGATCGGGGCGACACACACAGGGCACAGACACATGAGATGCGAAGTCAAGGTCTCTAGTTTATGCTTTTTACTGCACATGGGGCTCGTCATCCCATCTGTGCGCACGCCTCTCCCGCCCTACCGGACTCGGAGCCCCTCCGTCGGGCGCGAGCGCCGGGAAGTCGCCCGCGGCTGTCAGCGACTGCGGGCCGGGACCCGTGCGGCGTCCGGAGGCGGCGGCGGCGGCTCCCTGCTGCCGCCCGTACAAAGATCCGCAGTCGGCTCGACGCGTACCGCACCCCACTGTCCATCCCTAGGAGCGTCTAGCGGGCAGCGGGAGTAGGGGACAAGCCTCCTCACCATTGTTGGGGTGGAGGGGCTGCGACACGGGCCTAGAGCTGCCGAGCCCTTCTGCCCGGAGACATTGGCGGGTGGGCGTGGCGCTGTCCGCACTGCGGTCCCTATGGCAGCCCGGAGTTGACAAAGGGCGCCCAAGCCGCCAAAAAAAATGGGGCTGGGGCTGGGGCTGGGGCTGGGGCGGCCGGGCTGCGGGGCGACCGTTTGACGTTTCCCTCGGTTCCTCAGCAAACCCTTGTTCCCCACCGCGAAACCAAATCAGCGGGATTCAGGGCGTTTTCCTTTCTCAGTGGCAAAGATCCCTGAGCAGGAATGCGGCTGTGCCTATTGTGTCTAACTTTCGTCTACGAGACTTTTCTCTTGGCTGGAGAATTTTTCAGCATCTAGGCTTTATATGCACATAGATATTTCAAAAACGAAAAAGATATTAGTAATAAGGCTAATACCTGAGTGCTCAGCCTCATTATTGTCCAGCTACAGGATGCTATGACTCACTGTTTACTAGTCCTTGACAGCAATGCAGGAAGGTATCGCAAGTGAAATGACAATATTATAACTTCTCGATGTGGTTTCTGATACAATAAATCGCAGTGTACATGGAGAGGGGAACAAAGCCCCGTTGCCATAATAGTGGCATGAAGCACAAAGAAAATTATTGCTGGACTCTATAGTTTTTAAAACTCAATTGATACATGATTTTGTAGCATATTTTTGTTCTGGGCTGGTGAAAACAGAAATATCAGAAACCTGCCATTGTTAGGAGAGAGAGACATTGGAAAGGGGAATTAGTAGCAGCCTTGCCTTATAGGTGTGGTTCAGCAGTCCAGCTAGGACTTCATTTGTCTCTATTGTTTTCTCAACTATTGTTGCTTTAGTTGGCTATTTCTCTTGATTCTTTTTTCATGACTGTTTGTGGTGAAAGGCTCTCTCATCACAGCTAACCAGCTTCACTGTGACCTGTGTATCTTTATTGCTACCATTGTCTCCTGGGGACAACTACTGAGGCAGATGCTTTGTCATTCAGAGCCTCTTCAGCACTGCACTTTGCTAATGTCATCTTAATTTTTGGTTGTGCCAGAAGTAAATTGGCTGCATCTATTTACATTTTTATCCACTTGCTCTATACATTTTAATACTTATGCCCTCAAAACATTTGATGTCATCCTTCTCTGAAAAATGCTCTTCAGTTTCTTCATGACACTCCTCTATTAGAGTCTCTTCTATTGTACAGTTGCTGCTACATATCTTTTGCCTCTTGCCACTGTTGCCTCTGTCTACCTCTTGCCACTTGCAGTTTTAGATCTTCAGAGGGAATGCTTTTGCCTTTTTGTTCATAATTTTGGGTTAGAAGTCACCTCACTGTTCCTGGTGTGAGACAATCTGATTGGGATTTTGCCTGCCAGGAAAAAACCTTGATCAAATTTTGAGGTGCATTGTTCTGTATGAGTATATTAGGAGTCTGAACCTCTATGTGAGGCAAATATGGGCTTGGCTAATCACTTTCTTATGGAAAAATATACTGTAGTCTGGAAAAAAATGGCTTCTTTCAACCTTTATTCTCAACATAGCCTTAGGGTTCTTGATAACTCTGCCTCACTGTCTTCTCTGGTACATCTCCTAAGTACCATCACTGAAAAGTGTATTCATGCACTGAACTGCAGCACAATGTGTCAAAGAAAACGTCTGCTGATAACACATCAGTGGTGTGATGCTATGCAACCTGGTGGAATGCAGAGTCATTCCTCAATATATCATGGAGAGGGAATGGTATAGTGAGCTGCATTTCCAGTAATTACACTTTGGATATCACATTGTTAAGGGGGCAATCCTCCAACCCATTGTCCACCAAAAAAGAAGGAGGGAACAAAGAGAAAATGTCAAGATTTTTCCACTCATTTGGCAGATGCCACTGGGTGTGCCCTGTCTGCTGTCTGATAAGTCCTGTGTCTAGTGGCATTGCACTCCTAAGCCTGCAGAAATAGCTTCAGTTCAGTCATACTTCCAGTAGTTGCTTCCATGCTGTTAATGATATACATCATTGGATTGACCTTGGAATTTAGTTCCAGAATTGCCTCTGTTCTACCCAAACCTGATTTGGTATATAATATATTATGCTACATTATAATACATATGCAGATTTTTTGCATCCAGAATGCTGAATAATACAGCTGCATGTCGCTGTTGAGCCGCTAGCAGAGAAGGAAAGCCCCGATTCTCAGCGTGGCATAGAAAAAGTACTTTATTGTTTGACTCGAACATATATATAGAGTTTTCAAAGGTCACCCAGATTGGTCAGTCAGAAACCTCCCCCTAGGCTTGATTGGCCAGGCCTGCACTGTCCAAATCTCGAGACACTGTTTTTAATAACATCCAAACTTTATCTTTGTTTATAAAACACAAAAAGAATTCTCATGGGAAAGACCTGTGCTAGCCACAGCTGCAGATTTGGGATATTCTATTCAAATCCCAACTTCAGCTTCTAGGACTACTGTGTGCATGGATACATCTAGTCTTTTTAGACATTTTGGAAATTACCTGGCTAATCAGTCTATGTCTAATCAGAATCTTATCCCTACTGCAAATTTGAATTAATGACAAGAGCAGCTAGGGATGGATGGTGGACAGATCCTATCATTAGTAGCATGTGGGGGTTTGACCTTATCTGGACACCAAGTGTCCATCTAAGCCACTCTATCACTCCCCTCCTCAACAGGACAGGGAAGTGAAAATATAATGAAAGGCTCAGGAGTTGAGATAAGGACAGGGAGAGATCACTCACCAATTACCATCACAGTCAAAACAGACCTGACTTGGGGAAATTAATTGAATTTATTGCAAATCAAATCAGAGTAGGATAATGAGAAGTAAACCAAATTCTTAAAAACAACACCTTCCCCCCACCCTCCCTGCTTCCTGGGCTTTAACTTTATGCCTGATTTTCTACCTTACCTCCCCCCCCCCTCTTCTCCCCCCCCCCCGTGGCACAAGGGGATGGGGAATGGTTGTTTCTGCCACTCCCTCCTCAGGGGGAGGACTCCTTCCCCTGCTCCAGCATGGGCATCTCTCTCCACGAGTGCACAGGTTCTACCGGGAGCCTGCTCCAGCACTGTCTTCCCATGGGGTCACAGCCTCCTTCAGGGCACATCCACCTGCTCTGGTGTGGGGTCGTCCAAGGGCTGCATGTGGATATCTGCTCCACTCTTAACCTCCATGGGCTGCAGGGGGACAGCTGTCTCACCATAGTCTTCACCTCAAGCTGCAGGGGAATCTCTGCTCTGGCAGCTAGAGCACCTCCTTCACTAACTTTGATGTCCGCATAATTGTTTCTCTCTGTCCTGGTTTGAAAGACAGGTGTCTGCCAAGGAAGGAGGGAACCTCCCTTAGAATAGAGAATATGACCCCCCCTTCCCTCTGAATTATTATAACTTTGAAATCAAGGGGCTTTTAGGCAAAGATATGGGAAAAGGAATAACAGTTCTTTACTAGTATTTATAACAAGGCAACAATACAGAAACAACGGTTTAAACTGACAAAGTCATAATACAACCTGCCACCCTGTTAGTCAGGGTAGTGGTAGCAGTCCAATTAAATGGTGGCTGTAGTCCCGTTGGAATGATGGATGTGGTCTGTTGAAGCGGTGATCCTGCAGAAAAGGTCTGGTTGGTCTCTGGAGGTCTAGTGGTGACTCTCGAGCTCTTCTCCTTTGGGAATCCAGTGGGAGTCATGCCTCCATGTTCCAGAGACTCAGCTTATATGCAGGTAGAAATGTTCAGTTCCTCCCCTCTGGGCAGGGCATCTCACAATGGGTTGATGTAATCTTGAGAGTCATTCTCGGGCGAATTTGATGGCCTATCCGCAGAGATAGCCCCCAGAGGGTGTTATCAGGGCTGAGTCATGTTGAAGATAAAGAGCACTGCCCCACCTTTTTTTAACAGCTTAAGAAGATGGTAGTAGAATACATACTTTTGGTTACACCTTACATGTAACCTAAGACACTCTCACATATTTTCACTCCTCTCTGGCTGAAATTTGCTTCTGCACAATAACTTTTCTCCCCCCCCTTCTTATATATGCTACCACAGAGGTGTTATTACCGTCACTGATTGGCTCGGACTTGGTTCATCTTGGAGCCATCTGGTGTTGGCTTCATTGGACATAGGGAAAGCTGGCAGCTTCTTGGAGAAGCCACCCCATAGCTCCCCTGCTACCAAAACCTTGCCACGCAAACCCAATACACAGCATTGTTGAATCATAGTCCATATTGCTTAATTGACCTCTGGAAAGCTTTGTAGTCTCCCTACAGAAGCTTGCTGTCAGAGGCCAGTGAGCTATTTATCTTCTAGTTTCTTGAAGTTGAGCACCTTGTTGGGAGGAAAGGGTTAAAAGTGGAAGAATGGTGAGGAGATGGTAGATTCGCTCAAGTGACCTAGCAGCTGGGAATGCCAAGGCCTGGAGAATAACAGTGTGGCAAACCCCAAATATGCCTACTGCTGTTTATCCTGTCTGTTTTGAGAAGTAGAATCTCTGTGTAGAGATAACAGAGGTGTTTGGAGAGACTTGGAGGTACTCTCATGGACATTCTTGAGCTCCCTGTTTTTAGGAGAGAGATCAAAGCTCAGAGATCATAAAAAGCACATGCACGGACCCTTGATAAATTGGTGCAAACAGCAAGCCTGCCACCTGTCAGAATGGATTGAACCTAATGGTGCCTATGTTTCCACTTGTGTGTCTCTATCTAGGTGTTGCTTTGGGATCCTCCAGTTAGCCAGGTAATGAAATAAATTTACTCTTTGCATTTCAGCCATGGTTTTGTGGTTGTTCTGGCCACCTGCCTGTGTCAATTTACACACACTTCTTTTCAATGTACGTCAGCTTTGTGATCAATGTGATTTTACTAGTCGTAGTTTTCATATGTGCTTTACATGTGTGGTATTATATCATCATTACTTTCTTACTCTCAGAAATTTCCAAGACCTGAAAAAAGTTAAAGCCTGCTGAGCTGTATTTGTCTGACAAGACTACACTCCAAAAATGCACCATATGGCCAAGAGATTTTTGAGAAATGAAGATAAGGAGAGTTACAGAAGACTCTCACTGCTTGTACCTGTGAACAATGATACATATTTCAGGAAGTGGAGGTGGCTGGTTAAAATTCAGTTATTTTTCTCTTGAGTGGTTATGAAACACACAGGGGATACTGTATTTCCAAAATTATTTCATTTCAAATGGCATCTGCTTAATAGCTGGTAGCATATCACAGTAAGAAGCATGCTCCTACCTTGACTGGGATGCTGACAAGGAAAAGCCCTGGATGGATTCCCCCTGAAGAGGCTTCAGGCTCTTGAAATGCAAAGGTTCACCTACCCAGAGCTGCAATGGGAAACCAGCAGAACAGATCTGGTTTCTCTGCTCTTCCCTCTCTTTCTTCTTCTCTACCTTCAGCCCTACAACATGGTTTCTGACAGTGCAAGACTTGACATTTCTGCTGCCTTGAAAGAGAATAAAGCATGAGAGTCAGTGTTGACAATAAGGTTTGCAGCCTGAAATCCTGACAGAGTTATGAGAAGAAATATTAGTGCTAGTCTCATGGTAAGGGGTTGACCACACAGCTCTTCAAGTATTTCTGTACCCAAAAGGTACAAAAATCCAAAGTGATTTAACTCAAAAATTTCATGCAAAGACATGCTTAGGAATGTGGGGAGGGGCCACTAGACAAGTCCTCCCATGCAATCCCTTATGCGTTTGCCAGCTAATATGTGTATGTTTAATGACATTACCTTAGGGAAAAAGAAAAAATCACTATAATGTTGGTATTCAAAATCACTGCAGTGCTTGGACTTACCAGTAATGAAACTGTTTGCTCATTATTTTTAAAACAAAGCAAGAAAACTATAGAAAAAATCATAGAATCATAGAATGGTTTGGGTTGGAAGGGACTTAAATATCATCTAGTTCTGACCCCCCTGCCATGGGCAGGGACACCTTCCACTAGACCAGGTTGCTCAGAGCTCCATCCAAACTGGCCTCTTTTGTAGCCAGGTCTTCCCAAAGCCTTATCTTTTCCAGGCTGAACAACTCCAACTTTCAGTCTTTCCTCATAGGAGAAGGTGCTCCAGCCCTCTGATCATCTTTGTGGCTCTCCTCTGGACCTGGTCCAACAGGACCACACCTTCTTATGTCGGGAGCCCCAGAGCAGGACTCAGTGCACCAGGTGGTGGTCTCATAAGAGCTGAGCAGAAGGGGAGAATCACCTCCCTTGACCTATTGGTCATGCTTCTTTTGATGCAGCCCAGCATGCGGTTGGTTTTCTGGGCTGCAAATCCACATTATTGGATAATGTCAAGCTTAGAATCATATCAGGGATCTCTGACTCAGGAGACCAGGTGTCCTAGGTTGCAATATAGCTGTATTTAAGTATTCTATTACCACCAACTGTGGGCCGTTAGCTGTTATCACCTGCTAATGACCCACCCCAGATAACAGACAATGGGCCATCAGGGACCCACCTCATGACTCATAGACTTATCCCATTGTGGGATGCTCTGCCCAGGAGGGAGGAGCCAGGTGTTCCCACCTGGATATAACCTGGCCTTGGAACTGCCTGAGCTAGCCCTGTCTACTGGGTTCCCAGAGGACAAGAGCTGCCACTGGACCTTCAGCTGGAGACCAGACCTTCACAGGATCACCGCTTCAACTGAACTACTTCAGTTGGACTGCTACCACCACCCTAACAGGGTGTCAGGTTGTATCTGACTTTGTCAGTGCTTTTCCTTGTATTATTTCACTTATTTTTAATTTCAATCTTGACTTGTGATCTCCCACTGGTTTGTTTTCAAACCAATACACCAGGGTAAAGGAATCTAGAGGGTAGTCGTCAATGGCTCAGAGGGCTGCGCCTCAAGGGTCTGAACTGGGACCAGTGTTATTTAATATCTTCATTAATGACATATATGAAGGCATCAAGTACACCTTCAGCATATTTGCTGATGACACCAAGCTGAGTGGTGCAGTTAGCACACCTGAAGGACAGGATGTCATCCAGAGGGACCTGGACAAGCATGAGAAGTAGGCCCATGGGAATTTCATGAGGTATAACAAGACCAAGTGCAAGGTGCTGCACCCAGGTCAAGGCAGCCCCTGCTATTAATACAGGCTGAGGGATGAACAGATTGAGAGCAGTCCTGCCAAGAAGAACTTGGGAGGTGCTGGTGGATGAGAGGCTGGATGTGAGCCAGCAGTGTGTGCTCACAACCCAAAAAGCAAATTGTATCCTGGGCTTCATCCAAAGCAGCATGGCCAGCAGGTTAAAGGAACTTGATTCTGCCCCTCTACTCTGCTCTCGTGAGACCCCCACCTGGAGTATTGCATCCAGCTCTGGGGTCCCCAGAACAGGAATGACATCAACTTGTTGGAGTGAGTCGAGAGGACAGGCACCAAGATGATAAGAGGGATGGAGTACCTTTCCTATGAGGAAAGGCTGAGAGAATTGGGATTGTTCAGCCTGGAAAAGAGAAGGCTTCAGGGTGACCTAATTGTGGCCTTTCAGTACCTGAAGGGAGCCTACAAGAAACATGGAGAGAGACCATTTACAAGAGCATAGAGTGATAGGACAAGGGGGAATGGCTTTAAATTGAGAGTAGGTTTAGATTAGATATTAGGAAGAAATTCTTTACTGTGAGGGTGGTGAGGCACTGGAACAGGTTGCCCAAAGAAGTTGTGTATGCCCCATCCCTGGAGGCCACGCTGGATGGAGCTCTGATAAACCTGTTCTAGTGGAAGGTGTCACTGTCTATTGCAGGGGGCTTGGAACTAGATGATCTTTAAGCTCCCTTCCAACCCAAACCATTCTGTGAATCTTGGAAGAAAGACTCTTGGGTCAAGGAGGATTAGGTTAGAAAACATCTATGCAAGCTTGACATCCATAAGTCCGTGGGCCCTGACAGGATGAATCCACGAGTGCTGAGCGAGCTGGTGGATGCCATAGCTGGGCCATTCACGATAATCTTTGAAAGGTCATGGCAATCAGGAGAGGTGCCTGAGGACTGGAAGAAAGCAAATGTCACCCCAGTCTTCAAAAAGGGCAAGTATTCACGGAACTACTGGCCAGTCAGCCTCACCTCAATCCCTGGAAAGGTGTTGGAGCACCTCATTTTGGAGGCCATCTCTAAGCACACGGATGACAAGAAACACAGAATCACAGAATATGCTGAGTTGGAAGTGATCTACAAGGATCATCAAGTCCAACTCCCAGCCCTACACAGCACCATCTGCAAGAGTCACACCATATGCCCAAGAGTGTTGTCCAAACACTTCGTGAACTCTGGCACGCTTAGTGCTGTGATCACTGCCCTGGGGTGCCTGTTTCAATTCCCAACCATCTTCTGGGTAAAGAACCTTTTTCTAATATCCAACCTAAACTTCCCCTGACACAACTTCGGGCCATTCCCTCGGGTCCTGTCACTGGTCACCACAGAGAAGAGATCAGTGTCTGTCCCTTCTCTTCCCCTCACGAGGAAGTTGTAGACTGCAATGAGGTCTCCCCTCAGTCTCCTCCAGGCTGAACAGACCAAGTGACCTCAGCCACTCCTCATCTGGCTTCCCCTCAAGGCCCTTCACTATTTTTGTTGCCCTCCTTTGGATGCTCTCTAATAATTTATTATCTTTCTTATATTGTGGTGACCAAAGCTGCACACAATATTCAAGGTGAGGTCACACCAATGCAGAGTAGAGTGGGACCATCACCTCCCTTGACTGGTTGGCGATGCTGTGCTTGATGCATCCCAGAATATGGTTGGCCCTCCTGGCTGTCAGGGCACACTGTTGACTCATATTCAACTTGCCATTGACCAGGACCCCCAGATCCCTTTCTGCAGGGCTGCTCTCCAGCCTTTTGTTCCCCAGTCTGTACGTACATCCAGGGTTGTCCCATCCCAGGTGCAGAATCTGGCACTCATGTTTGTTAAATGGTGGTGATTGCCCAGCCCTCTAATTTGTTACGGTTCCTCTGCAGGACCTCTCTGCCTTAGAGGGAGTCAACAGCTCCTCCCAATTCAGTGTCATTGGCAAATTTAGTATTTATGAAGACAATTAAGAGCACTGGCCTAAGACAGAGCCCTGCAAAACCCTACTAATTACTAGAATAATTAATTGATTTTGTGGTCCTGGCTGGGTGGCCTATAGTGGACTCCAACTATGACATCCACTATATTTGTTTGTCCCTTAATCCTTACCCAGAGGCTCTCAACCATGCCATCACCAACTGCAAGCTCTGTTGTGTGAGTTGACACAGGCAGGCAGCCAGAACAACCACAAAGGCATGGCTAGAACACAAAGAATCAATTTACTTCTGTTATCTCACTAACTGGGTGTTGTGGTTTGACCCTGGCCAAATGCCAGGCACCTACGACATCTGCTCTCTTTGCTCTCCCCTGCCACAGCTGTGCAGAAGAGAGGAAAAAAAACTAACACACACACTGGACCCATGAATTGAGATAAGGAACCGGTGGGAGTACACACTGAGAAAAGGGCAAAACAGGCTGAAAACTTAAAGTTGCAAAGTGATTTATTAACCTAAACAGAGTTGGAGGATAAATGAGAAGTAAATATAATCTCTTAAGACACCATTTCTCTGCTCACCCCCCTCCCTCCTTCCAACCAACAGCATGGGGGAGGGGGCAGGGTATGGGAGTTTTCCTTTGGTCAGTCCATCACTGAAATTTCTTCCACTGCTCAGGGAGAGGAGTCCTCTACTTAGCCATGGGGTCTCTCCCATGAGAGACAGACCTCTATGAACTTCTTTGGCATGGGTCCAAATCTCATGAGCAGCAGCCCACCCTAATCTGCTGCAACATGAGTCCTTTTTGTCCACAGGGTGCAGACCTCTGAGCCAAGGCCAGGTTGTTTCCATGTCTGAAGCAAGGTCTTTTTCTCTACTGGGACTCCCACTGGATCACAGCTTCTTCCGGGCATCCACCTGCTCCTCTGGCATGGGCACCTCCCCATGAGCTGTAGGTGGATCTCTGCACCCCTGTGGACTCCATGGGCTGCAGGGGGACCACCTGCTCCACCATGGTTTTTGCCACAGCCAGCATAGGATTGTTGGCTCTGGCATCTGGAGCACCTCCTCCCACACCTTCTCCACTGACCTTGGTGTCTCCGTGTTGTTTTCCACTCACATATTTTCACCTCCTCCTCTTCCTCCTTGTCTGGCTATAAAGAAGTGCATGCTCACATTGTTTTGATTTCCTCTTAAATATGTTTTCACAGAGATGTAACTAGCATCTCTAATTGGCCCAGGCTTGGCCAGCAGCATGTCCATCATCTTCAGAGCCATCAGGGATTTGCTCTACTGGACATGGTGAAAAACTTCTAGAACCTTCACACAGGACACACAGGAGCCATCTTTGCCTCTCCCCACCCACTAGCAAAAACTGGGCCAAGCAAAACTAACACATGAACACAGGGGTGCGTTTTCTCCCAACCCTTCAGCCGCTTCTTCAGGCCTACCACAACAGCTTTTGAAGGGTTTACATTTCTCTTAGATGCTAAAGATACCTTGCTGATGTTCTGGGCTAAGCAAAACCAACACACTGGGTGATCTCCAAGGCAAAACCCAGGCAGAAGCACTCAAGTGAAGACACAGGCACCGTTAAACTTGGTCCATGCTAGAGGATCACTGGCCTGCTTTTCAGACAGGCTTATCTAGAGAAATACCTGGCTGCAAGGCCACTTGATCTATTTACAATCTTCCTCACCAGTCTTCCACTTTTAACCCATTCCTCCCAACGTCCAAACATTCCAGCCCCTCCATTACCTACAGTGCCCTCCCTCACCTTGCCTGCCATGCCTATCCCTCCTGAAGATCCTTTAACCATCCATCATGGCACAGCAGTCACAAGACCCATCCCACCAGATTTTGCTTATGCCAACGATGTCATATCTCTAGGACTGGGCCAAGGCTTCAAGCTCCTCTTGCTTTTGCCTCATGCTGTTTGTGTTGGTATAGAAACATTTCAAGTGCAGTCCAGTGTAGCCAACAACTCGTGGAGAAGAATGAAGGATCTCACTAGTACTTAGTCCCTCAAATTTTGGCATGCTGTCCCATTGCTTATCACTGGCAGGCCTGATTTTGTCCCTTTCCCTCCTTCCAATCTAGTTTAAAGCTCTATCAATCAGCTCTGCTAAGTCTTGAGTTTCTCATTAACCAACATGCCCAAGTCTTTCTCCTCAGGGCTGCTCTCAACCCATTATCTGCCCAGTCTGTATTTCTGCTTGGAATTGCTGTGACCCACGTGCAGGACCTTGCACTTTGCCTTCTTGAATTTCATGAGCTTTGTACAGGCCCACATCTCAACCCTTTTAAGGTGCCTCTTGATGGCATCCCATCCCTCTAGCATGTGGACTGTACCACACAGCTTCATGTCATTGACAAACTTGCTGAGGGTGCATTCCATCCCACTGTCCATGTCACTGACAAAGATGTTAAACAGCTCTGGTCCCAATACCAACTTCTGGGGAAT
This sequence comes from Entomyzon cyanotis, assembly GCA_024500445.1. NCBI lineage: Eukaryota > Metazoa > Chordata > Aves > Passeriformes > Meliphagidae > Entomyzon > Entomyzon cyanotis. Next base: position 840,997 of record JAKEPQ010000794.1, read on the forward strand.
GCCGCTTGTCACTGGTCTCCACTGGATGTTGAGCCATTGACCACAACTCTTTGAGTGCAACCATTCAGACAATTCCTTATTCACCGAGTGGTCCATCTGTCAAATCCATGTCTCTGCAGTTTAGAGACAAGGATGGTGTGTCAGACAGTGTCAAATGCTTTGCTCAAGTCCAGGTAGATAAAGTCAGTTCTTCCTTCATCCACCAACACTGTAACCCCATCACAGAAGGCCACCAAATTTGTCAGGCACAATTTGCCCTTAGTGAAGCCATTTTGGCTGTCACAAATCACCTTCTTATTCTCCATGTGCCTTAGAATAGTTTCCAAGAGGATCTTCTCCACGATCCTGCCTGGCACTGAGAAGAGACTGAGTGGCCTGTAGTTCCTCGAGTCTTCCTTATTTCCCTTTTTAAAATTGGAGGTTATGTTTCCCCTTTATTCAGTCAGTGGGAACTTTACTGGACTTCTCAAATATGATGGGTTGTGGCTTAGCAGCTTCATCTGTGAGTTCCCTCAGGACCCATGGATGCATCTCATCATCAGGTTCCATGGACTTGTGCACCTTCAGGTTCCTTAGATGGTCCTTAACTTGATCATCTCCCACAGCAGTTGGTTCTTCATTCTCCCAGTCCCTGCCTTTGCCTTCTGTGACTCAGGCAGTGTGGCTGAAGCACCTGCCAGTGAAGACTGAGGCAAAAACATCATTCAGTACCTCAGCCTTCTCCATATGTTGGGTTACCAGGTCTCCCGTTTCCTAAGGGAGAGGGTCCACACTTTACCTAGTTTTCCTTTTATCATCAGTGTACCTATAGAAGCTTTTCTTGTTGCCCTTGATGTCCCCGGCCAGATTTAATTCTATCAGGGCTTTAGCTTTCCTAACCTTATCCCTGTCTGCTCAGACAATCTCTGTATTCTTCCCAGGCTACTTGTCCCTGCTTCCACCCTCTGTAGTCTTCTTTTTTGTGTTTGAGTTTTTCCAGGAGCTTCTTGTTCATCTACGCAGCGCTCCCATCATTTTTGCCTGACTTCCTCTTCTCTGGAATGCATTGCTTCTGATCTCAGAGGAAGTGATCCTTAAATATCAACCAGCTTTCTTGGGCCCCTCTTTCCCCCAGGGCCTTATCCCATGGTACTCTACCAAGCACATCCCTGAAGAGAGTAACATCTGCTCTCCTGAAGTCTGAGAGACTTTATTTGTTTTAAGAAAAATCTTGAAACATGTTCTGTTGGTTTGTTGTAGATTTTGTTTTGTTTTATTTTTTTTAAATTTAGTCATCATAATATTATGGTAGGAAACTATAAATTTGCATTTTGACTACAGTGATTTTTATTTTTTTCTGGTCAAATTTCAATCCTTAAAAATACATATCAGAAAAAAATATTTTATGATTAAATATGTGCCAAGTGTCTAATTTTCTAAGTAGCTGGGGGAAAACTGGTAGGGAATAGAGATGAGATATTTATTTTTTTAAAGAAAAAAGATCAAGCATAGCATTTTAAAGTCTTAAAATGAGATTTTTTGATATTTCATTAATAAATGATCACTTAAATTTTAATTTAAATATGAGATGCTTCAAAGCTTTTGAATGAAGAAGTCAGCAATGTAATATTTTGCATTTAAATATTAATTTGCAACATACTAGGTGTTGTTTGGGGTTTTTTTTTCTTATACAATTGTCTTGCAATAGTTCTAACATATCCCCTGAGTGATTCAGTCTTTTCAGTTTTATAAAACAGTGTATTGCTATTTTTAAATCAATTCCAGGACATCTCATAATGTGGCTATTAGGATGTTGGAACCAGCAGTCATAAATCAGGGGCCTTGAATGATTGTTACCTTTTTGAAAGGCAGATTTCCTCTTGTTTGTGATTGATCCCCATCCAGAGTGCTTTTTGTGAGTGCTCAGCACTTTGCAAAGGATAGCTGCATGGCTTGAAAGGAGTAGAGGTTGGTTTTGGAATTTAAAAATATGCAAATGTCATTAATGTAAATGGAGAAATAATCAATTAAAACAGTGCTCATATATCAAGGTAGACATGTTCTGCATTTTGAATTTTAGGAATCCAATCATGGGATACAAGCTTGATTGAATGCAACTTGGATCAAGAACTAAAACTTTTCCTGTCTCGCCATTCAGCTCGATTCTCTCCTGAAATTCAAGGTGAGTTTTTGGAAATGTTTGTCAAAGTTTTGTTTTGTATGGTTTTTTTAAGAGCAGAATTAATAAAATACACTCAGGTATTGGATGAGTGATTTCATTTCATTTTTGATTCTCTACAATGAATACTTTTTTCTGTTTTAAAATAAAGCTTGAAAATTATAGCTTGTTTTACTTTCTGACAACAGGAAATGTCTGAAACATTTAAATAATCAGCCTTTTATGTTAGCTTCATGTATTTCACCATGATTATTTTGGCAGTAGATGTTAGTTTTAGGCCACTATTAAAGTTAAGTGAAACTCACTTTCTGACTGAACAGTTTGTTCATGTAGCACCAATCTAGTAGTCCTGGAGACTGAAGCTGTTCCTCACTGTGGTAGGTAGAGCACATACAGAAAATAACCTGAAAGGTTAGCTCTACAGTTTGACAGAGACAGAAATGGTGTCATGGCTGTTGTACAAGCATGGCTCAAGCCCCACGTTTGTCCCTAAAGGGCTTAGACTCTTCTTTCTTGGTATGAAAAAGCTGAGGGGTAGAGGGTGTCTTGCATGGGAGACAGGAGCCTTATGAGTTTCTGCTGTTTGCCAGGCTTTTAGCAACAAGCAGTAATTTCTGTTAGGGTAGCTAGCACCCCAAGACTCGGTCTCGTTCGCAAGGTTCTTTGATATTTGGCCGATTAGTCTAATATGATGTAAAATACCATTTATTAGATTAGTCTAATATGATGTAAAATACCATTTATGAGACACAGAAAATAACAAACATACAAACATAGAAGAGATTTACAAACATACACACACAGTAAAGGCATAATTGCAAAACTATAATAGCTAAAATGCAATTATGGGGTAAATGCTTACAAAAACTATAAAAATAGCTAAAATGCAAGTTAATGAAGGCACCTATTTTTATTATTATAAGCTAGCTGGAATAATACAATTTAGGAAACCAATGATCTTACCAAAATCCAATTTTGGTGCTGGGATACATCAGAATCCGCTCAATCTTGCAAGAAGTTACCACAGAGCTGCATCCAGACTCTGGGGAGAAGTCCTCCATGCATCTTCAGAGCGTGTGTAAGAGACTTCCACTTCTGGGATATTTCCGTGAGGTTTTATAGTGTAAAAGTGTGGCTTGTGTGGTCACAAAAAATTATTCTTGTTTATTTTCCACATTCTCTCTTCATTCCACAATATGAGTTACGGGTAGTGGTTTTAGACTTTCGGGCGCCAACAGATAACCCCGGCCAGGCTGTTAAACTAACTGAGCCATCCATGTCTTGCAACCGAGCAGAGAGAGAGAGAGAGAGAGAAAGGGGGGAGACGTTCTGCCACAGAGGGTCTACCTTGATTCACAGGAACTTTCTTTGGCTTGTATGAAGAAACTAGAATTTTAAAGGCTAAATCTTCTCTTCTGCTGTGTTTTCTTCAAGACTGTCCTTCCTTTTGAGGATTCATAAAATAAATTTAAACCCAACAATTTTGTGAAGTGTAAATTTTCATTTTATTCTCAGTGCATGGAAATCAAGTATTTGGTAAGTTTTCTAACATCTCATTACTTTAACACAAATGGTTAGTGAGTATATGAGAGATTAATCTTGTTTTTTGTATAAAAATATATAACCTTCTTCAAGAAGTATAGGTTGCTTTCATTGGTGTAATTATTGTGGCCATGTGCACACTGACTAGTACAACCTAGTATTGATGAATGTTATAAATTCCGACTTCAGGAACTTAAGTATGGTGATGTCATGGTTTAACCCCAATGAGCAACTCAGTACTACACAGCCACTCTTTAACTTAGCTCCCATCCCAGTGGGATGGGGAGGAGAATCAGGAACAAAAAAGTAAAACCTGTGGGTTGACATAAGAACAGTTTAATAATTAAAATTAAGTATAATAATAATGGTAATAAAAAGGAGAGGGAGACAGATAAAACCCAAGAAAAACAAGTGATGCAGAATACAATTGCTCACCACCTGCTGACTGATGCCAAACCCATCCCCGAACTGTTATTGGCATCAATTCTGGGTAACTCCCACAGTTTATAAACTGAGCATGTGTCTTGGTTTGAAAGACAGGTGTCCGCCAAGGAAGTTGGGAACCTCCCTTGGAATAAAGACTATGACCCCCGCTTCTCTCCAAATTATTATAACTTTGAAATCAAGGGGCTTTCAGGCAAAGACATGGGAAAAAGAATAACAGTTCTTTACTAGTATTTATAACAAGGCAAACAAGCAACAACAACGGTAACAACAACAAACAAACCAGAAAAACCAGAAACAGCCTTCTCTGGGTTGTGACACTCCCTCCCCTTCGGTGCAGTAACGGTCACAGCCGGCAGGGGCTCTGTTAGGCTACTGGCCGGGCTGGGCAGGTGCGATGATTCCCCTGCGGCTGCAGGGGGCACTGTGGCGCGAGTTCAGTCTCACCTCTCCCTCAAGCAACGAATGGTGGGCAGGCTGGATGGTGGAACAGGCTGCAGCGGGAACCTCGGACCAGCGGCTGGGGCAGCAGGGGCTGGCTCGCCCGGGGTAGTGAGCAAGAGGTGGCAGAAACTCAGCAGCTGTAGCAGGAGCTGCAGTGAGTCCTGGCAGGTGGGGGTGCGGGGTTACAGTGTAACAGAAGCCCAAGGCAGCGGCAGAAAAGCGGCAGGGCTGGACAGCAACAGCCAGACTCCTCTGTAGCAGCTACGGCACGCAGCCAGGGAGACGCGCACTCCGGGAGGGGGTTGGGGGTCAGGGTCCTGGGTTTTCCCCTGAGGCAACCGAGTGGATGGTGAAGGTCCTTACCAGTAAAATTGGGTGTTAATAAAGCCCCAGTTCAATGGCTGCTCTTACGAGCAAAGGCTCACCCACAGTAAGGAAGAACTAGTACAGAGCTGGGCTCTGGCAATGGCAGCGAAATCCCCCGCAGGAAGCAGCAGCTTGACTGTCCCCTCCGATGCCCAGAGAGCAACAGCAAGCTAGGAGCTGCGCCCAGCCTCTTCCCCTGGCTCCAGTCTCGTGATATCTCTGCCCCTCCAAGAGAAAAAGCCATCAGATAAAGAGAAGTGCAGCCAGGTGCACTCTCCCCTCCCCCCCCATGGGTACATCTTTTGTCTCTCTTAAGTACTGATCTTTATTCTCTCTTAGCAACGGATTGGACAAAATTCCCTAAGAGAAAAAAAAACCAAAGAAAAAAACCAAAAGGAAAAATCCTAACCTCTGACAACACATGAAATATCCCTTTGGCCAGTTCGGGTCAGCTGTCCTGGGTATGGTCCCTCCCAGCTTCTTTTGTGCACCTCTTCATTGGCAGAGCGTAAGACTGTCCTTGACTTCGGGTAAGCATTACTTAGCAACAACCAAAACATCAGTGTGTTATCAACATAATTTTCATACGAAATCCCAAACACAGCATTGTAGCAGCTACTACGAAAAAAAATGAACTCTATCCCAGCCAAAACCAAGACAGGTGAAAGAGGTATGAAATGTTGTATCATACTACTGCATCACATTACTAAGGTCAGTTGCTATTGTGTTGGTTTTGCTTAGCCCAGAACATCAGCAAGGTATCTTTAGCATCTAAGAGAAATGTAAACCCTTCAAAAGCTGTTGTGGTAGGCCTGAAGAAGCGGCTGAAGGGTTGGGAGAAAACGCACCCCTGTGTTCATGTGTTAGTTTTGCTTGGCCCAGTTTTTGCTAGTGGGTGGGGAGAGGCAAAAAGATGGCTCCTGTGTGTCCTGTGTGAAGGTTCTAGAAGTTTTTCACCATGTCCAGTAGAGCAAATCCCTGATGGCTCTGAAGATGATGGACATGCTGCTGGCCAAGCCTGGGCCAATTAGAGATGCTAGTTACATCTCTGTGAAAACATATTTAAGAGGAAATCAAAACAATGTGAGCATGCACTTCTTTATAGCCAGACAAGGAGGAAGAGGAGGAGGTGAAAATATGTGAGTGGAAAACAACACGGAGACACCAAGGTCAGTGGAGAAGGTGTGGGAGGAGGTGCTCCAGATGCCAGAGCCAACAATCCTATGCTGGCTGTGGCAAAAACCATGGTGGAGCAGGTGGTCCCCCTGCAGCCCATGGAGTCCACAGGGGTGCAGAGATCCACCTACAGCTCATGGGGAGGTGCCCATGCCAGAGGAGCAGGTGGATGCCCGGAAGAAGCTGTGATCCAGTGGGAGTCCCAGTAGAGAAAAAGACCTTGCTTCAGACATGGAAACAACCTGGCCTTGGCTCAGAGGTCTGCACCCTGTGGACAAAAAGGACTCATGTTGCAGCAGATTAGGGTGGGCTGCTGCTCATGAGATTTGGACCCATGCCAAAGAAGTTCATAGAAGACTTTCTCATGGGAGGGACCCATGGCTATGCAGAAGACGACTCCTCTCCCTGAGCAGCGGAAGAAGATCTCGGAAATCTTAGTGATGGACTGACCAAAAATAACCCCCATACCCTGCCCCCCCTCTTCCTCGTGCTGTTAGTGGGAAGGAGAGAGGGGGGGTGAGCAGAGAAATGGTGTCTTGAGAGCTTATTTTTACTTCTCATTTGCCTCATTTGACTCTGTTCAGGGTTAGGTTAGCAATAAATCACTTTGCAACTTTAAGTTTTCAGCCTGTTTTGCCCTTTGGTACATCCCTGGTTCCTTATCTCAACTCATGAGGCCTGTGTGTGTGTGGTATGTTAGTTTTTTTCCCTCTCCTCTGCACAGCTGTGGCAGGAGAGAGCAGAGAGAGCAGATGTAGGTGCCTGGCATTTGGCAAGGGTCAAACCACAACAGCTATACACTGTTGACAAAGAGGTCTTGATGTCTTGCTAGCATGACATCATTGACCTGATGGTCTTGAATAACATACCAAATGTCTCGTGTTACTAATTCTTCCTCTTGCGGCATAGATTATAGCAGATTTTTCCATATCTATAGATAGCAAAACATTGTTTTTCAGCACTGTTCAGTCTTTAAACAATAAGCTGATAAAATCTGTGTTGAAAGAGTTTTAAGGGAGCCTGAAACTGGGAAAGAGGGAACATCCAGGAATAAATCTAGCCCTCTTCACCAATTTAATTTCTCAAATTTTGTGGAGAAGCCCATTGACACTTTCAGAATTCCACTGTGCAGATTAGAGGACAATATTTTAGTTTCTCTATTCTCTCGGTGGTTCTCTGATGTAGAATCTTTATGAGGCTCCTTTATGTCTTCTCTACTGTTTGATAGGAAGGAGGGGTTTTTTCTTGCCATTTGTCAATAAAATTTTAGAATTTTTGATTTCTCTTCAAGAAATGTTGAATTTTGAGTGCTTAATCAGGGAAACTGGCAACATTTATAATAAAGAAGATTGTAAGCACGTATTCTCTTAAACTCAGAAATTCTCTGGAATTTGGATAACTAGGTGACCTCTTGTCCAAGGAAAGTATTCATCCAAGATGATGGGATAGTCTGTGGGATTTAACAGCCTTTTTTTCAATCTTTCAAGATTGACCTCTCTGTGCAACTCAAACATAGGTACAGTTTACTCTTGAGAGTCATTTAGTGTGTCTGCACAGCTCAGTATAGTGAGGTCTGACTAATAGACAAAACTTTTTTGATTATGTTTATTATGGTAATTACAGTGCCAATTCAGTACATGCTTGTATGCTTCTCATAGCAGCTTAAGAATATATGCAACATGCTGTCCAAGAAGACACATGCAAGAAAATGTGTCAAAGGACATGTGTGTTTTCACTTGAGGAATTTGAGGTCTAATTCTTCACCCTGTGTAGTGAAAAACAATGTACATATTGATATTGCAGGGAGTATAACCAGGTCCAAACACTCTTTTTGTGCTTTTGTCAAGGAAATGGATTGTCACAGTGGTATTTGTGTATTGTATATTCTGCTGCTGGGCAATTTATGGATGATTTATGACTCCCTGAAAAATAAGATCCAGAATGGAAATGCCAGCAGATATTTTCTGATACTTTGTAAAGCAGCTGTTAGCAGACTCCTTAATAATACCAAATCTTGCAGAGATGTTGTCTGGTGCTGATGAAAAATGAGTAACAGAGTTTATTAACTGGTTTCCAAGACAACAGGCAACAGGACTTAAAATAGGCACTCCAGTGCTTGCCTGTTTTCTCTGTCATATAGTGTCGCTGTTGAGCAGCTAGCTGAGGAATGACCCAAGGTCTCAGACAATGAAAGCAAGAAGAGAGCTTTATTGTTTTGAATTCCATATATATAGAGTTTACAGAGGTGCCCCAGATTGGTCAGCCCGAGACCTCCCCCTAGGCCCAATTGGCCAAGCCCGAACTGACCCAATCCGGAGAAGTTGTTTGCAAAACATCCAAACTTTATCTTGTTTATGAAACATAGCAAAATGTTCCCACGGGAAGGACCTGTGCTAGCCACAATATAGCAATAATAACTTCCATCTTATGTTAACTTCACAAGGACAAAAAATTCAAACAAGTAGTTGTAACATATACATGCTGGAAAAGGAATTGTGTATCTGGTAGTGAGAGCAAATGAAGAGTGTTGGAAAGAGATCTGTTGAAATTGCAGCTGTTGCTACCAGTCTTAATTTTAAAAAAAGTTTCAGCTGCATAAAACTGAATATCCTGCTTCACAAAAGATGGAGTAAAAGAATTCTGTGTGTGAATGAAGCCATTGGGGGCCCTTCTGCAAAACTTCCACACCTGCCATTTTGTCCATCAGCTTCCACCTGGGATACATGACTCTATCATTGGTTTATATTCAAGTCCTTGTATAGATTAAAATATTTTTAAATTAATGTACAAATGAGACCATATGCCAAGGTCAACAATACAGATTTTATTTAACAATAAATGTGAGGCAGAGAGAGAGAGAGATATCAAGCAGAAGATAGTCACCATCCATAGATTCAGCGGTGTCCTGTTGGTCCTTCTTCACCCTGGGCTTCACAGTGGTGGGGGTCCCTAGGTCATTCTTATGGTGGTACCACCTTTATCCAGTCCATGTTCTGGGTGTCTACAGAGGCGTATTCCTAATTTATATGTGAATTTGCATGCTAAATAAGGATGGGTGCATCCTCCTGCACATGCTTCCTCCAAGATTTCAGGGGGCTTTGGTGGCTGTTGGTGGCTGCAGATGCCCTATGCAAGAGATACATTAGTGCTGGCTGCAGATCCAGGTGCTCCTGTCTATAGACTGCTGGGAGTATCCCCTAGTACCTCATTGTATGAGTAGGTGTTTTACACACTTTGGGTGGATCTGTCCCTCTCTTCCCCTCCCTTCCCCTCCACCCCAGTGGAATGGGGAGGAGAGTTGAAGTAAAACTTGTAGGTTGAGATAAGAACAGTTTAATAATTGAAAATAAAGTAAAATACAATAATAATGGAAAATAATGATAATAAAAAGGGAAAAAAAAAAAACAACCAAGTGATGCACAATGCAATTGCTCACCACCCAGTGACTGATGCCAGGCCTCCCTTCGCGAACCCAGATTGGCCGCCCTTCTGGGTTACTCCCTCCAGTTTATATACTGGGCATGATGTTCTATGGTGTGGAACACCCCTTTGGTCAGTTCAGGTCACCTGTCCCAGCTATGCTCCCTCCCACTTTCTTCTGCAAATCTTCTGACTGGCAGAGCATGAGACAAGGAAAAAAGTCCTTGACTTAGGATAAACATGACTTAGCAAAAACCAAACCATCAGTGTGTTACCAACACCATTCTCATTCTGAATCCAAAACACAGCACTGTAATGACTAGTGAGAAGAAATTAACTCTACCCTAGCTGAAAACAGGACAATATGTAAGAAAGATATGCACTTTAGTCAGTAATAGTCACAAATAGAAAGCTGGATAGTTTTGTAACAGAGACCCATGCTTTTGCATCAAACCCCCAGATGGTCCCACTGTATTGGTTTGAAAACAAACCAGTGGGAGATCACAAGTCAAGATTGAAATTAAAAATAAGTGAAATAATACAAGGAAAAACACTGACAAAGTCAGATACAACCTGACACCCGGTTAGGGTGGTGGTAGCAGTCCAACTGAAGTAGTTCAGTTCAAGCGGTGATCCTGTGAAGGTCTGGTCTCCAGCTGAAGGTCCAGTGGCAGCTCTTGTCCTCTGGGAACCCAGTAGACAGGGCTAGCTCAGGCAGTTCCAAGGCCAGGTTATATCCAGGTGGGAACACCTGGCTCCTCCCTCCTGGGCAGAGTATCCCACAATGGGATGAGATAAGTCCATGAGTCACACGGTGGGTCCCTGATGGCCCATTGTCTGTTATCTGGGGTGGGTCATTAGCAGGTGATAACAGCTAACGGATGGCCCATTGCCTGTCATCCAGGGTGGGTCATTAGCAGGTGATAACAGCTAATGGCCCACAGCTGGTGGTAATAGAATACTCAAATACCTCTATATTGCAACCTAGGACACCCACCAAAAAGACGATAGGTACTTTTGACTTGTAGTTTCTGGTTGCAATCTGTTCCCAGAGTTAAGAAAAGCCAGTGCTCCTGTTGACTGGGGTTTGCATGCTGTCTGCGGGATCCATGTGTGCAGCAGCGACTCATAAATGTAAGGACATTATTTTTCTGGTTCCTGGATGTTCTACTGGTCAGAATTAGTCTGTTTATGATTCAAAACTTGTTGCTGATACAAGACAAAAATCAAGTTAAAATTATATAAAAATAATAATTAAACATTGTATTCAAAAATGAATGTGTGAATTCCAGTACTATTTTGATGTTGCAACTTTATGTACTTGTTATGAGTGGAGACAGAGGGTGGATAGATTTTACCAGCTGCTTAGGCCTATGACAACTAGTGATCAACCTATTCAGAGCAACCAGCACCCCAAAAAGCCAGTCTCACTCACAAGTCCTTATAAAGACGGCCGATTTAGGTCTAATATAAAATAGATTACTGTTTATTAGACACGAGAGAACAGAGCAAAGAACCAAAGAACTTATTACTACACAATAGATGAGAAGCTACGCATAGCTAAACAAACATATATATACATAGCCCAAAAATAGGGAGACTAAAAACAATAGAGTGCTTAAAAGGTACCTATTAATATTATTATGGCTAGCAAAGAATACAATTTAGGAAACCAATAATCTTACCAAAATCCAATTTTGGTGCTGGGATACATTAGAATCCTCCCTCAATCTTGCAAGAAGTTACCACAGAGCTGCATCCAGACTCTGGGGAGAGGCTTTCCTCATGCTCCAGTGTCCATGTAGAAAAGCTTCTACCTTTTCTGATATTTCATGCGTGTTTTACAGGATAAGAATATGCCGAGTGGGCCACTAAAAACTTCTCACATTCTCTCTTCCTTCCACAGGGCAGTGTTTTTTAGACTTTTGGGTGCCATCAGGTGACCCTGATTAGGCTGTTAACCTAATCTGAGCCATCCATCTTCTGCAACCCAGCAGGGAGAGAAAGAAGGGGAGGGGAACATCCTGCCACAGTACTTTAGTACTTGAGGGCTTTTCTATAATGGTGAGATGAGTCACTCTCCTGTTGAGGCACAGATTAACTCCACAACTCAAATAGTTATGAAGTGGTGTTTATTCCAGTGCTGGAAGGTGCATAGGGGGTAGCCCCTCCAAAAGCATGCATATTGTCAGTAGCACTTTTACTTGGTTTATATCATGTTACAGGTTACATATGCATGAAGTTACACGATGCCTCTATACATATTCATTATCTATCCCAGCTTCATATCATAATGAGTTCAAAGTTCATTTAAATATGCTCGTGCAGGTGCAGCATCACTTAATTAATTGAGTCAGTGCTCTTCGAGGGGCATATGATAAAGTAACCGGAGTATTCCTTGGGATAAACTCTGCACCCTGTCTTCTTGTGCATGCTCCCTTGGTTTTTGGTCTAAGTCCAAACCTTGGAGCTGACTTGAGCTAGCTCTGGGGTCCAAGAGCAGGATGTTCGGTCACAGTGGGTGATTTTTATCAATTATTTGGCCTTTTTTTCTGTATCCTCCCTTCTGCTAGGTAGGCACAAAATCATTAAGCAAATGATATATTATTTTCAACAAGCAGCTCCTAGTAAATCATTATCCAACCTCTGGCCTCTTAAATCAGTTCCAGAAAATTATTATTGAGCTTTTAGCCCCCCTAAATCACTGTGTCCTTATGTCCCCATCTCCTGCATAATTGTATGTGGGAGATTCTGCCTATCAGAACTGTGGAATGCTGAGGGTTTTATTTAACAAACAAATAAACTAACAAACCCTTTCCAAGGAATTAGCCAGGTTCTTAGTAGTTTAATATTAGGCTGTGTAATCTCTGAATTACTCTAATGAACTATGGAGACTTTCACATGGAAGTCAACTCCCTTTTGCCGAGCTAGGCAGCCTTTGGAAGCTCTTCCAATTTTATGTCAGTTCTGTAGCTCTTCTGGTGAAAAGACTGATCCCACCTTGAGTCACAAATAAGGTTTTCTAAGTTTTTGTCATAGTTTAACCCCAGCCAGCCCCTAAGTACCACACAGACACTTGCTCGCCCCCTGCCCCCCCCCCCCCCAACCCCCACCAGTGGGATTGGGGAGATGGGGAGAGAATCAGAAGAATAAAAGCTAGAAAACTCTCCTGGGTTGAGATAAAGACAGTTTAACAGGGAAAGCAAAAGCCGTGCACATAAGCAAAACAAAACAAGGAATTCATTCACTGCTTCCTACAGGCAGGCAGGTGTTCAGCCATCTCCAGGAGAGCAAGGCTCCATCACACAGAGACTCGGGAAGAACAAACGCCATTACTCAAAGCATATGTTCTCCCTTCTTCCCCCCACTTTATATACTGAGCATGATGTCATCTGGTCTGAAACATCCCTTTGGTCAGTTAAAGTCAGATGTCCCAGCTGCATCTCCTCCCAACTTCCCATGCACCCCCAGGCCCCTTGCCAGCATGGCAGCACAAAAAGCAGAAAAGGCCTTGGCTCTGTGCAGGCCTTTGATGAGCAATAATAAAAACACCTCTATATTATTGTAATAGTTTGAAAACAAACCAGTGGGGGATCGCAAGTCAGGATTATAATTTAATAGGAAAATTAAAAATAAGTGCAATAATACAAGAAAAAATACTGACAAACTCAGACACAACCTGACACCCTGTTAGGGTGGTGGTAGCAGTCCAAATGAAGTAGTTCAGTTGAAGCGGTGATCCTGTGGAAGGTCTGGTCTGGTCTCTTCCTGAAGGTCCAGTGGTAGCTCTTGAGCTCTGGGTATCCAGTAGACAGGGCTTCTTGGGCAGTTCCAAAGCCAGGTTATATCCAGGTGGGAATGCTTGGCTCCTCCCTCCTGGGTGGAGCATCTCACAATAGGATGAGATAAGTCCATGAGTCATGCGGTGGGTTCTTGATGGCCCATTGACTGTTATCAGGGGTGAGTCATAGCAGGAGATAACAGCTAATGGCCCACAGCTTGTGGTAATAGAATACCAAATACATCTATATTGTAACCTAGGAAAATTATCAACCCTGTGTTCAGCACAAATCCAAAACACAGCCCCATACCAGGCACTGGGAAGAAAATTCACCTTACCCCAGCTAAAACCAGCACACCAGCTTAGAGAAGAGGGCAAAACACAAAGTCAGGGCCTGCACTAAGCAGTCTCCAAGGCCAGGCACAAGGACAATAATCACAGGAAAAAGGACATGCAAAGTATTTCAATTTCCTTAAACAGTGTAGAACTACTCTCCAGTGCATTGAACAAAATAATACAATCATGCTTTAGAGCTGTACTTACCTAAAAAATATGTAGTTTTGAACTCTGAATTGTTTCATGGCCTGTGTGCTCCCTTTTTAATTACATTAATTTAAATTAAAAGACAATTCCAGACAGAGGAATCAGTTTCTTGGGGAGACTATGGAAGAAACTTAGATATTTACTTTGTTTTACAGGTCTCCGCTTTTTTCAGTTTTGCATAGCATGCTATAGATTTGCAGAGTTGTACTTTCAGCCCATTCTGAATTTGATTCTTTTTCCCTGATGATGTTGGACACAGCTGGGCATCTATGAAATTACCTGTGTCCTCCTGTGCTTTTCAGGCCTAAGTACTCTGAGTGTCAAATGAGATTTTAACACAGTGTCTGCTGCATTCCAGGGACATGGTAGTTAGTGTGGCGTATTGAGCCCAGGGCAACGTTTAGTCTCCTGTCTCATCGTGTAGTCACAAAAAAAAAAAAAAAAAGCGCAGAGGACTTGAAAAGAAGGGGCTACTCGAAAAGCTTTTTTTTTTTGTTGTTATCAGAAGTGAAAGAAAGAGAAAGAAAGAAAGAGAGAGACAGGGGAGAAGGAGGGGACAAAGAAATGGTGCAAGGCAGCCCTATGTAGATCTATCCTGCCAGCACCAGTTGAGCTGGTACATTTGCCCAGGACAGTGCAGCTTCAGACTTCAGTCCCTGGGAGCAGAATGATCACATGAATGATGGGGCCTCTTAGAAGACCATCAGTAGGGATTATTTTACGTTCCTCATCACGTCAGTATTTAACTTTGCCACAGCACTGTGTTGACAGGGCTCTACCGCCATGTTTCAAAGACAGCTTTGGTGTCTCTTTCAAGGGCAGTTTTTGCAAGAACAAAGCATAGAATAAAGACTTTATTCTGTGACATTGACATCTGAAACTATTTTTCCCAAATTCCTGATTTGTTTTTTCTTCAGCTTATTTTAAAAGTTGTATCCTATTTCCTTCTACTTTCCTAAAGTGTGTGAAATGCTGAATTCTGATATTAACAGATGTTTTCAAGACTTAGAGGAGTTTGTGTTCATCCTAGATGACACTTCTTCCTTTCCCTGTTGCTGTTCCTCCTGCAGTCTTCCTATATGTCACAGTAAGTCAAGATGATTTAGTGGAATGTGAATGGTACCTTGTCAGCACTGGCACTTCCAGGCTTTCTCTCTTTCATGAAACCATGCTGCAGCTAACAACTGAGGAATTTTAATTTTAAGAAATGAGTTTAGAAAAAGCTGTGGTCAGGGATATCTTTGCTGACAAGTGATGCTTTGTAGTCTTCTACTACTACTACTCCTGGCTTCCCTCTGCTATTAAGTACATTGGAGGCTATTTCTGGTACTTCCACTTCCTTTTTTTTTTTTTTTTTTGTCTTCTCTTTGAGCAAATTGCTGTCTCTCTATCAGGAATTGTTTTAGATTTAGACCAAAGTTCTTTCTGAAACCCACCAAATATTACTCCCTATAATAGTCTGATGTCGCTGTTGAGCCGCTAGCAGAGAAAAAGACCCGTATTCTCAGCATGGCATAGAAAAAAGAGCTTTTATTATTTGATTCCAACTTATATAGATTTTTTCAGAGGTCGCTCAGATGGGTCAGTCAGAAACCTCCCCCTAGGCCTGATTGGCCAGGCCTGAACTGTCCAAATCTCGAGACACTGTTTTTAATAACATCCAAACTTTATCTTTGTTTATAAAACACAAGAAAAATTCTCATGGGAAAGACCTGTGCTAACCACATTCTCCCACCAAATATTAGTGAGGTGCAGATAGATCTCACAACTCAGAAATTTATGAAGTAGATATGCTTTATATTCCAGCTGGGGTGCATGGGGGGTAGCCCCTCCGAAAGCATGCATGCCGTCAGCAGGACTTCATTGGTTTATATCAGGTTACATATGCATGAAGTTACACAATGCCCCTATACATATTCATTATCTATCCCTGCTTCGTATTATAATGAGTTTAAAGTTCATTTAAATATGCTTGTGCAGGGTCACTTAATTAATTGAGTCAGTGGTCTTTGAGGGGCATATGATAAAGTAACCGGAGTATTCCTCGGGATGAACTCTTCACCCTGTCTCCTTGCACATGCTCCCTTGGTTTTTGGTCCAAGTCCAAACCTTAGAGCTGATTTGAGCCGGTTACAGGGTCTGAAAGCAGGATATCTGGTCACAGTTATTTTACTCCTGTCAATAGTCCCGCATCCTCCTTGCATCCTCCCCTTCTGCTTGGCAAGCGCAAAAAACTGTTAATCAAGCGATATATTGTTTTAGCAAATAGCTTCTAGTAAATCATTAACCAACCTCTAGCCCCCTAAATCATTACTAATGTACTCCCCAACAAATATTACTTCATATATCTTATTTGTAAAGATAGGACACTCTCAGAGAATATTGGTTCAATATAAGACCAACTGGTTTTCATTAGATAGTCTAAGTAACCTGGTTGTTGGCTAGGTATGGACTGGGCCCAGTAAAAAATCTCATTGGTAATTGAAAAAAAAAGTCCACCTTTCTGCCTTGTCATAGTGCTATAACAACAGTTATTGCTTTGTAAGCAGAGTTAATAGGACATATGTTCTCCACCAAAGTGACTATTTGTGATAAAATCATGAATTGGCTGTGTAAAGTTTGGTATCAGGGTTGCTATAGCTGACAGCACAATAACAATTTCATTGCTGATTTTGATGCTTTTTCAGATTCTTAGTGTTTGTGCTGGTTTAAAAGTAAACTGGTGGGATAAATGAACCCCACTCAACTACCTCAAGAGAGATTATAGATCACAATTATAATTTACAAAAGAGATTACAACAAATAACAATGATGAACCAGGGAAAACTGGTTTTAACCCACAGTCAGAGAACAAGCTGATACCCTGTTGGTCAGAGTGGTGGCCACAATCCTGTTGAAATTCTGACCCTCCTCCAGATCTGTCAAGTAAAAATGGCCAAAGCCCTCAAGCCTAAAGATTTTATATGCTCAGGTTCAGGTGGGGAATGCTCAGTACCTCCCCCAGGGTGGGGGGAGGGGGGGAATTTCACAAGGGAGTGATGTAATACTGTGAGTCGTGGGTAATATTGGGAGTCTTTGATCTAAGTCGTTGCAGCTGCCTATTCTGCTAGTGCCATTTAGTCCATTATAGCTCATTAGCAGAGATGACCCCTCGGGCTGGGTGTGACTGTGCTGGTGCTTCCCCGGAGGGGAGTTATCACAGCTGAGTCATTGGTGTGAAGGAAAAGAAACACTATGCTGCCTTGCAGGGTTTGCCTCTTTTTCCTTATCTCGTTTAATACCCAGCTTGTAGCCTGAGATGTCAGGTGTGCACTGGGCAGCTACTGCAAACGATCCATCATTAACAGTTTATCAGAAATTATGTAGAGGGGTGTAAGAATACACAGTTTGGTTGCATCCACGTAGTGCTAAACTTGCACCCTAGTCCTTGTAACCAGGACAATGTGAAAGGCTTAGACACTGAATATCCTCACCAAATTTCTAAAGAAGTCTTAAGAGTTATTTTTCAAGGTTCTGTGAAATAAGAGACATCATGGGAAAGTAAAAGGAATCTCAGTCTTGCAGGTCTATTAATATTTTCTCATTATCTCTACTGCCTTTTAAATTATCACTATTTTAAACCATTAAACTTTTCTGGTACAAAATTAATTTGCAAAAATTTTAATAATTTTCTAAACTCATTCCCAGCAAAGTTTCTACATAAAATTCAACATGATATCATGGAGTTACAACTGCTTATTTTAAAAATAAAGAGTGAAATGAGTAACTTAAAAAAAAAACCAAACACCAAAATACAACAAACTAACAACCCATGTCAACTCCCATAATTTTCTTACCCTTACCCTTTCCCTTTCCCTTTTTTTTTTTTTTTTTTTTTAATAGCCTGCCATGGAATCAGGCTTATTCATGCTTTTTTTTTTTTTTTTTTGCCAGTAGATGGCATTGTCAATGCCTATATTCATTCCTGTGCAGTAAATGAGTACATATTAAAATCAGTATGAATACTTCTCTACTGTTTTTAGGTCATGGTACTTGATGTGATACATATGTTTCTGTTTTGTTCAGATCTTTCTTGGAATTTAAATTTCAGACAATTCAGATCTGTTAACTTTAAAGGACAAATTCCTCAATGTGAAATGAACTCAGCAAACTTCAGATCTCTCATAGAAGCAAAATGTAGCTCATCCAGGGTGAGAACTCTCAGTTTGAAGACCACAGACACTGATCATTTATGAAAATACTTAACATTACGTTGATTACAAATGAGAGGGGAGAGCTTTGATAAGTCCCTGCCACTGCCCAGGCCTCTGGCAGCAGGCAGTAGCTTTATTGGGGCGGCCAGCACCCCAAAACCCACTCTCGCTTGCAAGTTCTTAATAATGATCGATCAGGCCTATTACAACATGAATTATTTATTGAATAGACCAAGGAAAACAGACATAAGACCTTAAACAGACTACTTACTGTCGCTGTTGAGCCGCTAGCTGAGAGAAAACCCAGGTTCTCAGACAAGAAAAGAGAAAAGTGCCTTCACCATCTTGATCTCCATATATACAGAGCCTTCAGAGGCCACCCAGATTGGCCAGCCAGAAACCTCCCACTAGGCCTAATTGGCCAAGCCCGAACTGCCCTAATCTGGAGACGCTGTTTGCAAAACATCCAAACTTTATCTTTGTTTATGAAATGTAGCAAAATGTTCTCACGAGAAAGACCTGTGCTAGCCACAGCTTACTACACAGGAATAAAACAAAAGAACTACTAGTAGATAAAATACCGTGCACAATAAAGGTACCTATATTATAGCTAGTGAAGAAATAGTATAGCTTAAGATTCAATGCGACTTACCACCAGATTGATGGTGAGGTACACATAGAATCCTTCCTCTCAATTCCCAGGAAAGTAACCATGGAATTTGTGTTCAAACTCTGGGGAGAAGCCCTACATGTTTCCAGGGTGTGTGTAGAGGCTTCTACCTCAGTAGAGATTTTGTGTAGCCTTTATAGTTAGTAAAGTGTCTCCCAGTCAGGATTTTCCAGCTTATCTCCCTAAATCTTGCTCTCAAGGCAAGATGTTTGTTGTCAGCTGGAGGATTTTACCTCCCTGCCGCCAGAGATAACTCACTACCGGAGATCTGTCTGGCCTGGATTATCTCACCAATTAATGTGAGGGGAGAGAATGTCCGAAGCTATGCACCAGCTGATGGACAGAGCAGATAAGCTCTTCTGTGGTAGGGGGATGTCCTGCCACAACACCAAGCTGTATGGTATGATTGACATGCCTGAAGGATGGGATGCCATCCAGAGGGATCTGGGAAAGTTTGAGGAGTGGGTCCATGGGAACCTCATGAGGTTCAACAAGGAGAAGTGTAAGGTCTTGCACCTTAATTGGGGCAATCCTAACCAGAAATTTAATCTGGAGGAACAATAGATTGAGAGCAGCCCTGAGGAGAAGGACTTGGGGGTACCAGTGGATGAAAAGCTTGACATGACCCAGAAATCATAGAATCATAGAATCATTAAGGCTGGAAAAGACCTCCAAGATCATCAAGTCCGACCTTTGACTGAACACCACCATGCCAACTAGATCATAGCACTAAGTGCCATGTCTAGTCATTTCTTGAATACTTCCAGGGATGGTGACTCCACCACCTCCCTGGGCAGCCCGTTCCAATGCTTAACTACCCTTTTAGTGAAGAAATTCTTCCTGATGTCAAACCTGGACCTCCCCTGGCACAGCTTGAGGCTATGTCCTCTTGTCCTGTCACTAGTTGCCTATGAGAAGAGGCCGATCCTCACCTTGCTACAACCTCCTTTCCGGTAGTTGTAGAGAGCAATAAGGTCTCCCCTGAGCCTCCTCTTCTCCAGACTAAACAACCCCAGTTCCCTCAGCCACTTCTCATAGGTCTTACCCTCTAGACCCTTCACCAGCTTAGTTGCTCTTCTCTGCACATGCTCCAGCACCTCAGGAAATGAGGAAATGTCTTTCCTGAAGTTAGGGGCCCAGAACTGGACACAGTACTCTGTGCTGAGTACAGAGGGACAGTCAGTTCCCTAGTCCTGCTGGCCGCACTATTTGTGTGCTTGCAGCCCAGGCGGCCAACTGTATCCAGGGTTGCACCAAAAGAAGCGCAACCAGCAGGTCAAGGGAGTTGATTCTTCCCCTCTACTCCACTCGTGAGATCCCACCTGGAGTACTGCATTCAGCTCTGGGACCCCCAACCTAAGAAGGATGTGGGTCTGTTGGAGTGAATCCAGAAGAGGGCCACAAAGAGGATCAGAGGGCTGGAGCACCTCTCCTAGTGGAAGGTGTCTCTGCTCATTGCAGTGGGGTTTGACTAGATGACCTTTAAAGGTCCCTTCCAACCCAAGCCATTCTATGGTTCTCTAATTAATTATGCTGAGCCAGTGGGGAAAAAAGCAAGACCATTATACATATGGCTATATTTGTGCATAAACGAATGCATGCTGTAGATCTATCTGTGGAAATACTTGTTAAATCAGCCTTACAAATAATGTATTCTCTGTGTTGTCAGAATGCCTCTAACACACATGAGCTTTCCCTGTTTTGAAGTTGCAATATAACCACACCAAGACTTATAGTAGTGCCTTCTCTCCCTTGATGAATTTAGAGCACAGCATGACATAAAAGACCTGACACCTTGGCACCTAAGCAAGTAGACTCTGACTCACTTGTCAAGTTTAGTATATCTCAGTGTTTTCTCCTGTCTCAGTCTGTGGTATGACTGTCTGTTTGGAATATAGGAATACAGTAGCATATAGTTTGACAAAGCATTTCAGTGTTGTCTACCTAAAAATACTGGTTCATACAAGTTAAATCCCAGTGTGGCCTGTTGCCTTTCTTAGGGATGGAAAAAAATTCATGGCTTTCTAAGTGACTAGAACACATGATAAATCCTAAATCAAGACATCTGAAGTTTAGTTCCTAACTTTGTCCCTCAACTGCATAAACATGGTCTGTGACTGTCAAACTGATGTTGTGGACAAGCCTTGATCTGGATTATTCAGTTGCAGTGACCTAATTACTTTTTTTCCTTGCTTTAGCTTCCCATCAAGGACTACTCTGCCAAGTGTGCCAGTGGAGAATCTAATGTTAGTGATTTATGTGGTGTGGTCTTCATTAGAATTTAGAATGAGGCCACCAACTCTCTTCAAATAAACTGCCAGCCAGATGTTACAAAGTAATCACTACAGGGATCAATCAACCTGATTAGATTAGATGTTAGAAAGAAATTCTTTACTCAGAGGGTAGTGCGGCACTGTAACAGGTTGCCCAGAGAAGTTTTGGATGCCCCATCCCTAGAAGTGTTCAGGCCAGGTTGGATAGGGCTTTGAGCTACCTGACCTAGTGGAAGGGGGTTGGAACTAGATGACCTTTAAAGGTCCCTTACAACCCAAGCCATTCCATGATTCTATGATTTGAAAATAACAGAAAAGTTGAAAAGCTGATATTAGTCATTTGCCATTTGTGGAACTCCTTCAGATTTCTGAGTTGTGTTTAAAAAAAGGAAAAAAAAGTGAGGACTATTTTATGAAACTGAACACCTACATACGTCTGTATGGGCAAAAGCTTTTGATACACGTCATTATATATTAGACAAACATTGGAGCACTGTTGAAGAATTGCAATTTTCTAGATCACATCTATAGATAGTTTGAGGGAACTGGTTTTAGTTTGTAACAGGGTTCCACATAAAATGAAATGCTGCACTGCTAAGTTGCTGTGCCACCACATGAAATAAATCTGAGCAATTCTCTCAGATGGTTTCCTTGCTAGTTTAGTGCTGGAGTTAGCTATAAATCAGCTGACTTGCATTAAACCTAACCCCCTGTAGGAAGCTCAGCATTTGTGCACAGCACAAGCTGGTGAAATAGTCTGCCATCTCTATACAAAGCTTCATGTCAAGTGGGACCAAAATGCTTTTAAGTGCTGCTGCATGTCTGTGGAAATGTGTGCTTTATGATTACTAAAACCTTTTTGCCAGTCCTAAATCCAGAAATGCTTACAGGGTAAAAGTTAAAATGCCATGGAGAGATGAAATAAATGACATTTTTATTACCCCTCAGAGATTACTTAGTGACTGAAACAACCTTCAAATCCTGGGGGAAGAGAAGTGGCAAGGAGTAGTCTTTTCCCTTTGACACCTCTGTTATGCCATCCCTGCCTTTGCATGACTGCTTATCTCCTGTCAAAGGGTTAATTAGAAGACATAAGGATGAAGTTGTGGAAAAGAATTTAAATTCCATCTGTATGGATTATAATCTGGTGGAGTTCATTAGCATGCAGACAGACTTTGAGTGTAATTAGTTTTGATTTGTACTGAGCATTGCAGTGGATTTCCTGGGAGTTTGGTGAACATTTCTCTAATTAGAGATGACGCAGTTCTCCACAGTAGTTCTTATATGTATATGATGAAACTATTTCACGAGGTGCAAATTCTGTGCCCTCCTGTAAAAGCTTGCTGTAGCCATGCAGGCAGGAAGTATCCTCCCTTTATGGGGCAGCAAGAGTAGTCCTCTGCTCCTCAGCTCAGAGGCTGTCTGAACTCTTTTGGGAGGCATCTGCTTCTTCCTAGGGCAAAGTAAGAGAGGATATGAGAAATGATAACTCAAACACTTGAAGATGAAAGTAGGTGTTTTCAGAACTAGATCTGTTCCTCGCTTTTTTCCATACTGAAGTTGGTGCAGGGAGAGTGTACAGGGCCAGGAAAAAAAAGTAAATCCAAGCTAGACTCTTGACTGGCTTCTGGAGTCTGCCCACTTTTATCATATAGATAAACAGCTTTTGCCTTCACATGTGCTGGTTAACTGATTTCTGATTTCCAAGCCCTTTGACTTCTGATAGCAGGGTTTTTTTCTAGTAGTATATCAGTGGATATGAACTACCACTATTTGTTGTTCATACATTTCTTTTTGATACAACAGTTTCCACCACTGAAAAAATTACTGATTGCCAGACTGTAGGAAGATTAGACCACAAATAATTTTATATACTACAAAGTTCAGTGTCTAATCTGGAGTGCAAGGCTTGCTGCAACAACCCTTAGTGCTTAGTGCATTATTCATGGACTACCGAGCCAATGAAATTCTCTGAATTGAACTAGGTGGAAAGATCAAAATTACATATAAACTGAGAAACCATAATTTTGTAATAAATACGTGTCAAAAAAATCTGCTTGAGGGAAATAATGGATTCCCTGTGTGTGAAATCCTTGTAGGTTGTATTGTCTTGTCTGACTGAACAGAGATGGTAGATGAACTTAAAACTAAGTTGCATTTGTAGTAATGACCCCAAGACCAGACATTTTCCCCAGAGGATTTTAATTGGCAGCTTCATCTGCCTTATTGATGAGAGCCCATTAGTAAGCAGATTGTGACAATTTTGAAACATTACCAGAGAATTTCTGAAATTATCAAAATTTAGAGACTTTTCCCATAGGAAGAGAATAACAGTTTAAAAATGTATTCAGGTAGAGGTGTCTGTGAACAGGAAAGGTAGACTTTTTAAATTTTTCTGAAATAATAATTTCAGTATTTATTCCTTTGCTGCACATTTTGCATTTATATACTTTTCCCTGATGCTACTGTGCTCCACTTTCCACATGAAGGTGGGAGTTGTGGTGATATGTAAGGAAGCATCTGTACAGAGTGCTGCAGTGAAAAAGAAAAATTCTGGGCCCGCATTTTTCTTAGTCTTCCTTTTATCTCTGACATACCTATAGAAGCTTTTTTTTGTTGTCCTTTGACATCCCTGGCCAGATTTAATTCTCTCAGGGCTTTAGCTTTCCTAACCTGATCCCTGGCTTCTCAGACAGTCTCTCTGTATTCCCTCCAGACTACCTGTCCTTGCTTCCACCCTCTGTAGTCTTTTTTGTGTCTGAGTTTGTCTAGGAGCTCCTTGTTCATCCACACAGGCCTCCTGGCATTTTTCCCTGACTTCCTCTTCATCGGGCTGCATCACTTCTGAGCTTGGAGGTGATCCTTGAATATTAACTAGTTTTCTTAGGCCCCTCTTCCCTTCAGGGCTTTATCCCATTGAATTCTACCAAGCACATCCCTGAAGAGGCCAAAGTCTGCTCTCCTGAAGTCCAGGGTAGTGAGCTTGCTGTGTGCCCTCCTCATTTCCCTAAGGATCTCAAACTCCACTATTTTATGATCACTGCAGCCAATGCTTCCCTTGAGTCTCACATTACCCAACCAGCCTCTCCATGATGATGAGCTCAAGGTCCAGCAGAGCAGATCCACAGTTCAGCAGCGCATTGTAGAGTTGGCATTGCCATTTTCTATGCATTTAAGGGCAGGAGAGAGATTTGCATGAGACAATGGAAGGATTACAGCCTAAACATATAGTGCTGACTATGTTTTACCAGTGGGTAGGGCCAGAGACACAGACACAGACAGCAATTTAAGGAATAGTGTAATTTACTATAATGCAAAACTGAAAAGACTCAGAAAAGGATAAGCTAAGCAATGCACATAGTCATTACTACGAAAGAATGCCTATAGTGATTAAGAAAGATACATCACCAGTCACCCTAATACTTTACTATCATCCAAGTCCACACATCAGCTGTGGGGGGAAGCTGTCACAGTGAAGGACTGGAGAACCACACCCGCTAAATGGAAATCCTGCGGTGTGTCTACCTTGCAGGCCATGAGGCTCCCCGATTTTGCTGTGACAGTAGCCCAGCTTTTATATTGTTAAACAAGCTGAAATAATTTCTAATTTCATTCTCCCAAAGCCTGGCCAGGGCTCAAGGAGGAACCAAGGGAGTTGTCTTTGATCCTATACTCCCCTGATGCCTTAAAGATCTAGAAATAAAACAACACACTTTTGAGACAATATTAGTATAGGAGGCAATATAAAAGTTGGTCTTTATTGGAGGCCTCCAGGGGCAGATATGGAAAAATGCCTGCGTAACATAGGCTGAATACAGTTTTATAAGTTTAGCAAATTTGCATAATTGACAAGAATTCCCAATTAGAAGCACAGGTGATGAAGTAATTCCCCCTTCTGGTTCAACCCTTTTCTGGAGCCCACCCCCCCCCCTTGGTACTAGCTGTATTTTGTTTATGAGAAAGTGTCTGGAGAGAGTATTTTCTCCTTGGCTCCCAGGGGAAGCAGCAAGATATGATAGCAGCCTTGGACCCCCAGGGCTTGGAGCTGCTTGGGGAATGTATTTTGTCTTTCTGTCTGATAGAGTAGGAAAAGTACTGGAGTTAGCTGGGAACTATATAACTATATAACAATAGTCTACAGAGCTATGAATACATATATATGAAGTTTCCTTTCTCTTTCCCCATTGGCTGAGGTACTCGAGAGGTACAGACTTACTGGAACACCTAATGCAGACCCCCATAATATACATTGTCCTCCTAATGCAGACCCCCCTTAATACACTTTCCCCCTTTCTTCTTTTTCTTATGTCTTTGTTCTTGTAGTTTATTAACACAGTCTTGGGCAAGTCAATCAGTGGAATTCCTATGGAAATCCTTCCCATTGTTTCTTCTATCTCTCAGTATAGGTCTTATCTTACCAGCCATTTGTTTGTAAAGACATTCCCTTATTCCTTTCAATCCCTCCTCTTTTTATTTTCTCAATAATTGTCTTTACAAACTTTAGTTATCTTTGACTTGATTTTTTTGTTCCTGGATCTTTTTTGGTTTTGTGGTCATTTGTTGTGACATGATTTTTTTGTCCTTTTGTAGCCATTTCTGGATCAGTAGGCATGGCTACTACCTGCATCCCCTTGATCACATGCTGAATGAGTTGCACTAAGCAAGGTATCATGCATGGTAAAAAGATTAGAGTTGCTATAGCGTATAAGAGGAAAAAAAACATTTGTTTAACCCACAGTCCACCAGGTAACCACGAAAACATGTCCCATTCTCATCCTTTCCACGTTTAGACTTGTACATGAGCTAACTTTCTTATCCTCTTTGTTATTTGATTCACTACTTTTCCATTGTCATCTCTTTGCAAACAGCAGTTTGAGTCATTTAGTATTCCACACACTCCCCCTTTTTCTACTAATATATTATTTAATCATATACTTTGATTCCTAACTGATTTCCCTGAACTTTTGGTAGCAAAAAGAACAACGGTAAAGTTAAAGGTCTTCCCTACTTAAAAAAAAATGTTTTCCCCACTTTTGGCCCAAACCTAACTGACAATTTAAAGGTAAGATTATGAAGAAAAACATTCTAATGGTGTAATCTAATCACTTAGTCTAATCTTCACGCTGTCTTCTGCACCACTTGTGGCGAGTGAAGGCACAGAAACTACTTAACATAAAACAATGACAGCAAATATTAGCCCTCCCCCCCTCCCCCAGTGCCTGGAGATCCAAAAGGAGGGATGCCCATACAGACTATTTCAGCAGGCAATCTGTGGATAGTCACACGAGGCCTCCCCCGATGTTGACGCACTGGCTACTGCTCTGGTCCACTCTTATGGAGTTTCAGTCGCAGCTTCCTGTCCTTTTCCTCCAGGTGAGATGTCAAAATCTCAGGGACTTTAGAGACCTTGACCCAAGTGTGATGGGTCCACCTGTGGTCAGCTGTCTTGATGGCTGTTTCTGTGGTCAGTAACACTTGGAAAAGTTCACGCCGCTTCGCCACCAGTGGTGCTTCTTTCCACTTCTTAACTAGGCCCCAATTTCCTGGTTGCATGTTGTGAACAGTGAAGTCCAAAGGCTGGGTCCATGCCAGCTGAGTTTCCTGTCAAAGAGATTTCACAAGAGACAGTATCCAGGCCATATATTGTTTTAAATACACATCACTTATCTCTACACTCCCCCCCCCCCCCCCCCCATTAGGCTGAGAATTACAAGGGTAAGGAATTTCAAACATCAATTCAAAGGGAGATAATTGAATATCTTCCCTGAGTCTGGCCCTTATTTTTGCTAAAGCCAGAGGCAAATGCTGTACCCATGGCATCTTAGTTTCTATCACCAGCTTCAAAAGATACTTCCCCATTTCCCCATTCATTCCCTGTTACCCAAACTCTGGAAGTGCCAGGGAGTATGGAGGTTCCACTGTACTCCCAAAGCAGCCATAACCCCCCAAAGGATTTTTCCTGTAAAATGAGTTCCCCTATCCAAGCCCACTGCTTCCACAGTCTCGCATATCAGAATTGCTTGTTCCAAAAATACCCCAACAACAAATCTTGTAGTTGCTGAAGCAGTTGCAAAGGCTTCTGGCTACCTTGTCAGCTGACACACCACCACCAGGAGATATCCAAATCCTGCCACTCAGCATTTCAGTAAAATACACTCAGCATCTTTGGTAGTGATTCACCCCAAGCAGGCCCAGAGACACTTCAGAAACAAAGTCAGAGAAGTGGGTATTTGCTTTATTCGGTGCACTGGGTATAGAAGATTCCCTCCTCCAAACACATACGCTGGGCACTTCCAACTGATGCCTTATATGCTGGTAAAAAAAATTTGAGATGCAGACACGCAGTATAGGAAAAGGGTATTACCTTGGTTTAATAGGATTCCAGGTGCACCATGACGAAAAGAGCCCCCCCACAATATCACCCGTATACAATTTATGGACTTCATAGATTAGCATACCTATCTAAATTTCCCCAATGAGAAGCCTAACAAATGAAGTAATTGCCCCCTTATTCAAATTGCCTGCCCCCAAAAAGGTTACAACTTAGTTTACAAAAACATGTCCCAGGGATGGGGCTCTTTCAAGGTTGGTGCCTCATGTTCTTGAGATTGTGGAGATTGTTTCGTCTTCTCCAAAGAATTCTGAACAAGGCTAGAGTACAAGGGTTATAAACATGTGGGCTAAGATATAGGGAGTGAAAAGTACAGGAATGGGAAAGGGTAAAGAGTATATATAAAAGGGTATAAAAGTATAATGAAAAAGGACAAAAAACCCATCAGGCATCACAACAACACAATATTATAGGTAAAATTCATAAATATTCATCACATTCCCCAGAATAGGGGTGGTTATACAAATCATTTCTCGGCAGCAGTTCTGTGCTGGCTTCAAACGGATTTTTGTCCCTCTTATCTTGATAAGATTAAGGGAATCCTGCTTTTCTAGGTTTTAGAATTCATATATTCTGTCTCTCAGTAGTTAATTTGAGTTACCTATTGATTACCCCTTTCTCAATCCCCCTTTTTTTTCTTTGGTCATTTTGTAATTCTTTACAAATCTTGTATATCGTGAAAGTAAGTACCTTTCTCTATCTTATTTCTAAGTTTGTACTTTTGCCATTGAGTGTAAGCATTGTGATTCCAAGTACCTAATATCATACAACAGTAACTACTAATACAGACAGTAAATAACAATGCAATAATACAAATAACTATTACAAACAATTGTTTAAGCTAGGATCAACATAATTGCAACAGCTTGTATTTATAACTGTGCATACTCCTCCTCCTCTGGCATACAGCAAATGTAATGCAAGTCTATTTTGTATAGCTAATTGCGAGATGCTCTTAATCTCGATTTGCTGTGCTCTTATGGCATCTGCATTGGCATTCATTATGGTCTCTATAGTGGCAGAAAGATTCACTATTGATTTCTCTAGTTCACTTACTCCGAGCCAAGGTATAAACTACCTGGCAAAGCTGAGAAATCCCATGGGCCTATCTATTCATCTAAAAGTTCGGAGTAAGCCTTGTAGTTGAGAAACAACACTAATGTGGGGAAATACTGGTCCTATCACACAGCGACTTTTCCATCCCAAGGGTAAAACTTTATAGGCACTGTGTTTATGTATCCAATATCAACCTTGCCCTGGGGGCACTGACCAACCCTTGGGCTTTGGTCTTCACCTAGTTTGATTCTTATTCTACCTATTAGCCCCCTCATGGGTCCAGAATTTTGAACAGTTATTTCAAAGGGACTTAGTTTTTTCTTAATATTTTGAAGAAAAAGAAGAAAGAATATATAGAAATTCTAAGAGGAATGTTAATTCCTTTGGCTTTCCTGGGCCTTCCATCCTCCAGCGGGATTAGCTTTCTGGGTTTCTCTGGAGTCAGGGATGGGGAGAATGGAGCACTGCCTCTACTGTGTCCATGACTGGTCCCACTGCAGGGCTGGGATGCTCTGGGGGTGGGGTAAGGAGCAGTTCACTGTCTCACCAGGGCAAGGCCTGACCTGCCCCCTCCCCACACACACACCACACACAGAGGCATCTTGAAGTGTCTCAGAGACATTAGTCTTTTCAGTTTTTGGCAGCCCACTTCATGGCTCCAGACAGTGATCAGGACCACTGATAGCTTTTCTCACTTGTAATTTAATTGGGGTAACTTTACCCCCCACTTTGGTGGAATTTCTAGCAAACAGAGCAGAAAGGAAAGAGGAAAGCATAAATGGCAACTGATTAGGACTCTTGTACTGTTAGTTTTCCCTGCTTGTGATCTAATTAGGCTATATTTCCCCCCCCTCCTTCCTTTTTGGTGGGAATTCTAGCAGACAGAGGAGAAAGGAAAGAGGAAAGCATACTGGAATTCATATGAATTGTAACTGCTATTTTAAATTTAAAAGCATCTATAAGCTGCAGAGCTCAAAGCCTGGTAGATCGGTTCATGATCTCTAGTGATTTCTTAAAGGCAGTATCTTCTTTTGGTGGGACTTAGCATTCCCAAACACTAGACAAACAAATATGCATGTAACAACAACAGTTAGAAATGTGACAATCATTAATAGAATTTACTTGGTCTTAGCACCTTGTTCGACTAGCCAGCCATCCTTTTTGAAACCTTTTCATTTTAAAGAAAATATTTTTGTCTGATTTACACATGGTTATATCTCAGTTTTGCAAATTTAGATTTAAGTCCATAAGCTAATTAGTAATATGGCCGTTGTTTTATGTGCGTGTGTTAAAAAAGGGTACCACTCTTCTTTCTGGCTTACTTACTCATTTGCATCTGAAGGCATACCTGTTACAATTATTACAAGGTTCTGCTAGGATAGTTGACTGATCCAGGAACAACACTGTGGATAACACTGTTCTGGAAATACAAAAAGCAAAACCATTTAACATGTTTCATTTTGGTGTTGCAGCTTTTAACGTATTTTGCTGTATATTCTATTGTCCAATATGGTTCTTTCGTGTTCCTCTTTGTTTGGAGTTTCACATTAGAGAGGAGTCTCTGGCCATAGATTTCACAGTCGTGAGGGTAGTCAGCAGTTCTTTTCGCTTCTGTGGTTTGAGTGGCTCCTTGTCTCACGTTTGGACACACTTAGCTTTTTATCTGATGAGGATACACATCAACATTCAAAGTGGTTAATGATATTAAAACAAACTTGCACAGTGATAACACGTTAGAGTGGGGAGAAGGATGAATTCTTGCTTCCTTCAACCCCCCCATTGGAAATTTTTATATTTTATGCTAGCTAGTTTTATTTTGCAACACAGCCAGTTTTGTTCTCCTTCTCTGCAAGCACGCAGAGCTTGGTTTTGAGGGGAAGACATTGTTCACATTTTCCCTCAGCAGTGTTAATTTGCATCTCCTCTAAGGCAATTTCTCTGGCTGCTTGAAGGCTAAAGAACTCAGAAGCACTTGAGCAAAACTTTGCTCATAAAAAAACTAATCAGTCAGAGTAACCCAGGCAGGAGACTTTAACTCTGAAATAGTTAATTACAAAATTTGGAATATCTTTTAGACAAATCAAGTTTCTGAGGGTTCTTACACATGGAACTTTAGTTTTTAAAAAAATTCAAATCTTTGTGTTCACCAAAGACTTTTGAATCCACCATGCACTTGTATTTTAAGCACAATAACATTTTGGTAGTTACTTTAAATAGAGGAAAGCCAATTACACCATCATTATTGATTTATTTTCATTATCTATTATACCATTTTCCCTGTGGCTACACACACTTCTGGGTTTATTTCATCATAAGACCTCTCAGACAAAGATAACAGTGTTAGCTTTTGTAGTTCTTCACAATATTAATGTGCATTCCGACTTTAGCCATCAAACCTCTTTCTAGTAAATTACAATTACAATTAAGAACAAACAGAAATTCATGCATTTCAAACTTATTCCCCACATCTACCAAGAGCGGCTGAATAAGGTGCACACTTCATCTTTTCCACTCACTCCTTGAATAATTAAAGGTTTTGTTGACAATTTCCTCTCTTGGGGATAAAATTCAAAGTGAATTAAGAGCCTTCGCATCTCCTCTCGATCCAGGCCCACCTTAAAAGTTTTCAAGGGCTCCTGTGTGGGGCATCCCTGGTATAATGGGAGCCCCTGACATCCCTAACAATTCATTTCTATTAATTGCTGGACTTCCTCCTCCTGAGGATCCAGTTGTTTTCACAGACATTCCTGCTTTCAGTGTCTCTCTGCCCTGCAGGTAGCACACTGATCCCTTCCCAGCCGCTGCTCCGATTGGCTTTCTCCTGCCGAGAAGGGAATGCCTTTGCCAAGTCCTGGTGGCCAACCCTGTCTTCTCTGTCCCGGGGGCCCTGCAGTTTATTCTTTCGAGGCTGTAATACCTTTGGCATCATCTTTGCCTCTGCCTTTTCCTTATCCTTTCTTATATACATTTGCTGTATCTTTCTAACCAGTTCATTCAGGGGCTTATTTTGCCCTTTACTAGCCCCCACCCCCACTACTGCCTGGGGATGCTCGTTCTCCCACAAAGTCATTCCAGTGACCCAAACAAAACTCTTCCTAATCTTTCCATGTACAATCCGCATTTTCCAGATATTCCTTTCACAGTGTCCAAATGCAGCTTCCCCTCTGGCGCTCTCAGGGGGCACGGCTAGAAGCACCACAGGTGACCAGGGTGTCCTGCAGCCTCACAGAGGCCGGGAGGCCGAAAGAAGTGGATACAGGTGACCTGCAGATGGCCCTGGGTCAGCTGGCAAAATTGGAGGGCAAGATGGGGGAAGGTGCTGAAAAACATCTCAGTCCTTTTTCTTTCTCCTCTCTTCCCTCTTCTTCCTTCTTTCTTTTACTCTATCTACCTGCATGCCCACTCTTTCTACTACAACATTCTACACAACCATATTCCTGCAGCTACATGTACACAGGAGTCCCAAAGGGATACCTATTAGACTCAACTAGTTATTTTTATCATGCGGGCGTCCCCGCATGAATTTATTTGCTGGCAAAAATACAAATTAACACAGGTAAAATTTTGCACACACATTCCAAAAAAATTTCAAAAGCACTTGAGCAAATAGACAATATCACTTCCTCTCACAATTAATACAAGCACACAAAGTCCAAGCCTCACAACTTTGTCTACACACTAAACACAGGATTTCAAAAGGAAAATCAAATGGAGCAATATTAGAAAGGTGTTGGGGTCTGGGTGTTCTCAATTCAATAGCTAAAATCTTTCCCCTTCAATAATACAATCTGCCCCCCTCCGGATACCCCAAACCAATGGTTTATATATGATTTATACTCATTCACTCTTTGCCAGTCGCTTCGCTTTTCTCCTGCCGTTTCTGTCGCAAAATAATGGAACTGCAGATGGAGCTCCACTGTCACTTTGTGTCCGAGACACGTTCCATTCATTCACACTCACATAGTAACAAAATAACAACAGACAGAACAAAAGTAGCAGTACGATGGTGCAGTACAGTGTGGTCCAACCCCTGGGGGTTCAACCCCTTAAAGGTACCTTTCACTATAGTGGGGGTCCAACCCCTTAAAGGTACCTTTCCTGACAGTGGGGTCCAACCCCTGGGGATCCAACCCCTTAAAGGTACCTTGCACTATAGTGGGGGTCCAACCCCTTAAAGGTACCTTTCTTGACAGTGGGGTACAACCCCGGGGGTCCAACCCCTTGCCTAGGACTAATTTTGGGAGATCTAGTCTCAACTCACCCTCGGGGACTTGTACCCCAGACCTGCAGGCATTTTTGGTTTTTTTAAAAAATAGCAATTACCTTAGTTTGGTGCAGATGGTCCTTGGTCTACCCCTGCTGTGAGCCAAAGGACAGCTAAGCTCCCCCTGAAAGTTCAGGGTCGCGACTGGGAGGTCTGCTTACCCCTGGATCTGGCAGCCGAGCAGAGTTAGGGTCCCATCTGGAAGTGCCAATTTGATTCGCCCAAGCGGGCCCAGAGACACTTCAGAGACAAAGTCAGAGAAGTGGGTATTTGCTTTTAGTCGGTGCACCGGGTGTGGGGGAATTCACTCCTCCAAACACACACCTTGGCACTTCCAAAGGCACAGTGTTATAGGTAAAATTCATGAATATTCATTACATTCCCCAGAATAGGAGTGGTTACACAAATCATTTTTCGGCAGAGGTTACTGTGCTGGCTTCAAAGGGATTCTTGTCCCTCTTATCTTGATAAGATTAAGGAAATCCTGTTTTTCTAGGTTTTAGAATTCACATATTCTGTCTCCCAATAGTTAACTTGAGTTACATATTGACCACTCCTTTCTCAGATGTTAATTAGATTTTTCATTCGTCAATTTTCCTATCAGTCTTTTCCGGGCCAAATATCTTCATCCCTGCTGGAGGTGGCATCTGGGGTAGATGTTTGTAGATAACCACTGATGTCCCGCTGATGTTCTGTTGATAGCCCTTTATCTTTTGGGTTACTCCCAGTCTGTTGATATGCTGAGTCTACCAGACCTCACCTGGTAGAACAATGCCCTGGAAAGAAACCTAAAATTCCTTTTCCTGCGGTAAAGGCAAACAGAACCCTTTGAGACTAAAGTTATACAAAATTTTTAAACTGGTATATTTTCCAACACCAGGTTTTCTCCCCAAAGTTCCCATTGTCTTCGCCGGTGAGATTTTCAGTGGTCCTTCCCTGTGGACTCTTCATGGACCCCCCGGTCCACCGCTCATCTGTCTCCTGGACAGTCTTGGGAACTCAATCAATCACCTGGTGCTGGCTACCACTGAAAGGAGCTGATCACCAAAATGGGGTGAGGCAAGCCTTCAGCTCCACTTGCTGCAGGCCACCCCTGGACAGTGGAAGGATCCCAGGCGAGCTCCCATTTGTCAGGAAAATTAACCCACAAACACCAGAGGTTTATATCCTAAAAGGAGACAGAGGAGTCCTGTAACTTTATTCGTTAATAAAGGGAGATGTCATGGGCATTTCCCATGGAGTCTCTCAAATTGTTAGAGGACACAGCCTCTTTTTGTCCTAATTTCCCGGCCGCAAGTTCCCTTTCTCTTTCCCCATTGGCTGAGGTACTCGAGAGGTACAGACTTCCTGGAATGCCTAATGCAGACCCCCTTAATACACATTCCCCCTTTCTTCTTTTTCTTATGTCTTTGTTCTTGTAGTTTATTAACACAGTCTTGGGCAAGTCAATCAGTGGAATTCCTATGGAAATCCTTCCCATTGTTTCTTCTATCTCTCAGTATAGGTCTTATCAGCAGACTCAGGTCTTATCTTACCAGCTGTTTGTTTGTAAAAACACTCCCTTATTCCTTTCAGGAGGGATATAAAGAATATATAAAAACAAAAAGGCAAAAGTCAATTCGGCATCACCCATAATAAGGCCAGATGTGGCCTTATCTGGTTTCTAGATATGGAAAGGTGTCGCTGTTGAGCCGCTAGCAGAGAAAAAGACCCGGGTTCTCAGTGTGGCAAGAAAAGAGAGCTTTATTATTTTGATTCCAACTTATATAGACTTTTCAGAGGTCACCCAGATTGGTCAGTCAGAAACCTCCCCCTAGGCCTGATTGGCCAGGCCTGAACTGTCCAAATCTCGAGACACTGTTTCAATAACATCCAAACTTTATCTTTGTTTATAAAACACAGGAGAAAGTTCTCATGGGAAAGACCTGTGCTAGCCACAGAAAGGTAAATACATGCTTTGCCAAAAAAATGAACACATATAACAATACTTTGTGTGGTGGTTTTGCTTAGCCCAGAACATCAGCAAGGTATCTTTAACATCTAAGAGAAATTTAAACCCTTCAAAAGCTGTTGTGGTAGGCCTGAAGAAGTGTCTGAGGGAGTGGGGAGGGGCACAAAGATGGCTCCTGTGTGAAGGTTCTGGAAGTTTTTCACCAAGTCCCGTAGAGCCAATCTCTGATGGCTCTGAAGGTAATGGACATGCTGCTGGCCAAGTCTGGGCCAATTAGAGATGTTAGTTAAGCCTCTGTGAAAACATATTTAAGAAGAAATCAAAACAAAGTAGTCACACACTTCTTTTTAGCTAGAGGAGGAGGAGGAGGTAAAATATGTGAGGGAAAACAACATGGAGACACCAAGGTCAGTGGAGAAGGTGGGGGAGGAGGTGCTCCAAGCACCAGAGCTGAAAACCCTCTGCCAGCCGTGGTGAAGACCATGGGGGAAGCAGGTGGTCCTCCTGCAGCCCATGGAGTCCACAGGGGTGCAGAAATCCACCCACAGACTGTGGGGAGGTGCCCACCCCAGAGGAGCAAGTGGATGCCTGGAAGAAGCTGTGATCCAGTGGGAGTCTCATATAAAGACTTAAAGTTGCAAAGGCCTTGCAAGAGAGAGAAAGGCCTTACTCCTGGGATGGAAGCAGCCCAGCCTCAGCTCGGAGGTCTGCACTCTATGGACAAAAACCTCATGTGGCAGCAGAAATTTGTGTGGGATGCTGCTCGTGAGATTGGACCCACGCCAAAGAAGTTCCCAGAGGACTGTCTCTCATGGGAGGGACCCCATGGCTAAGTAGAGGACCCCTCTCCCTGATGGACTGACCAGAGAAAAAACCCCTTACCCTGCCCCCTGCCCATGCTGTTGGTTGGAAGGAGGGAGGGGGGTGAGTGGATAAACAGTGTCTTAAGAGGGAGGGGGTGAGTGAAGGAACAGTGTCTTAAGAGCTTATTTTTACTTCTCATTTATCCTCCAACTCCGTTACATTAATAAATCACTTTGCAACTTTAAGTTTTCAGCCTGTGAGACAGGGGTAATCAATAGGTAACTCAAGTTAACTATTGGGAGACAGAATATGTGAATTCTAAAACCTAGAAAAACGGGATTCTCTTAATCTTATCAAGATAAGAGGGACAAAAAATCCATTTGAAGCCAGCACAGAAGCCGCTGAATCATCCCATGAAGGACTACGCATGCTCCAGAGAGAAAGGTGAAAAGTGCATTGTGATGAAAACTACTGGGACCTTCATCCTGGAGGTGGTCTTTTGTGGCTAGCTCAGGTCTTTCTCCTGAGAACATTCCGCTGTGTTTTATAAACAAAGATAAAGTTTGGATGTTTTTCAAACAGTGTCTCGAGATTTGGACAGTTCAGGCCTGGCCAATCAGGCCTAGGGGGAGGTTTCTGGCTGACCAATCTGGGCGACCTCTGAAAAGTCTATATATATGTATTGAAATCAAAATAATAAACTCTCTCTTTCTTGTCACACGGAGAACCCGGGTCTTTTTCTCTGCTAGCGGCTCAACAGCGACAGTCTTTGGGGGTCAACAAAGACCACCGGGACACACAGAACATGTGTGGCGCACATGCTAATGATATTATTGACTTCCAAGAAATTATTTGTATAACCACTCCTATTCTGGGAAATGTGATGAATGTTTATGAATTTTACCTATAATACTGTGTTGTTGGAAGTGCCTGGTGTGTGTGTTTGGAGGAGGGAATCCCCCACACCCGGTGCACCAAATAAAGCAAATACCCACTTCTCTGACTTTGTCTCTGAAGTGTCTCTGGGCCCGCTTGGGGCGAATCACCTGGTTTTGCCCTTTCTCAGTGCAACCTCCCACCAGTGCTTTATCTCAACTCACGAGTCCGGTATGTGTCTGTTTAATAGTTTTTCCTCCCTCTCCTGCATGTCTGCGTCAGGAGAGAGAGGAGAGAGAAGACGTCATAGGTGCCTGGCATTTAGCCAGGGTAAAACCACGACACTTTTTTAAAGAGCGAATATATACATATAACATTTGGTAGGAATTTTCATCTAGATGTCAACTTTGGCCCCATGGCCTGTTGTTCAGGCCTTAGTTCTTCACCATAGTATATGTGCCATTGATTTATTTAGTTGTTGTTAACAGCTTTTTTAAGGTTATTGCTTGTAATGGAGAAGTGTAACTCAAGACAACGGAGAGTCTTACATTTAACTATGTCTGCCTCAAGTTTATGAAATACAAAAACTGAGACAGGAAAATATTGATATAAACAAATTCACAAGTCAGCATTTTTAGGAACATAATATTGAACATTTATTAGGAGAACAAAGACGGCTGGGCGGGAGTGGCTGGTTTGCCTTATTTTCAACCCCGCACCTTATTCATTTTAATGCGTTTAAGTACTTTCTGTAACTGTTACATATTCATTAAGTCCAAAAAAACTATTTACACGTCAATCATTCTTCCTTCTTCGCTCTATGCTCCTGTCTGCCAGGCCAGAGCCCATCTTGGCCTTCTGGTTTGTTTCAGGGCTGACGGCTGAAGTCGTCTATACCCTTAATTCAATTTATGGTTGACACTTTTCTCTGTGTCACATGTCCTGGGATGAATGAGATCTGTTTATTTTTCCTCCTTCAGGGCGTCTTGATCTCTGGCTTTGTGGCTTATCAGTTTAAAAGACATCTATTACCATGTATTTCTTACCACATTTCTAGCATACTACAACTATTACATAGTTTATAATTCACTCTAACTTTGTTTCTACTTAGCTATATTTTATCTAAGTGCTACTTTACGCAGTACTTCATCACTTATAAATGCTAAATTCATATATGTGAAAGCCAACATTCACTATCCACTCATTTATCACAATATTAAATTAATTTGCTTTTTATTGATAGTCCCAGAAAAATTTCTCACTAGTTCCAGTGGGTTCTCTTTTCTGTTGCCATTTGTAGCTAGAGCTTCAAGGTCTGCAGTGATAGAATTATTATTTCTGCAGTATTATACATATCTGAGTAGTCAGGTGAGTGGTTTATGGAATTTCAGCCATGGTGTTGGGGGTTAGGTTTTCTTTTTGTTTAGGGAATTTTCTTTGCATTTATTTTCATAGAAATGGCAAATGGATGTCAATTTAAAAGATAAAATATGTAGCCAGTGCCTTGGCATACCGTTGGAATGGTTCTAGGGGAGGGGGAGGAGCAGTGTGGTTTTTGGCAGTTTCTTAGCTGGGGGTGGTTCAGTTGTTGCCCAGCTTGGAGGGCAGACAGTTGCGAGTTTTGATGCTGAACTTCTCCTGCCCAGAGGACCTGCTGCTGTTACTGAACCTTCTTTACTGCTTCTCCTTACCATTGGTAAGCCACTGCTTGCAAGAGCAGCCATTGGACTGGGACTTTTTAACACCCCACCCTCGCTGAGAGACCCTCACCATCTGCATGGGGGCCTCAGGGGAAAAACAGGCCCCCACCTCCCCATCTCTCTGGAGGGAGCACCTCCTGGCTGCTTAATGCAGCCTTGGTTGCTGCTGCCATCACCAGGACACCACACAGGACATGTGAGAGACTGGGAAAAACAGGAACAGCCCTCCCCTCCACCTTCTCTCTCTCCCTGAGGCTGCCATTATCTCCTGGGGAGGCTCAGAGCTTGCACTGTCTGCTCTCTGAAGCTGCCTGAGTCAACAGCGCCCCCTGGAGCCACAGGGGAGTCACTGCAGCCTTTCTGCTACAACACAAGCCATCAGCATCCCGGCCAGTTGAGGTCATAACCACATGTAGTGGGTTGAACCTTGACTAAATGCCAAGTACCCACTAAGCCACTCTATCACTCCCCTTCCCAATGGGATGGGGGAGAGAATAAGATGGAGAACAACCAGCATGTGCGATAAGGCAGTTTTACTGAAGTGGAAGGAAAGAAATAAGTGAGAGTCTGTGTGCACATAAGCTAAGAAGAAAAAGTCGGTCTCTACTTCCTATCAGCAAGCCATGGTCGGACACCTCCTGGGAAGCAGGGCTTCAGCATGCGTAATGGTTCCTCTGGGAGACAGACATTGAAGAGTCACAAATGTCCCCCCCTTCCTCCTCTCTCCCTTAGCTTTTATATCTGAGCTGACATCATATGGTATAGAATATCCCTTTGGTTGTTTTGGGTCAGCTGGCCTGGTTGTGTCCCCTCCCAGGATCTTGCCCACTCCCATGCCTTTGATGGGGGAAGGAATGTCAGAGGGACAGCACTGCTCAGCAGTAGCCAAAACACTGGTCTGTTATCAGCACCCTTCCAGCTACAAATGCAAAGCACAGCACTGGGAGGGCCGTGAGCTTTACCTCAGTCAGACTCGATACACTACACCAAAGGGGAAAATAGCTTGGTGTGCAGGAAAAAGGCTGTTATTGGGTTTTCTGGGGTTTGTTGTTGTTGTTGTTTGTCGTTATATATATATATATATATATATATATATATATATATATATATTCTAGTAAAGAACTGGTATTCTTTTTCCCTTATCTTCGCCTGAAAGTCCCATAGTTTCAAAGTTATAATAATTTGGAGGGAGGGGGTGTCTTGGGGTAATTTTATGATGACACTGTATTCCTGATCGTCTGCTTTATGCCCAGAATTGGGTTCTGTTGCTTTAAGCTGGATCTGGGGGAGGGGCAGGAGCTGGGGGGAACTCAGCATGGCTTTCTTCAAGCACTCACTTCTGGTGTGCTTGGTGTGTGCTGCAGACATGTGTTACATTGTTGCCTTTAGCTAACTCGATTCGTGTTAGCTGAAGCAAGAAGATTTTCCCTGGACTGCAACAGTAATCCTCCAGCAGCTTCTGTGGTTTCTTCTGGAACTGTTTGGCTTAGCTTTTGTCCAAGATCACACCATTGACAGGAGCCAGCCAGTGCCAACCAGTGGGGAAAAACCACAGGGACATCCCATCTTGGCCAGATCTTGGGAAAAGCTGAGGCAGTGAGAGAAGGGACTCTAAAATCCACCAGCTTTGTCTGCAGCGAAGAGGAGACCAACAACATTGGACTTCACCAGGTTCCCATCTGTTTTTTTCTCTTCCCCGACCTGCTGTGTGGACTCTTCTTCCCTCACAGGAGACAAATACATCAGACATTTTGGGGTTTTTTTCCCTAGCCTGTGGCCAGTGGAGGTTTATTTTCCCCTTCCCCTGGCATTTTGGGTTTGTTTGTTCTGCTGTGGGTGGGTGGCTGTGTGTGTGTGGGTAAGGTTCTGAAGGTTCAATATCTAACAGTTATTCATTTCTTTTCGTGTTGTGTGGGCACTTTGTCAAATAAACAGTTGGTTTTTTTTCACTTTCACGGACCAATATTCATTTCATATCAGCGGGAAGGGATTGCTAAAACCCCTTTTTCTTAGAGGAAACACTCATCCCAGAGCGTTTTCTCTGAAAACTTCTCTCTAAACTGAGAGAGGGAGTAATATTTTCCATTCCAGGAAGGTTCCCACCTTCCTTGGCAGACACCTGTCTTTTAAACCAGGACACATGGAAAGTAGTTAAAGGTGACTTAGGGAGTCCTTCCCTTAAAAAAATCCATCATGCATAGTTTTTCAAGCATTCAGTATTTTCTAATGCACAACATAGTGGTGTACCTAGCAAAACCAAAAGGTTGTATAGCTAAAGCATTCTCTTTGGCTGCTAATGATTCAGGAGTTTGTTTCTGTACTATGAAAATTGTTAAAATATTGCTATTTTATGGGATTTAAATTCTTTCACTCCTATAGATGTGTTCTAAAGATAAAATTCATTGTGAAAGTAGTTGTTCAGAGATCACAGTGTCTATAGAATTCTAATCTACAAAACCAGTATGTGGAAATATTAAGCAAAATTAAAGTATGCATTTCAGGAAGCAACTCTAAATTGTGAATATTTTGGAAGTTCCTAAGTTTTGTTTATATGGAGCATTAATAAGTGCTACCTATTGTCTTGAAAATAAAGGAAAATACTGCAATTTATATAAAAAGGCCTGAAGAGCAAAACAATTGGGGAATAAGACATAAATATGGAGATTTCCATGTTGGTGAGTGCTGCAGTCTTCTAGCTGTCTGTGAATCCTTTCATTTCAAGGGTGGAAGGGTGATTCCTGAGGATGATGGTGTCTTGAGGTAAATGAATTTTTAGTGAAAGCCCATGTTAGACACTTGTGATGGATGTTGGCTTCTCAAAGCTATACTGACTACAGCCATGCTATTGAATAAGACAGTTCTCATGACTAGGGACATTGCATGGCCCTCTGGTAAACAGCCATCACTCTTCTCTCTCTGCCCACATATGAAATTGCCCTGCTTTCTAAAAACTCCTCTTTTTTCCTTTCTTATAATTACAGATCACTTCTTGGAGTAGGGTTATAAAGCCTCACTCACCTCTTTGAATAGTGTAATTCCATCTGTGCCAGTCCGGATTTACATCCTTTGCTTGCCATGCTCTCACTGAATTTATAGTGCTGCCAAATAGTGGTAGACAAGGCTTATGGGATTTGAGCTTTATCCACCACATGTGGATTGTGAATGACACAGATCACTGAAAGAAGTGGCAGAGTTCAGAAACAGCCATGCCTGACTGCAGCAATGATTGAGCATCAAATGAGAAAGCAAAGACTGCTGCCAGAAACCCGCTATCTCTACAATAATTGATTGGGATATTGGGTAGCTCCCCCAGAAATATGAAATCGTAAGTACTGGGAATAGTTGGCTATCCTAGGATGATAAGGAATGTTTGGGTTTTTAATCAAAGAAGTATTCCAATAATTACAGTCACACACATGCTGAGCAACCTCTTTGTTTTCAATTGTTCCTTAAAGTATTTAAATGTTCTTTGCAAAAAATATTGATTAAATGACAGAAGAAAAGCTGCTTTCTTCAAGAAAAAGCTTTTCTTTTTGCCTGTTGGTAACAAATTTTAATGCTAGATAGCAATAACTTGTGGTTGAACTCATTGAACAGATTGGTACTGATGACTGACTACTGCATATATTTTTCCTTGAGCAAAGTCAACAGTGAACCCATTTATCAGGAGCACTGGATTCCACTACTGTTGAACTGCATTATATAAACAGGAGGTGTATTCTTGTTCTCTTTGACTCTGAATTTTTTGAAGTCTTTATCAATCTTGTTTTTAAACTTCACCGTCGTCCACAGTTTTAATGAAATCAAAAATGAAATCCCTAGGTGTGGCAAGTGTCGCTGTTGAGCCGCTAGCTGAGAAATGACTCAGGTTCTCAGACAAGGAAAGAGAGAAAGTGTCTTTATTATTTTGATTTCCATATATATAGAGTCTTCAGAGGTCACCCAGATTGGTCAGCCCGAGACCTCCCCCTAGGCCCAATTGGCCAAGCCTGAACTGACCTAATCCGGAGACGTTGTTTGCAAAACATCCAAACTTTATCTTTGTTTATGAAATGTAGCAAAATGTTCTCACGAGAAAGACCTGTGCTAGCCACAGGCAAGCACAGACCTTTTCCGTGAGAATTTTTTCTCTCTTCCTGTATTTTATAAACAAAGATAAAGTTTAGATGTTATTGAAATGGTCTCTGGAAACATGGGCGGTTCAAGCCTGGCCAATTGGCTTAGGGGGAGGTTTTGGACTGACCCAATCCAGGTGATCTTTGAAAGTCTATATAAGTTGGAATTAATTAATAAAATTAGAATTTTGCCACATTGAAGAACTCAACTCTTTCTCTCTGTTAGCGGTTCAACAGCGACACCTAGGGAACTTGGTTTAGTTCCTGTGGCATATCCCCTTTTTGGCAGATAAACCTATTTTAATATGCATTAAAAATATAATATATAAACTTTTGTTGTTGTTGTCCTTTGGACTGATTTGCTTCAACATTTTTTTCAAGAGTACTTTTTGTATTACTACTTTGTTCAGAAGATATTTTTAGTGTTTTAACAGTCATTCATAGAGCCCTGAAATTGTAAAATATGAAGAATTATGTGTGAAAAATACTGTTTTTGAAGGTGAAGAATCAAAGTTGAGGGTAATAATTTGCCCCTGACAATAACAGATGGAAATGAAAGGCCAGCAGTTTGCTTCTGCTTGATAAATGGCTCTAATTTCACA
The DNA here is from genome assembly GCA_024500445.1 of Entomyzon cyanotis. Taxonomy (NCBI): domain Eukaryota; kingdom Metazoa; phylum Chordata; class Aves; order Passeriformes; family Meliphagidae; genus Entomyzon; species Entomyzon cyanotis. The sequence continues at coordinate 883,766 of JAKEPQ010000794.1, forward strand.
GCAAATTAGATGGCGCATGAAGCTGGTAAATGGTGGAGGAAATCAACATTTAGTGTTAAAAGTTGGTATAATTAGTGTGTTGATCAACAGAGCATGTGGAAAGATGATTTAATGCTGATATGATCCGATCAGTGAGAGATGCCTCTGCCCGAATAAAGGTGCAAATGAGACCATATGCCAAAGTTAATAATATGGATTTTATTTAACCATAAATGTGAGGTAAAGATGTAGAAACAGAAAAGAGGAGGGGGGAGAGAGAGATATCAAGCAGAAGATAGTCACCACCCATGGATCCAGCAGCATCCTGTTGGTCCATCTTCACCCTGAGCTTCTTGGTGGTAGGGGTCCCGGAGTTGTTCTTCTGGGGATACTGCCTTTATATAGTCCAAGTTCCAGGTATCCATGGGGTGGTTTCAGATGTTTCCATAACTTGGGGTGGCATGTGTATGAGCAGTTGCTTCCTTTCCCACAGTTTGCCACAGTGGGAATTTTTGTCTGGACACATTAACCAGGATGTGCTAACCAGATTTCACCTCCACCAGGCCTGGAATTAGCACCTTCCTGTCATAAATTTTTTCCATCTGTGCTTATCTCAGGTTCCCACTGTGGTGGCTTATCTTATCATAAGTTCCTTCTGTGGTCTTGACAGTGTTTTGAGACAAACAACTGTGCTCTTTAAGTCCTTACAAATGCCTTCATTTTACTTCAGGAGATATCAGTAAGAATGGGTCACAGAGCTGTGGAGTCCCCTGTGATTATTTCAGAGGTAGTTCTTGCAGCAGCTCCTGGCACAGCTCAGTTCTGCAAGTATTTAATTTTTAGGCAGAATATATGAATTCAGCTATGAATATTACTGCAGATGCTTTGGTTTGCTTTCTCATACTGCTGTTCAAGAGACCTGAGCAAGGATTGGTGGACTGGGTTTGTGTACAGGAACCGGAGGCTGAATCTTGAAGTTGCTGTTCAGGCTACATCATACTCTTCTGTCTAGCTGTCTATTTTCAGGACTCTGGTATTATCTGAAAATATAAACCCAAATGAGATCTGACAGATAAGGACTTATCCAAGAATTAAAGTGAAATTATATGTAACTAGTCCTATTTTGTTAAATAAACATGAGCTTAAATTCCTAAAACGCAGTATGCTGCAGGACATTGCCTCTCAGGACTTGAAGTTAGTAAATTGTTGCAAGTTAGTTGTGAGTAGGAAAAATGTTTAACTATCACCACGATGTAGCTGAACCATATGAAACTTGGATATGAATTCCGTTTACACTTCCTGCAGAATTGCAACACAGATCAGATGCAAGAAAAATCAACTTAACTTTGTAGAGGCAACACATAATTCTCTTTTAAAAGCACATTACCTTAGATATGTATCTGTACATTGTGTTTGGAGCAAACAGGTTTAAATAACTACAAGGAAAACAGTAACACTTTGCATTCAGTGGGGGTCTTCCAAATCTTTCACCATCAGAGAGATCATCAGTGTTAGTAGAGCTGACATTTTGTTCACAGCTGTCATCTCAACTCAACATCCTAGCAGATATAAATTTTATTTTCACCCAAAAATTTGTAAAGTACTCTGATATTTGTACATATATATGAATTCTTGCTGGAGTCCTTCCTTTCACCCAGGTTAAATTTAAGAAGTCATTGGGTCGAATTGAGCCCTGGAGACAGTGAATCTATCTTCTCTGGTGCAGATGGAGTTATGCCTGCATTGCACACTATCCATCATGTCAGCTAGTTACACGACTGGCTGATTAGCCTTTGCACACCCCAGCATCGCCTTTAGGGCTTTCAGAGCATGCCTAGAAAGGACTTTCTGAAGTTCTGCTCTCATAGTCCAGTTCCTGGGCATTATGCAGCCATTTCTTCATCAAGTCTGAAAATCATTTTCTTCTGACTTGCAGATAGAGGACTCCAAATTTTTACAACTTCAGAATTTGCTTTGGCAACTGTGTAAAATCCACTGCCTTGCTTAATGCTGTAAACTTATCCATTTCTCCAGCTTGCACTTTACATCAGTAGGAAACTTCAAGTGTTTTAATGGTGCTATCTCAATGGAGAAGGTGAAGGGGATGGAGTGCTCCATATAATTTAAGCAAGATTGTTTCATATAGTTTACAATATGCTGTAAAGAGGGATCTTGATCTTTTCTCCTTGCTCTGGAATCATTGTTGCAATATAGTGCCTCCAGGTTGACAGTGAAGAAGTTGGGGGCTGGCCACAATTACAATATTATTTTATAATTTATGTAGATTGATCTTTGTGTTGAAAACAAGGAAAAATAGATTTATTCAGTTAGTATAAGAAATAGCAACCATCGGATGACCAGTCATCCAGAACTCCAAATACCCCTACAAAGAACCATGCTGAATACAAGGTTAATACATCCTTTTTAAAAGCCAAATTTTACATTATAATTAGAAAAAGAAGGTGAAACAATGAGCAGTTTGATATTTAAAATGTAAGGGTTTGTGGTGGGTTGACCTGTGCTGGCTGTCAGGTGCCCACCAAGGTGCTCTATCACTCCCCTCCTCAGTGGGACAGGGGAAGAAAATAGGGTGAAAAAAAAGCATGGGTTGAGATACAGGAAGTTTATTAATTAATAATAAAACAATTGTTTGTGCTTGTATTGGGTTTGCATGGCCAAGCTTTGGTAGCGGGGGGTCTACAGGGGTGGCTTCTGAGAGAAGCTGCTAGAAGCTTCCTCCATGTCCAGCAGAGCCAATCTGTCAGCTCCAAAGAAGAACATGCCGCCGGTCAAGGCTGGGCCAATTAGAAATTATGGCACTGCCTCTGTGATAACATATTTAAGAAGAAAAAAAGGAAAGTTATTGCACAGTTGTAATTGTGATCAGAGAAGAGCGGGGTGAGAATATGTGAGAAGAACAACTCTGCAGACACAAAGGTCAGCAGAGAAGGACAGGGAGGAGGTGCTCCAGGCACCGGAGCTGGGATTCCTCTGCAGCCCATGGTGAAGACCATGGTGAGACAGCTGTCCCAATGCAGCCCATGGAGGTCCATGGGGATGCAGAGATCCACCTGCAGCCCTTTGAGGAGACCCATGCCTGAGAGGGTCCTGGTGGATGCTTGAGAGGAGATTGTGACCATGTGGGAGACCCATGGAGAGAGGAGCCCATGCTGTAGCAGCCTGTCCTTGAAAGACTGCACCCCGTGGAAGAGTGACCTATGCTGCAGCAGTTTGGGGAGGACTGTTGCCTGTTAGATGGACTCACATTGGAGAAGTTCATGGAGAACTATCTCCTGTGGGAGGGACCCTATGCTGGAGCAGGGGAAGGATTCCTCTTTCTGGGCAGTGGGAGAAATGACGTGTGATGAACTGACCATAACCCTCATTCCCTGTCTCCCTGTGCTGCTGGGAGACAAGGTAGAGCTGGGAAGGAGGGAGGGGTGGGGGTAAGGTGTTTTTAAGGTCTTTTTTTACTTCTCATTATTCTTCTCTGATTTTGTTACTAATAAATTCAATTAATATTTCCAATTCTAGACTGTTTTGCCCATGTCGGTATTTTCTGAGTGATTTCTCCCAGTCCTTAACTCATGAACCCTTCCTTATATTTTCTCTTCCCTGTCCAGCTGCAGAGGGGAGTGATAGAGAGGCTTTGGTGGGTATCTGGCATCTAGCCAGCATCAACCCATGACAGTGCTTAAATATATATATATATATATATATATATATAAAAAACTACACTATACTACATTGGACAGGGTCCTACCACCATAAGCAGTTCTACAAGGAGTCTGCAAAGATGGGTCAGAAGCCCATCCCTTATATCATAGGATCATAGAATGGTTGGGTTGGAAGGGACCTTTAAGATGATCTCATTCCAACCCCCTGCCATAGACAGGGATACCTTCTACTGCAGCAGTTGGCTCAGGGCCACATACAACCTGGCCTTGAACAGTTCCCAGAATGGGGCATCCACAATTTCTCTGGGCAGCCTGTTTCAGTGCCTCGCCACCCTCACAGTAAAGAATTTCTTCCTAATATCCAATCTAAACCTACTCTCAGTTTGAAGCCATTCCCCCTTGTCCTGTCACTTCATGCTCCTGTAAAGAGTTCCTCTCCAGATTTCTTCTAGGCCCCCTTCAGATACTGAAAGGCTGCAATAAGGTCTCCTCAGAGCCTTCTCTTCTTGAGGCTGAGCAAACCCAGTTCTTTCAGCCTTTCCTCATAGGAGATGTGTTCCATCCCTCTAATCATATTCATGGCCCTCCTCTGGACTCACTCTAACTGAAAACCATGAAATAAACTCTCCAACCAATTTGCTAGGTTAGAAAGCCAACATTAATTAGCAGTGCTGGATGCATGGGGATTTCTCCTCAAAGCATGCATGCCCAGTAACCTAGCAGACCAGGTTATATTCCTGAAACTAATACATATTCATCACATTTCCTGAGTGCATGCATATATGCTAATTATTTGTATGGACTTAGTTGGATATGGTTCCAGATCTTCTGATGAATCAATCTTCTTGAGACTATCTCAAATATGTGGTCAGGTCATAATGTACTTCTCTTTTCATTCTTTGCTCTGACACACAATCCCATTCTCAAAACTAAGATATCAGCTAGTACATAGTAATCACTAATAGAAGTAAACAGAGAGGCATTAGCTGGCACAAGACTTATTAGTTGCAGATGTAGGGAATTAACACAAGGCTATATTAATCTCTGGAATTTGTACTAAGCACTGCATGGTACAAAACTAAGCATTAACCACGAATATAGGGATCATACACTATTGTCTAAAGTTAAAAGAATTTTCCAACATCTTCTCCCACTGCTGCATAGACTTCTTCTTAGAGAAATATAACTTGCTCAGTAACAATGCCAACTCAAGGAACAACTTTCCTGTGGTGGGGACCCCAGAGCTGGATGCAGTACTCCAGCTAGGGTCTCACAAGAGCAGAGTAGACTTGTTTTGGTAGGGAGAGTCAGAACAGGTTAGCCCATTATAAAAAGGAAAAATACATCATGCACTAATTCTGTGTTTTGCATCACTGCTATTGGTAGCTTCCTGGGAAAGCGGGCCACAAGGTTTAGTTAAAGTCATAGGCACAGTACCAATGCATAGTAGATTAACCATCACAGGCTGTCCTGTCTGTAATGTTGTTGGATATTATCTTTTCCCAGTAAGTGGAGTGCTAAGCTCATTTTTTTACAAAGAATACTCAGCTTACAGGGCTTCCAATAGGCCTATATTGATTATTTAATTGATGGAGCACTCTGGGAAGTCTCATATCTCATTGAGCTTTGTGTGGTTTGAGATTCCTTTTCAATAAGCCATTAGTGCTTTCTACCATCCCATTTGAGTGAGGGTAGTATAGGGAATGGAATACCCATTTAATTTCCTCTTGTTTTGCCCAGTCTTGCACTTCCTTACACAAAAAATGTGAGCCATTATCATTTTGGATAACAACAGGAGTAATTAATTTGAGAATGAAAATTATAGCCCTTGCACTATGTTTCACTCATTTTCTTTCTGACACTTAGTTGCCATAAGCAAGCCAGAGACTGCTTCCACTCCTGTGAGGATATATTGATATCCCACAGAGGATTTAATAATCAGTTTGCCATGTAGACCATAACATTTCCCCTTCGTTGGTATATAAAGGTGGTGCTTTAGCAGGGTTATCTGCTTGTAATTTCAATCTACACTGGGGACATTCTGTAAGAATAGTTTTGCAAGTTCTTTCTGTTTATATTTCTTTATATATTTCTATATTTTGTTTCTATCTCTTTGTGCAGCAAAATTAAGTGCTTCGTTACCTGTGTGGCTTAGGTTTTGATGTAACCATTCTCCCAATCAATACCACTCAGGATTTAAGATGATTTTCCTAATTTTAGTTGGCTCATCTGCCTTTTGATTTCACTTTGTAGCTGGTTGATTATCCTTAGCATGAGCTTTTGCCCATTCCATCTTGAAAGGTGATTTCCTGGCTTTATTTAGCAATAATTGCCAATCTTTGCTTCTCCAACTTGGAGATTTCTTTACTTCCCAATTCAAGGTTTCCCATTGTTACTGAATTTTTGGAACTCTCTTAACACAGACGAAGAGTCAAGTTTAGAAAGGAGACATTGTTTATTCTGCACAGGGTGCAAAGCGGAAGTTTTCCAGAATTCAAGCACATCAGTGAGACAATTAATACACTGAAATTTACATAAACCTGCCTATCTAATACATAGTCAACACCTACTGTTGCATAATTGTTTAGCTTGCGTAACCTTATGTAATATGTGTCATTGTACCTGCATAAGCCTCTTCGGGGGTTTCTGGTGATCATTTGGGGAGGTGGCTCCTACTCAGTTTTAAGCAAAGTTCAGTTCAGGATGCCCAGAATCCCAGGTTGAGGGCCAGTTCTGGTTTGCTGTCATCAGATTCACCCCAGATATCTCCATCCTAATCTTCAGGGGGTTCCACTAGTTTCCTAATCTGTATGATCTTAGGGGAACAAGTAGCCTGTATAAGCATCATTTTGACCTGTTCTCACAACTTTTGTGTTTTCTACTTTTCTTCCTGTAATTGTTTTTGCAGCTGTTTGATTTTTAAAGACAGCAATAACTCAGTTGCCTTCTTACCCTCTATTTTTTTTCTTTAGGTCCTGCTCCTTCTTTTGTCTATTCTCCCTTTCTTTTGATGCAGCCCAGGATACAGTTAGCTTTCTGGACTCCGAGCGTACACTGCCTACTTGCGTTGGGCTTCACATCCATCAACACCCCCAAGTCCTTCTCCTAAATCCATTCTCCACTAAGGCTGTATTTGCCCTTGGGATTGCCCTGACCCAGGTGCAGGACCTTGCACTTAGCCTTATTGAACTTTGTGAGGTTTGCACTGGCCCACCTCTCAAGCCTGTTGAGGTCCTTCTGGATGGCATCCCTTCCCCCCAGCATGTTGACTGCACCACACAGCTTGGTGTCATCTGCAAACTTGCTGAGGGTGCACTTGATCACACTGTCACCAACAAAGATGTTAAGCAGCACCAGTCCCAATACTGACCCCAGAGGGACACCACTTGTCACTGGTCTCCACTTGGATGTTGAGCCATTGACCATAACTCTTTGAGTGTGACCATTCAGCCCATTCCTTATCCACCAAGTGATCCATCTGTTTCCCCAGTTTAGAGACAAGGATGTCATGCAGGACAGTGTAAAATGAACCACTTATATCCCCTTGTTCTAGAACCAATCCTGTGAGCAGTTGCATGGGGCACTTCAGTCCAACCAGTGGGTGCATCCTGTGGCCCAGCTCTGCTGCCCAAAGGTGGCACCTGAGCTTGGGCCCCTGAGTGCTCCCATTCCAGGATGACTACAAACGATGCTGTTGGAGGTTAGGATTTTTCCTTTTGTTTTCTTTTTCTTAGGGAATTTTGTCCCATTTTTTGCTAATACAATAAAGACCGGTACTTAAGAAAAACCAAAAGTAGCCAAGCTCTGGGGAAAGGGTGCAGCTGGCTACTCTCTCAGTGAAGGGGCTTTCTCTTGGGAAGGTCAGAGATACCATGAGATCTTGGCTGGGGGAAAGGGGCTGGGCTCAGCTCCTAGCTCTCTTGATCTCTCAGCATCAGAGGGGAGACAGGCTGCGGTCACTGTGGGAAGAATATGCCACCACTGTGGAGTTCCGTCTCCTAGTTTTCTTTTCCTACCATGAGTGAGGCTCTGCTCATAAGAGCGGCTATTGAACTGAGACCTTATTAACATCCTACCTCACTGGAAAGGACTCTCACCATCTACTCAGGTGCCGCAAGGGAAAACCCAGGACTCTGAGCCCATCCCCCTCTGAGAGAGCCTCTCCTCATTCCCAACCTGGGCTGCCACTACCCAGCACAGACATTTTTCTGCCACTGCTCCGGGTCTTTCGCTGCACTGTGACCCCGCACCCCCCTGCCTGCCAGGACACACAGCAGAATATGGCACAGCTGTGGAGTTTCTTCTGCTTCTTGCTTGCTACCCTGGGGATGCCCGCCTCTGCTGTTCCAGCCGCCGGTTCGAGGTTCCTGCTGCAGCCCATTTTGCTGTCCAGCCCTCCTGCCATTACCGCTTGAGGGAGATGTGGCTAAACTCGAGCCACAGTGCCCCCTGCAGCTGCGAGGGAGTAATCACACCTGCCCTGCCCAGCCTCTAGCCCAACAGAGCCCCTGCCAGCTGTAACCATAACTACACCAAAGAGGAAGGTGCTTTGACAGCCTAGAGAAGGCCATTACTGGGTTTCTGGTTTTGTTTGTTGTTGCTACTGTTGTTGTTGTTTGTTTGCCTTGTTATAAATACTAGTAAAGAACTGTTATTCCTTTTCTCATATCTTTGTCTGAAAGCCCCTTAATTTCAAAGTTATAATAATTCGGAGGGAAGGGGGGGGTCATATTCTCTATTCCAAGGGAGGTTCCTGCCTTCCTCAGCAGACACCTGTCTTTCAAACCAAGACAGATGCTTTGGCTCTTCCTTATCTCATCACCAAGGGAAACTCCATTCCCTTTCAGGGAGTCCTTCTGTCTCTGACATCCCTGCTTTCAGCCAGTTTAACCCCTTCTACAGTTGGGCCTTCTTGCCCTCCATTCCTGCCAGATCATTTCTTGGTCACAAACTACCACTGCCAAGCAGTTACAATTTGAATTTCCCTTCCAAGGGGGAGGGTCTGTTTTCATCCAAAATATGAACAATAAGTGATACTACTGAAATTGGGGAATCACTTAAGCACCCAGAGACTGAAGCTATTTCAGAAAGCACAAAGTGTCACTAATCCCAACTGAAACACATCAGACACAAATACCATTCATTTTGAGAGATAAAATTTAGAATGTACCAATATTTTTCTACAAACCAAGGACAGTTAATAATTCTACACTGAACTTGTGTAACTGAGTCCAAATTCTCACATCATAGTACCTAACTCTTAATAAGCAGCAAAGAACTTCTAGAACAAACATTAAATAAACTCTAAACTTTGCAAGTGAGCATCCCCAATCAAAATTTGGGCTGTTAACCAGGATGTTCAGCAGGGTCTTTTAGCTGTCATCTGTGGACTACTCCAGGGAAAGCTGAATAAGAAAAGCAGGTTAGCTCTGCACAGAGTGGCCTGAAAGCCCATTTCCAGAGCTGTGCTAACCAAAATGCTGCTTTTCTAGCTTGTTACTGGGCTTGAATCCACTGTTTACATTGCATTACCAATATCTGTTCTATATTGTTTCTTTCATAGTGTTTCAGATAGCATACATTTTTATTTTATAGCTCTCCTGCTCGTCTTTAACTTATGACCTTTTTATTGAAAATCAACCCATTTGTCCGCAGACTGTCAGGCAAAATGGTTACATCACAGGGGCTTGGCATCTGTGAAATGCTTTGCAATCCACTGCAGCGGTATCAGGAAAGCAGTGACTGAAAACCATAAACTGCCTGAGATTAGAAGTTTATTCTGCAGGACCCCAACTTTCCTCAGGAAGGCCAAGCACATTTCAAACCCTCACCAAAATAAAAACAAAGGCCTGTCAGGAATGGACATTTTGATGCTTCTCTAATGCATTTCATTATTGACTTTTCAGTTTTAAAAAGCATTTCTATCCTTCATACCTTTACTGCTCATGTAACTCACAGTCCTCCTTAATGGATCCTAGGTGCTTTCACAAAGTGTTTCAGAAGCCAAAAGGAGACTGGGTGAATTCCAGAACTCAGCAAAGTTTGGCAGCGGGGACCCAACAGCAGTGCTGGGACATCACACATTACAAAACAGAGGAAAAAATCCATTTTGCTTTTATTTCAACAATCCAATAAAACCTAACCACTCGTTCTTACCATGTCTGCATTGTTTCCCAGCAACTTAAAGGATGGTCTCAGTTTAAGAAATGCATATTCAGCATGCATCTTGTGTTCAGAGCAGAGCAGGCTGAACTCTGCACCAGTGCCCCTGACAAGGGGAAGGGTTTAGTATGCTTGCCAGGAGGAGGATGAGACAGGTCTGAGGCTGCTTGTCTATGTATGCTGTTGCTGCAGATGTGCCCATAACAAAAGTCTCTTCACACCCAGACTTGGAGCTAAGCAAGCCCTACCTAAAAGCACCTTTTAGGAGACTGGGCATTTCCCCAGGAGTTAAGGTGGAAGCCAAGACTGGATTAAGTAATCTCTGGAAGGCAACCACAGGTAAAACCAATCTTCTGCCTGCTGTCCCCCACCCCACTGGTAATGCTCTGGAAGTATGCAGTGGCAAGTCCATGTGCAGTTGCTTGCATTGGGGACCACTGCTGGATATCTTTGCTTCTCTGGGTGCAGCAGAATGGAAACCCCATGGCAGCTTCCCTGAAATGGCCACAGTCTTCTGTCGCTGTTGAGCCGCTAGCAGAGAAGGAAAGCCCAGATTCTCAGCATGGCATAGAAAAAAGTACTTTATTGTTTGAATCAAACATATATAGAGAGTTTTCAAAGGTCACCCAGATTGGTCAGTCAGAAGCCTCCCCCTAGGCTTGATTGGCCAGGCCTGCACTGTCCAAATCTCGAGACACTGTTTTTAATAACATCCAAACTTTATCTTTGTTTATAAAACACAAAAAGAATTCTCATGGGAAAGACCTGTGCTAGCCACAGTCTTCAGAATGGCAAAGGGTTGAGACACAAAAAAAAAGCAATGAGGTCAGTGGAACAGGCTTATTTACCTGGCTACTGAGCTCTGCTTATGCTCTCCTGCTAGCTATTGACAACTCACAAGTTCCAACAGCCTTGGCACCAGTCAGAAAAACAACATCATTACTGAACCTGAAGGCTTGGAGTTGGAGGGCTTTGAGATTCTGGGACAGGTATGTTTGCAACATGATTTTCAAAACATAACCCCCCCCTCCCCAACAAAACATCATCAACAACCACAGTGAAGAAGTTGACAGTGGCATTTATGTGGGGTCCATAGAACTGAGAGTTAAGGTTGCATCCTAGTAAAACATGCAGTTAATGTTTTCCAGAGTTTATTGGAGGCTCAGAACAATACCATTTCATCGAGGTTAAGCTGGGATGGGGAGAGGGAGGAGCAGCGGGGTGGGGAGGAAGGGAGTGTGACTTGATTCCATTCCCTTGATAAGAGATATACAAAATTTAGATGCTATGAAAAGAAGAGGAAAAAAAATTGAAAATTGAAAGAGAACACTGCTCACACCATTGTTCAGGCAACTCCATCTGATATGAGATACCATGTAAGGCTACCATATGTAATCATGATTCCTATATTGGAGTATTCCCCATTGCAGTGCATAAATACCTGATTGGTGGGAGTAAAGAAGTCAGAGACAGACTCTTCTCAGTGGTGCTCACTGACAAGATGAGAAGGAACAAACTGAAGTATGGGATATGCAACTTAGACTTAAGGAAACACTTTTTTACTGTGAGGGTGGCCAAGCACTAAAGCAGGGTTCCCAGAGAGGTTGTGGAGTCTCCATCCTCAAAGATGTTGAAAAAACAAACTGGATATGGTCCTGAACAATCTGTTCTAGCTCACCCTGCCCACCTCAACTATCCTGTGATTCTGCAACTGTAAACAAATTCAAATGCTGCAGTACAAATTGGGTAGGTTGTGTTCTATTTCACCTCACACTATGCATTGTCCTGCTTCCCGTGAAGTAGAAAATTCTGTATCTTTTCACAGGCATGTCAGGTTTTTGCTTATTAATATTCATTTTGTATTGTTTAGAGAGCTGCCTGATTTTATTGTTACCTAATTTGGGGGAAAGCTTACATGATGATTTATTCTGTTACTTTGGTTCTAGTCCTGGAACTTTTATATATTTTGACTGTCTAATTGCTTGAAGAAATTAAGAGGCCATGGCAAATCAACTGAAAAATTATAGCATGGTCCTTTTCTTACCAATGTAATTTTTTTTTGTTTCACAGTTTTTAATTTTAATTTGATCTATTGTCCTTAATTATCTATGGCAAAAGTATGTTACATTGCCCATATACAAGTATTGAAGCAGCGTAATTATCAAAGGAGGTGGAGCTATGCTATTGTAAAGGACAAAAAGGCAGAACTAGGAAAATTTAACTAAAGGAAATGCAGGCTAAATATCACAGAAAAGTTCTCAAATGTTTGATTTTTTAGATTGTGCTGACCCAAAGAATTAAGTGGTAGGTCATTCACTTGAGTGGTTTCAGAATATGGTTTTTGGGAGAAGTTTATCTAGATGAGGTCAGGAAATTTTTGTCTATCCATTAAACAGCCACTACTGGAATTTTTTGGCACTGAAAACCTATGCCTATAATGCCACAATGCTAAAGTATAATTGAGTTTGTTACATTTTGTTTAACAAAACACAGAGCCAGTGTTAGGAAATAATTTCATCTCAACACTTTATAACTTCTCCAGTCTATAGAAACATAAATAACTGGTTCACATGACACTTCAGTTGTTTCAGAGGGCATTATGCTATGTCAGGATCAAAAGCATCTGCAACTTTAAAGGGGTGTATTTAATCTGTGAATTATTGCTTTTCTTTCTGTGTATTAGAATGAGCTACTTGTCTGTGTTCAACAAGAGAGCTATAAATACTGGTTCAATTTTAAGTAGTTGCAAATTTTTGTAGATCCCAGTAAGATAAATAATATCTGAAAGTTTCTTTCTAAATGGTACTACAGGTAAATGGTAGTGATAGAACCTTTTAAAATTATTTTATATCAGTGCTATCTCATTTTAAAAAAGCCTGTAACTTTTAGAATACTTTGGTGCTTCCAGAAAATATATACTTTGACTTTAAATATTCAGAGGAAAATGAGTTATTGAATTCATGATGATTTACATCCTGCAGATTCAGATGTCTACTTTAAAATGGCTCCGCGACTCTCCATGCACAGGCATCTTCTAGATGTGTTCATTCAGTTCAGATGTTAGCTGCACTGTAATGTTTTGTTTGACTTGGCAGAACTTTGACACATAACTACAGAACAGTACTGTCTTTAGATGTTGTTCAAAGGATATGGTGATGTTATCCTAAGGGGTCTCATCCTTCCATTTATGAATGGGCATCCTATACCTAAAGATCTGTAAATAAAATTTGAAGCATGTTTTGGGTCAATATGGCTTCATTGGTCCTCTTTTTATTTGTTTAGAATAACAAAGGGCTGTGAAAACACCATTATTGTTACTTCCTCTAGCTATTACAGGACAAAATGGTGATTTTTTTTTAAAGTGGAAGAAAAAAAACCCCAAACAGTTACTTGATACCAAATTCTCACTTAACAGGACAAGCTGATTGCTAGCATTGATAATGTTAGAGAAGTTTAGTCCTAAGACATAGCATACTGATCCTCCTATAAAATACATTAAAACAGTACCAATGGAACATCCTCAACACTCAGCCAAGCCTTTTGGTGATTTCTCTTTGAGTCTAAAATAGTGAAGTGCTGAGTAGCCAGAAGTACATCAGGACAAAGGCTTCTCTAACAACAAAGGGAACATCACAGCGTATGGCTCATATATCACAGGACACTTAGGCAATATGTTCCTGTACCCACTCATCTTGCCTTGGAGCACCACTACATGCTAACACAACCCTCATGTTTTGCTTCCATATGGAACAGCTATCAACTGTGGTTGATTAAATGAAGTCCCATAATACTGTGATACCAAAATCAGCCAGATAGAAACTTTCTAACTCAGTTCTGAGTATTAGAAAGCAGGAATTCTTTATTACAGCATGCTGGTCACTGGGAGGATCCTTCTTCTAATCGAGTGCCTCGAGTGTCAGGTGAACTGTTTTTATCATACACACGGATTACATATTCATTAGCTCTCCCCGCTTACTTGACTTTATTTTACGTAGCTGCACCCCTTATCGGAAGTCCTTATGTGGTTCTTTGTGGTCTGTCTTCAAGTCCGGTGTCCTTTTTAGGTAGCTGTTCCTTGCCCCCTGCTTTTGAGTAAGTGCAATATCGTTGTTTTGCATAACTTATACTTTGTCAGCCTTGCAGAGCTGAGCTGGCATCCTGCTTGCATTTTGCATGACTTCTGTTTGCCGAAGTTACATCCTTTATCTATTTCTCCAAGGCTGTGCTGTTCTGTTCTACTGTCCTTGTCAGAGTAAAATGTTATTCTGTTCTACTGTCCTTATCAAGTGAATAAAATTCCACTGTCTGTATTAACTGTTGTTATTTTACTTCTTTTTTCAGCTTTAAGAGAGCATTGTTGATCTCAGTCAGGTCAGACACACTGTCAGAGCCCAGTCTTGACACATCAATGACAACACATATCAGAACAGTCAAAAGTTTACAATGTAATACAAATTGAACTGAAGTCACGCATGCTATCCTCTTGTGGCCTGAGCGGCATTGTAGGCAACCAGTGATTTGTAGGCATCTGTGATTCTGTGATTTATTTTTATGGCTTCAATATGGCACCATGTTGAAACACAAGAATTGAACTCAAAAATGTAGAGCCCTCTGCTGTTTATGTGAGTTCTCATTTGCCTCAACAGGCTATCTCAGAAATGGTGTGATCTAAAACAAACACCACAAAAAAAGCACCTCACAATAGACAATTATGATCTAATCTGCCTTAAAGGGATATGTGTTCTTTCCTCTCAGATCTCAAGATGCAGCCTAGAGGAAGAAGGTCAGTCTGGTAGAGAGATACCTAGACAAGTCACCTAGACTGGCCCATTGGCAAAGAAGGATTGAGATCTCAGAAGCAGACAGGATTTCTGAAATGTGTAAACTGTGTGTTTACATGGAAAATTCGTCCCCTGAGCTCAGCTGTGTTATTAGGGCAAATGTTAGTCTTCCATTAGGAAACCGTACAGGTTGCTTTAATTTCCCCTTCAGTCTTCAGAGAGAACATATTGTTCCATTGCCCTTTGATGTAACGCGGTCCGGGAGGGCTGCACAGGCCAGCTTCCCCCCGGACCGGGGTCCCTGGTCTGTGTAATCCCACAGGAACTGGGGCAGGCGGCCCCCGAGGTTCCGCAGCATGGCGTCAGTCTTCAAACCACGTCAATTCAAGCAGGAATATAGTGAGACAAAGGAAGAACTGGACTCCATCTCTGTTCTGGCAGGGAGGTTTATTTGGGGTAACGAGGAAAAGGGGGTTGCAGGGGAGGAGAAGGGGTAAGGAAAGGCTGGGACAGGATAAGGGGTGCCAGCTCAGAGATGCAAAGACCTCGAGCTGATCCAGGCTCTGCCTTTTAAAGGGAAGGAGAGGGGGCAGGGGCTGGCTCTTTCTGAGCCAGTCCCAGGAGGACGAAGGGAAGATTGGCAGGAGGGTTACACACCAATAGGTTTTGAGGTACAGCAGAGCATATTTTAAAATGAACCAATGGTATACAAAGCAGAGGGACAAAGGAGCACATGGAATCCTAAAACCCCACGTTGCTACAGCCCTTTCTGCCAGAATCATCACATCACACCACATCATCTGCTTCCTCTTCAAATAGGTTATTATGAATTTAATTTGTGTGGGAATGGCATTGATGGAGAGCAAGTTAGCACTGGTGTCCATCCAGGATGGCAGGAAGGGCTGGTGGGAAGCCCTCTATTAAATAGCTTGTTGCCTACAGCATACATCCCCATGGGCTGCTGTTGCATCAGCATAGCCAGTAAGAAGTGTGTCAGTAGCGATCCTTGGTTAAAGAAGACTTGAAGTAGGGCCTGCTTTCTTTCCCTTGCTATTCATTTACATTTTGGTTTTGCACAAAATTGACTGCAACACAATCACCATAAAAAGTGGGCCCCATGATCATGATGCTTGATCAGCCTGAAAAGAACAAATGTGTAAATTAGGAACCTTTTCAGTCACTTCTCTAGAAAATGTTACAGACACCATCCTGATCTCAATAATTCTACCATAAATGTCATCAATATTTGGCTGAGTAGGTGATCAGTGGGATTTCATGGCTGTGGGAACTAGGATGATGCCCATGGAAATCACCCTTTAAGCAACTGTCACGTGGTATTTACTTCTCTCTATTGGACTGATTCTGAATCGAGCAGCAGCCAAGTCTCTTTATTCATATCTGGTTTTAATTTGAAACTTTACCTAATAAAATCAAGGATGAGGAAATACTTACAAACAGATACATATATTTTTTCCAGAAGTCTTTAGATAGGATTTTGACCTACTTTACAGAAACTAGAGGTGGGTAGAATCTAGCTACTCAACCACTTCTGTGCAACCTGGAAATGTATTCCTTTCTTCCTTTGATGTGTCACAAAAATGTTTTGTCCAATGTGCAGAGATAAGCTGTAAAAACTTGGTAGAGTTACTTTAAAGCAATCCCAGATCTTCTGCGCAAGTCTCAGATTCTCCCACTTCATCTGTAGTTTAATAAGTCTCAGTCTCTTGCCAGTTTGTAAAAGGCTGTTGCTGCTTTCTACTCCCACACTATGATACTTCATTTCTGTTTGATAAGTCTTTCTGGGGGAGACTTTCCTTCATTCCAGCTAAACATCTGAGTATCAACTAGAGCAGTAAGCCTGAGGTACTTGTACAAAAATCAACTACCAGTACCCCACCCTGTAAGATAATCGGTTATTGATGCCAAAGAGTAATAGAGGGACACAGTAACACATGAAGCTCTAAATAGGCACATTTACATGGTGAAGACTGCTACACTCGCCTCTGAAATTGTGCAAAGCATTTGACACTGTCACACATGGCATCCTTGTCTCTAAACTGGAGAGACAGGAATTTGACAGATGGACCACTCTTGAAGTGGATAAGGAATTGGTAGGATGCTTGCTCTCAAAGAGTTGTGGTCAACGGTTCAATGTCCAAGTGCAGATCAGTGACGAGTGGCATTCCTCAAGGGTCAGTATTGGAACTGATGCTGTTTAACATCTTTGTCAGTAACATGGACAGTGGAATTGAATGCACCCTCAGCAAGTTTGCAGATGACACCAATCTCTGTGGTGCGGTCAACACACTGGAGGGAAGGGATGCCATCCAGATGGACCTTGACAGGCTTGAGAGGTGGGCCTGTGCAAACCTCATGAAATTCAACAAGGCCAAGAGCAAGGTCCTGCACCTGGGTCAAGGCAATTCCAAGCACAAATACAGCCTGGGCGGAGAATGGATTGAGAGCAGCCCTGAGGAAAAGGACTTTTGAGGATGTTGGTGGATGAGAAGCTTGACATGACCCATCAATGTGCACTTGCAGCCCAGAAAGCCAACCTTGTTCTGAGCTGCATCAAAAGAAGTGTGACCAGCAGGTTAAGGGAGGTGATTTTGCCCCTCTGCTCTGGTGAGACCCTACCTGGAGTACTGCATCCAGCTCTGGGGTCCCCAGCACAGTAAGGACATTGACCTGTTGGAGCAAGTACAGCAGAGGGCCACAAAGGTGATTAGAAGGACAGACCACCTTTCCTTTGAGGAAAGGCTGAGAGAATTGGGGCTGTTCAGTCTGGAGAAGGGAAGGCTCTGGGTAGCCTTCATGTGGCCTTTCAGTACATGAAGGGAGCCTACTGATGCCTTATCCAGGCTTACCTGAAATAGAGGCCAGACTAAATTAGGAGAATAAAAAGCGGACAAATTTTTTAAAGGCCTTTAGGTACATTCAAAGCAGACAAAGCCCACTCGTGAGGCTACACCCAAAATGGACGCTGAGTCACTAGATCTTCACCTTTTATAAGTTTTGTCTCATTAACATATTGGGCCCCAATTCTCCAATTACACCCTCAGGTGATGATGTCAACCATGCCAAGGATACTACCCCCAATTCACTCTTGTTTGCATATTTTGGGGCTCTGAGGCAGCGAAGTGTCCTTGGATTTTTCAATTGAGAGTAGTGTTTTGTCTAAAACACTGGGAACAGAGGTTTTTAGCACTTTATGAAGCCTAGAACTATACACCAAAGCTACAGATACATGAAGAATAGAAGCTAAAAATTCTTAAGGCATCACTACAAGAAGACTGGAGAGAGACTTTTTACAAGGGCATGTAGTGACAGGATGAGGTGGGAATGGTTTCACACTGAAAGAGAGTAGGATTAGATTAGATATTAGGAAGACATTCGTTACTGTAAGGGTGTTGAGACACTGGAACAGGTTGCCCAGAGAAGTTATGGATGCCCCATTCCTGGAATTGTTCAAGGCCAGGTTGGATGGGGCCCTGAGCCAACTGGTCTAGTGGAAGGTATCCCTGTCTATTGCAGGGGTGTTGGAATGAGATCATCTTTAAGGTCCCTTCCAACCTAAACCATTCTATGATTCTATGAATTTTCTAGAGTGGTGTTTCTGACCCATAAGACCACATGCCATGGGTATTCCTGAAGACATGAGCCAGCACAGTAGTTGCTGTGGCCAGTGTGCACTGTCCTGTGTAACCTGAGGGCTGTCCCACACTGGAACGTATAAGTAGCTCTGGGAAAACACTGGTTTAAACCATGCTGGTTGAATTTAATGTCTTCTTTTTCCTTTCTGTCCTTGCAGGTCAGAAGATTCTTCACCACAGAAGTGATGTCTTAGAAACTGTAGTCCTAATCAATCCCTCAGATGAAGCAGTTAGTACTGAGGTAAGTCAGTCAGAAATACTTCACTGGATGTGTCATAAAATCTCCATTAAGTGGACAAGTTGAGACAAGCTCCTTACTGTGGACAAAAGGACATGTTAGAAGCAAATATAATCAAAAACATAAAAAAAACCCTTGACTTTTTCCTGTTTTCCCGGACTTCTGATAAAGCTTCAAAACATAGGACAGAAACACGCCACTTAGCCAGCACTCATTTCCTCATAACATACCAAATTATTTTCTTGATGAAGGCAGCTGTGGTGAAACTAAAGCTGGTTTTCTTCTGTTCCTCCATTGTTTTGTAGCTCTGGCTGCCTTTTTTACATATGAAAAAGTGCCTCAAAAGAAACCAGGTTCCTTGAGATTAATTTAGGACCTTGAGAAGAATGACCATCTATGTGGTGGGGACTCTAGGTTGATCTATGTGATCTGTACTTCAAAAGCTGCATGACATTATCAATGGACTCTGAAGAGTGCGCTAAAAAAGTTCTGTCAATTCCTCATGAATTTGCTAGAGTAGAGCCAAAGAACTGAGCATGTAGCTCAACGAAAAAATTGACAAATTTAGCTAGTGATATTGAAGGTTGTAAAAATTAGTGATAATTACATTGCTAGCCAGTGCTGAGAAGCACTGACATAGCACAATTTCTTTTGTGAAATGAAATGACTCTGTGTGGTGGTTTGACAGTGGCCAGATGCCAAGCACCCACGAAATCCACTCATTCACCCTCCCCTGCTACAGCTGGACACAGAGAAAATTTAGCGAAGGATTCATGAGTCGAGATAAGGACCAGGAGAAAACACTCCAAGGGCAAAACAGGCTCATCTGAGAGATATAAAGTGAATTTATTACTAACAAAATCAGAGCAGGATAATGAGAAGTAAAATAAGCTCTTAAAAACACCTTCTCTCCCCCCCCCCCCCCCCCCCCACCTCTCCCTCCTTCTCACCAACAGTGCAGGGAGACAGGGAGTGGGGGTTTTGGTCAGTTTATCACCCATAGTTTCTCTCGCTGCTCAGGGAGATGAGTCTTTCCACTGCTGCACTGTGGGGTCCCTACCATGAGAGACAGTTCTCCATGAACTTCTCCAAATTGGCTCCATCTCACGAGCAACAGTCCTCCCAAAACTGCTGCATCGTGAGTACCTCCCACAGACAACAGTCCTCCCAAAACTGCTGTAGCGTGGGTCACTCTTCCATGGCATGCAGTCCTCCAAGGACAGGCTATTCCAGCCTGAGAGCAGGGCCCCTCTCTCCATGGATCTCCCACAGGATTACAACCTCCTCCAGGTATCCACCAGCTCTGGTGTGGGGCTCCTCCTCCATGGGCTGTGAGTGGATCTCTGCATCCCCCGTGGACCTCCATGGGCTGTAGGAGGACAGCCTGCTCCACCATGATCCTCACCACGGCCTGTAGAGGAATTTTGTCTCTGGTGCCTGGAGCACCTCCTCCCCCTCGTTCTCCACTGACCTTGATGCCTGCATGTTTTTCTCCTCTCATATATTCTCACTCCTACTCTGGCTGGAATTTAAACTGCACCACAAACTTTGTTTTGATTTCTTCTTAAGTATGTTATCACAGAGGCGTTACCACCATCTCTAATTGGCCCAGCCTTGGTCAGCGGCACGTCCATCCTCAGAGCCATAAGGGATTGGCTCTGCCAGACATGGTGGAAGCTTCTAGCAGCTTCTCACAGAAGCCACCTCTTTGCCCCCCCCCCCTCCACTACCAAGGCCGTGCAAAACCAACACACTCTGCTTGCAGTACTTTGTCAAAAATTCTATTTATTTACCAACAGGAAGTGATATCAAACACAAACAGGAAGAAACTTTCATGGTTTGACCCCAGTCAGCAACTAAGTACCATGTTGTTAGGATCCGATTATTAAAAGATGCCTCTGCCCGAATTAAGGTGCAAATGAGACCATATGCCAAAGTCAATAGTACAGATTTTATTTAACAGTAAATTGGGGGGAGGGGGAGAAAGAGAGAGAGGAAGACAGATCAAGTAGAGAGATAGGCACCACCACGTGGGTCCCTGTGGAATCCTGCTAGCCCTTTCTCTTTTGGTCTTCTCAGTGGTGAGGGTCCACAAGTTTTCCTCTGGAGGTACCACTTTTATACAGTCCAAGTCTCAGGTATCCACAGAGTATAGATGGTGTTCCCACAACATGGGATGGCATATGGATAAGGACTTCCTTCCTTTCTCACAGTTTGCCATGGTGGGAATTTTTTCCCGAATAGGTTACTCACATCTGCCTCACCAGGCCTGACATCTTCTTTTTCTTGATATCTGTGCTTATCACAAGTTTCCACAGTGCAATTTTTTCCAGTGTCCTAATTCCAAACCTTCACTTCCATTTAGGCCTGGAATTAACACCTTCCTGTTTGCCATCTGTGCCTGTTTTGGTGGCTTGTCTTATGGGAACTTCCCCCTTTGGCAGTGTTTTGAGACATTTCACTGCGTTCTTTAAGTCTTGACACATGCAGCCACTCACTTACTCCACACTGGGGAAAAAGACAATCCTCAAAAAAAAAGTAAACCTCATGGGTAGAAATAAGAACAGTTTAATAATTGAAATAAAATGAAATGCAATAAAATAATTAAAAAAAATAATAGTAACAATAATAAGAGTAATGAAAAGGAGAGAGAGAGAGAATAATAAAACCCAAGAGAAACCCATTGTATTGATGCACAATACAATATCTCATCATCTGCTGAACAATGCCCAGTTAGTCCCCTCCTGGCCAACTTCCCTCAGTTTGTATACTGAGCATGATGTTCTATGGAATGGAATATCCCTTTGGCTAGTTCAGGTCAGCTGCCCCAAACTGCAGTCTCTATTCCTACACCTCTTAAGTGGATGGACTACAAGATGGGGACTGGAGGAGCAAAGTCCTTCCCACTGTAAGAGAACATTAGGTCCGTGATGGTCTAAGGAACTTGAACATGCATAAGTCTATGGGACCTGATGAGATGTATTCCAGAGTCCTGAGGGAATTGGCTGATGTAGTGGCCAAGACACTCTCCATGATATTTGAAAAGTCATGGCAGTCAGGTGAACAAGAAAAAAGGAAAAATCACACCCATCTTTAAAAAGAGTAGAAAGGAGGACCCCAGGAACTACAAACCTCATCTTTGTGCCTGGGAAGATTATGGAACAGATCCTCCTAGAAGCTATGCTAAGACATGTGGAGGACAGGGAGGTGATTTGAGACAGCCAGCACAGCTTCATCAAGAGCAAGTCCTGCCTGACCAACATTGTGGCCTTCTATAATGGAGTGACTACATCAGTGAACAAGGGAAGGGCTACAGATTTCACCCATCTGGACTTCTGTAAGGCTTTTGATGCAGTCCCTCACAACATCTTTCTCTCTAAATTGGAGATATGGATTTGATGGGTGGACTGTTCAGTGGATGAGGAGTTGGTTGAATGGTCACATCCAGAGGGTAGTGGTCAACAGCTTAATGTCCCGATGGACACTGGTTACAAGTGGTGTTCCTCAGGGATATGTATTGGGACTAGTGCTATTTAATACCTTAATCAATGACATAGGCAGTGGGATTGAGTGCTCCCTCAGCAAGTTTGCAGATGACACCAAGCTGAGTGGTGCGGTTGACACATCTAAAGGATGGGATGTCATCCAGAGGGACCTGGACAAACCTGTGAAGTGGGCCCATGCAAACCTCATGAAGTTCAACAAGGCCAAGTGCAAGCCGCTGCACCCAGGTCAGGGCAACCCCTGGTATCAATATAAGATAAGGGATGAATGGATTGAGAGCAGCCCTGAGAAGAAGGACTTGGGGGTGCTGGTGGATGAGAGGCTGGGCATGAGCTGGCAATGTGCGCTTGCAGCCCAGAAAGCCAACCATGTTCTGGGCTGCATGAAAAGAAACATGACAAGAAGGTCAAAGGAGGTGATTCTGTCCCTCTGCTCCACTATCATGAGACCCCACCTGGAGTACTGAACCCATTTCTGGAGCTTCCAACATAAAAAAAAGTAGACCTGCTGGAGCGAGTCCAGAGGAGGGCCATCCAGAAATGCCAGAAGGATGGGATGCCACCCAGAGGGCCCCTGACAGGCCTGAGAGGTGGGTACATGCAAACCTCATGAAGTTCAACAAGGCCAAGAGCAATGTCCTGGACCTGGGTGAGGGCAATCCCAAGCCCAAATATAGGCTGGGCAGACATGGACTTGGGGGTCTTGATTGACGAGAAGCTTGACTTGACCTGAGAATGTGCACTTGCAGCTGAGAAAGCCAACCATATCCTGGGCTGCATCAAAAGAAGCATTACCAGCAGATTCAGGGAGGTGATTTTCCCCCTCTACTCTGCTCTCGAGAAACCTCACCTAGCCCAGAGTACTGCATTTAGCTCTGGGGTCCTCAGCACAGTCAGGGCATCAAGCTGTTAGAATGAGTCCAGAGGAGAGCCATGAAGATGATGAGAGGTTTGGAGCACCTCACCAATGAAGACAGGCTGAGAGAATTTGGGCTGTTCAGCATGGAGAAGAGAAGGCTCCTTATAGCAGCCTTTTGGTATCCAAAGGGGTCGTACAAGAAAGCCGTAGAGTGGCTTTTTACAAGAGCATGAAGTCACAGGACACTACATATGAAATATCATAAAGAGTCTTGGTGAGGTCATAGCAGCCACTGAAGGTCAACCCATCATATTGCAAAAAGTTTACTCAACCATACAGAAGTATACTGAATATATGGATTTTTCTTAGCATGCAAGTAAATCTCCCTCTGGAGGGAAATAGTAATTATTACTAGCTATAGTGAGGGTAAAATAAAATAAAAAATATCTAGTTTAAAATATTTAACAGTTATTTCAAAATGCAGAAATTTATTTCTCCATTGCAAGTTCTTTTGAGCCATCAGGCATCTACATAATTTAGTACTGTTTTGAAAAAGGTCTTGGGCTGGTACACTTAAGTTATAGTGTCCATAGTTAGTGACATCATGGGATATAAATAGTACATATGACTGTATCTGAGTGCTTGATTAGAATTACGGTGAAGCAGAAACATCCTTTACTTTGTGGGGAATTGAACAGAATGAGAGTCTAATTATGCAATTTTTATGTGTGATTTAAGGTTGTTACATTTTAGTGACATTTTTGTAACTGAATGACAAGTAATGCTGTACACTGAGAAAAGAAAACTGGCCTTCCAAAAACAGTCTGACATATTAGCATGTGGGATAGAGTTGACCAAGGCTGTCCTGATACAGTGTTATTAAAATTCAACTAGACTTATGGAAGGAATATATACTTTTTCATTCAAATTTTGTTCTCCTCTGCTCCTTACTCTGATATTCCTTGTATCATTACTTTTATTTCCTTGTCAGCTTTCTCTTTTTCGCTTGCCATGGTTTTACCCCAACTAGCCACTAAGTACCATGCAGTTGCTTGCACACTTCCCCCCCCCCCCGGTAGGATGGGGAGGAGAATCAGGAAAAGAAAAAAATCATGGGTTCACATAAGAACAGTTTAATGTATGTGTACAACATGTATACAATTTTATGGACCTTACAAATTAGCATATCTACCTAAAATCCCCCAATAAGAAACCTAACAAATTAAATAATTGTCCCCCTATTCTAATTATTCCCCCCTAAATGAGGCTACAGTCTAGTTTGCAAAAACATGTTCCAGAGAGGAGGCCCTAAGGTTGGAGCCTCTAGTTCTGAGATAGTAGGGATGTTTCGTCTTCCCCAGAGAACCCCGAACTATGCTAAATATCAGAGTACAAGGGTTATAGACATGTAGGGCTAAGGTACAAGAAGTGAAAGGTACAGGGAATGGAAAAGGGTATAAAATGTCTAAAAAGGGTATAAAAAAGGGTATAAAGAGAAAAGACAAAAACCATCAGGCATCATTTCCCCCCTTTTTAGAGACTAACAAGACTTTACCTTGTCTAGTCTCTACACTACACTAACCACAGCACCAGTTTACATAACTAGCTATAGCAAACATAATAACTACAATTACAACTATTATAAATGCTTCCTTTACCCAGGCCCAGTCTGGTAACCATGAAGTGAGGGTGTGGAAGATATGGCAGAATTTCATGGTGTAATTTCTGGAACCCACTTCATATAGAATTTGAATCCACTTCTAAATTTCTTCCAAACCTTTCTAATTTTCAAATGGCCAGTTACGACATACATTTAGAGATGATAATTGGGTACAGATCTAGCAATTGCTCATATTAAGAGCTCTGGATACATTTTGGATCACAATGTTGTGCAACATTTGGCTGAGCCTTGAGTCATGGTTACCAATTGGGCAAACAACAGACATGTAAAGAACAATTTAAACCACATCATCTGGATTTGCATGAGTCTGTCTTCTCGATGGTCTCAGAAGCAGAAGCTTTCTTCACTCTGGAGTACTGGAGACACAATCCTTTCCCAGCAACAATGACAGTATTGAGGGTAGTCAGCAAGACTTGGAATGGTCCCATCCACTTAGGTTGCAAGGGGTCACTGTCCCACCACTTGATGTAGACCCAGTTTCCAGGCTGAAATGGGTGAGCAGGGGTGTCCAATCCTATAGGTTTGGACAGCACAATGAATCTCTGGAGCTTCTGCAAAGTGGAATTCAAAGCCATTAAGTATTTCTGTAAATTAATTTTCCCCCTCATGTGAATTTCCCGTAGGATGTGTGGAACCAGATATGGCCTGCCAAATAAGACTTCATAGGGACTTATATCGTCCCTTCTCCTTGGTTGTATGCGGACCCTCAGTAAGGCTATAGGCAAAGCCTGAACCCATGTCATAGATATTTCTTGGCAAATCTTACCAATTTGGGCCTTCAGAGTTCCATTCATACATTCAATTTTGTCACTTGCTTGGGGCCTGTAGGGTGTGTGCAAGTCCAAGTAAGTCCCAGAATCCTGCTAACTTTTCCGATCTCCATTGCAACAAAATGTGGTCCCCTATCTGATGACATTCCTCAGGGAACTGCAAACCTTGAAATTATATGGTTGAGCAAGGCTTTTACTACTTCCTTTGCTGCATTGGTGCGACAGGGATAAGCTTCAGGCCATCCATTGAACGTATCAATCAATACCAACACATATGTGTATCCTTCCTTACGTGGCATTTCAACAAAATCTATTTGCCAGTAATCTCTCGGGAGATGCCCTGCCTTGGTCACTCCTAACACTACTCTCTTGCTTGTGTCAGGGTTGTTTTTGCAACAGGTTTCACACTTGCTTGTTACAGATTGCACAATATCAGTCATTCCTCTCCCTATTGCTACTTTCTTCAGGTGTTTTAAAAGGTTTTCTGTTCTTCAGGGGTTACTCCCATGTTCTCTCTGTGCTATTTCTTGAAGAAGTGGGGGTGGAACTACAACTTGGCCTATCAGGATAACAGCCCACTCACTTTTCTTAATTTCAGCCTTAAGAAACTTAATTTGTGGTCTCTCTGATCATATTTTGGAGTAAACTGTCACATCTACTTCTTTCTGTGGTACAACCGCAAGTATGCCTTTTTCTGCTATTCCTCTTGCTATTTCATCAGCAAAGCGATTTCCCACTTCAGGGATTGTCTTCTTTTGATGACTTCTGCAATGAATGTCAGCTACTTCTGTAGGCTTCCAGATGCTCTGCAGGAGTGCAAGGATTTGTTTTCCATGCTTAATGCCATAACTTTGAGTAGTCAGCAGGCTGTGTTCCTTCTGAATAATTTTGTGGGCATGAACGACTCTGAAGGCATGTTTGGAATCAGTCCATATGTTTACTTTCTTTCTCTCGCTCAGTTCTAGAGCTCTGGTCAGTGCCTTCAGTTCCCAATCTGGCTTCTTCAGAGGCACATCCTTCAGGTCTGGTCTCTTCCATTGTCTGCAGTCATGCTCAGGCATGTCATCAAGCAATGTGGATGACAAAAACATTGCAGGGTTTACAACAGATGCTGTTTTCAGGGTAACATTGTCCTGTTTAAACAACAATACAGATTGGTATTTAAGCATTCTGCTAGGGGATAGCCAGTGTTCCCCCTTTTGCTCCAGCACAGAGATCACGGCGTGGGGTACATCCACGATAGTGTACTGCTCAAGGGTGAATTTACGAGCCTCCTGTATTAGGATGATGGTTGCTGCTGCAGCTTTCAGACACCCAGGCCACCCTTGGCCAACATTGTCTATCTGTTTTGAAAAATAGGCTACAGCTCTTTGCCGGTCTTCAAGGTGCTGTGCCAGTACCCCTAGAGCAACATTTTGCTGCTCGTATGTAAAAAGTCCAAAGGGCTTAGTTAGGTCTGGCAGCCCCAGAGTTTGAGCAGACATCAAGGAATGTTTTAGCTGTTTAAATGCAGCTCTTGCTTCCTCTGTCCAGTTGATGGTTCCTTTCTCAGCTGCCTTAAGGGCTTTATACAAAGATTTTTCTTGTTTTTTCTAGTCCTCTAGTTCCTTTGAAAGCTGATGTCCAAATATAGTTGGGTTATTCCTGAACCCTTGGGGTAGCACTGTCCAGGTGAGCTGAGTCTTTTTCCCTGTCTCAGGATTTTCCCACTCAGAAGTAAAGAGTTCTTGACTACTTTCACTTATAGAAATCCAGAAAAAGGCATCCTTGAGATCTAAAACTGTGAACCACCCTAGTTCATTTGTCAGTATGGTCAGAAAAGTGTAGGGGTTTGGTACAACTGGATGTATGTCCTCTGTGATTTTGTTAATTGCCCTTAAATCCTGCACTAATCTGTAACTCTTACCATCAGCCTTCTTTACTGGCAGGATGGGTGTGTTGTACTTGGACTCACATTCCACTAGCAACTCAAATTTAAGAAATTTTTCAATTACAGGTGTTAGTCTCCTACAACTTTCTAATTTCAGAGGGTACTGTTTCTGCCTTACCGGTGTTGCCCCTACTTTGAGTGCAATACTCATGGTTTCAGTTATTTTGGATCTCCTGGGAAAATCACAGGCCCATATTATTGGGATGACAGCATCCTTAACTTCTTTAGGAATTTCTCCACAGCACAGTCCCCATCAATTCCCATTCACAGCTGACTCAGGAGCTGGGGCAGTCTGTTTCACCTGCATTGGACACTCGTTCTTCCAGTGTCCCTTCTTCTTGCAGTTGGCACACTGGTCTTCGGCTAGAGGAGGGTGAGGGGGACCCCTTTTTTTGTTTACCAGATGACTTCCCCTGACCATGCTTCTTCTTGTGGTGGGGTTTACCCCCCTTATCTCCCTTATCTTCTGTATCCTTATCTGTTGGATCCCTATTTTGATATACTTTCCAGGCTGCATTCAACAACTTATTTATATCACACTCATCCATTTCTTGCAGCTTTTTTCTTATGTCATTTGAAGATTGGCCTATAAATATGTAGGCTAAGTGGGATTGCTGCATCGGGGAATCTACGTCCAAATTTGTGTATTTCCATACAGCTTCTTTGAGCCTATTCAGGAAGTCTGTAGGGGTCTCATTTACATCTTGCCTAATTTCATATAATTTGGCCCAATTAACCGCTTTAGGGATAGCACATTTTAGCCCAAGAACCATCCACTTTTGATATTGTTTTAATTTGGCCATCTGCTCTGGCACATTGGGGTCCCACCCTGGATCCGTCTCAGGAAAAATATCACTAACAGGTCCTTGAAGGGTGCCAGCTGTAATCTGAGTCTATAGCATTTACAGCAGCCTTCATGACCATCTCCTTTTCTGTACTATCTAGTACTTCATCCAGCATTACATTCAGATCACTCCAATCTGGGTTTTGTGCCTTGATGGCTAATTCAAACCGCATGGCTACCCTCTCTGGGTTTTCCCTGTGTGTCCCGACTGACTCTTTCCATTGTTGGAGCTCTCCGAGGGAGAAAGGAGTTTTGATATAAACCACTCTTTGATTCCCAACAGCCTGCCATAGAGGTGCTTCTAGGACAGCCTCCTCCTTCCTTGGTTCATCCTTCTTAGATCTAGTACGTTTTGCTACCAGACTAGTAGCCCCTATAGCCTCTCGGGCTATTTTCCCCCTCTTCTTCCCAGTAAGCCCGCTGTCTGCTGTGGCTACAGCCCCAGCCTCGGTCTCCTCCTCCTCGGAGCTTTCTGCACTGAATTCATCTGGCTCGCTTTTAATTTGAGCTATTTCTCCCTCAGCTCTGCCACTAGTTGGGCCGCGAAGCGAGTGCCGCCCGTGGCTCCCCCCTGCCCCAGCCTGGGAGGGGCCAGTGGCAGACACGCATCCCTCCGTGTCTGGATCTGCCCCCGCTCTGCCCCTTCCTCCGCCCTCAGGGCAGCTGGTGGGCGGTGACCAGCCCGCCCCCTGCTCTTCCCTCATATTTGCCTTCAGGGCAATCTGGGGAGGGTGGCAGCGGAGGGGGTGGTGGCCACCCATCCCCTGTCCCTAGCGCTGTATCAACAAGGTGAAGGGGGGAGCCTACGGCTGCAACGGGGGAGGGGGAGGAGGAGGAGGAAGGGGAGGGGGAGGGGAGGTGGGCCCACTTACCCCCCCACTGGCCCGGCTGGCCCCTGTTGCAGCTGGAGGTATGATACCCCCCGCACAAAGTGGGTGCTACCAAATCCATGTCAGTCGTCTATCTCCTCAGCTCTGGTTAGAGGCTGCTTTTTCTATCTTTTCTCTTTTTCTTCTTTTGTAAAACCATCTCAAAACAGCCCCTTTTCATTTGTTTGTACGCCTGTTCTTGATTCAGGAATATAGAAAACAACTCTGCATACCATAACTCATCAAACCTGCCCTGGACCCGAAGCTCTACCAGTAGTTCTGTAATTAATCAGTTGTCCAAACTACCTAGACAGGGCCATTTCCCTCCCCCCAGTTTCAACACAGGCCACACCCACAGCAAAAGCCTAGTGAGTTCCCCCATGTTCAGGGGGCTTTTTTTCCTCGTTAGGACGTGCCTGTTTTTTAAGATCAGACCCAGTGGGGAATCCTGTGGGATTTTTGGGTTAGTAGAAGATGCACCACCCATGTTCTGCTTATGAACAGAAAAGAAACAGCCAGAAAGAAAGTTCTTAGTCTAGAGTCTGGCGTGAGAAACAAACCCGCAATTCCCACGCCCAGCAGAGTAAAGAAAGCAAGATTAAAAGAGCACGTGCATGCGGATTAAAACCCTGGTGGGGCTCAAACCACCACCCCTCAGTAGACGAGCCCACACCCCCAACCCCTGGGCCACGGGCTCCCCCTGAGCTGCTGTGTGGCCCTTCTGTGAATGGTAGCGAAGAGCTTCCCCTTCTCCTCACAGCCCCCCCCTGCAGGAGCGGAGTAGGTTGTAAAAACCCCTCCTTTATGGCCCCCTTGGCCACACTCCCGCCCTTGGAGATCTCCCCCAGACGCTAGCTAGCAATAAAACCGTAAAACCCTTCTCCTTTGATCTCACCTCTCCTGCTGTGTTTCTGTGGTAGGTTTTTCGGCAACTCCCTGGGGTTTTGCAATCCTGGCTCGCCACTTCCCTCCTGATGTGCCGGCGAGTGGGGGGTGCAGCAGGGTGTTTCTCAATCCAGAATTGGATCTAGGGGTCCCCTTCTCTCCTGCCTGGCTCGCCAGAACTGATGCCTTAAAAGCTGGTAAAAAAAAGAGGCAGACACAGCAGTATAGGGAAAAAGGGTTTTACCTTGGTTTTAATAGGATTCCAGGTGCACCATCGTCAAAGGTGGAATCATGCTGAGGAGCCCCCCTTCCCCGTGTACAACGGTGTCACGAGTGGAGACAGAGGGTGGATAGATTTTACCAGTTGCCCAGGCCTATGACAACTAATGACCAAACCTACTCAGTGACCAGCACCCCAAAACCCAGTCTCACTCACAAGTTCTTATAAAGACAGCCGATTTATGTCTAATGTAAAATAGATTATGGTTTATTAGACACAGGCGAGAACGGAACAAAGAACTAGACAATTTTTACTACACAAAACATGAAAAGCTATTCATAGCTAAAACAAACATATATATATGTTGCCCAAAATAGGAAGATTAAAAACAATACAGCGCTAAAAATGAAAAAGGTACCTATTAATATTATTGTAGCTAGCAAAGAAGAATACAATTTAGGAAACGAATGCTTCTTACCAAATCTAATTTCTGGAGCTGGGGATGCATCAGGTCCTCTTTCAATCCCTCAGGAAGTAACCACAGAGCCTGCGTCCAAGCCCAGGGGAGAAGACTTTACTTCACGCTCCAATGTCCATGTAGAAAAGCTTCTACTTTTGCTGAGATTTACGCGGTGTTTTATAGGGAAAAGAGTGTGGATTTGCAGTCACTTTAAAATTCTTCACATTCTCTCAGTGTCTCACCTTGATTCCTAGGCGCCAGTATTGATAGCCTGGATTAAGCTAACTTAATCTAAACCATCGATCTCCAGCCAGCAATCAGGGAGAGAGAGAAGGGGGAGGGGGGTTGTCCTGCCACAAACATGTATACAATTTTATGGACCTTACAAATTAGCATATCTACCTAAAATCCCCCAATAAGAAACCTAACAAATGAAGTAATTGCTCCCCTATTCTAATTATTCCCCCCTAAACGAGGCTACAGTCTAGTTTACAAAAACACGTTCCAGAGAGGAGGCCCTATCTAAGGTTGAAGCCTCTAGTTCTGAGATAGTAGGGATGTTTCATCTTCCCCCCCAGAGAACCCCGAACTATGCTAAATATCAGAGTACAAGGGTTATAGACATGTAGGGCTAAGGTACAGGGAGTGAAAGGTACAAGGAATGGGGAAGGGTATAAAATGTATAAAAACGGTATAAAAAAGGGTATAAAGAGAAAAGACAAAAACCATCAGGCATCATGCTAGCACCCTTCCGTACTTCTCTGAGAATTGAAAACTCAATCATTTCATGATCGCTATGCCCAAGACAGCCTCCAACCATCACATCACCCACCAGTCCTTCTGTGTTTATAAGCAGCAAGTCCAGGGAGGTGCCTTCCCTAGCTGGCTCTCTCACCAGCTTCCCTCACCAGCTGTGTCAGCAAGTTTTCTTCCACATACTCCAAGAATCTCCTAGGCTGTTTTCTCTCTGCTATATTGTATTTCCAGCGGACATCTGGTAAATTGAAGTCTCCCGTGAGAACAAGGGCTAGCAATCGTGAGACTTCTCCCAGCTGCTTATAGAATATTTAATCTGCCTCTTCATCCCGGTTGGGTGGTCTATAACAGACTCCCACGAGGATATCTGCCTTGTTTGCCTTTCTCCTGATTCTTACCCATAAACAGTCAATTCTATTGGTGCCATCTTCAAGCTCCAGACAATAAAAACACTCTATAACTTGAAAATGTTTTGACAGTCCTATGGAGAATTTGGTGAAAATATGCTTTATATTAGATAAGGTAAACCTTATGTTCTCAGAGGAATGTACAAACACGTGGTAACTCCTATGATTGATTTGTTTCTCTCCTCTTTAGGTGCGCTTAATGATCACAGATGCTGCAAGACACAAGCTCCTTGTACTAACTGGACAGTGCTTTGAAAACACAGGAGAACTCATTCTTCAGTCAGGGACCTTCTCCTTCAGTAATTTCATTGAGATCTTCACAGATCAAGAGGTGTGTTCAGAAAAGTGTTTTCCTTATATTGTTATGTGATGCTAATGGTTTTTAAGAGACTAAAAATGACCCACTTATTAGAATTAGCATTGGCTAACTAACGCTGATGCTTTTTACTCTTCATTATAGGCTTTCTTTCAAGATATTTAATTTACTTCAGTAAATTTCTTTACTGAAGGAATTACATTTTAATTTGGGGAATTAAATTGTAGTTTCAAGAAAGAGAAAACCAAGGAACATTTTGACAATGGAAGGAAACAGTGTTGCATTTAAAATATACAGCTTGTTTATCTAAGGTGTACATACATAGTAGTTGAATTTGACAGCAGGTTCTTGCCTAGTGGCAGTTAAGTAATAAGTAACATGAAATAAGACAGGCTGCTTGTTGGAATGGCTGCAGTTTTTTGCACCACTTACCTGTTTGGCTTCTTTAGTGTAGCGTTTAAAATTTTGGCAGTGAAATCTGTAAATCCTGTGGGATTTGTCCTGTGGGACAAAAATATAAGAATAAAACATACCGATATTTAATGCTGTTTCTTTCATTACTTGTTATTTTGATGTCTTGTTTATGTGCTGTGTCTGAAAGTTCCTGTAGGACAGGAACCCATAGTAAACAAGCTGTCACACTTAATTTGGCTGCTGTGTAAAGTATATGCTTAAATAGTCTATATGGCTGCATCCCTAGGTATTTAGTTCCCAA
This sequence comes from Entomyzon cyanotis, assembly GCA_024500445.1. Taxonomy (NCBI): domain Eukaryota; kingdom Metazoa; phylum Chordata; class Aves; order Passeriformes; family Meliphagidae; genus Entomyzon; species Entomyzon cyanotis. The sequence continues at coordinate 916,471 of JAKEPQ010000794.1, forward strand.
AATTAAATAGGAGAATTTCAGTGGAGTGAGTTTTGAAAGTTCAGCACTGAAAAAGCAAAGTTTGCATGAGCTCCAGTGTGACCTTTTTGTATCCATTTGGAGACAGACTTTTTAGCAGGGCCTGTTGAAATAGGACAAGGTGTAATGTTTTTAAACTAAAAGAGGGTTAATTTAGACTAGAAATAAGAAACATATTTTTTTTTTATGATGAGGGTGGTGAAACACTGGAACAGGTTGCCCAGAGAGGTTGTAGACCTTCTACAATAAGGTCACTGTATTGGTTTGAAAACAAACCAGTGGGAGATCACAAGTCAAGATTGAAATTAAAAATAAGTGAAATAATACAAGGAAAAGCACTGACAAAGTCAGATACAACCTGACACCCTGTTAGGGTGGTGGTAGCAGTCCAACTGAAGTAGTTCAGTTCAAGCAGTGATCCTGTGAAGGTCTGGTCTCCAGCTGAAGGTCCAGTGGTAGCTCTTGTCCTCTGGGAACCCAGTAGACAGGGCTAGCTCAGGCAGTTCCAAGGCCAGGTTATATCCAGGTGGGAACACCTGGCTCCTCCCTCCTGGGCAAAGCATCCCACAATGGGATAAGTCCATGAGTCACACGGTGGGTCCCTGATGGCCCGTTGCCTGTCATCCGGGGTGGGTCATTAGCAGGTGATAGCAGCTAACGGCCCACAGCTGGTGGTAATAGAATACTTAAATACATCTATATTGCAACCTAGGACAGTCACCCACATAGTGGATGAAGGGAAGGTGATGGATGTAGTTTTTCTGGATTTTAGTAAGGCTTTTGATACTGCCCCTCACAGTATCCTTCTGGAAAAGTTGCCCAACTATGGGATGAGTTGGCTTACTGTGGGCTGGGTGAAGAACTGGCTGAAGGGCACAGCTCAAAGAGTTGTAGTGAATGGGGCTATATCTGGCTGGTGACCAGTCACTAGTGGTGTTCCTTAGGGCTCAATTCTAGGGCCAATTCTGTTCAATATATTTATCAATTATCTGGATGCAGGAGTTAAATGCACCATTAGCAAATTTGCTGATGATACCAAACTGGGAGGTGCTGTTGACTCTCTTGAGGGACAAGAGGCCTTGCAGAGGAATCTACATAGATCAGAGCATTGGGCAATGAAATGTAACAAGTCCAAATGCTGGATTCTGCACCTGGGATGGAATAATGCCAGACATGAGTATAGATTGTGAGAAGAGTGGCTGGAGAGCAGCCCTGCAGAAAGGGATCTGGGCGTGCTGGTTGAGAGACATTTCACTTCATTTTTTTGCTTTGCTTTTTTACAGACAAAGCCGTGTCTGACATAGGAGTGAGATTTATTTATACTCATATCAAATGGTTTCAATACAACAAAGATAGAAACTATGTATTTTCTGATTTATTTAATTATTGGTATGATTTTTTTTTAAGACTATAGCCGTTGCCTTTGTTGCATTTTATAATTGGTAAGTGCTGAAAATAAGTTATGTAACACAAAGAAAGGAAGCAAGACATAAACAGAGGACCACAGAGATCTGCTGCAATCAAGCATATTTTTTATGTATCCATTTCTTCTGCTGATTGTTTGTAGTCCAGCACTTTACCATTATTCAGCTGCAGCCTAACCTATATTATCTTTATGAAAACTACTCCTATAGCTTGAAATTGCAATTGAGTGTCTGCAAAGAAGGTTGTGGTATTTTGCATTATACCATGTGGGTATATTTTGCATTGAATTTTATGTCTGAATTAATTCTATAAAGTTTATATAATTTGGTGGTCTCTTTGTTAAGAGCAAATAGAACAGAAATGGGCTACATTTGACCTATTTTCCTGTTAAAAAAAAAAGTCAAATGTGTCTGTGGAATTGGGAGAAGATAAAAAGTATATCATACCTTTTCATGTTTGTGTACTAATGTGGAACCACCAAATATTGGTTTTTAGTTCAGACTGGAATAGAGCAATAACTCTTCATACTGTGGCATAGAACTTTTTGTTTTCTGTGCCTTTATTTCAGTAGATCATTTTAGTACTAGCATGTTGCAGTGTAGGAATGATACTCCCCAATTTAGTGCCCCCACTGAGACTCTCCCAAACCAGACACCACTTGCTCCTCCTCCACCCCCTCCACCCCCATTGAAAGCACAAAAGGCAAAGATCACGGGGTGAGAAAAGAAGAATTTACTGGAAACAGCAATGAGATAAGAAAACTAACAGTAACAGCAAGAATATTAATAACAAAAACCATAAGACAAAGAAACTATTTACACAAAAAACTTCAAACTTCAACAAATACTGACTGGTTCTTCCTGACTGGAAAAAGGTCACCCTCCTACTCTGAAGCCAGAGAGAGTCCCTTTTCCCCACCTCTAGCAACGATGTGAGGTGGTATTGAATTACATTAGGGTCTGGCCATGGCCCCCTCCTGACTACTGTAAAAAATTAACTCTGTCCCAGCTGAAATTAGGCCACGTTACCAAACACTGTCAAAATTAATGGAGTTATTCTAGATTTTCACTTTTGTGATCTATGAGTTGAAAATAAAAATAATGACAAGATTGTTTTTAACCATAACACTTTTTTTCTGGGTCTTTCTTTAGCACTGAATTTATATATTTTAATAAGACTATATATATAAAGCATTATAAATATATATTATATTGCATAATATGATATATGTATTTTTATAGCTATTTGTCATAGTTTAACCCCAACTGGCAACTAAGCCCCACATTGCAGCTTGCTCATTCCCCTCACAGTAGGATTGGCTACACAGAGGGGCAAAAATGAGAGGGCTCACGGGTTGAGATAAAGAAAGTTTAATAGGAAAAGCAAAAGCCACACATGCAAGCAAAGCAAAATAAAGAATTAGTTCACTGCTTCCCATGGGCAGGCAGGTGTTCAGCCTTTTCCAAGAAAGCATGGATCCATCATGAGTAATGGTGACTTGGAAAGACAAACGCCATAACTCCAAACATCCTCCCATTCCTCTTTCCTCCCCTAGCTTTATATGCTGAGCATGACATCATACGGTATGGAATATTCCTTTGGTCAGTTGAAGTCAGCTGTCCCAGCTGTGTCTCCTAGCAACTTCTCATGCACCCACAGCCTACTCATTGATGGTGTGATGGGAGAATCAAAAAAGGCCTTGATTCTGTATAAGCCTAGCTCAGCAATAGCTAAAACATCCCTGTGTTATCAACACTTTTTTTTAGCACAAATCTAAAACATGGGCCTATAATAGCTACTATGAAGAAAATTAACTCTATCTCAGCCAAAACCAGAAAAATAGAACATATATAAATATATTTGCCTCACAATCTCACAAATACAAAACTTGCATCTTTTTTGCATTTTTGATGCAATAAATAATTTTTTAGTGTTCTGGAAAACTGTCCTGCAGTCTGGGAGTCAGAAGCCAGTCTGCAGAAACAACTGTGGTTTTGTGGAATACATGCTGTGTATGGAAGGAGTGAGGAAGGCAGCTGCTCCAGGATGATGTCAGCCTCCTCTGGGCTGCAGTTATTCTTTCTGCCTGTTAAGAGCATGTGCTGTATCCCTTAGATATTGTCTGGCTCTTCTGAATGGACAGGAGCAGCAGGGAGACTCATGAGCCAATGGCAGAGAGTGGCAGCTCTGGCAACATTAGCTTCATAGTCCTCATCCCCTCTAAATAAAAGCTTGTACTGTTGTGGTGGTTTTGCTTAGCCCAGAACATCAGCAAGGTATCTTTAACATCTAAGAGAAATTTAAACCCTTCAAAAGCTGTTGTGGTAGGCCTGAAGAAGTGTCTGAGGGAGTGGGGAGGGGTACAAAGATGGTTCCTGTGTGTCCTGTGTGAAGGTTCTGGAAGTTTTTCACTAAGTTCAGCAGAGCCAATCTCTGATGGCTCTGAAAGTGATGGACATGCTGCTGGCCAAGCCTGGGCCAATTAGAGATGTTAGTTACACCTCTGTGAAAACATATTTAAGAAGAAATCAAAACAAAGTAGTCACGCGCTTCTTTTTAGCTAGAGGAGGACGAGAAGGTGAATATGTGAGGGAAAACAACATGGAGACACCAAGGTCAGTGGAGAAGGTGGGGGAGGAGGTGCTCCAGGCACCAGAGCTGAAAACCCTCTGCCAGCCGTGGTGAAGACCATGGGGGAAGCAGGTGGTCCTCCTGCAGCCCATGGAGTCCACAGGGGTGCAGAAATCCACCCACAGACTGTGGAGAGGTGCCCATGCCGGAGGAGCAAGTGGATGCCTGGAAGAAGCTGTGATCCAGTGGGAGTCTCATATAAAGAGTTAAAGTTGCAAAGGCCTTGCAAGAAAGAAAAAGGCCTTGCTCCTGGGATGGAAGCAGCCCGGCCTCAGCTCGGAGGTCTGCACTCTATGGACAAAAACCTCATGTGGCAGCAGAAATTTGTGTGGGATGCTGCTCATGAGATTGGACCCACGCCAAAGAAGTTCCCAGAGGACTGTCTCTCATGGGAGGGACCCCATGGCTAAGTAGAGGACCCCTCTCCCTGATGGACTGACCAGAGAAAAAACCCCTTACCCTGCCCCCTGCCCATGCTGTTGGTTGGAAGGAGGGAGGGGGGTGAGCAGAGAAGCAGTGTGAAGAGGGAGAGGGGTGAGCAAAGAAAGTGTTTGTAGCAGAAGAATTGTGGTGATGAATGGACTAAGAAAAAACCCACACCCTGCCCCCTACCGGAGGTGGTGGTTGGAAGGAGGGAGGGGGGTGAGCGGAGAAATGGTGTCTTAAGAGGGAGGGGGGTGAGTGAAGGAACGGTGTCTTAAGAGCTTATTTTTACTTCTCATTTATCCTCCAATTCTGTTAGGTTAATAAATTGCTTTGCAACTTGAAATTTTTCAGCCTGTTCTGCCTTCGGTGCATCTCTTCCACCACTGCCTTATCTCAACTCATGAGTCCTGTGTGTGTGTAACAGTTTTTTTTCTCCCTCTCCTGCATGTCTGTGGCAGGAGAGAGCAGAGAGAGCAGATGTCGTAGGTACCTGGCATTTAGCCAGGGTCAAACCATGACAACTGTCGTCCTCTGAAGGGTAGAGGAGGGAGGGGGGAACCTTGGGATACTTTCCTCCTTCAGGTAGCAAGGAAGGGACCTTTCCTCATAAGCTGATCCTTTGTATTTTAAAAAATACAGTAGAAAAGTAATTGTGATAACTGGTTCCTTTAGCTTCTAGGATGGATACTCAACAGTGCAGAAGTGAATAAAAAAGGTTTTATCTGATCAGGAACTATTATGTTCTAATATTAATTGTAATTTAAAAAATGAATTTATATGCATTTTGTGGTTTTGTTTTACAACCCTAGATTGGTGAATTATTGAGCACCACACACCCTGCCAACAAAGCCAGCTTAACTCTTTTCTGCCCTGAGGAAGGAGAATGGAAAAATTCCAACCTTGACAGACACAACCTTCAAGACTTTATTAACATTAAGCTCAACTCAGCTTCCATATTGCCCAAAATGGAAGGACTCTCTGAATTCACTGAGTATCTTTCAGAATCAGTAGAAGTGCCATCACCCTTTGACATTTTGGAGCCTCCAACTTCAGGAGGCTTCTTGAAACTCTCCAAACCCTGCTGTTATATTTTCCCGGGTGGAAGAGGGGACTCTGCATTGTTTGCAGTGAATGGATTCAACATGCTTATCAATGGAGGATCTGAAAGAAAATCTTGCTTTTGGAAACTTATCCGGCACTTGGACAGGGTAGATTCCATTCTACTCACTCACATTGGCGATGATAACCTGCCAGGAATCAATAGCATGCTTCAGCGAAAGGTAGCTGAATTAGAAGAAGAACAGTCCCAAGGGTCTACTACCAACAGTGACTGGATGAAAAATCTGATCTCACCCGATTTAGGTGTTGTATTCCTTAATATACCTGAGAACCTGAAGAACCTGGATCCTAACTTTAGAGTAAATAGGAGTGTAGAAGAAGCCTGGTTTACTCTCCAATATTTAAATAAATTGTCTATGAAACCAGAACCTCTTTTCAGAAACATAGGAAATACCACTGACCCCATCATTTTATTTCAGAAAATGGGAGTTGGCAAACTTGAGATGTATGTGCTTAATCCTGTCAAAGATAGCAAAGAGATGCAACATTTTATGCAGCAAAGGAGTGGTACTAGCAAAGATAAAGCTGATTTCCTGCTACCAAATGGCCAAGAACTAGACATTCCATTATCCTGTTTCACCTCTGTCTCATCCCTGATTGTGTGGCATCCAGCTAATCCTGAAGAAAAAATAATCCGGGTTCTGTTTCCTGGAAACAGCACACAATATAATATTCTAGAAGGACTAGAAAAACTCAAACACTTAGACTTTCTTAAACAACCAATGGTTACACAAAAAGACCTAACTAGAAACATTACTAGTCCAGCTGTGAAACAAGCAAAGTTGAAACAGCGAACAGACAGCAAGGAGAGTCTGAAGCCTGCTGCAAAGACACCAAGCAAGCCTGTCAGAAAGGAATCTAAAGAAGAAACACTGGAGCCTGCAAAACCTAGTCCAGCACCTGAAAAGCATCAGAAATTGGAAAGCAAAGAAAAAGTTCCAGTTAAAAAAGAGAAACCAGCAAAAGGGTACACCAAACCTATAGTGGCAGAAAAAGATGTTAAAAGTAAAGAAGAGCAAAAATCTGAAACTCCTGAAAAACAAGCTACAGATATAAAACCAAAAGTGGCAAAGGACAAGCCAGTGAAAAAAGAAGTCAAAGCAAAACCTGAAGAAAAGAAAGAGGAAAAAGAAAAACCAAAGAAAGAAGTTTCTAAAAAAGAAGAGAAAACACCCATCAAAAAAGAGGAAAAACACAAAAAAGAAGAGATCAAGCAAGAAGTTAAAAAAGACGTGAAAAAGGAAGAGAAGAAGGAAACTAAGAAGGAAGTAAAGAAAGAAGCTCCACCAAAGGAAGTTAAAAAAGAAGGTAAAAAAGAAGAGAAGGAAATTAAGAAGGAAGAAAAAGGAATCCAAAAAGACATCAAGAAGGTTCCTAAAGAAACAAAGAAGACATCTGCTCCTTCAACTGAAGTCAAAAAGCCAGCAGCAAAGCTTAAACCGCAAAAGAAGGAGGAACCTACTAAAAAAGAAGCAACATCTGCTGAAAAGCCAAAGGAAAAAGTAAAAATTAAGACTGTCAAGAAGGACATTAAAGTCAGTGGAGCTCAAGCTGCTCTGGCAGCAGTTGGAGCCACTACCACAACTGTAGCAGCTGCAGAAATTGCAGCTAGTGGAAAAGAACTTCAAGTTGAGAGATCCCTTATGTCTTCACCAGAAGATTTAACAAAGGATTTTGAGGAATTAAAAGCTGAAGAAGATGAAACAAAAGAAATGAAACTTCAAGTTGCACTCATAGAGGATGAACTGAAGCTCTCTGGCACAGAACAAAAAGAGCCTTTTGAAGACCAAAAAGAAAAATTAGATAATGAAGGACCTGCTGAGTCCTCTGATGAAGGCATAACTACCACAGAGGCTGAGGGTGAGTGTGAACAAACACCTGAAGAATTGGAACCTGTGGAAAAGCACAGGGTTGATGACCATGAAAAGTTTGAAGATGAGGGAACTGTCTTGGAAGAATCATATGAAGGAGGAAATTATGAGGAAAAGGCAGAGACAGAAGAAGCTGAAGAGCGAGGTGAAGATGAGGAGGTAAAGACACAACTGGTCACCACAAAATCATATATGAAGAAAGCAAGAAAAATGCAAGAGAATTCAGAAGAAATAATGACTGATATTAAAGCCAAAAAATATATTGAAAAGGCAGATGATGAGGCATCAGATGAACAGGCTGAGGAAGACAGGGAAGAAGCAGTGGAAAAGGCAGAAACTGAAGAGACTGAAGAAGATGAAGAAGACAAAGCAAAAGACATTAGAGATGAAAAGGAGAGTGAAAAAATAGAAGCTGAAGAAGATTATGTGATAGCTGTGGTAGACAAAGCTGCAGAAGCTGGTGAAGTTGAAGATAAATATGGCCTACTCATACTCGCAGCAACAAAACACTCAGAACCTCAGTCTCCAGCAGTTGAACTGGCTTCTTCTATCCATGATGAAACATTACCTGGTGGCTCAGAAAGTGAAGCCACTGTTTCTGATGAAGAAGATAGAGAAGATCCACCTGAGGAATTCACTGCTACTTCAGGTTATACACAGTCTACCATTGAAATATCCAGTGAACCAACTCCAATGGATGAAATGTCTACACCCCGGGATGTCATGAGTGATGAAACTAACAATGAGGAAAGTGAGTCACCTTCTCAAGAGTATATATACATTACCAAGTATGAGACATCACTGTACTCTCAAGAATTTGCTAGACCTAGACTTTCTCCACTTACAGATGCTTTTAATGGATCATCAGAGGGATCCAAAACAGAGGCCACAGAAGGTAAAGATTATAATGCCTCAGCTTCTACCATCTCACCACCTTCTTCATTAGAGGAAGACAAATTCTGTAAATCTGCATTCCAATATGTATATTGTCAAAAAGGAAGTGAAATCCAAGACACTGGCAAATTAGAAATCAAAGAACCCTATCCAAAAGATGGTGGAAAACATAGTCCAGCCAAGACCCCAGCTAAGAGTTTGTCCCCTCCTTCACCTGTTGCCAAAACACCACTGAGTGAACGCAGTGTGAACTTTTCACTTACTCCCAATGAGATCAAAGTCTTGGCTGAGCCTGTCCCCATTGTTACATTGTCTGATGTACATCAAGAAGTTGCCGAAGACCACTGTGCAAGCCCTGAAGATAAAACATTAGAAGTAGCAACTCCCTCACAGTCTGTTGCTGGTAGTGCTGGCCACACGCCTTATTATCAATCTCCCACTGATGAAAAATCCAGTCAGCTTCCCTCTGAAACTAGTGAAAAGTCAACAAAAGTTCCTGTTATCTTTGAACTCAGTGAAGACAAAGATAAGTCTGCCAAACCCAGAATAAGCCCTATGGATGAGCCTGTGCCAGATTCAGAATCTCCTATTGAAAAGGTTCTCTCACCTCTACGGAGTCCACCACTGATAGGTTCAGTGCCAACTTATGATACATTTTTGAGTGCTGATGTAAAGTCTCCCACCAGAGATTATGGAAATCCTTATGAGGGGAAACCCAAAAAAGAAAAATCACCTGTTCAGATGAACCCAGCTTCTGAAGCCGGCTCTGTGAGCCTTTTCCAAGAAAAACAAGGTGAAAAAAGCATGGAGTTTACAGTAATTAAGGAAGGTTTCAGCCTAGAAAGGAAAATGGAGGATACAGAACCCAGCAGCTCCCAGTCTTCACTGGTCTTGGATGAGCGGAAGTTAACAGGTGATCTCTCACCAACTCAAATAGATATCGGTCAGTTTGGTTCCTTAAAAGAAGATACCAAAATGTCAATTTCAGAAGGCACTGTTTCTGACACATCTGCAACTCCAGCTGATGAAGTTGTAGCAGAAGATACCTATTCCCATATAGAAGGAGTAGCTTCTGTCTCTACAGCATCTGTTGCTACTAGTTCATTTCCAGAACCAACTACCGATGATGTATCTCCTTCTTTGCATGCTGAGGTTGGATCCCCTCACTCTACTGAAGTTGATGATTCCCTTTCAGTGTCAGTTGTACAAACACCAACACTGTTTCAGGAAACAGACATGTCTCCTTCTAAGGAAGAATGCCCAAGACCCATGTCAATTTCTCCACCAGATTTCTCACCTAAAACTACAAAATCAAGAACCCCAGTGCACAATCACAGATCTCCTGAGCAGTCAACTACGTCAGTAGAATTTGGTCATGAGTTCCCTGAGCAGGCTTTAACAATGGACTTTAGTAGGCAATCTCCAGACTATCCTACTGTAGGCACGAGTATATACCATATATCTGAAAATGGACTGACAGAAGTAGATTATAGCCCTTCAGATATACAGGAGCCTACTTTTGTATTTAAGACTTCCCCTGTGGAGCAGTCATCTTGCTCTCAGGAGAAGGATATTTCAGAAATTATTTCAGTTTCTCAAATTGAAGCTTCATCCTCGACTTCATCAGCTCATACACATTCCCAGTTAACTTCACCACTGCCAGAAGAAACCTTTTCAGGTGCTGTTCCACCCAGACATATGTCACTACATTCTTCTTTTACTTCAGAAAAGATGCAGAGCCTAGGAGAAAAGCTTTCACCAAAGTCTGACCTATCTCCATTAACTCCAAGGGAATCTTCTCTGTACTCTCCTAGTTTTCCAGATTCACTTCTTGCAATCACAGAAGCTGTGTCAGATAGTCACACATGTTCATTATCTTTGCAAGTGTCCTCTGTCAAAGCATTTGGTTACCAAGAACCCCTAACAAAGCACAATCCAGAACCTTTAATCAGCCCAGAAAAAGAAGATTTAGAGAAAAGCAGCAAGTCACCAGAAGAACTTAGTTATTCTTACAAGGCCATAGAGAAAACTGTTAGGTCACCAGAGGATATTAGCTACTCCTATGAGGCAGTTTCAACATCTAGATCACCTCAGTCCACAGATTATTCCTATGAGATGACAGGGAAAACCATGGGGTCACCAGGAGTCACAGATTATTCCTATGAGATAATTGGGAAAGCTACCAGATCACCTGATGCTATGGATTACTCCTATGAGACAACAGGGAAAGCCACCAACTCACCTGAAGCTACAGATTACTCATTTGAGACAACTGGGAGAACCACCAGGTCATCCAAAACAACTAGCTATTCCTATGAAGCAAGTGCACATTATACTCCACAAAAATCTTTAGCAGAATCCCATCAAGATGTTAACTTATGCCTTGTGTCCTCCTGTGAATATAAACATCCTAAAACTGAACTTTCACCCTCATTTATCAACCCAAATCCCCTTGAGTGGTTTGCAAGTGAAGAACAGTCTCAATATCAAAAGAAACCATTAACTCAATCTGGGAGAGTTCAGCCACCTTCTGTGGGAAAGCGGCAAGGGCAGCAGTATGATGAAACCCCTCCCACATCCATGAGTGAGTCTGCCCCATCTCAGACTGATTCAGATGTTCCCCCTGAGACAGAGGAATGCCCTTCCATCACTGCAGATGCTAACATTGATTCTGAAGATGAGTCAGAAACCATTCCGACAGACAAGACAATTACATACAAACAAATTGACCCACCACCTGACCCAATGCAGGATCACAGCCCTTCCCCTAGGCACCCTGATGTCTCCATGGTTGATCCAGAGATTTTGTCCTCTGATCAGAATTTGGGTAAACCTTTGAAGAAGGACCTCAAAGAAAAGACAAAGACAAAAAAGCAGGGTACTAAGACCAAGTTGTCTTCTCCTGTTAAAAAAAGTGATGTTAAATCAAAACAAATGGTTTCACTGAAACCAGCTGTAAAGGAATCTTTAGACAAAAATTCCAAAACAGTTTCTTCAAAAAAGGAGTCTGTGGAGATAGCAACCAAAACTATTTCTAATCCAGAAGTAAAGTCTCGAATAGAAGAGAAAGATAAGGACACCAAGAATGCAGCAAATACAACAACATACAAGTCAGCAAAGACTGCAACCACAGGTAAAGACAGATAGGAATTCCCCTAATGTTAAGATTTTCTTTGTTGTTGCAGTGAAGTTAAGTTGCCTTTATATCAGCTGACAATGTGGTTTGTAGCAACCCCCCAAGGAAATTTCATGTTTTAAATATAAATCTGGTGTATTATAGCTACATTTAAATGAATGAAATTCAGTGAATTATGTTTTGCAATCTGATAAATTTGATGCTTCAGTTTGCTCAAATGCAAAGAATTAGAGAGGGTACATCAAATATAAAGAACTTAATACTGTCTGAATTGTTAACCAACTATTAGAATTAAGAGTACCACTTCTGTAGGTGAAGTGAAATCAGTAGTGAAGTAAATTACTTTATTCATTTTATGAATCATATATGCATAATGTTCTTAACATAAAGTAATGCAATTCAATATTGTGAGAGGCATAGGTATAATCAGACATTGGATGCTTTTATTACTTTGGTGGATTAATTTTTAAAATAGTATTTTAAAAAAATTATAACCGTAATAAAAGCACTTTCAGTGAGCTGAACTTCCCAGGTGGACAGGAGAAAAAATCAGATGGAAAACAACTCGTAGGTTTAGATATGGCAGTTTCCTAAAGTGTGCATGTGCACAAGCAAAGAGAAAAAATGAGTTTATTTTCTACTTCCCATCAGCAAGCAATGTTCATCCACTTCCTGGGAAGCAGAGCTTCAGCACATGTAGCAGTTGGTCCAGAAGACAAACATTGTAGAATAATGAATGCCCCCCCCATTCCTCCTCTCTCCCTTAGCTTTTATATCTGAGCTGACATCAGATGGTATGAAATATCCCATTGTGCAAGGGACATCCTCTGGATCTTTAGGGATGTTATCACTTTTTAGATCACTATGAAGCACAGATAGACTCCACAACTCAGAAAGTTATGAAGTAGATATGCTTTTTATTCCAGCTGGGGTGCATGGGGGGTAGCCCCTCCAAAGGCATGCACACTGTCAGTAGCACTTCACTTGGTTTATATCAGGTTACAGGTTACATATGCATGAAGTTACACAATGCCCCTATACATATTCATTATCTATCCCAGCTTCATATTATAATGAGTTCAAAGTTCATTTAAATATGCTCGCGCAGGCACAGTGTCAATTAATTAAGTCACTGGTCTTCGAGGGGCATATGATAAAGTAACCAGAGTATTCCTCGGGATGAACTCTGCACCCTGTCTTCTTGCACATGCTCCCTTGGTTTTTGGTCTAAGTCCAAACCTTGGAGCTGACTTGAGCTAGCTCTGGGGTCCGCGAGCAGGATGTTCAGTCACAGTGGGTGATTTTTATCAATTATTTGGCCTTTTTTTCTGTATCCTCCCTTCTGCTAGGCAGGCACAAAATCAATAAGCAAATGATATATTATTTTCAACTAGCAGCTCCTAGTAAATCATTATCCAACCTCTGGCCTCTTAAATCAGTTCCAGAAAATTATTATTCAGCTTCTAGCCCCCTAAATTAGTAACTTCTAGCCCCCCTAAATCAACTATAGACAATGTCCAGCACTGCTAATTCTCTCAAGTACTGATACCTTTGTCTGCAGTGGTCCACTTCCTTGGGAAGTTCACAAGATCTTCCTTAAATGGAAATTTTGCCATTACTCTTGAGAGGAGCCATCTCCAGAGGCTGCAAATTGCTCCTTTTCCAATTCCTCTTTCAATTTCTCAATCTCTAGCAAGGGATCCCATCTGTTGAGTTTCAAGACCTTCTAATTCCTAACTGTTGGCTTCATTATCCTAGTATCAAAGCAGCCAGGCAGAAATATGCTCACTTGGCTGACGGCTGTAATCTTTTCGCAAGTCTCAAAGTTCTGCTGAGGTCAGGGACCGAGTAACCTCAGTTTCCTGTTTGAATTTTCTCACTCCTTTCAATTTCTTTGTTGAAGGACCAGCTTCTTGATCTAACCCCTTCCATCTTAATACTCCTCCTTCTTCTTCTTCTTCTTCTTCTTCTTCTTCTTCTTCTTCTTCTTCTCCTTCCTTCCTTCCTTCCTAATTGATGATATTGACCTGTAGCTTGCCTTGTCCATTTTTTCTTTTTCACTACTGGAGCAATTGCTGTAGTTGTGGTGGTTTGAGTCCCTATCTCAGTCTCAAATAGTGTCCTCAAATGCAGTTTGAGTTCCTGCCTCAACTACAGCCCTCTCAGAGTACTTAACTGGGGCTCAGTAGGCACAGGCCAGGCCCCATTACAGGGCAAGAAGCTGCTGGTTTTCATTGGGGTAGGCAAGGCACACTTCTATCGGTTAATGGGTCAGTTTTCTAAGGTTGATTACCTGTTACGGTGTAAAGTCCCAGGTAATGGGAGGTAATAACTGCCCTAGAAACCTGCCCAAATCCTTCCATGCATCCTGCCACCTAGGAACTGGCCACTTCAGGGCATATTTCAATATCTTCTCACTTAAAGTTTGTTTTCTCTTACACCAGGATGGCACCAGATTCCACAAACCCCATAGTGTGCCAACAGTGTTAGTTACTATTATTAACAGTGTTAAGCAGCTTACATAAGGATGAGCAAAGACCATGGGAGACTGCATTATAAAAGCATTCACATCAGCCTCAGGCAGGGAAAGGGAGATGTACTCCCTCATCGTCCATAGAAGATAGCTCCCCCTGCATCACAAGGCCGTCAGTGTAAGGGCAAAACAGAACACCATTGTTTGTATTAACATGTTCCCAAACTCAGCAAAATAGAGAAGCAGTGCAGCAGACAAACTCCATATCCCACACAGGAGCTTGCTACTCAATAACTACTATTACTATAGCACACTATATATATATATATCAAACTGCCTTTTTCTCATCCCACATTAGGCACCAAAAATTACTGTGGTTGCTTAACCTTGGCTGGACACCAGGTGCCCACCAAGATGCTCTACCACTCCCCTTCCCAGGTGGACAGGGGAGAGAAAATAAGATGGAAAACAACTAGTAGGTTGAGATCAGGCAGTTTACTGAAGCAAAAGTGAAAGCTTGCACACACATAAGCAAAGAAAAAAAGCTTATTCTTTATTTCCCATCAGCGAGTGACGTTCAGCCACTTTCCAGTAAGCAGGGCTTCAGCTCATGCAGCGGTTGCTCTGGAAGGCAAGCATTGTAGAATAGTGAATGCCCCCCTGTTCCTCCTCTCTCCCTTAGCTTTTATATTTGAGCTGACGTCAGATGGTATGGAATATCCCTTTGGTCAGTTTGGGTGAGATGTCCCAGTTGTGTCCTGTCCCAGGATCCAGCCCCTTAATGGGGGGGGGAGAATGTTAGACAGCACTGATGCTGTGCCAGTGCTACTCAGCAGTAGCCAGAACACTGGTATGTTGTCAACACCTTTCCAGCTATGAATGCAAAGCACAGGGCTATGAGGGCTGCTATGGGAAAATGAACTCCAGCTCAGCCAGAACCAATACACGGTTAAAGCTTTATGCCATCAGTGATGACTAAACATACAGAAAACTAATGTCATTTTGAATGACTGTTGTGTATTCCAAGTAGTAATAAAATATGATTTAGAGTACCAAAAGAGACATCGTACTAATATTTTATTTCTGGCAGATCTTTTTAGAGAGTGTTTTGGGGATACTTAGATTTTGCTGTTTTCAGGACTGATGTTCTATTGAAAACTTTTTGCAAAAAGCAAATCTAGGATTCAGTACAAACAAACCAGCATTCAGGTCTCTGTAGCTTCATCATTTTAAGTGGTCCACTATTCCTTTCTTACACCATTATTTGCATGTCACTCGTAGTAGATGTTTTTCAAAGCAGCAGTGCAGTTCCTCATGTTGGACATTTCTCCAACACTTCAGTTTTATATTAGATTCTTCTTCCTTGAAGCATACTTCTAAGGTATATTCTAGTGCTGAAGACAAGGCTTTATTTGATAATGACATTTAAGTGTAAAATGTAATGTCTAATATACTGTGCAATGTTAGTATACACAATTCAGAAATATATATCACAGATTTTTTTTGATAAAAGATGATAAAAAAATTTTAATATACCAAATAGTTAAAAACTCTAATTCAGGAAATCTTATCATATTATGATGCTTATTTGACATATTGCCCTGTGATGAATGGCAAGTCCCACTAGACAATTGTGTTGGACTTGCCTGTATTTTTAATATGTAATCCTAAATAGAGTGTATTGTTCAGATAATATAGTTTACCAAACTTCATCCTCTGTAATATCATAAAGAGATCAATAAAACATAAATGGTGATCATCTAGATAAAATTACTGGTTGAATCCTGAGTGTCGGTTCACACCATGATCCAGTGTGCAGCAAAATCAGCTATTTTTGACCTCTTCTTAGAACAGATACTACGCTGTGTATAGCAGAAAAACATGCTTTCCTCTATTTTTTGTGATAAGTGGCTAGCTTGTGTATGCAAATAAGGATCCAGCAGGCAAACAAAC
Organism: Entomyzon cyanotis; assembly: GCA_024500445.1. Classification (NCBI taxonomy): domain Eukaryota; kingdom Metazoa; phylum Chordata; class Aves; order Passeriformes; family Meliphagidae; genus Entomyzon; species Entomyzon cyanotis. The sequence continues at coordinate 932,417 of JAKEPQ010000794.1, forward strand.
ACTTGTTCTCAGTTTCCTGCAGTAATTGCATTAGGAAGTTTCTCTTTTCTCCCACATTCCACTTTGCCCCTCTTTCTGCTCACATGTAGTATCTTCCTGATGCACTTGTAAGACAGTCTGAGCATATCAACAGCTACTATGTCTTGGTATGTGCTGATACCCCAAATCTCAGGACCACTTCTGCATGGCTCCCTGTGTGACCCTAGCTTTTATAATCATGCATACCTGAGACTTTCAAGAAGTTGTACTTCTTAAACTGGAAAATACTACTGCTATTTATTGAATGGTAATTCTGTAATCACAGCCCTGCATAGTAATTGTTGGATAATAGTAGTATATTACTGGGAAAGGTTCAGTCAAATGTTGGTTATGTGGTAGTGCATTTTTATTGTATTATATAGTTAGTTATTTTTATTCCATTTCTTTCCTCACAGTCTGATTGTAATTGGCATACAACAAAGTTGGAATGTGTTATTAGATGTAGGAGGGTAATACCATAAGTGTTTCAGGGGACAGTACAATTGTACAATTGTAACTATGTAATGTTTAACTAAGAAAGCAATTTTAAGAATATAATCTCAGCAGTTATAGTGGTAATTAACAAATGCATGTTTTAACTAGCCTATGATATGTTCTTCTGTTGTTTGATTTCCAAAGGACCTGGGAATAGTAAGTCATCAAAATCTACAGTGGTGCCTCCAGGACCTCCTATGTATTTGGATCTGGTGTACATTCCCAACCACAGCAATAGAAAGAATGTTGATGTTGAGTTTTTCAAGAGGGTGCGGTCATCCTACTATGTGGTGAGCGGGAATGATTCTGCAGCTGAGGAGCCAAGCAGGGCTGTTCTGGACTCCCTGCTGGAGGGCAAGGCCCAGTGGGACAGTAATATGCAGGTAAGCTCTTCACTAGTGTTTCTACCTGGAAATGTATTCTCTGGAAAGCAACTACAGGCAGCCAGAATGCCTCTGGAGTGGGCAGCAGCTGCTGGAGACAGGAGTTCCCAGCTTGGACACCATGATGCCTTAAAAGCTGGTAAAAATAAGAGGCAGACACAGCAGTAAAGGGAAAAGGGTATTACTTTGGTTTTAATAGGATCCCAGGTGCACCCTCGTCAAGGGTGGAAACACGCCGAGGAGCACATTCCATGTATAACACGTATACAATTTTATGGACTTTACAATTAGCATATTTATCTAAAATCCTCCAATAAGAAATTTAACAAATGAAGTAATTGCCTCCCTATTTTAATTATCCCCTCCTAAGTGAGACTACAGCCTAGTTTACAAAAACATGTTCCAGAGAGGAGGCTCCATCCAAGGTTGAAGCCTCTAGTTCTGAGATAGTTGTGAATGTTTCATCTTCCTCCCTAGAGGACCCTCAAGCTAAGCTAAATATCAGACTACAAGAGTTATAAATATGTAGGGCTAAGGTACAAAGAGTGTTTGTGAAGGGTACAAGGAAAGGAAAAGGGTATAAAAATGAATAAAAGGGTATAAAAAGAAAGGACAAAAAACCATCAGGCATCAGTTTCACCAGTGCTGTGAGAGGACACCCAAGCGAGGCACAGAGCTGTACCATACTCATATCCTTCTCCATTTCTGATCATTCTGACCTGTCTCTGGAGAATAAAACATTTGGTAACTGGTTTACAGGGCCATTTGTCTACTCGATCTTGTTGCTATACCAAATATGATCCAAGTTTAGAAACCTTGCATGTTTTAAGTAGGAAAGAAAAATGAATGTTTCATGGTTTATATGGTCAACACATACACATGGAAACTTCATGTGCCTTTCCAACATGATAAGTAAGTAAACAAAATATTTGGCCATAATCTGAAGAGCTATTGGTGCAGACTACAGACTGCTGCTTCTCTGGAAAGTTGCACTTCAGTACCTTCGAGAACCAAGATTTTATTTTGATAAACTGCTTCTTCTCAGTCCTTTTATGTTATCTACATGTTTATTTATTTTCTTTTATCCAATCCACTCTTTCCAAAAGGAGATCATACTTGTTGGCTAGGACTTCTTAAAAGGACATTTTTCTTATCAGTTCCTTCTGTTGTCCATTCCTCAGGAGTTCTCCTCCTTTGTGTTGCAGGTGACCTTAATCCCAACCCATGACTCAGAAGTAATGAGAGAATGGTACCAAGAGACCCATGAGAAACAGCAGGACCTCAACATCATGGTTTTGGCAAGCAGCAGCACTGTTGTTATGCAAGATGAATCTTTTCCCGCATGCAAGATTGAACTGTAAGAACCAGACCATGCACTGCAAGATTTATTTTTTGTCCAGAAATTCTTCAGTTTGAAAACACCTTTTCTAAAAATTCAACCCATCTGTTTCAACTGCTGAACTGTATACCTGCAAAATGCTATACCCTATCACAGTGATGCAAGTCACAAATATTTTTTAGTCTTTGCTGATTGCTAAGGGAAATAACAGAATTCCCATAATAGGGTCAAAATTACTGTGAAAATACAGATCCAGTTTCATCTCCACTGAATGTTTGAAAACCATGTACTAGCAACTCCGAGCAACTTATGTCAGGTAGAGGCATTTGCCCTCTAAAGAATTACAAAGAGAGAAAAAGAGAGAGAGGGGTAGGAGGAGAAAGTAATAAATAATTAGCTATCCAGTAGTCTCATGGCAATAGCTGTATCATGTACTGCAGTTTATGCACTCATATGAAAAGGAGTTTTGAAATTCGTATCAATCTGAGCTATTGCAAAGGAGGTACTTACTTTACAGAATTAAGTTAGCTGCAAAATAAGAAGCAGAATGTGGCCAGGAAGGGATGTATAACCTAAATGCTCATTAGCAATTTTCCACTTTAATTTGAACCCTTGCATACTGACATCCCATAACAATTTTAGGCCAAATATGCATGTAGTCGGAACCCCATTGAGAATTCTAAAACCTTTCCTTCAGTATGCAAAATTGTTGATCTAAGGCATGCTCCCAGTATAAATCCACTCACTCCAGTCAGAACTGACCAGTACACATGCTTAAACACCCATATCCACTGTCAATTAACAAAAAACAAGATCAAAGCAGTTGGGAGTACATATAGTAGACAATTTGCCTTAGAAAGTGACTTGAATGTACAAAGAAACTTGATGCACTTATTTTTTAATGTTGAGACAGCAAATTTATAAAACATCTGTGTAGGATCATAGTTGTGCCAGTAAAGAAGTGTGAGTGTGCATGAAGTGTATACTAGAAACCTATCTGACTGGTCAGTTTGGTGCCATGAAGTACGTATGTTAGTTCTGTGAACAATTCATTGATGCACCAGGACAGCTCAACAAGGCAAGGTGAGCATTTTTTTTTTAAAGGTTCTTTTGTACTGTGGAAGCAAGATTGGTGTCCACTATCAGAGTTGCAAAACTTGGTAAAATATTCAGGATGTTGAAGAAGGTTACCTGCGAGTCTGTACAGTATTAAATCTTCCTCTGTCTTACCTGATTTTATTTGTTTAAGAGCATATATGTGTACAAATGTACAGAAAACTTTTTTTTTGGTGCTGCATCAAATTTTAATAGATTTTTAACAAAAGTTTTCATTTAAAGGAAAATTCAAAGAAAAATTTTCAGGTAAAGGCAATTTTTTTTAGTAGTCTTGTAAGATAAATAATGTTGTGTAAAGTTCTAGTGAGAATGGATATTGAGGTAAGATTTGTTGAAAACAGTCAATTGCCTTTTTGGAAGCAGGGGGGAAGGGGGTCCCTGGTGGAAAAATTAACCTATTGTTGATGACAGAAAACAGGATTTGAAATATTAATTGCCTGATATTTACAAGAGTGTAATCTACATGTTCAATCCTCCCAAGATCTTGAAAAAAGATAGAAGAAATGATAAGCTAAAATAAGTCCCTTTCCTCCTTCTTCTCTCTCTTCCTTTCTCCCTTCCCTTCCTTCTTTAGACTGCTTGCAGCAGAACAGCATGTAGAACGGTTATGTCATTTAAGACAGTTTGAACATTTTAGTCTCAAGTTTTATCCCAATTAAAAAGTCTTGTTACATTGTAGAAGGTTTGCAAATCTGAATTTATAGAAGGTGCAAAGTCCTCCAAAATGAAAATATGTGCTGGTCTGTATGATTCACCATTATGGCTGGTATTAAGCTTTGCAATGTAGTGAACTATGACCTCATTTTATTTATTTACTTACAATTTGTTTTAATTTTTCATTGTTGGGATATTTTTGTTTAATAGGTATATGTTTGCACTCCTAATTTATATGAGGATTTTTTTAATACTGCTTTAGGGCCCTTTAAAAGTAGGCTCCTGAGGCCTATTTAATGCTGTGAATTACTGTTTGTCTGTTGTTGAGGTTTCTGATTTATTTTTAATGTCTTCTTCATTTTAGGTATCTCTAGCAATGCTGTTTTATTTATTGCTATACCTTTTAAGTTGTTAAGAACTTCGCTCAGAATGACTATGGCAGAAAAGGCAGATGGAAATGTATTGTGAAAACAAGCATGTTTTCTGGGCTCATAATCATTCACTTAAAATGGCTTTTGTAATACATAGTCTTCAAAGTTATAGGCAAAATGTTTGGAAGAATAGTTGTACAATTTCTACAATTCTTCTTTGTCTACATTCTTATATAGGTCAGATTTCAAACTTTTAAGTGGGTGGGAACTGATTTTCTGATAATATCTGAAATGGTTTGTACCTCTGCTTTGGTAGAAAATATAAGTACAGCAATGGTCCTGAGTCTAATCTCACTTATGCCACTTATTCTTGTGAATCAAGAGCAATTTCACTATAATCAAGGAAGTTACAATCATTAAGTCCATCTGTAAATGAAATTAGAATCAAGCCTTAAATCTCTCCAAGTAAGTTTGTGATGCCTCAAGCATTTATTTTACTTTAAAAACAATAATTAGGCACTTACAGCTGTTCTTAAAATATTTATTAATCTTTTGCTTTTACAAGAATATTAAAAAAACAGTCTGACTATTCTGAGATATTGTAATACCTGTTCCATCTATTCCCTTTTAAATGTTAATCATGCCTGGATGTAACAAAGCAATGAACTCCTCCATTAGCTCCTCTTGCCTTTATGTCTTTCTTGCCTGTGGAACTAATCTAACTGTACTAATCACTACACAATCATTTTAGAAACAGTCAGAAAAATGTTGTGTGTACATTAACAAAGAGTGCTGTTGATCAGCATAGATTTCTAGGAGCATGGTTTGTTATTGATTAATTCTAAAGATTCAATAGGACACTCCATTTAAATGATGGTATTACCCATAACAGTCATGATCTTCATGCTATTACTATACTGTTACATAAAATTCAATGAAGATTTATTTTAGAAGTCACACCACACTCCTGAACTTAGACAGGGCCTCTCTTTCATGCCTTTTCCAATTCCTGTGGTGGGCCTGACTTCACTGACCTCTACTTTTCATGCCATCTTTCATAAAATTCTTTTTTTTTTTTTTTAAATTATCTTGCATACCATGGTGAATGGAGCTAACTGCATATATGAATGGGGTTTTTTTAATTGTCTACAATAGCTAATGCATTTTAGGAGAGTTCTGGTACTCATTTACTAAGATTTAATCAATTTGTTATTTGAATTTTCAATCCGTCCTACCACAAGAAAGTAATCTCCAAAGAACACTTACTGTGCATTTAGGATATTTCTGTCTCATGCTTATCTTTGTTCATCTGTTGCAAGAGGTTCTTGCTATGATGTTTCGAGAGAAATAGTAGTTTTGTTTAAAATAAAAAAAGAAAAAAGTCTGTTTGTTATGACTTTACAAAAAAAATCTAAAAAAAAGTAATTAAATAAAATAATGGCATTAAAATATGGAAACAAAAAAAAAAAAAAGAAGAAAAAACCCAGCTTCTTTACACTAGACTAGCTAGGAGGTCCAGATGGCAGAGCTACCTCTTGAGGGCTGGGCTGAAATCACAACTGTAAAAGAGGAAATCTGAAATATGCATTCACACATTTGCATGCAGCCATCATCATCCAAACCATGGAAAGAAACAGTCTTGTTGCTGGCTGAGAAGCACCTCACATGCCTCCTCTCTTGTTCTGAATGGTGTTTGTGTCGGTCTGCAGCTGTGTATGGTATTATGTCTTATAACCCTGCATCACTTCTATCCAGTCATATCTAATGTAGAAAATTAGTTTCCAGTGAGAGTAATATGCAGTGCTTTTATGATATTTGTGTGCAATGTCCCCTCTTCCATTGAGCATATTTGATGTAAAAGAAAAAACTCAGTTCCACAATAAAATACAAAAGCAGTAAAGCAGTATTGACATTTCTTGCCTTTGTGTATGTAAGTACTTGGAAGTTTTTCCTTTCCTTCAGTCATGATTGCCTACTATATGGGCTTTTTCTCAAAAGTTTAATGACTATTTAAATACTAGATAAGAATTAATCTTTATTTAGAAACTGAAAAATAAATTCTAAAGATTAGTTTTATCTCTTGTGATGAAAAACATTACCATGATGTACTATGATGCGGCTTCTTTTTGTTGTTCTCATTTCTGTATTCCCTCAGCAGCATGAGAAAACACCTATTATTCAGAAAGTACATGTTGGGGGGAAAGGGTTAAAACTGGAAGAGAAGGGAATATTTGCACTCAAATTGACCTTGCAGCTGGGAATGCAAAGAATGTAGGTGTGGGGAAAACTTAATTTATTATGCCTAGTGTTGTTCATCCTCTGCCTGGTTTGAGAAGTAGAATTCCTATGAAGAGACAACACACTCTCACAGACATGCTTTGAGCCTCCTACTGAGAGAGACAGAGAGATCATAAAAGCATAGCCTTGTAATAAACTGTGGATGGGCTAAGCCCTTTGATATACTGGGGCAAGCAGCAGCCAGGATGAACTGAGCCTCATGTAGCCTGTGTCCCCGTGTGTCTGCCGCCAGGCACTGTTCGCAAGGTAATGAAATAAATCTACTCTGCATTTCAGCTGTGGTTTGGTGGTCGCCTTGGTTACCTGTATGTGTCGATTCACACAGTGCACATTCAAGGGGTTGTATCAGAGATGACACCAAATAAAGCTACGTCGGTGAGGCAAGCAGCTCCCCTGCCGGCATGATCTGCAACAGAGTGCTCTAACGCAGTGCACGGGGGAATTTCCTGAATCAGGGAAACTCGGGGGAGCCGGGATAGCCACCAGGAGGCTGAAGCTCTGAGACAGCAGCTGAAGGGACCTGGGCACAGCCAGGAGCAACAAGAGCCCCACTCCCCCACCCTGCCCCCTGTATGAAAGAAGTCTCTAGGGAGTGTGGCTGTCTGCAAGGATGCTCTAGTTCTGCTGTATTGATCAGGGAGCAATGGTATCCACCCGGCAGAAGGCTATGTCCTCTCTAAACATCAGCACATCCCTGGAAGTGTTCAAGGGCTAGATGGGGCTTTGAGCAACCTGGTCTGGTGGAGGGTGTCCCGGTCCTGGGGGATTGGTACTAGAGGATCTTTAGGGTCCCTTCCAACCCTAACCATTCTATGATTCTATGTGAAGAGAAAGCTTCCTACCCTGGTACAGCCTTTATATCATTTTCCATTTATGACTTTTCAGGTAGGCAGCAATGAAGTTGCAACAAGAAGCCTAAGGGCAACCAAGAGAGACCTCAGGCCTTGGGACTACTGGTTAAAGGATCAGGAGCACAAGTAGTGTTCTCCTCTGTCCTTCCAGTTGCAAGGAATGATGAGGGAAGAAACAGGAAGGGCCAGCAGATCAATAGCTGGCTCTGAGCCTGGTGTCACTGGCAGAATTTTGGGTTTTTTCATCATGGTCAGTCTGCACAATGAGTCTGCTGGGTACATCTGTCTCAAAGGGAGAAAAGTATCTTTGCACAGGAGTTAGCAGACGTCATTGAAAGAGCTTTAAACTAGATTTGAAGAGGAAAAGGAATAAAACCAGGCTTTCTAAAAATAAGACTGGGGGCAGCACACCAATATTTGAGGGACAGTGTGCTAGTGAGGTCCTTCAGTCTGCCAGTTCAGTGGAAGTAGGGGATGGAGATCCACATGGCAACGCACCAATGCACGTAGCATAGGCAACAAAGAGGAGGAGCTGGAAGCTGTTGTGCTGCTGGAAAACTATGATAAAGTTACAATCATGGAGACATGGTTGGATGACTCGCACAACTGGAGTGCTGCAATGGATGGTTATAAACTCTTCAGAAGGGACAAGCAAGAAAGGAGAGGCCATGGGGTCGCCCTGTATGTCAGGAAGTGTTTTGATTGTCTAGAGCTTACTGATGGTGATGTTAAGTGTTTATGGGTAAGAACCAGGGAGAAGGCCAAAAAGGCAGAGATTTTGGTGGGAGTCTGTTATAGTCCACCCAAGCAGGATGAAGAGGTAGATTAAATGTTCTATAAGCAGCTGGGGGTAGTCTTATGATCACTGGCCCTTGTTCTCATGGGGGACTTCAACTTACTAGATGTCTGCTGGAAATACAATGCAGCAGAAAGAAAACGGCCCAGGAGATTCCTGACACAGCTGGGGAGTGAGCCAACCAGGAGAGGTGCCCTGCTGGACCTGATGCTGGACCTGATGTTGGTGAACAGAGAAGGACTTGTGGGTGATATGGTTGTTGGAGACTGTCTTGGGCTCAGCGATTGTGAAATTATAGTTGATGCCTTAAAAAAAGCTGGTAAAAATAAGACGCAGACACAGCAGTATAGGGAGAAGGGTATTACCTTGGTTTTAATAGGATCCCAGGTGCCCCCTCGTCAAAGGTGGAACCATGCCGATGAAGCACACCGGGTACAACAAGTATACAATTTTATGGACCTCACAAATTAGCATATCTACCTAAAATCCCCCAATAAGAAACTTAACAAATGAAGTAATTGTCCCCCTATTCTAATTATCCCCCCTAAATGAGGCTACAATCTCATTTACAAAAACATGTTCCAGAAAGGAGGCTCCGTTCAAGGTTGGAGCCTCTAGTTCTGAGATAGTAGGGATGTTTCGTCTTCCCCAAAGAACTCTGAACTAGGCTAAATATACAGGGAGTGAAAGGTACAGGGAATGGGAAAGGGTATAAAATGTATAAAAAGGGTATAAAAGAGTATAAAGAGAAAGGACAAAAACCATCAGGCATCATAGTTTTCAATTCTTGAAGAATTAAAGAGGATGGTTAGTAGAACTGCTACTTTGGACTTCCAAAGGGCAGACTTTGGCCTGTTTAGGGGCTTGGTTGACAGAGTCCCTTGGGAGGCAGTCCTGAAGGGCAAAGGAGTCCAGGGAGGCTGGTGTCCTCAAGAAGGAAATCTTAAAGGTGCAGGAGCAGGAGTCCCCAAGTGCTGAAATACGAGCTGGTGGGGCAGAAGACCAGCCTGGCTGAACAGAGAGCTTTGGTTGGAACTCAAGAAAAAAGAGATTATGACCTTTAGAAGAAGGGGCAAGTAACTCAGAAGGACTTACAAGGATGGCATGAGATTATGCAAGGAAAAAATTAGAAGAGCCAGAGCCCAGCTAGAACTTAATTGTCTACTGCTATAAAAGACAATAAAAAATGTTTATAAAAATCCATTCACAACAAACAGAGGGCTAAGGAGAATTTCCATAATTTCTTGCATGCGTGAGGAAATAGTGACAAAGGATGAACGTTGAGAGATATTAGTTGTTTGTCTTAATAAATAAGTTTTAAATAAGTCACGTTAAGTTATAATACTGTGTGATTTAGTATGCTGTTTCCTTAGCTTTACTTGCTTGGCATGAATAGCTGGATTTGCTGAAGCCTTGGGCCCCGAGTTGAGAACTTTCAACTTGATAGGCTTTCAGGTGGAATGGAGTTAATTTTCTAAGTAATTTTCCTAGTAGCTGTACAGTGCTGTGGTTTGGATTTAGTATGAGAATAATGTTGATAACACACTGATGTTTTAAGTGTTTCTAAATAGTGCTTACTTCAAAATCAAAGATTTTTTTGTTTCCCGTGCTTTGCCAACTGAGATAATACACAAGAAGTACAAACCAGAAGATAGAGGCTACAGTCATCACCAGAAGCTGTATTGTGACAAGATAAGAACTGTTAATGGCCTGCTTGCATGGACACAGAGAAAGAATTCAATAAAGTGTTAGAAGACCCCGGACCAAAAATCACCATTGGACTAAGAGGTGTGTGCTAGGTGCATAAAGAGTGTGTAAAGAACAGGTCCATAGACTGTAAGGGTATAAATGCTCAGGGGTTTCTTTGTTCTGGGTCCCTCTTTTGAGGCACCTAGTTCAAGCTACCAGATTTCAGGATTGATCTGTGCCAATAAACCTATCTAATGGAGATGAGAGCTTAGTGTCAAAAATTTATTCAACAATGAGGAAAAGGCTGAGGTATTTAATGCCTTTGTTACCTCAGTCTTTTATAGTAAGGTCAGTTGTTCTCGGGGTACCCAGCCCCCTGAGCTGGAAGACAGAGACAGGGAGCAGAATGAAGCCCCCATAACCCAAGGGAAAATGGTAAGTGATTGGCTGCACCACTTGGATGCACACAAGTCTATGGAACCGGATGGGGTTCACTCAAGGGTACTGAAGGAGCTGGCAGAAGCACTCATCAAGCCACTTTCAATCATTTATCGGCAGTCCTGGATAACCAGGGAGGTCACAGTTGACGGGAGGTGAGGAAATGTGACACCCATCTACAAGAAGTGCCAGAAGGAAGATCCAGGGAACCACAAGCCTGTCAGTGTGACCTTGATGCCAGGGAAGGTTTTGAAACAGATCATCTTGAGTGCCAACACACAGCACGTACAGGACAACCGGGAGATTAGGCCCAGTCAGTATGGGTTTAGGAAAGACAATTTGTTTATCCTGGAGAAGAGGAGGCTAAGGGAGACCTTCTTGCTCTTTACAACTACCTGAAAGGAGGCTGTAGTGAGTTATAGGACAAGAGGAAATGGCCTCAAGTTGCACTAGGAGAGGTCTAGATTGGATATTAGGAAAAGTTTCTTGACAGAAAGAGTTGTAAAGCATTGGAACAGGCTGCCCAGGGAAATGGTGAAACCAGTGACCCTGGAAATGTTAAAAAAACGTGTAGATGTGGTGCTTAAGACATGGTTTAATGGTGGACTTGGCAGTGCAGGGTTAATGGTGGGAATTGATGATCTTAGCGGTCTTTCTTTTCCAACCTTAATGATTCTATGATTCCATGATTTGTCTTGCTGCTTCCAGAGGCCAAACGAAAGTTTCTTTCTTCAACACAGCTGCTGAAGAGGAGAAATTTTATTTCCACTAGTGTTGTTAATTAATAAATTTAATTTGCTTGTGAAGTATTTCAGATTGCATGGGAAAATGACCTTCTTGGGTCTACCTAAAATGAGGGATTGAATTTGCGGCATCCCACACCTAGAGGTTGTTTAATACTAATTTCTAGCATTTTATGTTTGGGAAGAAATTGGATCTGTTTCTGGTTCCTAGGATGGGGTGAAAAGAGGTGTCCATGGATCTCTTCAATAATAGTCATAGTGATACCTCATAGATCCAGCTCATTCATAGAGTTACAGATATATTGGGTTTACATGGCAAGGTTTTGGTAGCCAGAGGCTACAGGGATGGTTTCTGTGAGAAGCTGCTGGAAGCTTCTCCCATGTCCAACAGAGCCAATGCCAGCTGGCTCCAAGACAGACATGCTGCTGGCCAAGTCTGGGCCAATCAGTGATGGTAGTAACACCTCTGTGATAACATATTTAAGAAGAGGAAAAATTATTGGGCAGAAGTAATTGCAGACAGAGAACAGTGAGAATACATGAGACAAACAACTCTGCAGACACCAACATCAGTGAAGATGGAAGGGGAGCACGTGCTCTGGGCACAGGAGCAGAGATTCCCCTGCAACCTGTGGTGAAGACCATGGTGAAGCAGGTTGTCCCTCTGCAGTCCATGAAGGTCCACGGGGGAGCAGAGATCCACCTGCAGCCTGTGGAGGACTCAAGTCTGTTTTGGCCATGACAGTAATCACTGAGTGATCTGTCCCTACCTATATCTCAACAAATCAGCCTTTTATTATATTTTCTCTCCCTGACCAGCTGAGTAGGGGACTAATGGAGTGACTTTGGTGGTGTTGTGGTTTGACCCTGGCCAAATGCCAGGCACTTAGGACATCTGCTCTTTCCGCTCTCCCCTGCCACAGCTGGGCAGAGGAGAGGGAAAAAGAAAAGTTAACACACAAAGGGCTCATGAGTTGAGATAAGGAACCAGGAAAAGACACACTGCAGGCAAAACAGGGAGAAACTTAAAGTTGCAAAGGGATTTATTGCTAACCTAACAAAGTCAGAGGAGGATAAATGAGAAGTAAAATAAAGCCCTTAAAAACACCATTTGTCCGCTCACCCCCCTCCCTCCTTCCCACCAGCAGTACAGGGGGACAGAGTGTGGAGGCTTGGTCAGTCCATCACCGAGATCTTCTTCCACTGCTCAGGGAGAGGAGTCATCCTCTGCGTAGCCATGGGTCCCTCCCACAGGAGGCAGCCCTCCACAAACTCCTCCAGTGTGAGTCCAAATCTCACAAGCAGCAGCCCACCCGAATCTGCTGCAACATGAGTCCCTCATCCACGAGGTGCAGACCTCCAAGGACAGTCTGTTCCACCTTGGGAGCAAGGCCTTTCTCTCCACTGGGACTCCCACTGGATCACAGCCTCCTCCAGGCATCTACCCACTCTGGCGTGGGCACCTCCCCACGGGCTGTGAGTGGATCTCTGCATCCCCTGTGGACCCCACAGGCTGCAGGGGGACAGCCTGAGCCACCATGGTCCCCACCACTGCTGGCAGAGGATTGTTGGCTCTGGCACCAGAAGCACCTCCTCCCCCACCTTCTCCACTGACCTCGGTGTCTCCATGTTGTGTTCCCTCACATAGTCTCACCTCCTCCTCCTCTGGCTAAAAAGAAGTGCATCTCCATTGTTTTGATTTCTTCTTAAATATGTTATCACAGAGTCATAACCAACATCTCTAATTGGCCCAGGCTTGGTCAGTGTCTTGGTTTGAAAGACAGGTGTCTGCCAAGAGAGGTTGAACCCTCCCTTAGGACAGAGAATGTGATTTTCCCCTCCCTCCGAATTATTTAATTTTGAAAATCAAGGGCTTTCAGGCAAAGGTATGGGAAAAGGAATATCAGTTCTTTACTAGTATCTATAAACAAGCAATAACAATAATAGCAACCACAACTAGAACCAGAAACCAATAGCAGATGACTTGTGAGCTGCCAAGCCTTTTCCCGTGTGGTGTAATCACGGTTGCAAGCAGCAGGGGCGCTGTTGAGCTCCCGGCCGGGCAGGGCAGGTGCGATGACTCCTGAGTGGCTGCAGGTGGCGCTGTGGCGCAGGGTCAGGTCAGCCTCACACAGCTGGTAATGGTGGGCAGGCTGAAGAGCAGCCAGGCAGCTCAGAGCAGCAAAAAGCAGGGCGGCAGGGGTAGGGGTTGGCTCTCCCCGGCTAGCTAGCGAGGTAGCAAGGATTTCTGCAGTCACAGCCGATGCCGCGGTCTCGTGCGGCAGAGGGCAAGGACAGGGGCAGGCGGCAGAGGCAGCCGGACTCTCCCGGCAGCTGCTGCGAGAAAACGCAGCCCGGGGGAAACGTGCACTTCCCAGTGGGAAAAAAGATTGAATCAAAGCTCACCCAGCCAGGAGAAGAAAAACAGGGCACAATTGGATTTCCTCTGGTCGCAGCCAAAAGCAAAGAGCAGCCTCTCCTCTCAGCGTCCGAACTACGAGAGTGAGCGTTCCAAGGGCCAGCTCTTCCCTCACCCTGCCCTGCCCAAGCACACCTTTTTGTCTTTTACAAAAGAGTTGATGGCTCTAATCACCCAACTATTTGTTGCTTAGTAACAGTGATGGAGAAAAATTCCAAGGCCTTCCCCAACCTCCGACAGTCAGCAGCATGTCCATCAACTTCAGGGCCATCAGAGATTGGCTCTGCTGGACATGGTGAAAGCTTCCAGAACCTTCACACAGAACACACAGGAGCCATCTTTGTGCCTCCCCCACCACTACCAAAAACTGGACCTAGCAAAACCAACACAGGTGGGCAGCTGGCATCCAGCCAGGGTCAAACCCCAACATCAAAGCTTGGCTTCTTAGAGGTTATCTCTGGGCATGCAGTGCTTCTGCTATATGAGTATTGCCTGTGCCCCTCGATCAGTGAACAGTTTTTGACCACCACCTTCTGCTGTGGTCTCGACCTCCACCTCCCTCAGACATGACCAGTCTAGACTAGCATGAAGCCCCCAGGGCATCATCCTCTGTTTCCCTGTTTGTGTTTTCCTCAGATTCAGCCTGGGTTGAGATAAAGGCAGTTTGATAAAGAAAAGCAAAGGCTGTGCACGGAAGCAATGGAAAACAAAAGATTTATTCTCTACCTTTTATCAGCAGGCAACGTCCAGCCCCTTCCCAGGAAGTAGGGCTTCAGTAAGCATAGTGGCTGCTCCAGAAGACAAACATTGTGATTAAAAATGCCCTCCTCCTTTCTTCTTACAGTGAATTTGTGACATGAGTTTTATAGCTATAAGACTAGAGAGATGCATGTTAAAAATGGAAATACTTATCAGACCCTGTGGTAAAGCACAGTGAGACAATACTGCCATTGCCATAACAAGCTGCAATACAGTAATACTATGTATGCAACTGATGTTTCTCTACTGACCTTTAAACTGGAGCAGAGTAGCACTAGTGAAGACAGAAATTCTTAACTTCCTTACAGGGAAGGAACATCTGAGTGCCTGTGCAAGTGGTAATGCGCAAGGCTAAAACTCTTTAAAAGTAGTTTTTAAAACTGTGTTGGTATTGCTTGGTCCAGTTTTTAGTAGTGGGGGAGCCACAAAGATGGCTCCTGTGAGAAGCTTCTGGAAGCTTTCACCATGTCCAGCAGAGCCAATCCCTGACAGCTCTGAAGATGATGGACATGCTGCTGGCCAAGCCTGGGCCAATTAGAGATGTTGGTTATGACTCTGTGATAACATATTTAAGAAGAAATCAAAACAATGGAGATGCACTTCTTTTTAGCCAGAGGAGGAGGAGAAGGAGGAGAGAATATGTGAGGGAAAACAACATGGAGACACCAAGGTCAGGGGAGAAGGTGGGGGAGGAGGTGCTTCTGGCGCTGGAGCTGAGAATCCTCTGCTGGCTATAGTGAGGACCATGGTGGCTCAGGCTGTCCCCCTGCAGCCTGTGGGGTCCACAGGGGATGCAGAGATCCACTCACAGCCCGTGGGGAGGTGCCCACGCCAGAGTGGGTAGATGCCTGGAGGAGGCTGTGATCCAGTGGGAGTCCCAGTGGAGAGAGAGGTCTTGCTCCCGAGGTGGAACAGACTGTCCTTGGAGGTCTGCACCTCGTGGAAGAGGGACCCCACACCACGGCAGTTTTGAGAGGACTGTCTGCCTGTTTGGGGGAGCTCACATTTAGGCAGTTTTGGGCAGACTGCTGCTTGTGAGATTTGGACCCACGTTGGAGGAGTTTGCATCTCCCATGGCAGGGACCCCACAGCAACATAGAGGATGACTCCTCTCCGTGAGCAGTGGAAGAAGATCTTGGTGATGGACTGACCAAACCCCCATACCCTGCCCCTCTTGTGCTGCTGGTGGGAAGGAGGGAGGGGGGTGAGCGGACAAATGGTGTCTTTAGGGGCTTTATTTTACTTCTCATTATCATCCCCTGACTCGTGTTGGTATTAAATCACTTTGTAACTTTAAGTTTCTCCCTGTTTTGCCCTCTGTGCATTTTCTCCCAGTTCCTTATCTCAACTCATGAGCCTTTTGTGTGTTAACTTTTCTTTTTCCCTCTCCTCTGCCCAGCTGTGGCAGGGGAGAGCAGAAAGAGCAGATGTCATAAGTGCCTGGCATTTGGCCAGTGTTGTAAACCATGACAAACATTCTAAAGTTAGGCTTCCAGTTTCATGTATAGTGACTTGAATTTTTCTGTTGTTGTCCTGAAAGCGGGCTCCTTAGAAGATGCACAGCATCAATTCACACACCAAGATGCGACATTTCTGTCTTTTATTCTAGTTTGGGCAAAATAGGGAGCTGGGTGGTAATCCATGAAAGGCTGGCTCCCTGATCTTCAAAACTTTACACTATACTTTTTAACAAAGACATCAACATTCATTGGTTACAAATTACATAACTTTTCTATTAATTAGTGCTCAAGCCCCCATTTGCTAGTTCTATCTCTCACTTCTCATGCTAATTAGTCTGCAGGCATGATGCCAAAAAGATTTTTGCTTTTTATACATTTTCCATATATTTGTAGTTCTGTAGACTACTATTATATAGTTATATAGCTCCTCAACTAACTCTAGTACTTTTCCTATCCCTTCACTTAGGTTTTAGAACAATAAGCTAACCTTCCTGGAATCTTATTTAGTCTTGCCTCTCTAGTGAACCAAGGACATCTTATTTTCTCCATATATTGTAGACATAATGAATGTGGGGTTAGAAGCTAGGGGGTCTTCAGTGGGGGCAGAACCAAAAGGGGGGATTACTTAATGAACTGTTCTTCTAATTTGATGATTTCTGTTAAGTATGCTAATTTTTTAAACTTATAAAATTGCCAGAGTCCTGTATTATGTGTTACCTTCATCAAAGGTAACCGCTTTTTATCATCTTAATATGTTTTGGCTTGTGAATTTAGGCATCAGGCACAGTTCTTCCCTCCATTTGAGTCTGGGGTCTGTTTTGAGAAGGTGGTCAATGAGTCAGTGGTTGCAATCTCACACTACCAAAATTCCCTTTCCCCCAGTTACTGCTTAGTCTTGCTGATTTCACTCCTAGTGGCTCTCATCCAGACAGCCCATTCATCTTGGAATTGTCTTCCCTTTTCCTTTAAAAAAAGGTTGGGCGAACATATAACGTTCACAATGCAATTGCTTTATCATAAGTGTCCAGCTACAGCTACTGATTAAAAACTAAAAAAAATTTGCAAAGTTTGATTCAAATCTTGAGGGGCTTGATATCAAAATGGTTTTCTTGGGGAAAAAAAGCAATGAATATATGTTAATCCTTTGGTTTTGCTTCTGTGCATGGCTTTTGCTTTCCCAATTAAACTGTCTTTATCCCAATCCATGAGTTCTCTCAGGTTTACTCTTCCAATTCTCTCCCCCATCCCAACATGGGGGAAGGGGGGAGGGAGTGAAGGGAGTGAGCAAGTGGCTGCGTTGTGCTTAATTGCCGGTTGAGGTTAAACCACAATACCACCAGTGATGGCTAAAGAAGGGGACCCACTCAGTAAGTACACTAAAACCACTAGGGCAGTGTGAATTTTGTTTAGCAATGGGATAGTATAATACATTTTTCAAGACCAGGGAAGCACAGATATCAAGGATAAATGTCTCTTCTCAGCAAGTTTAAAGAGCTGAACAACTCCCATTGCTAAGAAAATGGGGAAAATGAGATATAGAAGGCAAGAAATTGGAGGAAGTCTGATTTCCTCCAATATAATACGTGAGTTTTGTTGCAGGATGCTTCAGTGTCTTGCTTATTACCTTATGACCTGGATTAAATACCCCTGGTGAAAGGAAAAAGCCTTCTGAAAAAAATCCCTGGTGTGCATTGACTCTTAAAAAACACAAGCATTTGACCTTCTGGTTTAATGCATTATTCAGAGATGCCTTTTCAAGGTGTGGCATTTTTTTGTGTCTCACTCCATTCAGGTGCTACATGAATTTGCATATTATCATCCAACAGAAACTACCATAACCTGACAGCCAGGCAAGGTATGTGCCTGACCCAGGAAAAGGATACAATGAGATAGGGCTGTTTCCTGCTGAATTCATCCCTCTAGCTGAATGTTAAAGGAAAATTACATGCAACTGGAAAAACAGGGCTTTTAATGGTCTAGGTTCTTGGGAGCTAGCCCATTTTGCTTCAAGAGGTGGAGGAACTGCAAGGTATTAACATTAATAACTTTGCAGTGAAAGATGGAAATCTACTGATTGTTTGCAGCAGTCAAAAAGGAAGCTTGCTGGGGAGAGCCAAAACCAATCAGGCTTTCAGCAGTGTTTGCAGCAGCAGATAAATGGAAACTCTCTATCACCAGTGCTATCCACGCAAAGGACTAACATAATCAGAATGCCCAAGATTCAGCTCTCAAAGTTAAAAAACATTTCATCAGGCTGCTGGACCCTAAATTGCAGCCAAGGACCTGTCTGCAAGAGGACACTAGATTACCTGTCTCACATCTTGGGAAAAAGGAATGGGGATTTTACTAGTGAAAATACTTTATAGTTCTGTAACATAACCATTCCTAAGCTCCAATGGTGAGCAATGTTCACCTTAAAGGTATTCTCTATACAATAGGTGAAACAGGTTTTTGTGTTAACTGATGGAGCCCTCTTCAAACTGAACTGACATGTCATTTTATAACCTTCCAGGGGGCATACATCATATCTGAAACTTTCCCTTTCAGATCTATTGTGTTTGCATGGCAAGGTTTCAGTAGTGTAAGGGGCTCCAGGGGTAGCTTCTGTGAGAAGCTGCTAGAAGCTTCTCTGATGTCCAATAAAGCCAATGCCAGCCAGCTGCAAGACAGAGCCGACACTGACCAAGGCGGAGTCAGTCAATCAAAGGTAGTGCCTCTGGGATCACATCTTTAAGGAGGAAAAATCCACCTCCACAACTGAAGCTGAAGAGAGGAGTGAGTATCTTGATGATTCGATGATTCTATGAATATAAATCATAGAATCATAGAATTTTTAAGGTTAGAAAAGACCTTTAAGATCATCAACTCCAACCATCAACCTAGTACCACCACCATGTTCACCATTAAATCATGCCCTCAAGTGCCACATCCACACATTTTTTGAATACTTCAAGGGATGGTGACTCCACTGCTTCCCTGGGCATCTTATTCCAATGTTTAACAACCCTTTCCGTGAAGAAATATTTCCTAATATCGAATCTAAATCTCCCCTGGAGCAATGTAAGGCCATTTCCTTTGGTCCTGTCACTCGTTACCTGGGAGAAGAGACTGACATCCACCTCACTACAACCTCCTTTTAGGTAGTTGTAGAGGGGAAAAAAGGTTCTCCCTGAGCCTCTTTTCTCCAGGCTAAATGCCTCCAGGTCTCTCAGTGGCTCCTCATAGGACTTGTGCTGCAGCCCTTTCCTCAGCTTTGTTCCCCTTCTCTGGACTTGTTCCAGCACCTCAATGTCTTTCTTGTAGTGAGTGGCCCAAAACTGAACACAGGATTCAAGGTGTGGTTTTACCAGTGCTGACTGGTGAATGATCACTTCCCTCATCCTGCTGGACACACTATTTCTGATACAAGCCAGGATGCTGTTGGCCTTGGCCACCTGGGCACATGCTAGCTCATGTTCAGTTGTCTGTCAACCAACCCTCCCGGGTCCTTTTCCTCCAGGCAGCTTTTCAGCCAATCTTCCCCAAGCCTGTAGCATTGCATGGGGTTGTTGTGACCCAAATGTAGGACCTGGTACTTTGCCTTATTGAACCTCATGCAATTGGCCTCAGCCCATCTATCCAGCCTGTCCAGATGCCTCTGCAGAGCCTTCCTTCCCTCAAACAGATCAACACTCCCAGCCAACTTGGTGTCATCTATGAACTTGTTGAGGGTGCACTCGATCCCCTTGTCCAGGTTGTCAATAAAGATATTCAACAGAACTGCCCCCAATACTGAGCCCTGGGGAACACCACTTGTTACCGGCTGCCAGCTGGAGGTAACTCCATTCACTGCCACTCTCTGGGCCTGGCCATTTGTTACGAACAAGTGATCGAGCTCACCTAAAAAATTAACCACAAGGGTATCAGTAAAAAACAGATTTAATATTAAGTGACAGCACGACAAAGTTTGTTGGCAAGATTCACTCTACTATTTACTGGACAGTTAAGGCACACCAAGGAAAAACAAGCAACAGCAAAACCAAACAAAATTCAGGCAATCAAAACAGAAATGAACCATGAACTATCTAGGGGGGGTGTGTGTGTGTGTTCAGGTATGTGCGACAAAAGGACAGTGAGGGCAAGGATAGAAAGGAATATGGCCTAAAAGCTTAACAGGACTCAAACTTTACAGTACTTTAACTTATACCTTAAACCTAACAATTTAACAAAGGAACAACACTTCACTTATACCTAACTTAACATATAACTGAACCTTAACAACTTAGCAGAGGAATAACACTTAACAGCATTTAACCTAACGTATAACTTCAAAGTTGGACTTAGCAACTGAGCAAAAGAACAACCCTTAGCAGCTTTTAACTTAGCTTATAATTTATGACTTAACCTTACTTACAGGCCTAACTTGCTTAGATATCTAAGGTACTTAAACATCTAAGAGAACAGCATTTCTCCCAGATTTGCTATAGCATATGCACACATGCATGCACACAGACAGAAAGAGTCAGCGTAAGCTACCTGTGAGAAATTCCCCTCGAGGATAAGTAAAATATGCACATTGTATGCCTATGCATCTCCCCAACAGGCAAAGGGTCAGGCCTCCAGTGGGGGTATCGGCCCAGGACTCATCGTTGTTCAGTGATCCTCCAAGTATAGCAAACCTGAGGGTTTGCTAGATCTGAGAGACCCCACTCAGAGGGAGGTTGCTGGTCACAGCCCACTGAGGTCCAGAAGAGCTCAAAGAGTCTCACTTTGGACAGCTGTTTATAGGGTTACAAGAGAGTGGGCTTTAGTCATAAGTGTTTCATCCTGGCTACAGGTTGGGTCAGCACTTTCTTTGAAAGTGTGAGAACAGGAATGTTATGCCATTCAGGCAAGAAAAATAATTTCCAAGGCTGTTCATAAAGAAAGCAGGAGCTCATTACACAGAAGCAGTTCCTGGAAGCAGACAGTGTTTCTGATAAGCTCCAGAGGAGCTGAGCCCAGGTGCTGTTTATCAAGGCCGAAGACTAGCGAGCATTTCTCAGATTGCAATGCAGCCTGGAAAAGGCAGGGGAGATGCACCACCACAATCTACCCCATGACTAAAGTCAACTTCTTTTGCTCCACAGAGTGGTGGTGTGGTCGCCTTTTGCCTATTTGCCTATAAACAGAGATTTAATTATGTTCCAATTATAAAGTGAGGGAAAATTTTGATCAGGTTACCTTTTTTATTACTTCTTTGAATGTGATGGAACAATACTATATGTGTGAGAAAGTTTGTGTAACAGAGTTACCTGTCTAGCTAATATCCACACTCTAACATAAAGGAAAATATTTAACAATGATCACAATAAGACAAAAATCAGCAAGATTACAATAGGATGCAATACAAGATCTAGAATTCCTCTTGTGGTTAGTGACCACCTGTTGCAGATAAGGAAAACCTTACAAAATGAGGGCCTTGTTATCCTTGTAAAATCCTTGCTCACTCCTGTTACTTTGGCTAACCAAAAAAGCATTCTGAGAATGACTCAGCTAAACTAGAGGTGCAAAACAAGTTACATAACCCTGGAAAACAAGTGATAGAACCAGTGAGTGCTCACATAGGACCAGTGAGTGCTCACATCGTGGTGTATGGTGGTTGGTTATAACCAGCACGTGTTCATATCGTGGTTTATGGTGGTTGGTTAAAACATGTTTGTTGTGCTTCACAAGAATGTAAACTTATAACAAACTAACTGTTTAAAAACCCTGGGTTTTTGCAATAAAGCGATTCCTCTTTACCACTGCTAAGGGGAGTTCATGTCGCTCATCTATTACATCTGCTTTCGCGTTACCTTCCACTATAGGTCTAGGCAGAGTGGTGTGGGACCTAAGGTGCAGAATGTAATAATATTCGTGAGACCTGTGAAGTAAAAGGTTCTACAAAGTGGTTAATAACACAAAAAGATCTTTATTAGAGAGTTCCTTCAGGAAAGAGTGCTCAATTCTTTTGACGATTCCTGTAACATAAAGAGAATCACAAATAATGTTAATAGGATCCTGTGAGAAGAGACAAAATGCCTCTACTATGGCTGCCAGCTCGACTAGCTGGGTAGATCCGGGTTGAAAGGTTATCGAATGTTCACATTGTCCCATATTGTTTTTCCACAGGGTCACAGCTTTGTGTGTTTTTCCTGACCCATCAGTGAAAATAGTTTTTGCATCAGGGATAGGCGTCTTTGACTGCAACTGCCACGGTTGAAAGGGGAGTTCTTTGAAGGATTGTAACAGAATATGACGGGGCATTGAATGAACAAATTGTCCATTATAAACAGCTAAGGCAATTTGAAATGACAGCGAGTCCCTGAATAGGTTTTCTAATTCTGTAGCAGTAATAGGAAGATGTATGACTGCTGGATCATGCCCTGACAGGCTCTGGCATCGAAGTTGTCCCATCGACAGCAGTCGAATAAGCATCTCAAGTTGAGTGGTTATAGTTTTTGTGAAGGTGTGTGGTAGAAAAATCCATTCTAATAGCCAGAGACGATGTTCATCACATTGACCAATGAGAGCCTAAGGCTGAAAAGATTGCAGAATTAGGAACAGCAGCAAAGGCAAATTCGGGTTCTGATGTGTGGCGAAGGATTTATTGATTTTGTCACTTACATGTGCCAAAGCCTCTCAGGCAGTCTTAGTTAACTACCTAGGGGAAGAAAGATCTAGGTCCCCTTTTAACAATTTAAACAAAGGGGATAATTCTTCTGTGGCGATTCCCAAAAAGGGGCGAATCCAATTAATAGTGCCCAGTAACTTTTGCAAATCCTTCAATCTGCCTATGTCAGTTTTTAAAGTTACTGGCTGCGGGGTGACTTGTTTCTGGTAATTTAAAGCCCAGGTATTTCCAAGGACGTTCTGTTTGGATTTTTTCTGTGGCTACATAAGCCTCTACTGGCAAGCGTTATTTTTAAAGCAGCAAGACAATCCTGCAACAGTAAAGAACTGTGAGAAGCTATTAAAATATCATCCATGTAGTGATACAGCAAAACAGATGGATATTTTTGCCGTACTGGTTGTATTGCTGAGTGAACGATGAATTGACAGATAGCATGACTGTTTGCCATACCTTGAGGTAGCATGACCCACTGGTATCGTTCCATGGGAGCCTCATGATTGACAGATGGCAAAGAAAAGGCAAACTTAGGCACATCGTCTGGATGTAAAGGAATTGTGAAAAAGCAGTCTTTTAAATGAATTCTTGCTAATTACCAATGTTCTGGGATCATTGCAGGCTTAGGTATTCCTGTTTGTAATGGTCCCATAGACGACATTACCGCATTAACTGCCCTGAGATCCTGTAAAAGCCTCCACTTTCCCGATTTCTTAGGGATAACAAAAGTAGGTGTATTCCATGGGCTGGTGGAAGGGACTATGGGGCCCAATTGTAGTAGCTCTGGTATGAGAATCCAGACCTGGTGAAGCTGCTTGCCTCTGAGGGGCCACTCATTGACCCAAACAGGTTCACTTGTGAGCCAAGTCAGTTTCAGGAGTGGCTTTTCACCAGTGGCCCCTATTAAAAATGTGTTGAAATTATTAAACCTCATTGAGTCATTAGTTCTCATCCCCAGAGTGCCAGGGATCGTGAGTACATATGGCCTCAGGGTGGCAGTCTTGCTCTCTGGACTCATGATCTGCAGCTCTTTTGCTGACTGCCAAGGTACGTGCTGTCCACCGACTCCCGTGACAATTGCTGTAGTGTGTACCAGAGGCCACTCGGGGGGCCATTCCTTTTGTGCTATGATAGATACATCAGCTCCAGTATCGACCAGTCCTGTAAAAGACTTAGAACCTATTTGACAAGGGAGTAATGGCTGTTGTACCCCTATGATTTTTGAACAAAAGATTTGCGGGGTACCTGTGCTCCCAAATCCTCCTGCATTTTGTTGCTGTTGTAGGATCGGCGCTGAGCAGGGAATTGCTGGCAGCAGTATTAATTGTGCCAATCGGCTTCCTTGTGCCACTGTACAGGGAGGATTGGGCTTCCAAGCCATGATTTTGATTTCCCCTTTATAATCTGCATCGATGATTCCTGGTAATATAAACAATCCTGTTCTGGTGATGCCTTAAATCGCTAGTAAAAATTTTTAGACGCAGACACACAGTATAGGAAAGGGGTTTTACCTTGGTTTAATGGGATCCCAGATGCGCACCGACGAACAAGCAAAAAGCCCCGACGATATCCCCCATATACAATTTATGGACAGCCTAGATTAGAATACCTATCTAAAAGTCTCCAATAAGAAGTCTAACAAATGAAGTAATTGCCCCCTTATTAAAATTGCCCCCCCCCCCCCAAAAGATTACTACTTAGTTTACAAAAAACATGTCTCAGTGATGGAGCTCTGTTCAAGGTTGTGCGTCACGCTTTTGCGATTGTGGATATGTTTCGTCTTCCCCAAAGGATTCTGAGCAGGGCAAGGGGTACTAGGGTGATAGACATGTAGGGTTAAGATACAGGGAGTAAAAAGTACAGGAATGGGGAAGGGTAAAAGGTTATATATAAAGAGAGTATAAAAGTAAAATAAAAAATACAAAAAAACCCATCAGGCATCACTGGTGGTGGAAGAGCGACCTAATAAATAAAGCGTGAGTTTGAAATTGTAGTGGACCGAAAATAGCAGTGGGTAGCAGATGAACAGAGGTATCATTTAGGACTGTGGTAGCGCTGATGGCCAGGTCCAAGCCGGCACTCCCAGGGGTGCCCCTTGCAAGATTTGTGCTTGTATTGGCATCTGATTGAGTGGGGTCCCGTTGGATTGGGGGGCACCGGACCGCATGCACCCCTTTTTGCGTTTCCCTGCTTTGGGAGGGGGTTCCCATCCTTATCAAACTTCGACCAGCACTGGTTGCCCAAATGAAACCCCTTTTTGCAGCGAGGACAAGGTTTATTTGGCTTTTTATTGCCTTTTTGTCCTTTCAGACACTGTTTTCTAATGTGGCTATCTTCCCCACACTCAAAGCACTTAACTGCTGCTCTGGTCACTTGCAGCTGTTTGCCTAAGGCAGTAGCAATAAGTTCTTCTTTGAATTGATTTGAACTTATATTAGCGCATGTCTTGATATAATCAAAAAGTTAAACATCAGCGCAATTGCATATCAGGTCCAAGGCTTTTTTACAGTCATTGTTAGCATTTTCATAAGCAAGGGATTTTAAGACAGCATCAGCTGCCGCCTTCATATCAATTTGCCGCTTAACGGCTGATTGCAATTGGTCAATAAAGGTAATATATGGTTCCTGAGGGCCTTGCCAAATGGCAGCAAAACCAGGCTCTAGTTTCTTTGTATCAGGTACTTTTCGTAGTGCACACAGGGCAATAGCAGTAGCCTGTTCCCAGGCCTGTGGAGCAATTGCAATTGGGCATGAGCGGTGGCATACATGCTGGTACCTGTGATTTGGGGGGTAGGTATACTGATTGGGGGTTGCTGACTGGCATTATTCAATGCCTGAGTTTGACCCATATCTACAAATTCTGTGCACCCAACAGAGTATCTTCCCCCTGTCAAAACTGTTTTAAAAAGAGATTTCCAATCTACTGGTAACATCATATGAGCTTCGGTGATGGCATCCAGTAAATTAATAGTAAAGGAGGAATGCAAACCATTTCCCTTCACTGATTTCCTCTGTTCCTTTACAATTTCATATGACAATTGTTTGTGATGTGGATTCTGATTCTGGTACACAACCGGCATAGCTTGAAAGAATTCAATATCACCTTCTTCTAAAGCCCGTCTTTGGCATTCCTGTATAAACCTTTCTGGTTCAGGCCCTGCGGGTGGCAGTGTGTCCTCGTCATAGTCAGTAAAGGAATATGACAGGGCATAAGGCGGTGGTCGATTTGCCACAGCCTTTCTGCGTGCAGTTTGTAAAATTTCTTCTGCACTAGGACCAGCTGCTGCCATAGCACATACTGGGGCTAGAGGAGGATACAAATGTGATTCTTGTTCAGGATCAATAGGACCAGGATCAAAAGGATCCTCTCTTTCTGGATTGTCCTCCTCAGGTGAAGTCTCCTTAACAATAACAACAGTTTCTGATGGGGCTGCAGGCAGGGCATCTGCAAGAATGTGATCTGCTTCCTTATACTGTTGCAGAGCAGAATATACCATACGCCAAGTAATTATATCATCGGGGTGGATATCATGATGAGTAAACTGACGTGTTTGTAAGCACTCCCCAACCTTTTGCCAATGAGCAAGGTCATAGGAACCATCAGGTGGATACCAGGGACAAAACTGTCTGACCCATATAAGTAGCTGTATAAGTCTTTGGGGTTGGTTTTTATATCCTTGCTCCTTGGTAATACGCAACAAACAGTCTTTATGCAATTTTTGGGATCTCGTTGCACTTTGCCCCATTATAAGAAATGCTTCCCAACCACTCGCAAAGGCTATCCTGTTCCATAGCCGGCGATGAAAGGAGCTCCTCGTTGAACACACCCACAGTTTCTTTGGTCGGAGTATGCCACTGGAAGCTGGATTACTTCAATCGTAATGAAGTCCCTGTTATTTGGGAGCCATTTGTAGCGAGTGGAATGAGAACCACTTGCTGTATGCGAAATGAATCTGCTGTTATTACAAAGTCAAACAGTATATATAGTTTTTAGCAAGTTGCTTGCACAGTCCTTTACAATTCCTCCATACATCTGTCAGGTTTGACAGCTCGTTATTATTCTCTCAGGGGAGAGCAGGAAGCATTATCTGCTTCAAATCCTGTGTTTCTGCATCCGGTTTTCATGGGATCTTGGGGGCCGCGTCCTCTGCAATTCCACAAAGATTTATTTCAAAATGATAAATCTTCTGCTCAGTGTCAAAATAAATGTCTTGGGCCTTGATTCTGTTACTTTCACAATGTTGAAGGTCGCGGGGGGGGGTGTGTGTGTGTGTGGAATTTTCTTCATCCCTGTTACTAGGGAACCAATGATCAGGTACTCAGGGCCATTAACTCTTTTATAAGAGACAAAGGCTGTGGCTTGGGAGTGGTGAGGGGAGGAGGTACTCTGGCCGTGGAGGGGGGAGCTTCACTTGCTGGCTGGACACCGGAGGCGACGGAGGAAAGCTGCTGCTTTGCTTCTGGCTGCGACCACGGGACGTCCGGCTGTGCTCTGCTTTCTCCTCCTGGCTGGGTGAGCTCTTGCTGGGGAAAAAGGCATGGGATCCAACCCTTTTCCCCGCTGGGAGCGCGCGCCTCCCCGACTGTGTTTTTTGCAACAACTGCGAAGGAGTCCGGCTGTTGCTGCCCCAACTGGCCCCGCTCGCCGAAACGCACCACGGCGTCTGCCGTAACTGCGGAGTTCCTGCCACCTTGCTGGCTAGCCTGGGTGAGCCATTCCTGCCACTCCAGCTTGCCGCTCCGAGCTGTCTGCTGCGTGTTATCCTGCCCTCCGGCCCGCCCGCCATTACCAACCCCGTGAGACAGACTGGACCTCGTGCCACAGCGCCACCTGCAGCTGCTCGGCAGTCATCGCACCTGCCCTGCCCGGCTGGGAGCTCAACAGCGCCCCTGCTGGCTGTGACCATGACTACACCAAATGGGAAAGTGCCTGGCTGCTCAGGGACATCTGTCACCGGGTTTCTGGTTTTGTTTGTTGTTGCTATTCTTGTTGTTGCTTGTTTACTGTGTTATAGATACTAGTAAAGAACTGTTATTCCTTTCCCCATATCTTTGCCTGAAAGCCCTTGATTCCAAAGTTAAAATAATTCGGAGGGAAGGGAGGGTCACATTCTCTATTCTAAGGGAGGTTTCCACCTCTCTTAGCAGACACCTGTCTTTCAAACCAAGACACACAAATAAATCCCTGTTATTCTCACACAATGCATGCATCACCAATTTGCCACTTATTCCAGATTACTGTTTGAATTTCAGTAGGCAATGAACTTTTATAGTCTTCCCTTAAAATTTCTGCTGCAGTAGACTTTATCCACAATTGAGCTTGGATGTAGCTGAGAGCATAAGTGTTGGTTTGGGCTGCACCGAGAGCATTCACTATCAGTTGTTTTTATGTAATGTTCATGGAGCTTCTACTGGTCTTGTAACATCTTCTCTGTTCCTCAAAGGAGGCATATTGGAACCTGAGTAAGTAAATTCAGTGGTTGTTATGCCAAACCAGGGCTTCCTAAAACTGAAGGCTAGGCAAATTTATGAGAATCAAAAGCAGATCAATATACTAAAGGCCTTTAGGTACATTTAGGGCAGACAAAGCCCACTCGAGAGGCTACACCCAAAATGGACAACCAGTCATGAGTTCTTCACATTTTATAAGTTCTTTCTATTAATATATTGGGTCTCCATTTTCCAATTACACTGTCAGGTGATGATGGCAACCACCCCAAGCTTGCTCCCCCCAGTTCACTGTTGTTTACATATTTTGGGGCTCTGAGGCAGCAAATTGTCCTTGGATTTTCCACTGAGAGCAAGTGTTTTGTCTAAAATGCTGGGAACAGAGGTTTTTAGCACTTTATATGGAGCCCAAAGCTACACACAAAAACTACAGATACATGAAAAATAGAAGCTAAAAATCCTAAAGGCATCAGTTGGAGGTTGTGTTTTGCATATTATAGTGAAATTTTCCTCTGCCGAATTCATGTTTTTAGGTGGAATTCCTAGATTTTTAAAATTATTGCTTATTTCATTAACAATTGAAATGCATTCAGGCTCATGTGTGGGTTCAACTCTTACCACAGTGACCACTACAGATAGGAAAAGTGAATATCTTCTTCCCATGGGTAAGGCTTGGTGATCCATGTGTCCAGTCTGGTTCATTCAGGTGCTGATTTCTTCTGGGAGGAGAAGAACTTTATCTTCAGTGGAGATGCGATGGCATCATTCCCAGAATTATTTTCTGAAAAGTAAAAATAAAATAGATGGGGGGGGAGGGTTGCCTGGACACCATTGTCATAGTTTGACCCTGGCCAAATGCCAGGCACTTTGGACATCTGCTCTCTCTGCTCTCCCCTGCCACAGCTGGGCAGAGGAGAGGAAAAAGTTAACACACAAAGGGCTCATGAGTTGAGATAAGGAACCAGGAGAAGATGCACTGAGGGCAAAACTGGGTGAAACTTAAAGCTGCAAAGTGATTTATTGCTAACAAAGTCAGAGGAGGCTAATGAGAAGTAAAACTAACCTCTTAAGATGCCATTTCTCTGCTCACCCCTCTCCCGCCTTCCTATCAGCAGTACAGGGGGACAGGACATGGGGGTTTGGTCAGCCCATCACCGAGATCTTCTTCCACTGCTCAGGGAGAGGAGTCATCCTCTGCGTAGCCATGGGTCCCTCCCACAGGAGGCAGCCCTCCACGAACTCCTCCAGTGTGAGTCCAAATCTCATAAGCAGCAGCCCACCTGAATCTGCTGCAACATGAGTCCCTCATCCACGAGGTGCAGACCTCCAAGGACAGTCTGTTCCACCTTGGGAGCAAGGCCTTTCTCTCCACTGGGACTCCCACTGGATCACAGCCTCCTCCAGGCATCTACCCGCTCTGGCGTGGGCACCTCCCCCACAGGCTGTGGGTGGATCTCTGCACCCCCGTGGACCCCATGGGCTGCAGGGGTACAACCTGCTTCCCCATGTGTTGGGGTCTGGCCTGTCTTTAACAGCTGGTCTGTCTTAACAGACCTATGAAAGTCTTTGAAGATAGATAAGAGGAAGTATTTTGCTGATGCTGCAAGAAAGCAAGCAGCTGGCCAGAGAAAACCGGATCTTGCCCAAAAGTAGAAGATGACTTGTTGGCCAAAGAAAACAGGAAATATTGCCCAAAAGTAGGAAATTCCTTGCTGGCCAAGGAATACAGGAAATATTGCCCAAAATTAGTAATCTACATATACCAATCATATAGTGCGGGCTTAGCTTGTGTTAACCACCTATAACCAACTATATAATTGCATGGCGCGTGTACAAACCATATGTAGAAGTTCCATGTCGCATGTACGGAAGGTAAAAAGCTTTAAAAGAAGCACTGCTGAAGAATAAAGTTGGACGACTTTCTGCATCACATTGGTGTTATGTCGTTCCCGTCTCGCATGGATTAATAAACCCTGACACCCATGGTCCTCACCAAGGCTGGCAGAGGATTGTTGGCTCTGGCGCCAGGAGCACCTCTTCCTCCCCCACCTTCTTCACTGACCTTGGTGTCTCCATGTTGTGTTCCCTGACATATTCTCACATCCTCCTCCTTCTCTGGCTAAAAAGAAGTGCATCTCCATTGTTGTGATTTCTTCTTAAATATGTTATCACAGAGTCATAACCAACATCTCTAATTGGCCCAGGCTTGGCCAGCGGCACGTCCATCAACTTCAGAGCCATCAGAGATTGGCTCTGCTGGACATGGTGAAAGTTTCTAGAACCTTCACACAGAACACACAGGAGCCATCTTTGTGCTCCTCCCCCCTCACTACCAACAACTGGACCAAGCAAAGCTAACACAACTGTTAGCGTGGAAAACATATAATCACTGGATGATTATATGCAGGTGCTTTTATTGAAGAGCTCTGGGAATCAGGGGTACAGACAAATCCAAATCTGACTCCAACGTGGATTCGAAGTGGACACATTTTATACCCTTTCTTTACATAACTGTTGTATAATCATATATTAATCATCAACTTGATATTGTTCTATTGTTTTTCCCCAAGCATGACTTTAAGCCCCCTCTTCCCACAATATTTCTGATTTATTATACAGGTGGGTACACAGATGTAAGTTCACATGATTTAGCAAAGACAATTCCCAATATTTACTAAGCAATCATCGCATTTAACTTCATCATCTACTTGTACAGGTAGGTTCACATGATTTAACAAATGCAGTAAAGACAATGCCCACTCCCGTTCCCAAGGCCTACTTTAGCTACCACGATTTTAGAAACATTTTAACCCTATGCTATCAAACCATTCAGACAGTTTTTTACCCAGCAAAGAGTAGACCCATCCATATCATGGGAAGACAATTTTCTCAGTAGACTGCTATGGGAATTGGTGTCAAAAGCTTTACTAAGGTCCAGGTAGATGATATCTGCAGCCATTCCCTCATCCACTAAAGCAGGTCACTTTTTCATAGAAGGAGATCAGGTTTGTCAAGCAGGACCTGCCTTTCCTAAATCCATGCTGACTGGGCCTGAACCCCATGTCACAGTGAGAGAAACAACTCTGCAGACACCAAGGTCAGGGAAGAAGGAGGCAGAGGACATGCTCCAGAGCCGGACTGGAGATTCCCCTGCAGTCTGTGGTGAAGACCATGGTGAGGCAGGCTGTCCCCTTGCAGCCCATGGAGGTTAACTGTGGAGCAGATATCCACCTATAGCCCATGGAGGACCCCATGCCAGTGCAGGTGGATACCTGAAGGAGGCTGTGACCCTGTAAGGAAGCCTGCGCTGGAGCAGACTCCTGACAAGACCTGTGGACCCATGGAGAGAGGAGCCCACACTGGAGCAGGTTTGCTGGCAGGACTTGTGAATCCATGGGGGACCCATGCTGGAGAAGCCTGTTCTCGAAGAACTGTACCCCATGGAAGAGACAATGTTTACTGAACTGACCGCAACCCTCATTCCCTGTTGTAGTGATGATGAAGACACAGACACTCTTGCTTTCATTGAAGAGAATCATTTATTTTGAGCCACACACAGACTTACATACTATACTGCTAAGCAAAGGTTTAATACTGTGCTAAAATTATCCTAACTAAAAATATTCTTGTTAGCATTCTTGTTAACTAAACAAACACACGCTGGCTGCCTGCCACATCCCTTATCACCTTTATGTCACTGTCCATGCATCCTCCTGGCCAATCAGCATCCTGGTCAGGTGCCAATCACACAAGGCTTGCATAACTTGTTTTTGCCTGCATGTCGGCTGTACTTTTCCCAAAGTGCTTTTCAGTGAGCAAAAGTGAGCAAAGGCCCCTTAACTTATTCTATAAGACTTTTCTTATCTCCCACACCCTGTAGCCCAATGCTGCTGGGGAGGAGATAGAGAACTCATGATTAAAGTTAAGCCTGGGAAGAAAGGAGAGATGGGGGGAAGGTGTTTTAAGATTTATTTTTTATTTTCTCATTATCCTATGCTAATTTGATTGGTAATAAATTAAACTAATTTCCCCAATTGGAGTCTGTTTTGCCTGTGGAAATAATTGGTGAGTAATCTCTTCCTGTCATTATCTTGACCCACAATTCTTTCCTAATATTTCTAGCTAAGATGGGGGAGTGATAGTAGCTTTGGTGGGCACCTAGCATCTATCTGGGATCAACTCACCACATTAGATAATACCTAGAGTATTTCATTTTTCTAGGTAAAATTAGGGGGAATATATTCAGGACTGAATGTATATTTGCCTGTGTTACAATCCGGTTATTAAAATTTTTAGAGAGATGCCTCTGCCCAAATTAAGCTGCAAACAAGACCATATGCCAAAGTTGATAGTATGGATTTTCTTTAACAGTAAATGTGAGAGAAAGAAATAGAAAAAGAGGTGGTGGGAGAGAAAGAAAGTGACAGAGAAACAGATTAGGTAGAAAATATCACCACTCCACGGATCCTGACAGCATCCTGTTGATCCTCTTCTTCTGGTCTTCTTGGTGGTGAGGGTCCCGCAAAACATTTAGTTCAATGGATTAATATACATTGGGGCTAGGTGGGAATGCCCAGGTACCTCTCCTGGGGAGCAGGGGGGCAGGGGGGGCGGACAGGGGAGCAGGTTTTACACTGTCTCTTGCAACTGACTCTGGATCTGTTGCATCTCTGCATCACATGCAGTCTTACACTGAAAGGCCTCAGGAATCAGTCTGAGGGGCACTTTGGGGTCTTTGATAGTTTATTATACATCCTCAGTTGCCTCTCATGGGAATGTCCCATGGAAGTGGCCTTCTCGGGGGGGGGGAAGTTTACAACTGAGCCAATTTGTGTAAGGGAGGATGGGTGTTAACTCCCTCTGACCAGAGTTTATGCCACACACCCAAAACTCTCCTCCTCCTGCCTTTGTTGGGGGGGACCGTGTGCAAACCTGGCCCCAGCAGATGAGTCTGTGGGCTATGGCCTTCCCCTGCCCCAGACCCAGCCAGAGCTGATTTTCAGGACAGCTGCTGGGCAATTGGACAATAGTGTCAACTTTATCTTATCTCAAGTTCCCATTAGGCAGCTTAACTCACAGTCCAAAGTTCCAGTCAGGAGACATATTCAGGGTGGGGTTGGCTTAGGTGGTTGTTACAATCCGGTCTAAACAAAGAAGAGCAGAGGAAACCAAAGGAAACTAAGTCTCTGCAAATACAAGTGGATCAAACCCAGAAAGGTTCGAAACATACCCAAAAAATGTGATTAAAACCAAACAAGCTTAGAAGTTGATGCCAAAAACCTGTTGTATTTTATTTAATAGCAAAAGAGGCAAAAAGAAAGAAAGAGAAAAGAAAGAAATAAATAGAAAAGAGTGTGATCGCGGGAGGCTGGGGGAACAGGGAGAGAGTGACGGGTTAGATAGAAACATATCACCGTTCCAGGGGTTCCAACAACATCTCGTTGTTCCCCTTCATCAGGTCTTCTGGGTGGTGAGGGTCCCCCGCTGCCCCCACCGCCACGCTGCTGCGCCGCCGCTGCGCTGCCACACCAAAGAATATAGAATCCAGTGGATTAATATACGTTTTGGGCCAGGTGGTAACACCCAGGTGCCTTTATGGGGAGGGCAAGTGTTGTAGTTTGACCCTGTTCAAATGCCAGGTACCTACGACATCTGCTCTCTCTGCTCTCCTCTACCACTGCTGGGCAGAGGAAAGGGGGAAAGAAAAGCTAACACACACACACACACACACACACACACAGGGCTCATGAGTTGAGATAAGGAACAAGGGGAGGACGCACTATAAGGGAAAAACAGACTGAAACTTAAACTTGCAAAGTGATTTATTGCTAACCTAACCCTAAACAGAGTCAGAGGAGGCAAATGAGAAGTAAAAATAAGCTCTTAAGACATCGTTTCTCCGCTCGGCCCCCTCCCTCCTTACCACCAACAGCATAGGGGGGAGGGTATGGGGGGTTTTGGTCAGTCCATCACCGAAATTTCTTCCGCTGCTCAGGGAGAGGAGTCCTCTACATTGCCATGGGGTCCCTCCCACGAGAGACAGTTGAGAAAGGAGTGGTCAATAGGTAACGCAAGTCAACTATTGAGAGACAGAATATGTGAATTCTAAAACCTAGAAAAACAGGATTCCCTTAATCTTATCAAGATAAGAGGGACAAGAATCTGTTTGAAGCCAGCACAAAAACTGCTGAATCATCCCATGAAGAACTGCACGTGCTCCAGAGAGAAAGGTGAAAAGTGCATTGTGATGAAGACTACTGGGACCTTCATCCTGGAGGGGGTCTTTGGGGGTCTCTAAAGACCACCAGGACACACAGAGCATGCGTGGCGCACATGCTAATGATATTATTGACTTCCAAGAAATTAT
The DNA here is from genome assembly GCA_024500445.1 of Entomyzon cyanotis. NCBI lineage: Eukaryota > Metazoa > Chordata > Aves > Passeriformes > Meliphagidae > Entomyzon > Entomyzon cyanotis. Next base: position 966,689 of record JAKEPQ010000794.1, read on the forward strand.
TTGTATAACCACTCCTATTCTGGGGAATGTGAAGAATATTCATGAATTTTACCTGTAAGATTGTGTTGTTGGAAGCGCTGGTGTGTGTGTTTGGAGGAGGCAATCCCCCACACCCGGTGCAGCGAATAAAGCAAATACCCACTTCTCTGACTTTGTCTCTGAAGTGTCTCTGGGCCCGCTTGGGGCAAATCAGCTGGCGGAGGATTGTTGACTCCAGTGCCAGGAGCACCTCCTCCCCCACCTTCTCCACTGACCTTAGTGTCTCCATGTTGTTTTCCCTCACATATTCTCACCTCCTTCTCTGGCTAAAAAGAAGTGCGTGCTCACATTGTTTTGATTTCTTCTTAAATATGTTATCACAGAGTCATAACCAACATCTCTAATTGGCCCAGGCTTGGCCAGCTGCATGTCCATCATCTTCAGAGCCATCAGATTGTCTCTGCTGGACATGGTGAAAACTTCCAGAACCTTCACACAGAACACACAGGAGCCATTTTTGTGCTCCTCCCCACCCACTAGCAAAAACTGGGCTAAGCAAAACCAACTCATGAACACAGGGGTGCATTTTCTCCCAACCTTTCAGACACTTCTTCAGGCCTACCACAACAGCTTTTGAAGGGTTTAAATTTCCCCTAGTTGCTAAAGATACCTTGCTGATGTTCCGGGCTAAGCAAAACCAACACAGCAAGTTTGACACTGTCCCTTGCAGCACTGTGGATTTGTTGCATCATCTCTGGTGTAGGGTCTAGGGACACCTTTGGGGGGGCCTTTGATGAGCCATAACACCCCCTCGGCTGTCCTTCCTGTGGATAAGCTTTTCCCGGGGTGCAGGGCCCCACAGCTGAGCTGGTCTGCACAGTGGAGGTTGGGCTTTCACTGCCTCTGACCAGAGGCTTTTTCACCACACACCCAAAACTTCTCCCCTCCCCACCCTTTGGTGTGAGGGTCTGTCCTGGCCTGGCAGCTGATATCCCTGGGGCTATGGTCTCCATCTCGAAGGAGCTAAGCATGATCCCTCTGTGAATGTATTCTTTTCTCCCAGCTCTGAGTTTTTACTTATTGTCAGGAAAATTAATCCACAAACGCCAGAGGTTTATGTCCAAAAAGGAGACAGGGGAGCCCTGTAACTTTATTCATGACTAAAGGGAGAGGTCATGGGCATTTCCCATGGGGTCTCTCAAATTGCTAGAGGACGCAGCCTCTTTTATCTTACTTTCCCGGCTGCAGTTCCTTCTCTCTTTCCCCATTGGCTGAGGTACACGCTTCCTGGAACACCTAATGCAGACTCCTTTAATACATATCCCCCCCTTTCTTCTTTTTCTTATGTCTCTGTTCTTGTAGTTTATTAACACAGCCTTGGGTAAGTCAATTAGTGGAATTCTTATGGAAATTCTTCCCATTGTTTCTTCTATCTCTCAGTATTTGTCTTATCTTACCGGCCATTTGTTTGTAAAGACACTCCCCTATTCCTTTCACTTATCTTAATCAGCAGGCAGTCCAGAGCCTCAGTTAAGGCCCCATTTAGGGTGCGGTAGTCTTCTCTGTAGTTTGTTACACAGTTTTGCTATAATAGGCAAAAGTCCTTAATGAAGAAGATGTTTGAGTCATAAATTACAACATTTCAGTCTCCAACAGTGGTCACAGCATGATCTGACATAGCATCTATGAAGGACAGAAACACATAATCAGCAAATACAAGTTTACGCAGCTCCTTCCTTTCACACCCACTGATGTTCACTGACACTTTACTGTTCTGATATGATTTGAAGTAGTTAGGGAGAAAGTTAAAAATTTCTTATGACTAGTAGTATAGAATTAATCTTACCCACTTGGGTTATTCTAACACACTGCAAGAAGGAAGAGTGGGTTTTGAAGGGGAAATTAAAATTCTAACTATTTGGCAGTGGTCATTTATGACAGAGGAATAATCTGTCATGGTGGGCAAGAAAGCCCACTTGCAGAAGGGGTTAAACTGGGTGGAAGCAGGGATGCCAGAGACAGCAGGACTTCCTGCAAGATAAGTTCCTGATCCAAGGGATATATGATTGGTTTGGGGGGGGGGGGGGGTGTTAACCTTTTCCTGCCCTAAGGAGCTGTAAGCCTTCTAAGGATCCTTAAAAGAGTCTGCTCTTGAGATTGACAACAATTCAGGCAGAGGGATGAGCCAGGTGACAGTTTTGATGCCATCGTGCAGGGCTCCTCCCAACACACCTTGAATGTCAGTGCTAAAGGTAGCCGCAGTGGAAGGTGAAAGGGATCAGCACAGGGGAAGGGGCTGAGATAATGTTCAGACCCCCTTGCTGGAGAGCCAGTAATACCAGGCTCATTCACCAAAGCCACAAGAAATTTGCTTTCAAAATTTCAGTTCATACTGAATGCAAGTTAAACTAACTACTCAACCAGCACTAAGATTAGGTTTTTAAGGATGAAGAAGGTGGGGATGCTCAAATTCCTATTGATTTAGGGTAAAAAAATGTCGCTGTTGAGCCGCTAGCAGAGAAGGAAAGCCCCGATTCTCAGCGTGGCATAGAAAAAAGTACTTTATTGTTTGAATCAAACATATATAGAGAGTTTTCAAAGGTCACCCAGATTGGTCAGTCAGAAGCCTCCCCCTAGGCTTGATTGGCCAGGCCTGCACTGTCCAAATCTCGGGACACTGTTTTTAATAACATCCAAACTTTATCTTTGTTTATAAAACACAAAAAGGATTCTCATGGGAAAGACCAGTGCTAGCCACAAAATAGAAATTATTAATTTAAAAGAACTAGAAGCTGGATAATAATAATAATAACTTTTGAACTGATTTGGAAGGCCAGAGATTGGATAATGATTTACTAAGATTTGCCTTCTGCAGACAATTTATTATTCGCTTAATGATTTTGTGCCTACCTAGTATCGGGGAGGATAGAGAGAAGAGAGCCAAATAATTGAGAAAAACCACTAAGTGTGACTGAGCATCCTGCCCTCGGACCCCGAACTGGTACAAGTTGGTTCTCAGGCTTGGACTTGGACCAAGAACCAAGGGAGCATGTGCAAGGGAACAGGGTGAAGAGTTCATCGTGAGGAAGACTACCGATTTCACCCTCATTAATCATTTGGGACCCTTGCCCACAATTAATCTGAGACACTGCGCTTGCGCGAGCATATTTAAATGAACTTTGAACTCATTATAATACAAAGCGGGGATAGGTAATGAATATGTATAGGGGCTTTGTCTAACTTTATGCATATGCAACCTGTAACCTAATATAAACCAAGTGAAGTGCTGCTGATGGTGTGCATGCTTTTGGAGGGGCTACCCCCCATGCGACCCAGCTGGAATAAACACATACCTACTTCATAACTATCTGAGTTGTGGAGTCAATTCTGTGCTTCACTATGATATGCCCAGAGATTTCTTCCTAGGAGATATTCTTGAGAAGATAATAAAGGAGTGATTTAGATCTCCCTGCAAATTGCAGGCAAAATGGCTTTGGGAATACAGCAAGAAGAACAGATATACCTTTGCTTGAGTGACCCATTCAGTGGCCCACAACAGCAAAGGGGGGTGAGTGCAGATATAGGACACAATTGGTTTGCTCCAAAGTTTTGATTAGTTTGCCCCAAATTTCTTGTGCTCATACTTTTCAGTTATTTGTCTATTTGCAACAATATTTTGTAATGGGATGAGAGCAATAGAATGTTTTAATGAAATCACTGAGCTAATGACTACATAATTAAAATGTTAGTATATCTGAAAATACAGCTAATACTGAAAAAGGAAAGTTAAGGAACTTTAAATATGTTTTCTTTTTTTTTTCTAATAGTCCACATAAATGAAGTATTTGTATAATTCATACACATTCTTATTTAATCAAATAGTTCTATAGCTTGAAAAATCAGGAGGGGGCTTTCATTTTGACAGAAATTGAGGTGTAAATGATTGAAGCTTGCTAGAAAAGTAATGTTCAAATACTTAAACCTTCATATAATTAGGACAACTTTTTAACAAAATAATATGAGACTGAACATGAAGAGAAGTATAGCTGTACACTCTAAACTGAGGGGACCATTTGTAAATTGGCAAATTTACTTTATTCAAATACATAAATGCTGTAATTTTGAGTATGTCTTTGTCATTTTAGATATGTTCTCAGGATGGAGGCTTTTCCTTGTAAACATGCAGGTGAAACAACTGTTACAAAAAAACCAAAACAAAACAGAGAGAAATAATTTCTGGGTTTAATATTCCCCTAACACTATACAGCAATAAAAGGACCTGATTTATCAGACAAGTAATGCAGAAAATTTGTGCAGCCCTAGAAATAAAACCAAAATGTCATTTTGTCAATCACCCTCAATCCAGTGGGCCTGTAGAGAGGAAAACCTCCCAGTTTTGAAACAAAATTAGCAAAAATTTGTGCAGCAACAGGCCTGAAATGTCTGAATGTGTTACCTTCCCTGGTGCCACTTGAGGCCATTTTGTATTATCCTATTGCTTGTTACTTAGGAAAAGAAACCAATGCCCATCTGGCTACAACCTCCTTTCAGGTAGTTTTAGAGGGCAATAAGATCTTCCCTTGGCCTCCTTTTCTTCAGGCTAAACAACCCAAGCTCCTTCAGCTGTTCCTTATAGGACTTACTCTCTAGACCCTTCACCAGCTTTGTTGCCCATATATGGACTTGCTCCAGCACCTCAATCTTTCTTGTAGTGAGGGGCCCAAACCAGTATTTGATGTGTGGCCTCACCAGGGGAACAATCATTGCCCTGGTCCTGCTGGCCACATTATTTCTGACACAAGCCAGGATGTCATTGGTTGTCTTGGCCATATGGTCACTCTGCTGGATCATGTTCAGCTGGCTGTCAACCAGCATCCACAGGTTCTTTTCTCCCAGGCAGCTTTCCAGCCAATCTTCCCCAAGCCTGTGGAGTTGCATAGGGTTGTTTTGACCCAAGTGCAGGACCCAACACTTTGTCTTATTAAGCCTCATACAATTGGGCTCAAGTCCTCTATCCAGCCTGTCCAGATCCCCCTGTAGAGCCCTCTTGCCCTCAAGCAGATCAATCCCACACAACTTGGTATCATCTGTGAACTTGCATACTCAATCCCCTCATCCAGATCATTGATAAAGATATTAAACAGGACTGGCTCAAATACTGAGCCCTGGGGAACAACCCCAGTGACCAGCCATCAACTGAATGTAACTCCATTCACCACCACTCTCTGGGCTCAACCATCCAGACAATTCTTTACCTAGTGAAGCATATGCCTGTCCAAGCCATGAGCAGCCAGTTTTAAAGTCCAGCTAAACAACATCCACAGCCTTTTTGTCATCCACTAAGCAGGTCACCTTGTCATAAAAGATCGGGTTAGTCAAGCAGGACCTGCCTTTCATAAACCCATGCTTGCTGGGCCTGATCCCCTGGTTGTCATGTACTTGACATGTGATGGCATTCAAGATAATCACAACATTCCCCAGTGTCGCTGTTGAGCCGCTAGCAGAGAAGGAAAGCCCCGATTCTCAGCGTGGCATAGAAAAAAGTACTTTATTGTTTGAATCAAACATATATAGAGAGTTTTCAAAGGTCACCCAGATTGGTCAGTCAGAAGCCTCCCCCTAGGCTTGATTGGCCAGGCCTGCACTGTCCAAATCTCGAGACACTGTTTTTAATAACATCCAAACTTTATCTTTGTTTATAAAACACAAAAAGAATTCTCATGGGAAAGACCTGTGCTAGCAACACCCCAGCACCGAGATCATGCTGACAGGCCTGTAGTTCCCTGGCTTCTCCTTCCGGCCCTTCTGGTACATGGGCATCATGTTTGCTAACCTCCAGTCAACTGAGACCTCCTGGTTAGGCAGTACTACTGGTAAGAGACTGAAAGTAGCTTGATGAGCGCTTCCACTAGCTCCCTCAGTAGCTTTGGGTGGATCACATCCAGACCCATAGGCTTGTGTTTGTCTAAGTGGTATAGCAGGTCACTGACCATTTCCCTTTAGATTATTGGTGCTTCATTCTGCTCCGCATCTGTCTTCCAGCTGAGGGAGATGGATACCCCAAGAACAATTGGTCTTCCTATTAAAGACTGAGGCAAAGAAGGCATTAAGTATCTGAGCCTTTTCCTCATCCTTTAACACTAAGTTTTCCCCACATCTAAAAAAGATAGGAGGTTCTCCTTAGCCCTCCTTTTGCTGCTGATGTATTAATAGAAACATTTATTATTTTCTTTTATGGCAGAGGCCAGTTTAATTTTTAGATGGGCTTTGCCCCTTCTAATTTTTTCCTTGCATAACCTCATGCCATCCTTGTAGTCCTCCTGAGTTGCCTGCCCCTTCTTCCAAAGGTCATAATCTCTCTTTTTTCCTTGAGTTCAAGTGAAAGCTCTCTGTTCAGCCGGGCCAGTCTTCTTCCCCACCAGCTCGCAATTCAGTGCATGGGAATTGCCTGCTCCTGCACCTTTAAGATTTCCTTCTTGAAGACTGTTGAATGTCAAACCTTCCTGGACTCCTTTACCCTTCAGGATTGCTTCTCAAGGGACTCTGTCAACCAGGCCCCTAAACAGGCCAAAGCCTGCCCTTTGGAAGTCCAAAGTAGAAATTCTCCTAATCATCCTCCTTAATTCTTCGAGAATTGAAAATACTTATCATTTCATGATTGCTGTGTCCAAGACAGCCTCCGACCACCATATCACCCACAAGTCCTTCTCTGTTCACCAACACCAGATCCAGCAGGGCACCTCTCCTGGTTGGCTCACTCCCCAGCTGTGTCAGGAAGTTTTCTTCCACACACACCAGGAATCTACTAGACTGTTTCCTCTCTGCTGTGTAGAACATTTAATCTGCCTCTTCATCCTGCTTGGGTGGTGCAGTGGTTCAGCTTAGCTCAGAACATCAGCAAGGTATTTTTAACATTTAAGAGAGATTTAAACTCCTCACCAGCTGTTGTAGTAGGCCTGAGGAAGCATCTGAGGGGTGGGGAGTGGCACAAAGATGGCTCCTGTATGTCCTGAGTGAAAGTTTTGGAACTTTTTAATCAAGTTCAGTAGAGCCAATCTCTGATGGCTCTGAGAGTGATGGACATGCTGCTGGCCAAGTGTGAGCTAATTAGAGGTGCTAGTTATGCATCTGTGAAAACATATTTAAGAAAAAATCAAAACAAGGTAGGCACGCACTTCTTTTTAGTTAGAGAAGGAGGAGGAGGTAAAAATATGTGAAGGGAGAACAGCATGGAGACACCAAGGTCAGTGAAGAAGGTGGGGTAGGAGGTGCTCCGGGCGCCGGAGCTGAAAACTCTCTGCTAGCCGTGGTGAAGACCATGGGGGGAGCAGGAGGTCCCCCTGCAGCCCATGGAGTCCACGGGGGTGCAGAAATGTACCCACAGCCCATGCCAGAAGAGCAGGTGGATGCCTGGAAGAAGCTGTGATCCAGTGGAAGTCTCATATAACGAGTTAAAGCTGCAAAGGCCTTGCAAGGGAAAGAAAGGCCTTGCTCCTGGGATGGAAGCAGCCTGGCCTCAGCTCGGGAGAGTCTGCACCCTATGGACAAGAAGACTCATATTGCAGCAGAATTCGGGCAGGATGTTGCTCGTGAGATTGGACCCACGCCAAAGAAGTTCCCAAAGGACAGTCTCTCGTGGGAAGCACCCTGTGGCTAAGTAGAGGACCCTTCTCCCTGATGGACTGACCAGAGAACAAACCCCTTACCCTGCCTTCTTCCTGTGTTGTTGGTTGGAAAGAGGGAGGGGGGTGAATAAAAATGGCTTCTTAAGAAGGAGGGAGGTGAGTGAACAAATGGTGTATGAAATGCTTATTTTTACCTGTCCTTTATCCTCTGACTCTGGTAGGTAATTAAATCACTCTGCAACTTTAAGTTTGGAGCCTGTCTGCCCTTTTTTCTGTGCGTCCTGGCCTCAGTGTCCTATCTCACTTAACTCATGAAACTGGTGTGTGTTTAACAGTTTTTTTCTTTCCCCTCTCCTGCAGGTTTGTGGCAGGAGAGAGCGGGGGTGCCTAGCGTTTAGTCAAGGTCAAACCCTGACAGGTGGACTATAACAGACTCCCACCAAGATATGTGCCTTTTTAGCCTTCTCCCTTGTTCTTTCCCATAAACACTTAACATCACCATCAGTAAGCTCTAGACAATCAAATCACATCCTGACATACAGGAGTACCCCATGGCCTCTCCTTCCTTGCTTGTCCCTTCTGAAGAGTTTATAGCCATCCATTGCAGCACTCCAGTTATGCAAGTCATCCAACCATGTCTCCATGATTGTAACTTTATCATAGTTTTCCAGCAGCACAACAGCTTCCAGCTCCTCCTCTTTGTCACCCACGCTGCATGCATTGGTGTAGATTCACTTCAGTCAGGCCATATATCCTGCCACCTTTAGTGGGGGAGAAGCTTTAATTGCTTTATTATTGTTCTCAGGTGCTTCTGTGGTTTCTAACACATCAACAACCATTGTGTCTTTGCTGTCAGGAGCATCTCCATCCCCTACCGTGACTGAGATGACTAAGTGTCATGGGGTTATGTTTTTATCCCATCCCATCTTTGTTTTTTTGTTCTTTTCGTTTTGTGTCTGGGATGGTCGTCCCCCCCCCCCGCCCCACTCTAGAATCTCGCGATAGGTGGGAGCCGCCCTGAGATTTCCTGCGAGAGGTGGGGGGAGGGAAAGGGAGCTCCGTCTTTTTTCCTGCAGCAGGGTCGCTCTCTAGGAGAGATACTGTAAGACATGATTTTTGCCTGTTTCTTTTTCCTGCGGCACTGTGACTGGGCTTGCTGGCTCAGAGCCAGTGCATGCCGTGTCAGGGACCCGGGACCGGAAGGACCCTCTCCCCTGCCGGGGGGCCGCCCTCCCATCTGCACAGCCTGGACCCAGGGACTAGCCATTTTTGGTGAGCTATCCAAGGGAGAGATTCCCGACTCAACCCCCGTTATTTTTTCTGCTACTGCTTCGGATCTTTGCTAGATTGTAATCCAACGCTCTGTGCCTGCAGGGCTGCCCACAGCTCCTGCAATAGCTGCGGAGTTTCTGCTATCTCTTGCTTGCTACCCTGGGTGAGCCATCCCTGCCGTTCCAGCTTGCTACTCTGAGGTCTCTGCTACAGCCCACCTCGCGTTCCAGCCCACCCGCCCGCCATTAATGAGTGAGGGAAGACGTGATGGGACTGGAGCCACAGCACCCCCTGCAGCCGCGGGGGAATCATCACACCTACCCTGCCTGGTCGGGAGCCCAACAGCGCCCCTGCTGGCTGTGACCGTAACTACACCAAAGGGGAGGGCATGTGGCAGCCCAGAGCAGGCTGTTACTGGGTTTCTGGTTTTGTTTCTTGTTGCTGCCGTTGTTGCTGTTTGTTTGCCTTGTTATACATACTAGTAAAGAACTGTTATTCCTTTTCCCATGTCTTTGCCTGAAAGCCCCTTATTTCAAAGTTATAATAATTCGGAGGGAAGTGGGGTCATATTCTCTATTCCAAGGGAGGTTCCTGCCTTCCTTGGCAGACACCTGTCTTTCAAACCAAGACAGATTTTGGCGCCAAATGTGGGGCCTGAGGGCATCGAGAGAAAGGGGTACAAAAGGAATAACCATTTCTGGATAACCTACTTTTGTGTGCTGAATATAGAAACCTCACTAAGCAGCATCATGTTGTCTAGCATACCTTGGTTCGGTTGGCACGTACTCGTGGCTATATTTTTCCCATTTGCAGCTCCTTATCTAAACGTGGGTCCTATAACTAAGGCTACTGTGGCTGTTATCCAGTTCACACAGTGGGTCAATAAGGTGAGGAATTCATGGATTTTTAACTTCCTTTGGAAGGCGGGCACATGGATACAGGGTTATCACACCATAAGTGTATGCTTTTGGAGTCTGTTTAATAATGGCACCTATTGTGAGGAAATAACACCAGGGGAAGCTTTCTCCCAACCCTTTACCTATTTCTTTGGACCCACCCCATCAGCTTTCGAAGGGTTCAAATTTCCTCTAGATGCTAACCACGTGCTGCTGATAGGCCTATTCTATTTGGCATTCAGAGATAAGGTGAGACTGCCCTGGGTAACCACTCTAACATCTACCCCAGGGACTAAGTGTATTGGTTTGAAAACAAACCAGTGGGAGATCACAAGTCAAGATTGAAAGTAAAAATAAGTGAAATAATACAAGGAAAAGCACTGACAAAGTCAGATACAATCTGACACCCTGTTAGGGTGGTGGTAGCAGTCCAACTGAAGTAGTTCAGTTCAAGCGGTGATCCTGTGAAGGTCTGGTCTCCAGCTGAAGGTCCAGTGGTAGCTCTTGTCCTCTGGGAACCCAGTAGACAGGGCTAGCTCAGGCAGTTCCAAGGCCAGGTTATATCCAGGTGGGAACACCTGGCTCCTCCCTCCTGGGCAGAGCATCCCACAATGGGATGAGATAAGTCCATGAGTGATGTGGTGGGTCCCTGATGGCCCATTGTCTGTCAAATGGGGTGGGTCATTAGCAGGTGATAGCAGCTAACGGCCCACAGCTGGTGGTAATAGAATACTTAAGTACATCTATATTGCAACCTAGGACACTAGGGGTGCTGTCCCAGAGCCTGATGTCACCCCAGAGCCTGATGCCACTCCAGAGCCTGACCCTGCCCCTGAACCTGACCCTGCCCAACAGTCCACCTCAGAAATGAACCAACCGGATTGGATGGGGGAAATGGAGGAGAAGATATGCCAGGTGCTGAGGGAATACACTTCCCCAGCTGGTGGGAAAACCTGTCCCTACCTCAAAGAGGGAGAGTCTGATGGTGCAGCAGTGGAACCTACAGACGTTAAAACCATCCAGGTTCCAGCTGAACCACAAGGGCAGTCACAGCCAGCAGCAGTCACCCCTGTGCAGCAGAGGAAGTATAAGACCAAATCAGTATGCCCAGTTAATGATGATGGGGAACCAGGGCCCTCACAACCAGCAGGGTAGCCAGAGCCTGAAATAAGTACCGAGTCCCTATCATACGACAGTCTCTGTGATTTGCAAAACGACATTGTGCCACAGGGGCATGAGGCTTATTCGACCTGGTTACTTCAGGTTTGGACCTTATGGGTCCAGGCACGCAACTGGATAGTGGCGAGGCAAGGTATTTGGGATCCTTGACCCAGGACACGGGTGTTGATCGGGTGTTCGTGAGGGAGCCGGGACCTCCTTTCTCTCTGGGAGAGGCTTTAAATGAGTGTAAGGGAGAGGTTTGTTCACAGAGACAGAATGCAGGAGCACTACCGTAGACTGCCCTGGAAGACCATTGAGGAAGGGATCCAATGGCTTAGAGAAGTGGCAGTATTAGAGGCACTCTTTGGAAGGGACCGACAGCATAATAATGATCCTGACAAGATCAGGTGCACAGGGCAAATGTTGTGGAACCTGGCAAGTCTAGGGCCATCCCAATATGCTACCTTCATTGCAAAGATTAATGGCAATGACAACCAAGAGACAGTGGGTTCTGTAGCCAACAAGTTCAGGTATTACGCAAGTGTGATCAATGGCCTGATGCAGGCTCATGTCTCTGCTGTGATTAAGGACCTCAAAGAGGAGTTTAAAGAGGAGATTAGGGAGGTGAGGGAGGAGGTGAGGAAGAACAGTGTGGCACTAGTGAGAGTCACAGGCCCCAACACCAAAGCCCGAAATCCCCCAGCTAGGGAGAGGGGGTACACCCCACGAGCTGAGTTGTGGTTCTTCCTGTGTGACCATGGGGAAGACATGAGAAGGTGGGAAGGGAAATCCAATTCTGTCTTGGCCTCATAGGTGTGTCAACTCAAGGAGGAAAACACTAGCTGAGGGGGTTCTGCTAAAGTGAAGGTAGCCTCAGCTTCCCGTGACCAAGCTGCTAGATACAACAGAAGGGGAGATGATATGACAGATCCTTTTGAAGGAACTTCTGCAATGTATGCCCAGGGAGGGAATGATAACCAGGGCTAGAGGGGCCCTGCCTCTAGCCAGATAGAGGCCTGGGAAAACCGCATTTTTTGGATGGTGTGGATTTGATGGCCTGGCATATCAGAGCCACGAAAATACAAAGCGTTGGTTGATACAGGTACACAGTGTACCCTGATGCCATCAGGACATGTGGGGGCTGAACCCATTTCTATTGCTGGGATGACAGGGGGATCACAAAAGTTTAGCTGGATGGAAGCCGAGGTGAGCCTGACTGGGAAGGAGTGGCAGAAACATCCCATTATGACTGGTCCAGAAGCCCTGCGTATTCTAGGCAGAGATTTCCTCCGGAATGGCTATTTCAAAGACCCAAAAGTACTCAGGTGTGCTTTTGGAATAGCTGCTGTCGAGGCAGAGGGCGTTAGGCAATTGAACACCTTCCTTGGGCTATCAGGGTATGGAGGTTCCATTGTATTCCTAAAGCAGCCATAAGTCCTTGAAGAATCTTTCCTGTGAAATGAGATCCCCTATCTGAGACTATTGCTTCCACAATCCCATATCTTGGAATTCTTTGTTCCAAAAATAACTTAATAACCGATCCTGTAGTTGCTGAAGCAGTTGGGAATGCTTCTGGCCACCCTGTTAGCTGAACATACTATTACCAGAAAATACTGAAACCTTACTACTCGAGGCATTTCAGGAAAATCTACCTGGCATCTTTGGAAGGGGCGTACAGCCCAAGGCCTCCCTCCCCTGGCAGTTTCTTTGTAATTCTGTTATTTGGTTTAGCACAAATCAAGCAACCTTCAATAGCTCGTTATGCCAGATTAAAAAGATCCACAGCAGCATACATTTTGAGGAAGGCTTCTGCCAATCCTTGAGAGCCCCAATGACTCCCTTCATGGAGCTGTTTTATTATTTGTAAGGCTAGAGCCTTTGGTATTGTCGGGGTTTGACCCTGACTAAACGCTGGCACTCCAGCTCTCTCCTGCTGCAGACGTGCAGGAGAGGGGAAAGAAAAAAAACTGTAAAAACACACGCCAATCTCATGAGTTAAGTGAGATAGGACACTGGTAGGAGGACGCATGGAAGAAAGGGCAGACAGGCTCTAAACTTAAAGTTGCAAAGTGATTTAATTACTTAACCGAGTCGGAGGATAAATGAGAGGCAGAAATAAACTTTTCATACCTTATTTTGTTCACTCACCCCCCCCCCCTTATGAACCCATTTTTATTCACCCCCTTTCTTCCTTCTAACCAACAGCTTGGGTAGGGAGGCAGGGTGTGGGGTATTTTCTCAGTCCACAGAGCAGGTCCATAAATCTATTAATCACCACAATTCTTCTACTACAAATACTCTTTATCTCTACTTACTCTCTCTCTCTCTCTCTCCAGTTTCTCTGCTCTCACCCCCTCCCTCTTAAGAAGCAGTCTCTCTGCTCACCCCCCTTCCCTCTTTCTAAACCAACAACACGGGCAGGGGGCAGGGTAAGGGATTTGTTCTCTGGTCAGTCCATCAGGGAGAGGGGTTCTCTACTTAGCCACAGGGTGCTTCCCACGAGAGACAGTCTTCTAGGAACTTCTTTGGCGTGGGTCCAATCTCACGAGCAACATCCCGCCCGAATTCTGCTGCAACATGAGTTCTTTTGTCCAAAAGGTGCAGACTCTCCCGAGCCAAGGCCAGGCTGCTTCTATGCCAGGAGCAAGGCCTTTCTCTCTCAGTCAAGGCCTTTGCAGCTTTAACTCTTTAGATGAGACTCCCACTGGTTCACAGTTTTCTCCAGGCATTCACCTGCTCTTCTGGCATGGGCTGTGGGCGAATTTCTGCATCCTTGTGGACTCCATGGGCTGCAGGGGGACCTCCTGCTTCACCACGGTCTTCACCACGGCTAGCAGAGGGTTTTCAGCTTTGGCGCCTGGAGCACCTCCTCCCCCACCTTCTCCACTGACCTTGGTGTCTCCATGTTGTTCTCCCTTCACATATTTTTACCTACACCTCCTCCTCCTCTGACTACAAAGAAGTGCGTGACTACCTTGTTTTGATTTTTTCTTAAATATGTTTTCACAGAGGCGTAACTAGCACCTCTAATTGGCCCACACTTGGCCAGCAGCATGTCCATCACCTTCAGAGCCATCAGAGATTGGCTCTGCTGGACTTGATGAAAAAACTTCCAGAACTTTCACTCAGGACACACAGGAGCCATCTTTGTGCCACTCCCCACCCCACAGACACTTTCTCAGGCTTACTACAACAGCTTCTGAGGGGTTTAAATTTCTCTTAGATGTTAAAGATACCTTACTGATGTTCTGGGCCAATCAAAACCACCACAGATACCCACTGCGTACCATCCCTTGTAACCCAATTATCCCCTCTTTCCTCTGCTCCACCCTTTTTAATTATCTCAAGCTCCTCTGGTGGAAAAGAGAGTTTCTCTGCGTCAGGGTTTGAGATAGGACATTGCCAGGAGGACGCACGAAAAGAGGGCAACCAGGCTCCAAGCTTAAAGTTGCAAAAAAGTGATTTAATTACCTAACAGAGTTGGAAGATAAATGTAAGGCAAAAATAAACTTTTCATACATTATTTTTTTCACTCCCCCCCCTCCCTCTTACGAACCTATAGTATTCACCCCCTTTCCTCTTTTATAACCAACAAGCCCGGGTAGGGGGCAGGGTGTGGGGCATTCTCTCAGTCCACAGAGCAGGTTCTTAAATCTATTCATCACTACAATTCTTCTACTACAAATACTCTTTGTCTCTACTTATCTCTCTCTCTCTCCAGACAGTTCTCCTGCTCTCACCCCCCACCACCAGACCCACGCTGTCGCCGCTGCACGTGACTCACCGCACACGCGCGCTGCCTCTCTGCTGCCAAAGCTGTGCGGCACCGCCGAAGCCCGCCTGCCTTCGCCGCCGGGCCACGCTGCAGCAGCAAGCCACTGCCGACTCGGCGCTTCCCCGGTTCGGCGTTTCGCTGTTGCCACGTGTATTGGTTTGAAAACAAACCAGTGGGAGATCACAAGTCAAGATTGAAATTAAAAATAAGTGAAATAATACAAGGAAAAGCACTGACAAAGTCAGATACAACCTGACACCCTGTTAGGGTGGTAGTAGCAGTCCAACTGAAGTAGTCCAGTTGAAGCGGTGATCCTGTGAAGGTCTAGTCTCCAGCTGAAGATCCAGTGGTAGCTCTTGTCCTCTGGGAACCCAGTAGACAGGGCTAGCTCAGGCAGTTCCAAGGCCAGGTTATATCCAGGTGGGAACACCTGGCTCCTCCCTCCTGGGCAAAGCATCCCACAATGGGATGAGATAAGTCCATGAGTCACACGGTGGGTCCCTGATGGCCCATTGCCTGTCATCTGGGGTGGGTCGTTAGCAGCTGATAACAGCTAACGGATGGCCCATTGCCGGTCATCGGGAGTGGGTCATTAGCAGGTGATAGCAGCTAACGGCCAACAGCTGGTGGTAATAGAATACTTAAACACATCTATATTGCAACCTAGGACACCGCGTCACAGCCGAGCCGCATTCGCCACCCGCCCGCACCGCCCAGCGAGAAGCTGCATCTGTGTGCCGCTTCCGCCCTCGCTGCGTGGTTCGCCGCCTCGCCACCATCTTCTGCCGCTGCCCCGCCGCGCGCAGTGGCTTCGCAGCCTTGCCATTCGCTGGAGCCACGCTGTCGATAGAAGCCACATCGCTGCTGAAGCTGTGCTGCCAGCAAACAGCGCTGTCAGCACAAGCCACGCTGCCAGCGAAAAGCCACATAGCTGAAGTCTGCAGGGCGGCTGCCGCAGCCGCCGCCATCTTGCCACATGGCCCCACTGTTGCCGACACCAACTCTCTGTCCTTTCCACGCCACGGCATGGGATTTAGAAATTAAACCTTCAGAGCAGCACACCCTGCGTGCAGGCTGTGGTGTGCCTAGGGACATCGGACGTCTTCCCTAAAGGGAAGCCCGCGAACCGCTCTGAAGACCTGCCATCGCCGATTTATGTTACTGACAGGAGGAAAAGAGTGACAGAAAAAGCTGTGAGACTCGGGACGCCGTGAGCAGCTGTCGCCTCGCAAGAGTCTATCAAAGGTGAGTGGGAGGGGGTCTGTCACCGAATCTGCGGGAAAAAAAAACCCTCCGACAACATTTTTGATGTTAGAGAGTCAAGGCATTACTTTATTATCTGGCCAGGATGTTGTTCTGGCCAGGATGTACCACAGAAATCATCTCATCCACACATAGCCCGGATGTGCAGAGAGAATCATTCCATGATACATGGCTTTTACTCGATTTTTCAGATATTTTATACAGTAAAAATACATAGGAAAGCATTGGGTCAGTGTTCATTGGTCCAAAGTTGAGCAAACCCCACTATTCAGTCTCTCATTGGATCTGAATCTCTTCGCCTCTGATGTTAATTAGATATTTCATTCTTCAGTTTTTCTTATCAGTCCTTTCCGGGCCAGGATGTCTTCAGCCCTGCTGGAGGTGGTCTGGGGTAGCTGTTTGTGATAGTCACTGATGTCCCGTGGATTTTCTGTTAATAGCCTTTGTCTTTCTGGTTATCTTCGGGGTCACTCCCAATCTGTTGATATGCTGAGTCCGCCAGACCTCATCTGGTAGAACAATGCCCTGAAAGAAACCTAAAATTCCTTTTCTCGGGGTAAAGACAAACATAACCTTTGACTAAAGTTATACAAAATTTTTAACCTGATATATTTTCCAACAGGTCTGTGAAAGTCCTTTGGATAGTGAGCGGGAGACACCACAAAAGTTCTGCTAGAGTTAGCAGTGAGTGGGCGCTTTTTCTCCTCAGTCCCTTCTATTTTAAGTTCCTATTTATTCAGCTGGGCAGGCACGGAAGTTTTGGGGAACGAGTAAGATGGGTTGCGGAAAATCTCGTCTACCCGACCCCCAAAAAGAGACGTATGTCCAAATTGTGGGTACCCTGGAGGGAGGGAACGTTGCCTTTTCAAGGGCTTTTGTTAGGAATTTAATTAAGTGGATTTTTACTTATTTTCCTGAAGCTTCCCCAGATTCAGTATTTAAGTTTTTGGGACTCGGTGGGTTTTAGGTTGTCTGCACTGGGCAAAGCAGGGGACAGCAAAGTACGTCAATTTTTCCCCTTGAAAGCCCAAATTTATAAAGTTGTTAAAGAGAAAATTACCCCCACGAGTCCTCCCCCTAATCCCTTTTTCCCAGTCTTTATCCCAGTTCGTGATTCCCCTTCCTCCCACTTTCCTCACTCCTCTAACGCCTTTAGAATAGAACAGCAAACTGCACCCCATCTACAGATGCCGGGTCGCCACCAGCTCCCGGGTGCTTCACTGTTCTCTTCTTGCCCTAGTCAGGGTGAGACTGGCCACCCCACCCTGGCACCTACCCTGAACCCCTTCTCCTCACCCTCTTTCCCTACCCCATCTCCTTTGTGTAATGGTTCTCAAAATGGCGCCGATGCTGTCGGTCACCCCACCATTTCACTGAGTCAGCATTCCAATACCACCGTTGGTTGTCCACAAAATGGTGGGTTTGAGCCTGCCAAAACCCTTTCTTCTTCCCAGCACCCCCTTCATTTTCCTACCTTGCAAATTTCCTCCGCCCCAACTCCCCCCTTGGACCCTCCTCCCTCCACGTCATCGCATAGCGTGCGGGACTCCTCCCTGGCATCAGGGGGCGAGTATGTGTGGGGGGGTGGGGACGTCTCAAACCCCTCCCCTCACATCGAGCCCGCCTCCACCACATGTCATCCCCAAGCCTCCACAACCCCCGCCCCCTACCATCCCCCTTCTGGTTCCCAGGGTGGCCCCCCCCCCCCCCCCCCCGTTCCCATGCCTCCAGGACCGGAAGTGAAGCCCTTGAGAGCTAAAGCTTGGGGGGGAGGGAGTGTTCGCCGCCCCTGTACGGCGGGGCTGAGTGGGCCCAGCTGTGTGGGGGGCTTTCCCTTTCGGGTAGCTTAAGGAGCTTTGCAAAGCAGCAAAAGAGTTCGGCCGAGACAACCCTTACTTCCGGTCCCTTTTCCAGGCCACTTTAATCACAGACGCCTGTTGCCCCCATGACATCAAAACAATTATGAAGTGTTTATTAACACAATCGGAATATCAAATGTGGGAGGCAGTCTGGAAAAAGCAGGTGCAGGCTTTGGTCACCCAATATCAAGCCAACCCTGAGCGTCGCCACCTGACGCTGGACCAAACCCCAAGATCAGGTCACCCTTCTTACCCCTGAAACCCTTCTAGATCTGCAGCAAGCAGCAGAAAGAGCTCTGCATTTGATTCCCACAAGTACCACCCCCATCCAGCCATATGCCCAAATCATGCAGAGCCCCAGTGAATCTTTCATAGATTTCACTGACTGTTTTTGGAAAGCGATTGTGCGGCAAGTTAGGGGAGCAGAGGCACAACCAGAATGTTTATATTCAGTTGCTAAAATTAATGCCAATGAGGCTTGTAAGAGAGTTATCAGTGCACTGCCCCTCGAACCACCGCCGACCTTCCAGCAAACGGTCGAAGCCTGCGTGAGACTAGCTGTTGTTGAAAACCCTCCCCCCCAAAACATCAGGGAGAGGCCCCACAAAAATTCTCACAGCTACCCCTGGGAATCAAAACAGAACCACCCCTACCCCCAGAATTTGTTTTAATTGCGGACAACTAGGCCACTGGGCCAAAGAATGCCGACAGCCCAAAAGGAGTAACCCTTTTTTAAGTCATATTTCCTCAGATGCGAAGCCTCTGCCCAGTTGTTCCAGTCAATGCCAGTGTTCCTGTCAGCATGGGACGCAGCAGCTGCCCCCGACTGCGGCTCAACAGCGAAAAAACTAGTCACAGAGCGCGGAGCAGCATCGCGTGCAGACACAAATGAAGCTGTCTCTCCACCACAACCAACTGCAGGAACAACACCCCTGGGAGAGGCCACTACCGGACTTGACAGTGTTTCACAAAATTCAGACAATGCCAAAACAGTTCTATGGACAGATTATTTGCAATCACAGAGACCTTATGCCACCTTTCTCCTCTGCAACAACGACTCCGCCATATCTGTCAGTGGACTCATTGAAACCGGAGCCGACGTCACCGTCATCTCCAGGAAGGCGTGGCCCCAACACTGGCAGGTGCAGCCAATCCAAGAGGGCGTCACGGGGGTTGGGGGGCACTCACCAGCACATGAAAGCGTGGACGAAATCACCATTGTAGGTCCAGAGGGGAACACCGCCTCTGTCCGACCTCTGGTGATGGACACCCGGTTCTACCTTTGGAGCAGGGACACCTTATTCCAGTGGGGGACTCAAATCAACATCCCACTTCCGAGAAAGGATTTTTAATTGCGGTCACTGGCAAGCGCGCTACCCCACGACTCAATTGGCTTTCAGAAATACCCGTGTGGGTAGACCAGTGGCCGATTCCGGAGGAAAAATTAAACGCGCTACAGTCCCTCCTTGAGGAGCAGCTTTCCAAGGGCCACATAATTCCCACCAACAGCCCTTGGAGCTCCCCCATTTTTGTCCTGTGCAAGCCTGGCAAAAGCGAGTGGAGGCTGCTCCATGACCTCAGAAAAATCAATGAAGTCATTGAGGATATGGGATCCCTGCAACCCAGGATGCCTTTGGCCACCATGCTCCCCCGGGAGTGGAAGCTAGCAGTCATTGATATCAAGGACTGCTTCTTCCACATCCCGCTTCACCCCGACGATGCTCCACGCTTTGCCTTCTCAGTACCATCTATAAATAGGCAAGCACCAATGAGAAGGTACCACTGGACAGTGTTGCCTCAGGGCATGAAGAACAGCCCCACAATCTGCCAGTGGTATGTGGCACAGGTCCTGTCACTGGTGCGATTGGACTGTCCAAAAGTGGCGATTTACCACTATATGGACGACATAATAATTTGTGCCCCTGATGATGAGCACCTAAATGCAGCTTTGTTTTTGACTTATCAGGCTATCAAAGATTCAGTTTTTCAGGTCCACCCGGACAAGGTGCAGTGCACCTGCCCTGCCAAGTACCTCGGGCTCTGGATCAGGGAGTGAACCGTCGTTCCCCAGCAGCTGGTCATCAAAGACAACCCAAGGACCCTGCGGGAACTTCATCAACTGTGCGGGTCCATTAATTGGGTTTGTCCTCTGCTGGGGATTTCTTCAGAAGACCTTGCGCCGCTTTTCAACCCGCTTGCTGGCAGCGACGACTTGGACTCACCGCGCTCCCTGACTCCTGAAGCCCGAGACTCTATCGCAAAAGTCCAGCAAGCAATTTCCCAGCGGCAGGCACATCGGGTGGACCCCCTGCTTCCTTTTCAGTTTATTGTTTTAGGAGAAAAACCACACTATTACGGACTTATCTATCAGTGGGATGCTGGGCAGAAAGATCCCCTGTTAGTTATAGAGTTGGTCTTTCTGCCACACAAAACATCTAAAAGCATCACCACACTTCAAGAATTAGTGTCCCAATTAATCATGAAAGTGAGGACTCGCCTCCGTGCCCTGGCAGGTCAAGATTTCACATGCGTGCAACTTCCCTTTAAAAGTCAGAATTTGGAGTATCTCATGCAATTTAGTGACAACCTGCAGTATGCCCTAGAGGGGTACTCTGGGAAAATTCAAATAAATCACGGCAAACACAAATTGTTTAATACAGCATTTAATTTGATCCCAAAAACCAAATTAAGTCGTACCCCACTCAAGGGAGCTCTGACAGTTTTTACTGATGGCTCTGGGACCTCTCACAAGTCAGTTGTGACTTGGAAAGATCCCAAGACATGGCGGTGGGATGCCGATGTCGAGGTAATGCCTGGATCACCTCAACTTGCGGAGCTGGCAGCAGTTGTCAGACCCTTTCATAGGTTCCCAGAGCCTCTCAATCTCATTACAGACTCTGCTTATTTAGCAGGAATTGTGTCTAGGGCAGAAAATTCGGCACTAAAAGAAGTTTCCAATTTAAAATTATTCGAATTGCTCTCAGAGCTCATAGCAGTTCTATCCCACCGAAAGCAACCCTATTTCGTAATGCATGTGAGATCACACACTGACCTGCCGAGAACGGACACCCTGGCGGTTCCTGTCACAAGCAGTCAGTGCCTGGCACCTTCGCTCAAGCCAGACTGAGCCATCAGCTTTATCACCAGAATGCACCAGCTTTAGTCAGGATGTTCCACCTCACTAGGGACCAAGCTAAAGCAATTGTGGCAACATGCCCGACTTGCCAAACTTATTATCTACCCTCAATGAATGTTGGAGTAAATCCTAGAGGACTGGACAGCTGCCAACTCTGGCAAACTGATGTCACCCATGTTCCAGAGTTCGGCAGACAAAAATATGTTCATGTGTCCATTGATACATTTTCAGGAGCCATCTATGCCTCAGCACACTCAGGGGAGAAAGCAACAGATGTCATCAAGCACTTCCTTTTAGCCTTCTCGACCCTGGGTGTGCCAGCAGAAATTAAAACAGACAACGGCCCTGCTTATGTTTCAAAACAATTAAGAGACTTTTTAAAGAAATGGGGAATTGGGCACTCCACCGGGATCCCACATTCCCCCACAGGACAATCAATTGTAGAACGGGCCCACCAAACCATCAAAAGGGTCCTTTCTCAGCAGCGGGGAGGAGCAGAGATCAATTCGCCCATTGTGCATCTCTGCAAGGCTCTGTTCACCATCAATTTTTTAAATAATTCCTTTGCAGAGCCTGTCCCCCTGTGTTCCGGCACTTCGCCAATAACACCAAGATGAAATTAAGAGAACAGCTGCAGGTGCTGATTAAGGATCCAGAATCTCATAAGATTCAAGGCCCCTTCCCATTGGTTACCTGGGGGAGAGGGTATGCCTGCATCTCCACCCCAGCAGGCCCCCGGTGGATCCCAAACAAATGGGTCAAGCCCTATGTCCAGGACAGATATGAAACCCGTGTCAAATTTACAAAATGCGACATTTTACCGGATTTGAAAAACCTCACCACCACAGCATGGAAGAGAAGAAAAAAGAAAAAAATCGAATCAAGAACCAGAGATTAACCCAGATTCCTGGATAGGTTTTCTACAGGCAGATTTATTTGCCCCTTACACAGAAATCCCCCTCAGTCCATGTGTATCCTGCACTTCCCTGAAACTTTTATTTGATAAACCCTAAATTGTAATCCTTATGCAGTTTCCTTTGCCCCTTTTCCCCATTCCTTTTTATTTATAACCAATGGGAACCACTGGGGAGAGAAAAAAATTTTAAAACTTTTAGTTACCCTATTTTATCTAAGTCCATTTAGGTTGGAAGCCATCCCGAAGCCCCTTAAAGATGGTCCGCCTCGCCGCCTTGACCACCTGGATGTCGGCCCTCTTCCTTCCTGCTAGCACGTGGCTCGTCCATCAGCCAAAGATCAACCTCTGGGCCACGCTCGCAAGATCCCTCGGGCAGGAAGGACTTCGCACCATCGAAAAACTAGAAGGCCACATCTGGGATCTCGAAACTCAAATAAAGGACTGGCTCGGCGACCTTTTTGGAACCTGGGGACTTTCGGGATGGGCTGGGTAAATTTTGCATTCGGTTATTTGGATTTTGCTTAGTCTAATATTTATAAATCTTTAGTTTGCAGTTGTTAAGCTTGTTATATTACATTGCCCTTCTTCATTTGTTTTAAATAAGAAAGGGGGAATTGTTGCGGTGACTCAGCCCCGTGGGGGGCTGGATAGGCAACTGCAGGGAGAGCCCTTCTGGTCACGGTGACAGACCATGGTCCCCTGCGGCCCCCCGGATTGGTTATGGACTTTGAAAGCAGTTAATTGGCCCCGCACACTCCCCCTCCCCCTATCCCTTTTAAGGTTACGGTTCTAGAGTGTTCTCCCCCAGTTGGCACCCCATTGGACCCCTATTTTGTACCCCTCCCCATTGTTCTGTTATTGGTTTATACCCCTTTGTCCCTCCCTCTCTCCTCCCACCTGTCTCTCCCTGGTTGGCTCCTCGGAGCCAACCACTCCCCTTTCTCCATCCCTCAAAAACCCCTGTCCGGAGGTCTTCGAGGCTCTCAGCCTTCGACTCTCCGCCCCCTCGCCGCCCCTCATTCCTCATCCCCTATACCCTCAATAAACTTCCCCGGAGAATCCTAGCCTGAGAGTCTACATTTCTTATTTCCGCTCGCTTCATCGCCGGTTCCGTCCCCCGAGCTCCACTGCCTGCCGTGGTGCCCTGCAGCTGCCCGTACACCGGCGTGTTCCGGCTCCGGACCGCACTCCCCTTTGCAGCATGGAGTGCTTGCCCGTGGAGGAAGAAGGCCGCAACAGTCCTCCCCAAACTGCTGCAGCATGGGTCACTATTCCATGGCGTGCAGTCCTTCAAGGACAGGCTGCTCCAGCATGAGCTCCTCTCTCCACGGGTCTCCCACTGGGTCACAGCCTGCTCTCAGGCATCCACCCACTCTGGCGTGGGTCTCCTCCATGGGCTGCGAGTGGATCTCTGCATCCCTGTGTGTTGTGATGCGTTCTCCCCTCCCCTGACCCCGCCCCCTTGACCCTTCCTGACTGGATGATGTGAGTCAGGACCGCCTCCCAGTCCAGGAATAAAAACCCCAGCAGGAGCCAGAAGGCGCTCTCTTTCGTTCCTGTCCTGATGGAGCTTACCCTATTCCCTATCTCCCCTCCCCCTCCATAGTTCCCCTACCACTTCTCCTGTTACCCGAAAATAAAATCACCATGGAGACTGGGAACGAGACAGCTGCCTTTCTAAACCTGTGACGCTTCTGCCAGGACCGAGTCTGACCAGTCCCACAGCTCGTGGCCACGGAGAGACCACCCTGCGTGTTTCGGCTTTGGGGCGGCCCTCCCCCTGCTGCAGGGAGGGGGCTGTCCGAGAATT
Source organism: Entomyzon cyanotis (assembly GCA_024500445.1). Classification (NCBI taxonomy): domain Eukaryota; kingdom Metazoa; phylum Chordata; class Aves; order Passeriformes; family Meliphagidae; genus Entomyzon; species Entomyzon cyanotis. The sequence goes on from JAKEPQ010000794.1 coordinate 990,381, forward strand.
TTGCACAGCTGCACCTGTGGATCTCCATGAGCTGTAGGGGCGCAGCTGCTTCACCATGGTCTCACCACGAGCTACAGAGGAATCTCAGCTCCAGTGCCTGGAGCACATCCTCCCCGTTCTTTTCCACTGACCATGGTGTCTGCATAGTTGTTCTTCTCACATGTTCTCACTCCTCTTCTCTGGCCACAATTACAACTGCACAACTTCTTCCTTCTTAAATATATTACCACCATTTCTAATTGGTCCATCCTTGGCCAGTGGCACGTCCATCTTTGGAGCCACCAGGGATTGTCTCTGCGGGACAAGGAGGAAGCTTCTAGCAGCTTCTCACAGAAGCCACCACTGTAGTCCCCCCCCCCCGCCAAAACCAGGCCATGCAAACCCAATACACATGGGAGACAGGTAACCCTTTAGGTGGTAACACTTGCCCAAATTCCATCAACTTAAATGGGATGCAAATGGTTGAATGTCATGTGAAAATGCAACGTTTTCCTGGTTTGAGGTCTCAGTCACTGTGTATAATTTATGTGACTAGATATTGAACATCCACAATCACAGAGAAACCTCAATAGAAGGTTTTCCTGCAATTGTTTTCCATTTGGTAAACAATATTTCTTCCAAAACAGCCCAAGATAGTATACTTTGATGCATTATTGTATGTTACTCTTCAGTAACCTGAAGAATTAAAGACTCATTGAACTTAAAAACCAACGATTTCCACTGAACCTAGGTTGACTGTTAGCTTATAATAGTATGTGTAGTGGCTTTTTGCAGCTTTACAGTACCAGAGTTCCTACTCCAAAAACAGGAGAGTTAATGATTAACTATGCTTGGAAGCTTTTCAGAAAAAAACATGGTGTCATCTAATTCCTAATTTGATACATGGGATAAGTAGCAATAACCAGCCTTATTTGGAGGGTAGACAGAAAAGGGTATAAAAGGGGATAGCCCCATGTAAAACAGGACTGGTATAGGGCCAGTCAGTACACTGGTATGAGTCCTGCACCTGCTCACAGATTCACAGAATATTCTGAGTTGAAAAAAAAATTGCAGTCTGTCCTATCTTATTTCTTCTCATTAAGTCCTTTCTTAAATATTGCTCTGTGCAATCTGTGTCTGTCCCATGTATGTTTGCTGTGAGGACTAAGTGCCAGCTACTGGTGAGACCTGTGTGAGTGAGTGACAACTGGTGCCAGCTACTGGAGTCAGACCTGGGGTGCAGGTGCCCCTGGCCTGTAATGTCAGCTATTGGAGTGAGTGGGGTCTTATCTGCCAGCTACCGGAGCAGGAACAGTGCATGTCCCAAAAACCAGCTACAGAGGGGAAAATTGGGGAGCACATAGGAGGCAGGCCAAACCGTTGGGGCAAAACAAAAAAGGCTGGCTCCCGCCCACTGCTTCATCCCCCCTCCGGATCACATACCTGGGAGGGGGATGGGAAGTGGCCTAGGTAGGAGGGGCAGGTGGGGAAAGCCAGGCTCCCCCCGCCCACTGCCTATCCTCCTTCTGCGGCATCATGGGGGCTCCACCCTGTTAAGACCCAAATTAACACAGAAGAGCAAGGAAAACTAAGTCTCTGAATAAAACAGATCAAATCCAGAAAGGTTCAAAATATACCCCAAAACTTGATTAAAACTAAATGAGGTTAGATGTTGGTGCCAAAAAAGTCAATATATTTTATTTACTAGCAAAGGAGGCAAAGAAGAAAGAAAGAAAGAAAGAAAGAAAGAGAGAGAGAAAGAGAGAGAGAAAGAGAGAGAGAAAGAGACAGAAACAAAGAAAGAGAGAGGTGTGCTTGGGTGGGGGGGGAGGGAAGAAAGGGAGAGAGTATCAGGAAAATTAATCCACAAACACCAGAGGTTTATGTCCAAAAAAGAGACAGAGGAGTCCTGTAACTTTATTCGAATAAAAGGAGAGGTCATGGGACAATTTCCCATGGGGTCTCTCTCAAATTGCTAGAGGATGCAGCCTCCTTTTTATCCTAATTTCCCAGCCGCATTTCCCTCTCTCTTTCCCCATTGGCTGAGGTACTTGAGAGGTACAGAATTCCTGAATCACCTAATACAGACCCTCTTCTAATGTACATTCCCCCTACACCCTCCCCACACACCTTTTTCTTTGTGTCCGTGTTCATTTTCTTTAAGTCCAAGGATTTAGCGCAGCCTTGGGTGAGTAACAGTCTGTGTCAATTAATGGAATTCCTATAGAATTTATGGTTCCTCCCATTGCTACTTTCACCTATCAGTATCTGGCCTCATCTAGCAGCAGGCCCCACAGTTTGTTTCTAAAGACATCTCCCTCTCATTCATTTTAATCCCTCCTCTTCTTATCTTCTCAGTAATTGTCTTTACAAACCTTAGTTACCATGTCTTGGGGTGATTTTATGATGATACTCTATTCCTGATCGTCTGCTTTATGTCCAGAAATGAGTCCTGTTGCTTTAAGCTGGATCTGGGGGAGGGGCGAGAGCCAGGGGAACTCAGCTTGGGCTTTCTTCAAGCACTCACTTCTGGCGTGCTCCGCGTGTCCCGCGGACGCGTGTTACATTGTTGCTCTTAGCTAGCTTGGTTCTTGTTAGCTGAGTGTGAGAAACATCCTCTCACTACTTAAATTTTGAAAGAGTTTATTCACTCATTTTCATAGTAAAAACAACTATAAGAGGCTTAGAATGGCTGTCTGCCATTACACAAAGCGAAGTGCAGCAGTGGGTGCTCAGCCACCGATGGGGGGTAGCCAGAGGCACACCTTCTGGCTAGAGGATACAGTTTTTATAACCCCCTAACCCTGCCTCCTTCAGGTGCTCCGATTGGCTCTTTGTCTTCCTTGGCTCGTCTTTTCTAGGGTCTCCTGATAGGTTAGCTGCCTGCCCAGCTCTCCCCTTTCTTAACCATAACATTTAAGTTAGCCACAACAAATTAACAATTAGACACAACTATTAATAAATAACCATAACAAATACCTCATAACCCTTTACAAAAGCCAACTCCATGACTTCATTTATAACACTGAGGCAAGAAGTTTTTCCCTGGACTGCAGCAGTAATCCTCTGGTGGCTTGTGTGGTTTCTTCTGGAATTCTTCAGCTTAGCTTTTGTCCGGAATCGTACCATCGGCAGGAGCTGACTGGCGCTGACCGGCGGGGAGAAGCCACGGGAACACCCCATCTCAGCCAAACCTCGGGAAAAGCTGAGCCAGCAAAAGAAGGGACTTTAAAATCCACCAGTTTCGTCTGCAGCGAAGAGGAAACCAATGACATTGGAGTTCACCAGGTTCCCATCTGATTTTCTCATCCCCAACCTGCTGTGTGGACTCTTCTTCCCTCACCTGGGACAAAGCTATCGGCCATTTTGTTTTTCCCTAGCACATGGCCGGTAGAGTTTTTCCCTTCCCCTGGAATTTTGGGTTTTGTTTGTTCTGCTGTGGGCGTGTGGCGGGGGGGGGGGGGGGTAAGGTTCTGAAGGTTCAATATCTAGCAGTTATTAATTTCTTTTCATGTTGTGCGGGCATTTTGTTTGTTAAATAAACGGGGTTTTTTTACCACTTTCACCGACCAGTATTGATTTCATATCAGTGGGAAGGGATTGCTAAAACCCCTTTTCTTGGAGGAAACGCTCATTCCAGAGCGTTTTCTCCCAGAACATGTCTCTAAACAGAGACACCATTGACGTAATTTTGTTTTCCTGGGTCTTTTTGGATTTCTTGATTATTTGCAGTGACATGATCTTCTGTACTTTTGTAGCCATTTCTGGATCAGTAGGCATGGCTACCACCTGCATCCCCTTGATCACATGCTGAATGAGCTGCACTAAACAAGGTATCATGCATGGTAAAAAAATGAGAGTTGCTATAGCACATAAGAGGAAAAAGAGCATTCATTTAATCCATGACAGTCCACCAGGTAAAAACGAAAACACGTCCCATTCCCATCCTTTCCACGTTTGGACTAGTACATGAGCTAACTTTCTTATTCCCTTTGTAATTTGTTTCACCACTTTTCCATTGTCATCTATTTGCAAACAGCAGTTTGTCATTTAATTTTCCACACACTCCGCCTTCTTCTGCTAATACATAATCCAGTACCATCCAATGTTGAAATATTGCATTCTTCATCTGATTGGATTGGTCAGCAAGAAGGTCAAGAGCTGTAGCTGTCTGGTTGGTTATTATTTCAAAGACAGCTTGTAATCTGATTATCCAATTCAAATTATAAATGGCTTCTCTGGCACCTGATATTAATCCATTTGGATTCCAAGTGGCTGGTCCATAGTGTTGTATGATTCGCTCTGGTGGCCATTCATTTTTTCCCCATTTTAGGGTGTGTCTTACAGGAGAGACAGGAGCCTTATGTGTTTCTGCTGTTTGCTCAGGCTTCTAGCAACAGGCAGTGATTTTTATTAGGATGGCTAGCACCCCAAGACTAGGTCTCATTTGCAAGGTTCTTTGATATCTGGCCGATTAGTCTAATATGATATAAATTACCATTTATTAGACACAGAAAATAACAAACATAGAGACTTAGAACAAATTTACATACATACACAGTACTGACATAATTGCAAAACTATAAAAATAGCTAAGACTGGAATTATGGAATAAAATTATTGCAAAACTATTAATAGCTAAAATGCCATTAATAGAAAGGTACCTTTTCTGCTTATTATTAGCTAGCAAGAATAATAAAAACTTAAGAACTCTATGTATCTTACCCGCCAATTGGTGGTGGAAAATACTTCGAAATTCTTTCACGCAATTCCCAGGCAAGTAGCCAAAGAATCTGCATCCAGACTCTGGGGAGAAGCTTCTCCACACATCTTCAGAGTGTGTGTAAGAAACCTCTACCTCTGGGATATTTCTGTGAGTTTTTATAGGATAAAATTGTGCCTTTTGTGGTCAGCAAGTATTGTCTTTGTTTGTTTTCCCTCATTCTCTCTTCATTCCAAAATATAAGTTACGGTTAGGGGCTTTAGACTTTCGGGCGCCAAGAGATAACCCCTGCCAGGCTGTTAACCCAACTGAAGTCATCTATCTTCTGCAACTGAGCAGAAAGAGAGAGAGAAGGGGGGGGGACGTCCTGCCACAGGGTGCTCCTCCAGCCGAGGATGCATCAATTGACTGCTTTTCTCTAATTAGATCATCATATACCTTGATTCCTAACTGATTTTCCTGAACTTGTGGTAGCAAAAAGAACACCGGTCTAATATACCCTACAGAACATATCCCTAACCAGTTTGGAGGTAACCTGTGATAAGCATGTTGGCCACAAATCCAATAATGCCATTTCAAAGCCCATGTTCCATCAGCAAAGGGGTCTTCCCAATTTTCATCATCAATTGGTGGGTCAAAATACAGCTTGCTTCCTGGGCCTAATGGTCCTCCAACAATAGTTTCCCCACCATAAGAGTCACAATATTCACAATATTTGCATTTCCAAGCTCCCACATGAGCTTTCCACCTACAGTTACATCCCAGACCTGTTTTGTTAGATTTGGACCAGAATTTATTAAAAAGGGTTCGAGTTCTGCTCCGGTGTTGCCACTTCCAGTGATAGTCATGGGCAACATCTGTCCTACTTGTGAAATTATCTTGGGGGCAGCTTAAAAATAATTGGTAAAAAAACTCGTCCCTCCCTACTGCTTTACAGCCTTCAAAATCCCTTCGGTAATTATGGTAGGAACACCTTACCCAGCTACCGTTAGTGAGCTTAACATGCGTTTGATTCTATCTGCCTCGATATTTGGAACAACCTGTCTTGCATGGGAGACAGGAGCTTTATGAGTTTTTGCAGTTTGCTAGGCTTTAAGATAGCTAGCTCCCCAAGACTTAGTCCCGTTCGCAAGGATCTTTGATATTTGGCCGATTAGTTTAAAAATATTATTTATTAGACACAGAACATAACAAACATACAAACATAGAACAGATTGACATACATAGACACACAATGAATGCATAATTGCAACACTATAATAGCTAAAATGCAATTATGGGGTAAAAGCTTGCTTGAACTATAAAAATAGCTCAAAAAATGCAAGTTAAGAAATGCTTGCTTGAACTATAATGCAAGTTAAGAAAGGTACCTATAAGTTAGCCGGAATAATACAATTTAGGAAACCAATGATCTTACCAAATCCAATTTTGGAGCTGGAATACATTAGTCTTCCTCACCCAATCCCACGGGAAGTAACCACAGGGCTGCGTCCAGGCACCTGGGGAGAAACTTTCCTTCGTGCTCCAATGTCCATGTAGAAAGCTTCTACGTTTTCTGAGATTTGTGAGCTTTTTATAGGAAAAAAGTGTGTATTTGTGGTCACTAAAACTTTTTCACATTCTCTCTACATTCCACAGGGGAGTGTCTTTTCAGACTTTCAGTCGCCAGCACCAGGTAGCTGTTGATTAGGCTATCAACCTAATCTGAGCCATCCATTTCTTGGGCCCGATCAGGGAGAGAGAGAAGGGGGAGGGGGGAGCGTCCTGCCACACAACCATAAGGAGGGCAGTTGGGGGTCCAACAATCTAAACCCAAAGATAAAGTCCAGTCACAAACACTTTTCCTCACATATACACCCCTGTTCTACTTAGACAATAAATGCCTCTTTCTGAAGAATGAAGTCGCCATGGACTTCCTTCCGAATCCCAAAATTCCTGTTCCGTTATGGACTTCACTCAGGGTGTCGACCCACAATTTAGGTTCGGCTGGGCTAGCCACCCATGGCCAGTCTTCAGATCCTCCTGATCCTCCACAGACCCAGCAATTGCTAAGGTTAAAGGTTTTTGCTACTTCTTCTCCTAGGACTAAAAAAACTATTCTCCCACCTCTGGCCTGAACCTAACTGACAATATAAAGGTAAGATTATTAAGAAAAATATTCTAACGGTGTATTCTAATCACCTAATCTAATTTTCACATTGTCTTCCGCACCACCTGTGGCGAGTGAAGGCACAGAAACAACTTAAAGAAAACAATTACAGCAAGGATTAGCCCCCAGTGCCTGGAGATCCAAAAGGAGGGATGCCCATACAGACTGTTTCAGCAGACAGTCTGTGGGTAGGCACACAGGGCTTCCCCCGATGTTGACGCACTGGTTACTGCTCCGGCCCATGCCTGCAGAGTGTCAGTCATGGCCTCCCGTCCTCCTCCAGCTGAGGTGTCCAAATCTCTGGGGCCTTAGAGACCTTGACCCAAGTGTGATGGGTATACCTGTGCTCTGCTGTCTTGATGGCTGTTTCTGTGGTCAGTAACACTTGAAATGGGCCACGCCACTTTTCCACCAGTGGTGCTTCTTTCCACTCCTTAAGCAGGACTCAATCTCCTGTTTGGATGTTATGAACAGCAAAGTCCAAAGGCAAGGTCTGTGTCAGCTGAGCTTCCTGTTGAAGCGACTTCACAAGGGACAGTATCCTGCCACATATTGTTTTAAATATACATCATCTAACTCCACCCCACCCCCCCACTAGGTTGAGAATTACCAGGATACGGAATTCCCAACATCAATTCAAAGGGCGATAATTTAATATCTCCTCTGGGTCTGGCCCTTATTCTAGCCAAAGCCAGTGGCAATAGCCGTATCCATGGCATCTTAGTTTGTATCACCAGCTTCAAAAGGTGTTTCTTTATTTCCCCATTCATTTTTTCTACCCGACCTGAATTCTGGGGGTGCCAGGGGTTATAGAGGTTCCATTGTATTCCTAAATCAGCCATAACTCCTTGAAGGATCTTTCCTGTGAAATGAGTTCCCCTATCTGAGTCTATTGCCTCCACAATCCCATATCTTGGAATTATTTGTTCCAAAAATACATTAATAATTGATCCTGTAGTTAGTTGGGATTGCTTCTGGACACTGCGTTAGTTGACATGCTGTTATCAGAAGATATTTAAACTTTCCTACTCAGGTCATTTCAGTAAAATCCACCTGGCATCTTTGGAAGGGATGTACAGCCCAAGGCCTCCCTCCCCTGGCAGTTTTCTTTGTAATTCTGTTGTTGGCTTTAGCACAAATCAAGTAAACTAAAATAGCTCATTTTGATGCCTTAAGAATTTTGGGGTATTTTTCTCTTCATGTAACTGTAACTTGGCGTAGTTCTGTGCTCTTACAGAATGCCGAAAACCTCTATTCCCAGAACATTTAGCCAAAACAAAGCTCTCTGGATAGAGAGTCAAGGACATATTCGTTACCCTAGGCCCCGAAAATATGTAAATAACAGTGGAAAGGGGGAAGCGGGGCCTAGGGCAGTGTCTTGCATGGGAGACAGGAGTTTTATGTGTTTTTGCAGTTTGACAGACTTTAAGATAGCTAGTTCCCCAAGACTTAGTCCCGTTTGCAAGATTCTTTGATATTTGGCCGATTTGTCTAAAAATACCATTTATTAGACACAGAAAATAACAAACATACAAACATAGAACAGATTGACACACATAAACACACAATGAATACATAATTGCAACACTATAATAGTTAAAAATGCAATTATGGGGTAAAAGCTTGCTTGAACTATAAAAATAGTTAAAAATGCAAGAAATGCTTGCTTGAACTATAATGCAAGTTAAGAAATGCTTGCTTGAGCTAGCTGAAATGCAAGTTAAGAAAGGTACCTATAAGTTAGCCGGAATAATACAATTTAGGAAACTCAATGATCTTACCAAACCCAATTTTGGAGCTGGAATACATTAAGACTTCCTCACTCAATCCCAGGGAAGTAACCACAGGGCTGCGTCCAGACCCTGGGGAGAAGACTTTACTTCACGCTCCGATGTCCATGTAGAAAGCTTCTACCTTTCTGAGGTTTCGTGGTGTTTTTTATAGGAAAAGAGTATGTGGATTTGCGGTCACTCAAAAATTCTTCACATTGTCTCAGTGTCTCACCTTGGCCTTCCAGGCGCCAGGACTAGATAGCCAGGATTAAGCTTATCAACTTAATCTGAGCCATTCATCTCTAGCCAGCGATCAGGGAGAGAGAGAAGGGGGAGGGGGGAGGTCCTGCCACAATCCACCCCTGTGACCCAAAGCCACTCCTCTTACTTCATGAAGTGACAGTGCAGGTGTCTCTTGCCTCCATGCTATAAAAAGCGCTCACGTTTTGGTTTTGGGTTTTTTTTTTTTTTTATGTATTATTGTTAAATTTTTAGTGTATATTGTGTTTCTAAATGGTATTGTTCTCTAATGGAATTTTGACTATGTTATTTATATTAATAGGAAGCATTTGCTGTTGCTTCAGTTTATGGGTTCATGTAGTAGATTATGTAACAGAATATATATATAAAAAGAAACATTAGTAGTAACAACTAAGGGATTAGAAAATATGACATTAACTTTAGAATGTTTATAGTAATTGGAGACAATTTAGTAAGTTATTTATGTTGATATAAGTCTATGTAGGGTAGATTATTTCTACTCCTTGAATCTTAAGGTCATAGGAGGACGTGATGCAAATCAGGAACGAAGAAGAGTCTGTGAAGGCAGTTTTTTGATAGTAGTTACTGCAAGAGTTTAGTCAATGGTTGGCAATTCTTTTACTTCTTTTGTGTTCTTCCGTTCAGTCTTCTTCTTCAGTGTTTCACCTGTTTTTGCTTAACATGTTAAATGTTAGACAATTCTACAACAGTTTAAAGGAATACACATACACATATATTAATTGATTTGATTGTTTCAGGGGAGTTAAAGATGTCATTAAAATTAATTGTTTTAATTATTTAGAATATAATTCCATTTAGGAATTTATATTTTATTTTGGGAGAATCAAAATTGATTCTGTAATTTGAGTTATATTTTAGGATGAAATTTTTCCCACTGTGACAATCAGAGTCATAGATATACTAAGGTAATACTTGCAGAAATTAGATAAGATATATATATACACAAAAGATTATTTGAGATAATAAGATCATTGAATCGTTTAGTACTCCAATAGTACTAAATAAGGTTTTCTTTTGAAGTTTTTCTTTTTAGAGAAGATGGTCATTATTTGATCTATATATTTTTGTTGGTTTTAATTTTTGCAAATTTTTGGTATACAATTTATATATCATTAATGAACATTAATATTAGAAAATTCCTTTAGCTTTATTTTTACAAAGCTAGCAGTGTTTTATATTGTTTGGAATAGGCACACTAGTGTGTGGTTAACATGCTTGTTTTAGCTATGTTTAGATATGAATGACACTTGGAATAGATTTTTACTATAATTTGACAGATACATTTAGGTAACTTCATTTTTTGGTGTGAAACTACTTTTGGTGTTTTTAGACATCTGTATATACAGAGGTTTTAATAATTATTAGGGTTTTGTTAGAATTTTGTTGAGATGGCTGATTAGCCATAATGCATTACTGTAAATAATAACTTGTAAGCATAAGAAAAATGTAAACAATATTACAATGAATATTTCAGTTACAGTAAATTCATTAGTTACTATGCAGTCCAGTATGGTTTCTTTGTCTGGAGCTGGCTTCTTCACTTGCAGGAGTTCAGGAGGTTTAATTCATTTCTTTAGTTGTGTAGGTAGTAAACGGCTTTTCTTGCTGCTTGAAGAGATTTCTTCTCTTGTTGCTTGAGTAGCTTGTCTTTCTCATTCAGGTACACCTAGCCTTTTTCTAGTGAAAGTATACGTAAACATTTAAGGTTAATAGAGCAATGAAATCAATACGATTTAAGCAATAATAGATATGTTTTCTTGAGAATTGTTATTCCCCCTTTTGGCCTGTAGTTGCAAACACGTCGCTATTTTCACTGCTGTCAGACGGGGGCAGTGCAGGGGCAGTTTGCGAGGAAATAAAGTCTTGCTCTGAGCAAAACTAGATTTGTTATAGGGGAAACACTCATTGGAAACTGATTTTATGCTTGTGGCTATAAGAATCAGTAGTTACTCAGTCTATGGGCCTTCGAGCATTTGTTAGCATCATTGGTTTACATACACTTTCTTTGCTTTTTCTTTACTGCTAGTAACACAGCTTTTAATTCTTTTACTTGTGCACTTTCTAAAACTTTCTTTTATCACTTCTTTTCTTATTCAATTTTCAGCACTATCGCTCTGTATTTTCATATACAATATTAATACGTTTGGCTGAAGCATTAGTAAACTACACTTTTTACCTTAGAATTTAGGGTAAGCCAGGACTATTTGTCTGCAAGGCTTTATTGGGTCTGGCTTGTTTGGAAAAAGCTTAAACATAATTGTTAGATGTTTTGGAGATTTTATTCTAAATTAGTTATTAAGTTTTATTTTGATATATAAGGTGATATAGTTGGGGTTAGTTGCATTAATTTAATTCATTTTTTACTCAATTATTTATTAAGTTTATCATCTCACAAACTTATAGGGTTTGTTAGGACTGAAGTTTGTAGAAATGACAATTTAGATCTTTTAGTAAAACTAAATTTTCTTTTCCTCTTTGCGTGTTAATTTTTGCTCACAATTTCTATGTGGCACTAATTTAAAATTGCTAATTAATCAATTATATACTTTTTTGGGTTTTCTTCTTTGATTAGAGAGCTTTTAATTACTTATTAGTATATTTTTTAGTTTAAAACTAAACAACTCTGATCTTAAGAGTTTAAAATACATGTCGCAGTGTTTTTTTTCTTTTGCTTGCCTTTTCTTGCAATGCAGAGAGAGAGATATTTTTGCTTTTAATATGTAAATTAAGACAGGACAGGAAAAACTGGTTTTGCAGCTTTTTCCTCTACTAAGAAGGGGCTTCTAATTGCCCTCTCTTTCTCTTGTCAATGGTTCATTTGCATTTTAAAACTTAGCTTTGGCTGTTCCCGGAATAGCCCTTGTGGGGGAAACATTTTAGATGATTTACTTTTAAACCAAACAGGTAAAGCAAAAGAAATGATGTTTAGCTTTGCAACTGCTAAAATTTAGCACAAAAAGAGCACAGGAGTTTTTAAGAGGATTTTAGAGGTATACAGAAAGAAGTATACAGAAAGCTAGAAAGGTGCAGCATTTTACACGCAGTTCTTCTCACTTCACTCTCATCTCACACTTTTTATATCATACGGGCGTCCCCGAGATACATGTCGACATGATTTAATTTATACATTTTCACACACACTACATACACACGCAAGAGATTTTAAAGCACATTGATAATATACGAGAAGAAATAAGAGTAAATTTAGGAATTAGAGGTTTGTGAAAGGTATGTAGGAATGGGTGAGAGAGAGAGAAAGAGATGGGGGGGAGAGAGGGTTGGAATTTTGCTTAGAGTTTTTTTTTCTTTGAAACGGAGGAGTTTGTTTCTCCGCTTCCCCCCACACTGTTTGTGCTAAAGAGATTTTCTTTTCCTTTTTTAGAGATAGGGGTATTTATGCTTTTGTGAGGATTCAATTCAACATTTGAATCATTAATTTTTATCAGAGTTTTTCTGAATTTCATAATTTTTATTCTCAGGTGGTGTTATTAACTCTGGAATTTCTTTTATCATTTTTGTTTGCTAATTACATGCAATTCTTAGATATAAAGCGAGTACATGAGAGATCAGTTAATTTTTAGCAAGTTTTGTGCTTCATGTAATTTTTCCATGGATTTTTCTCACTTTAAGCTAGTTTTTGATTGGCAGAGTGTAACATCTGTGTTTTTTGTAAGGTTTTTTTTTTTACTAGTAATTGTTACACATCTTGCTTGTATACAGAGGGCTGATAGATTTTTTTGCTGATTGCCTAGGCCTTTGGCAATCGGCAGTCAATCTATTTAGAGTGAGTGACCAGCACTTTCTAAACCCAGTGTCATTTTGCAAGTTAATGATGGTTGATTTAGGTTTTATATAAAATGGTTTATTAGACGTAAGAGATAACAGAACAAAGAAGCTAGACACTTATATACTACACAATATAGAGAGCTACGCATAGCTACGTGGATTTTGTGCCTCCGTAAAATAAGATGTTAGCTCTTTAGCTGTTAATTTCTTAAATCGTATGCCAAATACCCTGCTCACAGTGCCATTTATGTCTTGCATGGGAGACAGGAGTTTTATGTGTTTTTGCAGTTTGACAGACTTTAAGATAGCTAGTTCCCCAAGACTTAGTCCCGTTTGCAAGATTCTTTGATATTTGGCCGATTTGTCTAAAAATACCATTTATTAGACACAGAAAATAACAAACATACAAACATAGAACAGATTGACACACATAAACACACAATGAATACATAATTGCAACACTATAATAGTTAAAAATGCAATTATGGGGTAAAAGCTTGCTTGAACTATAAAAATAGTTAAAAATGCAAGAAATGCTTGCTTGAACTATAATGCAAGTTAAGAAATGCTTGCTTGAGCTAGCTGAAATGCAAGTTAAGAAAGGTACCTATAAGTTAGCCGGAATAATACAATTTAGGAAACTCAATGATCTTACCAAACCCAATTTTGGAGCTGGAATACATTAAGACTTCCTCACTCAATCCCAGGGAAGTAACCACAGGGCTGCGTCCAGACCCTGGGGAGAAGACTTTACTTCACGCTCCGATGTCCATGTAGAAAGCTTCTACCTTTCTGAGGTTTCGTGGTGTTTTTTATAGGAAAAGAGTATGTGGATTTGCGGTCACTCAAAAATTCTTCACATTGTCTCAGTGTCTCACCTTGGCCTTCCAGGCGCCAGGACTAGATAGCCAGGATTAAGCTTATCAACTTAATCTGAGCCATTCATCTCTAGCCAGCGATCAGGGAGAGAGAGAAGGGGGAGGGGGGAGGTCCTGCCACAGGCAGCCAATATCGTCACCTGAAGGTGTGATTGGGGAATTAGGGACTAGTATACTAATAAGACAAAACTTATAAAAGGTGAAGAGCTCGTGACCCGGTGTCCATTTTGGGTGTACTCCCTCGAGGGGGACTTTGCTTGCACGAGTGTACCTTAAAGGCCTCAAATAAATTTGTTCACTTTTTACACTCCAAATTTGTCTTGGGGTCTGTTTCAGGTAGCCTGTTTTAGGCATCAGTTTTGCCAGATTAAAAAGATCCACAGCAGCATATGTTTTGAGGAAGGCTTCTGCCAATCCTCGAGAGCCCCAATGACTCCCTTCATGGAGTTGTTTTATTATTTGTAAGGCTAGCGCCTTTGGTATCCACTGCGTACCATCCCTTGTAAACCAATTATCCCCTCTTTCCTCTGCTCCACCCTTTTTAATTGTCTCAAGCTCCTCTGGTGGAAAAGAGAGTTTCTCTGGCAGTGGTGGGGCTACTGGGAGTAAAGGAAGTATTTTAGAGATTTCTGGCAACGGTGCAGCTTTTTGAGCCTCTTCATCAGCCAGTTGATTACCTACTGCTTCCTCTGAGCACCCTGCCTGGCGTCCCCTAATGTGTATTATTGCCACCCCTTTTGGTAAATTCTCCACTTCCGATAGGCAGGAAATTAGGCTCTCTGTCCCATATTAGAGACAAATTTCTCTACGTGGAGGGCGCTCCGAACAAACGCCTCCCCCGAAAGCCAAGGGCTCTGGCACCCCCTCCCCCCACTCACAACAGAATTTCTTAGATGAAAGTGAAAAAAACCCCTATTTATTTAACAGAACGTGCAGAGTGCCCTGCAAGGCACAGGGGAAGGGGAAAAGGAGTTATTAAACCTGAGTAAGCAGCTGGTGAACTTTTGTGTCCTTTTCCTCAGACGTAGCTTCCCCTCTCCAGGAGTCCCCGGGGGCTCGGCGGAGTTGCTCCAGTAGCTCCGTGGAGGAGTCTCGTCTGCCATCCTCCGGGGCTCCTTGGGTTTTCTGGGCGAGAAAGCAAATCGGAGAAAAGGGTCCAAGAAGAAAACGGTGAAGAAACTATCCCAGGGAAAAACTAGCGGCCTCCACAGCAGCCGCAGCAGCCAGTCCCAGGAGTGTCCTTTCCTCCCCCTCTCTCCCCAGCAGAGAAGCTTGGGGAAAAGTTTTCAAAACAACCTGCGCTTCTCCCAGCTGCTGAACACAGTTAAAGCTACAGAACCACATTTCTGAGCATACAAGCAAACGACAGAGAATACAGGATTATCATAACATCACCCCAAGACACTCTCATGAGCTAACGTTTTTCTCCTGCAGGTTAATAAACCTCTTTCTTCCCATAATTCCCCAAATGCATGTATTACTCCATATGCATACTTAAAATGAGTAAAAATATTCACTATCTTGTCCCAATATAATTCGCAGGCTCTCACAAGCGCATACAGCTCTGCTGTTTGAGCTGACCATGTGGGCGGCAACCTCCCCCCTTCTTCTCATTCCTTTCCCTTAATGATATCTGTCATGGGTTTTAGACAGGACATTGCCAGGAGGACGCACAGAAAAAGAAAAAGGGCAACTAGGTTCCAAGCTTAAAGTTGCAAAAAAAGTGTTTTACTTACTTAACAGAGTTGGAGGATAAATGCAGGCAAAAATAAACTTTTCATACAGTTTTTGTTCACTCCCCCCTCCCTCTTACAAACCTATAGTATTCACTCCCTTTCCTCCTTTACAATCAACAAGCCGGGTGGGGGGGCAGGGTGTGGGGTCTCTTCTCAGTCTACAGAGCAGATTCTCAAATTTACTCATCACTACGATTCTTTTACTACAAATACTCTTTACTTGTTTCTCTCTCTCTTCAGACAGTTTTTTTTTCTGCTCTCACCCCCACTTTCTTAAGAAGTAGTCTCTGCACTCACCCCCCCTTCCTTCTTTCTAAACCAGCAACACAGACAGGGGGCAGGTTGAGGGGTTCTCTGGTCAGTCTAATCAGGAAAAGAGGTTCTCTACTTAGCCGGGGGGTCTTTCCCACAAGAGACAGTCTTCTAGGAACTTCTTTGGCATGGGTCCAATTTCACGAGCAACATCCCGCCCGAATTCTGCTGCAACGTGAGTCTTTTTGTCCATAAGGTGCTGTGCAGACTCTCCCGAGCCGAGGCCAGGCTGCTTCCATGCCAGGAGCAAGGCCTTTCTCTCCTTTGAAAGGCCTTTTGCAGTTTTAACTCTTAGATGAGACTCCCACTGGTTCACAGTCTTTTCCAGGCATCCACCTGCTCCTCTGGAGTGGGCTGTGGGTGAATTTTTGCATCCTTATGGACTCCATGGGCTGCAGGAGAAACTTCTTGCTCCCCCCATAGCTTTCACCACGGCTAGCAGAAAGTTTTCAGCTCCGGTGCTGGGAGCACTGGAGCACCCCTTCCCCCCTTCTTCACTGACCTTGGCAATCTCCATGCTGTTCTCTCTCACATATTTTCACCTCTACCTCCTCCTCCTCCAACTACAAAGAAGTGAAAGAAGTGCGTACTTGCTTTGTTTTGATTTCTTCTTAAATATGTTTTCACAGAGGCGTAACCAGCACCTCCAATTGGCCCAAACTTGGCCGGCAGCGTGTCCATCACTTTCAGAGCCATCAGAGATTGGCTCTGCTGGACTTGATGTAAAAACTTCTAGAACTTACACTCAGGACATACAGGAGCCATCTTTGTGCCACTCCCCACCCCTCAGACACCTCCCCAGGCCTACTACAACAGCTTCTGAGGGGTCCCAATTTCTCCTAGATGTTAAAAATACTTTACTGATGTTTTGGGCCAATCAAAACCACCACAATATCATATCTTATAATTCACTTCCCTTATACTACCCTTGAAGACCCATCAATAAATACATTTTCTCCCTCAGGACAGGGAGTGTCTTGTAAACTCTCTCGAGCATGGGGTTTGGAGATTTATCACTTGAATGCAGTCATGGGTTTCTTCCAAGCCCCCCTCTTCAGGGCCATTCTCACAGGAGGCTGGGTTAAACCCTTCCCCATTTCTCAATTCTAAATCCTCCTGTTCCATTAAACAAGATTCATGCTGTAATAACCGAGCGCTGGTCATCCACTTAGAGGCTCTTTTGGTTAACAAAGGTTTAACTTGGTGTGAAACTTTAACAATCAGATATCCTCCTATTTTCAGTTTTCGGGCCTCAGTTACCATTAAAGCCATGGCTGCACAATTTTGCAGACAATGAGGCCAGCCTCTGGCCACTGGGTCTAACAGCTTAGAAAAATAAGCAACAGGCCGCCGTGTTCCCCTGCGTTCTTGTACCAAAATTCCTTTATCGTGGCCCTGCTTAACATCCACATATAGTTAAAATTGTCTTTCTGAGTCTGGAAGAGTTGAGATTAGGGAATTAGGCAATTTGCCTTTTAATTTTATAAAGTTTCACTTTCCTTCTGGTGTCCATACCACAAGGTTAGGACTGCCTTGGGTTAAAAAGTCATATAAAGGTCTGGCTACAACAGAAAAATCCTCAATCCATGCTCTGCAGTTCTCCACCAACCCTAAAAACTGCTGTAACTCTTTTTAAGTCTGGGGTTATGGTACTTGTAAAATTCCTTGTATTCTTTCTGGATCAATGCATCGTAAACCTCCAGTCAAAATGTGTCCTAAATATTTAACCTTTTTCTCTTCCCACTGTGCTTTCTTTTCAGACACTAAGCCCCTTTATAGCAAGAAAATTAAGCAGCTTCACAGTAGCCTCTTCAACCATCTTTTCCTGCTCCCCTGATAGAAGCAAATCATCCACATACTGCTACAACCTAACTCCTGAGGGTGGAGTAAACTCCCTTAATATTTTCTGCAAGGCTTGCCCAAACAAAACCAGTGACTCTGTATATCCCTGCAGGAGGACCGTCCATGTCAATTGTTGTTTTAACATTTTCCCTCCTTCCTCCTGTTCCCACTCAAAGGCAAAATACTGTTTACTGTCCTCTGTAATCGGACACCCCCAGAAAGCATCCTTCAAATCCAGTACTGAATAATACTGATGTGAAGAAGGGATCTGATTCAGGATCGTATAGGGATCTAGAACTGTGGGATGCCTTGGTTTGACAGTTTAATTTATTATTCTTAAATCCTGCACCATTCTGTAGGTTCCATCTGGTTTCTTAACTGGCAGGACAGGAGTGTTATAGGGAGACATCCCTGGGTCCAAAAGACCTGCCTTTAGCAGGGACTCAGTGACGGGCTGTAACCCTTTCCTTCTCTCCCTTTAAACAGGCTATTGCTTTTTAGACACCACTTGTCGTGGTTGCTTCAAAGTAATTTGGAGAGGCTCCATATCTAATTTTCCATATTTCCCTGAGGCTGCCCACACTTCTGGGTTTATTTCAGCATAAGCCTTCTCAGACATTTTACACAAAGTTACCACAGTGTTAGCCTCTGTATCATTCTTCACAATACTAATTTGCATTCCCACTTTAGCCATCAAATCTTTTCTCAGTAAATTACAATCACAATTAGGGACAAACAGAAATTCATGCATTTCAAACCTATTCCCCACATCTACTTAATAGTGGTTGAATAAAGCACACCCGTTCATCCTTTCCACTCATCCCTTGAATAATTAAAGATCTTTTTGACAACTCCCCTCCCAAAGGGATAAAATTCAAAGTGGATCGAGAGGCCCCTGTGTCGAGGTCGGGGTTTGACCCTGACTAAACGCCAGGCACCCCCGCTCTCTTCTGCCACAAACATGCAGGAGAGGGGAAAGAAAAAACTGTTAAACACACACCAATTTCATGAGTTAAGTGAGATAGGACACTGAGGCCAGGATGCACAAAAGAAAGGGCAGACAGGCTCCAAACTTAAAGTTGCAAAGTGATTTAATTACCTACCAGAGTCAGAGGATAAAAGAGAGGTAAAAATAAGCTTTTCATACACCATTTGTTCACTCACCTCCCTCCTTCTTAAGAAGCCATTTTCTATTCACCTCCCCTTTCCTCCTTCTAACGAACAGCTCGGGTGGGGGGCAGGGTGTGGGGTATTTTCTTAGTCCATAGAGCAAGTCCATAAATTTATTCATCATCACAATTCTTCTACTACAAACACTGTTTATCTCTGCTCATTCTCTCTCTCTTAAGACAGTTTCTCTGCTCTCACTCCTTCCCTCTTAAGAAGCTGTTCTTCGCTCACCCCCCTCCCTCTTTCCAACTAACAACACGGGCAGGGGGCAGGGTAATGGGTTTTTTCTCTGGTCAGTCCATCAGGGAGAGGGGTCCTCTACTTAGCCACGGGGTCCCTCCCACGAGAGACAGTCCTCTGGGAACTTCTTTGGTGTGTGTCCAATCTCACGAGCAGCATCCCGCCCGAATTCTGCTGCAACATGAGTCTCTTTGTCCATAGGGTGCAGACTCTCCCGAGCTGAGGCCAGGCTGCTTCCATCCCAGGAGCAAGGCCTTTCTTTCCCTTGCAAGGCCTTTGCAGCTTTAACTCTTAGATGAGACTCCCACTGGATCACAGCTTCTTCCAGGCATCCACCTGCTCCTCTGGCATGGGCTGTGGGTGGATTTCTGCACCCCCGTGGACTCCATGGGCTGCAGGAGGACCTCCTGCTCCCCCCATGGTCTTCACTGCAGCTAGCAGAGGGTTTTCAGCTCAGGCGCCTGGAGCACCTCCTCCTCCATCTTCTCCACTGACCTTGGTGTCTCCATGCTGTTCTCCCGTCACATATTTTTACCTCCTCCTCCTTCTCTAACTCAAAAGAAGTGCGTGTCTACCTTGTTTTGATATTTTCTTAAATATGTTTTCACAGAGGCGTAACTAGCACCTCTAATTGGCCCAGCCTTGGCCAGCAGCATGTCCATCACTCTCAGAGCCATCAGAGATTGGCTCCGCTGGACTTGAGGAAAAACTTCCAAAACTTTCACTCAGGACATACAGGAGCCATCTTTGTGCCTCTCCCCACCTCTTAGACACTTCCTCAGGCCTACTACAACAGCCTGTGAGGGGTTTAAATTTCTCTTAGATGTCAAAGATACCTTGCTGATGTTCTGGGCTAAGGTAAACTACTACAGTCTACTAGGAAACATATCTCCTCTCGATGCAGGCCCACCTTAAAAGTTATCAAGGGCTCTGGTGTGCTGGGTCCCTGGTATAATGGGAGCCCCTGACATCCCTAACAATCCATCTCCATTAATCGCTGGACTTCCTCCTTCTGAGGATCCAGCTGTTTCTGCAGACATTCCTGCTTCCGGTGTCCCTCTGCCCTGTAGATAGCACACTGATCCCTTCCCAATCGCTGCTTCGGTTGGCTCTCCCCTGCAGAGGAGCGAATGCCTTTGCCAGGTCTTGGTGGCCCGCCCTGTCCCCTCTGTCCCGGCAGCCCCCTTGGGCCCTGCAGTTTATTCCTCTGGGGCTGTAATAACTTTGGCATCACCTTTGCCTTTGCCTTTTTCCTCATCCCGTCTTACATACACTTGCTGTATCTTTCTCTTACTCCTTCTTTTCTTTCAAAATCATACCTGATTGAATTTCATAATCTTTTGAAAGCCCACAACCCGTGTTCTGTTTTTAGGCAGGGGAAGGAAGAGGGAATTAAAAAAAAAAAAAAACAAAACAAGACTTCCTCAGAGCAGGATTAGAATCCACAGTCTTCAAGGTCCAAGGCGAATTTGTAATACTTTGCACCACTAGTTTAGGGTGGCATACATGGGTACAGCAGTCTTGGAAGCACTAAGCTTGAGCGCCCTCCACCCCATCCTTTTCCACAGAACCAAGATGGCAGCTGCATGTTGCTCAGCTGAGCCGCTGTGGGGAGAAATACCTGCCTACACGCAACAAGGAGACCACAAATAGACTGCACAACCCACAAGCCCGGATCAAAAAGCAACAGAAGCCGCCTAAATTACAAAAAACCCGAGCCAAACCAGCTTAAGCTCTGAGTAGAGAGGGCAAAGGAAAAGAGAGGAAAATAACCCACTTCTCTGACTCAGAGTTCAAACCAGCATGCCTGAGGTTGTAATGCTGGTAGCTAGGGCCGAGCACCACCAGTATAGCCAAGGGATTTTTGCTGCACTCTAAAACTTCTAATCTTAGAACAGCCAAGCAGGGGCAGGCCCGGCTGCTCGAAAAAGTGGCAAAAAGCTGCCCGGGCCAAGCCAGAAGCTGAACCAGTGCTTTCCCAGGGGAATACGAAGGGGTAAGTGAGTGCCGTCTGCCTTTCCCCCACTGTTACAAATGAGAGTGAGACCACTTAAAAAAATCACTGGCAAGGGTATCAGTAAAAAACAGATTTAATATTTGGTGACAAAGCATGACAAGTTTGTTGGCAAGATTCACTCTACTACTTACAGGACAGCTAAGGTACACAAGGGAAAACAAGGAACAACAAAACAAAACAAAATCCAGGCAATCTAAACAGAAATAACT
The DNA here is from genome assembly GCA_024500445.1 of Entomyzon cyanotis. Taxonomy (NCBI): domain Eukaryota; kingdom Metazoa; phylum Chordata; class Aves; order Passeriformes; family Meliphagidae; genus Entomyzon; species Entomyzon cyanotis. Next base: position 1,011,476 of record JAKEPQ010000794.1, read on the forward strand.
TGAGAACTATCTAGGGGGTGTTGAAAAACACAGTTTTCCAGCAAAGCTTGTGTTAGTTAAGCAGGCCTGAACAAAGCCTCAGCATAAGCAGGCCTCAGTAAAAATCCTAGTAAAGTGTCATAAGAAGCTAAAACCTGAGAACACAGCTGCATTTCTAAGCTGTGGGAAAAATGTTGTGAGAACAGATAAGGAGTCAGAAGTGTTATGAGAAAAGAATAGGGAGTCACCAGGAGGATCCCCCCTGAATATGTGAGAACAGACTGCAGATACGTGTGTAACTATAATTAGAAACATCTGTAACAGTATATAAGTTTCTCGTTTGGTGAAATAAGATGGAGCTTGCTTTATATCTCGCATTGAGACTGCTGCTTGCTTCCTCTTGCCGCTCGTCAGGGGGGTGTCCTGGGGTGATGGTAATCCTGTGTATTCCCCTATTGTTGTTTGTATGCTCAGAAAATGTGGTCCTGTAACTTTAACTGCATTCAGCCAATGGGAGGAGAGCGGGTTGTTTAAAACTTTTCCCCAAGCCTCTCTGCGGGGGAGTGAGGTGGAGGAAAAGACACTTCTGGGACTGGCCGCTGTCGATGCTGCGAGTTTTTCCCTGGGGTTGCCTCTTCGTCATCTTCCTTTTTGGACTGTTTTCTCCAATTTGCTTTCTCGCCCAGAAAACCCAAGGAGCCCCGGAGGATGGCAGACAAGAATCCTCCAGGGAGCTACTGGAGCAACTTCGCCCAGCCCCCGGGGCCCCTGGAGAGGGGAAGCTACGTCTGAGGAAAAGGACACAAAAGTTCACCAGCTGCTTACTCAGGTTTGATAACTCCTTTTCCCCTGTTTCTCCCCTTCCCCTGTGCCTTGCAGGGCACTCTGTGTGTTCTGCTAAATAAATAGTTTTTTTCACTTTCATTTAAGAAATTCTGTTGTGGGTGGGGGGAGGGGGTGCCAGAGCCCTTGGCTTTCGGGGGAGGCGTTTGTTCGGAGCGCTCTCCACTTAGAGAAATTTGTCTCTAATCTGAGACAGGGCGTGGGTGTGTGTGTTGGTGTGTGTGTGTGTGTGTGTTTCGATGTGTGTGTGTGTAAAAAGACAGTGCAGGCAAGGATAAAAAGGAACACGACCTAAAAGCTTAACAACTCTCAAACTTAACAGTACTTTAACTTAACTTATACCTTAAGTCTAGTAATTTAATATGGGAAAAAAACTTATACTCAACTTATAACTAAACTTACTTTATAGCTTAACGTTAACAATCTAACAGAGGAATAACACTTAACAGCATTTAACCTAACTTAACCTTACTTACTGGCCTTACTTACTTAGGTATCCAAGGTACTTAAGCATCTAGGAAAGCAGTATTTCTCTCAGATTTGCTATAGCATTTGCACAGGGGCATGCTGTCTTGGTTTGAAAGACAGGTGTCTGCTAAGAGAGGTTGAACCCTCCCTTAGGACAGAGAATGTGATTTCCCCTCCCTCCAAATTATTTTAATTTTGAAATCAAGGGCTTTCAGGCAAAGGTATGGGAAAAGGAATATCAGTTCTTTACTAGTATCTATAAACAAGCAATAACAATAATAGCAACCACAAATAGACCCAGAAACCAATAGCAGATGACTTTTGAGCTGCTGAGCCCTTTCCCGTGTGGTGTAATCACAGTCACAAGCAGCAGGGGCACTGTTGAGCTCCCGGCCGGGCAGGGCAGGTGCGATGACTGCCAAGCGGCTGCAGGTGGCGCTGTGGCGCAGGGTCAGGTCAGCCTCAGGCAGCTGGTGATGGCAGAAAAGGCTGAGAAGCAGGCAGGGCAGCAAGCAGCTTGGAGCGGCAGGGGGCAAGGGCTGGCTTTCCCCGGCTAGCCAGCGAGGTAGCAAGGATTCTGCAATCACAGCAGACGCCGCGGTCTCGTGCGGCAAAGTGGGGCAGGCGGCAGGGATAGCCAGACTCCCCGGCAGCTGCTGCGAGAAAACGCAGCCGGGGGAAACTTGCATTCCCAATGGGAAAGAGGTTAAATCAAAGCTCACCCAGCCAAGAGAAGAAAGGCAGAGCACAGTTGGATCTCCTGCGGTCGCAGCCAGAAGCAAAGAGCAGCCTCTCCTCCCAGTGTCCGATGACGAGAGAGTGCCAGTCTCCAACGGCCAGCTCTTTCCTTCCCCTGCCCCGCCCAGCACACCCTTTTGTCTCTTACAAAAGAGTTGATGGCTCTAATCACCCAGATATTTGTTGCTTAGTAACAGGGATGGAGAAAAAATTCCAAGGCCCCCCAACCTCTGACACATGCACACAGAGTCAGTGCAAGCAAGGTACCTATGAAAAATTCCCTCCAGAGGTCAGTGAAATACTCACTTCGGATGCTTTTGCATCTCCCAATGGGCAAAAGATTGGGCCTCAAGGAGTGATGATATTGGCTCAGGATACATCATGTTTTGGCAGTCCTCCAAGTATAGCAAACCTGAGGGTTTGCTGGCTCTGAGAGGCGTCCCATTCAGAGGAAGATGCTGATTGGTTTCAGGCCTGCTGCGGTCTGGGAGAGCTCAAAGGGTCTCATTTTGGACCGCTGTTTATATGATCACAAGACAGTGGGCTTTGGTCATAACAATGTTTCATTCTGGCCACAGTTTGGGTTGGGACTTTATTTGAAAGTGTGAGAACAGGAATGTTATGCCATTCAGGCAAGAGGAATATTTTCCAAGGCTGATCAAAAGGAAAACAGAAGCTTGTTAGCAATTCCTGGGAGCAGACAGTATTTCTGATAAGCTCGGAAAGAGCTGAGCCCACGTGGTGTTTTCAAGGCCAAGGCCTAACAAGTATTTCTCAGATCACACTGCAGTTTGGAAAGGAGGAGGGGGGAATGCACCACCACACCCACCAAACAAACAAAACTCATGCGGGAAATATGAAGGGGAAAACCCTGGAAGGGACGTCACTGAAGTGAAAAGCAAGGGATCCCACACATCCCCCCCTGCCTCCCCACGGCAGGGCAAACCTTCAAAGACTGAATAAACAAACAACCTTTCACAAACAATGGGATCCCACAGAAAGACTGTGATCTAGTCCCAAAAACTTCCCTATTTCCAGAAAAACCAAATAATGAGTGCTAGCCAAACCAATTACCAAAGAGAACTGCTTTTATATTTGTCGGAGGTTGGGGGTGTTGGAATTTTTTCTCCATCCCTGTTACTAAGCAACAAATATCTGGCTGCTTAGAGCCATCAATTGCTTTGTAAGAGACAAAAGGCTGTGGCTAGGTGGGGCAAGGGGAAGAGGCATGCCGGCCGTTGGGACTGGCACTCGTTCATCGGACACCAGGAGGAAAGCAACTGCTTTTGCTTCTGGCTGCAACCGTGGGAGATCCAACTGTGCTCTGCCTTCTCCTTCTGGCTGGGTGAGCTTTTGGCTGGGGAAAAGTGTGGGATCTAACCCTTTTCCCCACTGGGAACCCGCACCTTTCCCGGCTGCTTTTTGCTGCAGCTGCGGGGGAGTCCGGCTGTCCCTGCTGCTCTCCCTGCTTTCGCTGCACGAGACCGCTACATCTGCTGTAACTGCAGAGTCCCTGCTACCTTGCTGGCTAGCCCAGGAGAGCCAGCCCCAGCCCCTGCCGCCCCGCTTTGCCACCCCGACCTGCCTGCCTGCCTCTCAGCCTTTTCCGCCATTACCAGCTGTGTCAGGCCGACCTGATCCTGCGCCACAGCGCCACCTGCAGCTGCTTGGGAGTCATAGCACCTGCCCTGCCCAGCCAGGAGCTCAACAGCGCCCCTGCTGCTTTCGACTGTAATTACACCACGCGGGAAAGTGCTCCCCAGCTCAAAAGACATCTGCTATTGGTTTTCTGGTTCTATTTGTTGTTGTTATTCTTGTTATTGCTTGTTTACTCTGCTATAGATACTAGTAAAGATCTGTTATTCCTTTTCCCATACCTCTGCCTGAAAGCCCTTGATTTCAAAATTAAAATAATTTGGAGGGAAAGGAGATCACATTCTCTGTTCTAAGGGAGGGTTCCACCTGAAAGGGAGGGTTCCTGCCTGAAAGCAGGCACCTGTCTTTCAAACCAAGACAATATTACCTTCTGTGTGGGATCTCAGGACTGCTGGAGCCTCTCCGGTCATCACAGGAGATTCTTACTTTTGAAATTGCCGGCAAAATCCTCGTAGGATGTGGTTACGGTCTAAAGAGGCTACAGGGTCCCGGAGGTCCCGTCTGGTGGTGCCAAAACTGATGCCTGGAAATAGAACACAAAATTTTCCAAACAATGTTAGAATGATAATATAAAAGCAAACTTTTACTTGAAAGCTTTCATGTACACAATATGGTGAAAAAACTGCACTCAGAATTAGATTTGTACAATTTTATAAGATCGGGAAATTAGAATATCTCTCCAATATTGTCCAATTAGAGGAGCAGTTGGTTAGGCAATCTCCCCTCTGAGTTCTGCCCTATTGGAGCTCTCCCCTGATCTCCTACCCTACCTTTATTATGTCTATGATTACATGGTGCAAAATAAAATGTCCTTGGTAAACTAACAGGCAAGACTAAACAAAATTTTAAGAATACATCAATAAGTGTTTGTTTACTGTGGGAAAGTGTGTTGGTTTTGCTTGGCCCAGTTTTTGGTAGTGGGGGGACCACAAAGATGGCTCCTGTGAGAAGCTTCTGGAAGCTTCCACCATGTCCAGCAGAGCCAGTCCCTGATGACTCTGAAGATAATGGACATGTTGCTGGCCAAGCCTGGGCCAATTAGCAAGGTTGCTTACACTTCTGTTGTCGGCGTTGTATTTGGGGTCTCAGCCTGGTTCATGCAAAGTTCCGTTTATTGAACAGAAACATCATGGTTTTATACAGTTACAAAGTATAACTTTAGCCGTTATATGTTTTGCTTAGTTAATGTCAGAGATGATAGCCTTCATCATTCTCGATCACCCATGAATACTATCAGTTTCTGCCCTTGCTAGGGGCGGTTCAGCTTAACTTCCCATTAACTGTCTCCCATTAACTGATATCTAAAGATCTCAATGGCAGCAACCCTCAGATTGCTTCCACCCAAACTGCCACATTAACTGATACAAAACACTTCTGCAGCTGCTGGACCTCGCAGCCAACACCCAAACTCTCACACTCTGTGATGACATATTTAAGAAGAAAATCAAAACAAAGGGGGTACACAGTTTTTTTGAGCCAGAGGAGCAGGAGATGAGAACATGTGAGGGAAACAACATGGAGACACCAAGGTCAGTGGAGAAGGTGGGGGAGGAGGTGCTCCAGGCGCTGGAGCGGAATTTCCTCTGCAGGCCGTGGTGAAGACCATGGTGGAGTGGGCTGTCCTCCTGCAGCTCATGGGGTCCATGGAGGATGCAGAGATCCACTCGCAGCCCATGGAGGAGGTGCCCCATGCTGGAGTGGGTGGATGCCTGGAGGAGGCAGTGATCCAGTGGGATTCCCAGTGGAGAGAGAGGGCCTTGCTTCCAGGCTGGAACAGCCTGTCCTTGGAGGACTGCAGCCTGCTGACAAGGGACCCATGCCACAGCAGTTTTGGGAGGACTGTCTGCCAGTGGGAGGACTCACATTGCAGCAGGTGTGTGTGGACTGCTGCTCATGAGATGGACCCACGCTGGAGGAGTTAATGGAGAACTGTCTCCCATGGGAGGGACCCCACAGCAAAGCAGGGGGAGGACTCCTCTCCCTGAGCAGCAGAAGAAAGACCTCGGTGATGAACTGACCTATACTCCTACACCCTGTGCCCCTGCGCTATTAGTGGAAAGGAGGGAGGGGTTGGGGGGAAGAACGGTGTCTTTAAGGGCTTGTTTTGCTTCTTATTCTCCTTTGACTCTTTTAGTAATAAATCCACTTTGCAACTTAAGTTGAGCCCGTTTTGTCTTTGGAGTGTTTTCTCACAGTCCTTATCTCAACTCATGGATTGCTTCATTAAATTTTTTTTCCTCTCCTCTGCCCAGCTGTGGTAGGGGAGAGCAAGTGAGCAGCTGTCATGGGTGCCTGGCATTTGACCAGTGTTCAAACCATGACAGTTGGTAAAGTACTAGAAGTTATACCTAGGCATTTAACAGTCTACAAAGCTACAAATATATGAAGAATACATAAAAAGCTAAAACTCTTTAGGCATCATTATCACTTCCTTTCCTCAACTGGAGAGGGGAGAGAAAATATAACAAAAGGCTCATGAGTTGAGATAAGGGTAGGGAGAGGTAACTCACCACTGTTTTAGGCAAAACAGACAACTTAAAAAAATTAGTTGAATTTATTACCCATCAAAATGAGAGGAGGATAATGAGAAGGAAAACAAATCCTAAAAACACCTTTTCCCCGCTGTTCCTTCCTGTGCTTTACTTCATTCCTGAATCTCTACCTCCTCTTCCCCAGGCAGCGCAGGGATATGAGGACTGGCGGTTGCGGTCAGTTCATCACAAATTGTTTCTGCCGCTGCTTCCTCCTTAGAGAGGGCAGTCCTTCCCCTGCTCCATTGTGGGCTGCCTCCCACGGGAGACAGTCCTCCATGAACTTCTCCAGTGTGAGTCCATCCCACAGGTTACAGTTCTTCACAAACTGCTCCAGAGTGGGTCGCTTTCTTTTCCACGAGTGCAGTCCTTTAGGAACAGGCTGCTCCAGCGTGGGTTCCCTGTGGGGCCACAAGTCCTGCCAGCAAATCTGCTCCTGCATGGGCTTCTCTCACCATGGGTCCACAGGTCCTGCCAGGAGCCTGCTCCAGCATGGGCTTCCTATTGTGATAGATAAGGATTGATTCGCTAAATCGCAACAGGAAAACAGGGCCCCCATGGGCCAAAGACCTCCTGCTGGCATAAGCAGAACTTAAGCATCCTGTTTACACAAGGCTTATACAAAACTTACACAATAACCGGCAAGGGGGGCAAGCTGCGAACGTGAAGACAGCAGCGGACCCCCTAGTAACAGACCACGTCGACACAGCCTTATCTCCAGCGAACGACACGTAACCCGGAAAAAGGGACTACATAAAACCTCGGCACACACAAACTTCTCTGCGGTGTGTCTTAGGCAGAGCGAGGGAGCCTGCCTAGCCCGCCCAGCGCTGCTTTGACCTGTATCTACTTTCTTGAATAAATTACAAATTACTGAATTGGAATTGTCTCTGATTGACTAATTGAGACTCAATTTATAACACTATGAGGTCACCACCATCTTTTAGGTATCCATCTGCTCCACTCTGGGGCTTCTCAATGGGCTGCAGGGGGACAGCCTGTTTCACCATGGACTTCACAATGGGCTGCAGGGGAATCTCTGCTCCGATGCCTGGAGCACCTCCTCCTCTTCCTTCTTCATTGGCCTTGGTGTCTGCAGAGTTGTTTGTCTCACATATTCTCTCTCCGCTCTTCTCTGGCCGCAATCACTTCTGTGCAAATAACTTTTTTTCCATTCTTAAAGGAAAGTGTGCCTGCCCATGGCAGGGGTTTGGAATTAGATGATCTATAAGGTTCCCTTCCAACCCAAACTATTCTAGGATTCTTTCTATGATTCACCATGGGCTGCAGGGGAATCTCAGCTCTGGCACCTGGAGCACCTCCTCCTCTTCCTTCTTCACTGATCTTGGTGTCTGCAGAGTTGTTTCTCTCCCATATTCCCACTCCTGTCCCAGCTGCTTTTGCACATCCATTTTTTCCTCCTCCTTCTTAAATATGTTATCCCAGAGGCGCTACCATTGTAACGCATTGGCTCAACTTTGGACAGCAGCAAGTCCATATTGGAGCTAACCGACACTGGCTCTACTGGATATAGGGAAAGCTTCTAGCAGATTCTCATGGAAGCCATCCTTGTTGCCACCCCCTACTAAAACCTTGCTACATAAACCAAATACAGGTTTTCCAAATATCCTTTATTCAACTTGACTTTTCATTAAAGGAATAGTTAGTAGACCTGATTCTTCAGTAGAGAAGGGATATATTGGCTGCTTATCTAAATAAGTTTTCAGCAGTCATGTTGTTTTTCAGTGTGTTGAGTTATGAAAATTGGGAGAATGTATAATTATAACTTTGGAATCATTTCTTCTGTGATAATTATAAAAACTATTTACTCAAGTTTTAACTACATAACTTCAAAATTTCGCTGGGATACTCTCAACTCAGTTGAGCTGGCAGCCATATTAGAAAACCTTGTAAGCATGAATTCTCTGAATCTGTAGAACAAAAAAGTGGGCTTTTATGAAAGTTATCTAGTTGTATTAATAGCTTGGAAATTGTTTCATTTTAGGTAGTAAGAAGGATGAAAACCTTAAGTATTCTTAAATACTTTTTCCCCATAACACATTTTGTTTAGCTATTAGTATGGTAGGAACAGACTTCTCCTTGACTGAGTGATGCCTTAAAAGCTGGTAAAAATAAGAGACAGACACAGCAGTATAGGGAAAAAGGGTTTTACCTTGGTTTTAATAGGATCCCAAGTGCACCCTCATCAAAGGTGGAATAACGCCGAGGAGCATACCTTGTACAACGCGTATACAATTTTATGGACTTTACAAATTAGCATATCTACCTAAAATCTCCCAATAAGAAACTTAAAAAATAAAGTAATTGTCCCCCTATTCTAATTATCTTCCCCTAAATGAGACTACAATCTAGTTTACAAAAACATGTTCCAGAGAGGAGGCCCTAAGGTTGGAGCCTCTAGTTCTGAGATAGTAGGGATGTTTCGTCTTCCCTAGAGAACCCCGAACTAGGCTAAATATCAGAGTACAAGGGTTATAGACCTGTAGGGCTAAGGTACAGGGAGTGAAAGGTACAAGGAATGGGAAAGAGTATAAAATGTATAAAAAGGGTAAAAAGAGAAAAGACAAAAACCATCAGGCATGATTTCTTCTCTTTTTAGAGACTAACAAGACTTTACTTTGTCTAGTCTCTATACTACATTACCTACAGCACCGGATTACACAACAAGCTATAGCAAAAATAATAACTACAACTACTACTATTATAAATGTTTCTTTTACTCAGGCCCTGTTTGGTAACCATGAAGTGAGTGTGTGGAAGATATGGTTGAATTTCAAGGTGTAATTTTTGGAACCCACTTCATATAGAATTTGAATTTCCTTCCAAATTTTTTCCAAACCTAATTTTCAATGGCCAGTTATCACATCTATCTAGAGGTGGCAACTGGGTGCAGATGCAGCAATTGCTCGAATTAAGAGCTCTGGATACATTTTGGATCACAGTATTGTGCAACTCTTGGGATGAGCCCTGGGTCATAGTTACCAGTTGGGTAAACAACAGACATGTAAAGAACAATTTAAACCACATAATCTTGATTTGCATTAGTCTCTGTCTTTTGATGGTCTCAGGAGCAGAAGCCTTTTTCACTCTGGAGTAGTGGATCTACGGTCTTTTCCCAGCAACTTTTTTTAGCAGTGAGGGTAGTCAGCAAGACTTGGAATGGTCTCTTTCACTTAGGTTGCAAGGGGTTACTGCTCCACCACTTGATGTAGACCCAGTCTCTAGGCTGAAACAGATGAACAGGGATGTCTAATTTTATAGGTTTGGACAGGACAATAAATTCTGTAGCTTCTGCAAGGTGGGGCTCAAAGCTATTAAGTATTTTTATAAATCAATTTTTCCCCTCATGTGAATTTCTCCCGGGATGTGTGGAACCTGATATGGTCTGCCATATAAGATTTCATAGGGACTTATATTGTCCCTCCACCTTGGTTGTGTGTGGACCCTCAGTAAGGCTATAGGCAAAGCCTGAACCCATGTCATAGATGTTTCTTGACAGATCTTACCAATCTGGGCCTTGAGGGTTCCATTCATACGTTCAACTTTGCCACTTGCTTGGGGCCTGTATGGTGTGTGCAAGTCCCAAGTAAGTCCCAGAATCCTGCTAATTTCTCTGACCACCATTGCAACAAAATGTGGTCCCCTATCTGATGACATTCCTAAAGGAACCTTAAACCATGGAATTATATGGTTGAGCAAGGCTTTTACTACTTCCTTTGCTGCATTGGTGTGACAGGGATAAGCCTCAGGCCATCCACTGAACATATTAACCAATACCAACACATATTTGTATTCTTCTTTACGTGGCATTTCAGCAAAATCTATTTGCCAGTAATCTCCTGGGAGATGCCCTGCCTTGGTCATTCTTAACACTACTCTCTTGCTTGTGTCAGGGTTGTTTTTGCAGCAGGTTTCACACTTGCTTGTTACAGATTGCACAATATCAGTCATGCCTCTCCCTATCACTACTTTCTTCAGATGTTTTACAAGGTTTTCTGTTTTCCAGTGGGTACTTTCATGTTCTCTCTGCGCTATTTCTCGAAGGAGTGGGGGTGGGACTACAACCTGGCCTATCGGTGTAATAGCTCACTCACTCTCTTTAATTTCAGCCTTAAGAAATTTAATTAATTTTTGGTTACTCTGATCATATTTTGGAGCAAACTCTGTCAGATCTACTTCTTTCTGTGGCACTACAGCAAATATACCTTTTTCTCCTATCTCTCTTGCCATTTCTTTAGCAAAGCGATTTCCTACTTCAGGAGTTGTCTTCCCCTTTTGATGACTTTTGCAGTGCATGACAGCTACTTCTGTAGGCTTCCAGATGCTCTGCAGGAGTGCAAGGATTTATTTTGCATGTTTAATGCCATTACCTTGAGCAGTCAGCAGGCCGCGTTTCTTCTAAATAGCTCCGTGGGCATGAAGAACACTGAAGGCATATTTGGAATCAGTCCATATGTTTACTTTCTTTCCCTCGCTCAGTTCTAGAGCTCTGGTCAGTGCAATCAGTTCAGCTTTCTGTGATGATACATCTGAAGGCAAGGCTTTTGCCTCAATTACTTCATCTATGGTCGTTACTGCATAGCCTGCCATACGCTTACCGTTTCGTACGAAACTGCTCCCATCAGTAAAAAGTTCTCAATATGGCTTCTCCAGAGGCACATCCTTCAGGTCTGGTCTGCTGGAATAGGTCTCTTCCATTGTCTGCAGTCATGCTCAGGCAAATCATCAAGCAATGTGGATGACAAAAACATTGCAGGGTTTACGACAGATGTTGTTTTTAGGGTGACATCGTCCTGTTCTAATAACATAGACTGGTATTTAAGCATTTTGCTAGGGGATAACCAGTGTCCCCCCTTTTGCTCCAGCACAGAGATCACGGTATGGGGTACATCCACGCCAGTGTACTGCTCAAGGGTGAATTTACGAGCCTCCTGTATTAGGATGACAGTTGCTGCTGCAGCTTTCAGACACCCAGGCCACCCTTAGCTAACATTGTCTATCTGTTTTGAAAAATAGGCCACAGCTCTTCGCTGGTTCCCAAGGTATTGTGCCAGTACTCCTAGAGCAACATTCTGCCGCTCATATGTAAAAAGTTCAAAGGGCTTAGGTCTGGCAGCTCCAAAGCTGGAGCAGACATTAAGGAATGTTTTAGTTGTTTAAATGCAGATCTTGCTTGCTTTGTTTAGTTGATGGTTCTATTTTCAGCTGCCTTAAGGGTTTCATACAGAGGTTTTACTAGTATTTCATACTTTGCTACCCAAAGTCGGCACCAACCTACTATACCGAGGAAAGCTTGCATCTCTCTCACCGTGTGGGGCTCTGGAAGTCGACAGATAGCTTCTTTCCGTTTCCTGCTAAGTTGTCGATGGCCACGGAAAATTTCCAGGCCCAGGTAAACTACTGTTTCTTTGGCAACCTGTGCCTTTTCTTTTGAGACTCGATATCCACTCAGGCCCAAAAAATTCAAAAGACTTACAGTGAGCTGGATGCTGTCATCTCATGTTTTGGCTGCGATCAGAATGTCATCAACATATTGAAGGATTTTTTCTTGGTTCTTGTTTTCTTCAGTTTTCCAGTTCCTTTGACAGCTGATGTCCAAATATTGTTGGGCTGTTCTTGAACCCTTGGCGTAGCACTGTCCAGGTGAGTTGAGTCTTTCTTCTTGTCTCGGGATTTTCTCACTCAAAAGCAAAGAGTTCTTGACTATTTTTGTGGATTGGAATAGAGAAAAAGGCATCCTTGAGATCTAAAACTTTGAACCACCCTAGTTCATTTGTCAGTGTGGTCAGAAAAGTGTAGGGGTTAGGTACAACTGGATGTATATCCTCTGTGATTTTGTTAATTGCCCTCAAATCCTGCACTAAACTGTAACTCTTACTGTCAGCTTTCTTTACTGGCAGGATGGGTGTGTTGTATCTAGACTCACATTTCTCTAGCAGCCTAGATTTAAGAAATTTTTCAATTACAGGTGCTAGTCCCCTACGACTTTCTAATTTCAGAGGGTACTGTTTCTGCCTTACGGGTGTTGCCCCTGCTTTGAGTGCAATACTCACAGGTTTAGTTCTTTTGGATCTCCTGGGAAAATCACAGGCCCATACTATTGGAATAACTGCGTCTTCAACTTCTTTAGGAATTTCTTCACAACATTCTTGGATGAGAATAGTAGCTGCTTTGACAAATTTAGATTCAGGAATTATAACTTTCACTCCCTCTTCTTTGGAAAATTTAATTTCTTCTTCCAACTTTTCCAATAAATCTCTGCCAAATAATGGTTTTGGAGAATTTGGCATATATAGAAATTGATGAGTTACTCAGAGTTTTTTCAGTTTAAATTTTAAAGGTTGAAAGAAAGGCCTTGTTTCACTTACCCCTGTGGCACTAATCACATCTACAGTATCTTGACTCAATTTCCCCTTTAAAGTATTTAATACAGAATATGTTGCCCCTGTATCAACTAGAAATTCAACATCATTTTCCTCCAGGTTAATTATAACTGAAGGCTCCGCTGGGGTGGATAATGCCTTTGGTCCCCATCAATTCCCATTCACAGCTAACTCAGGAGCTGGGGGTGTCTGTTTTGCCCGCATTGGACACTCATTCTTCCAGTGTCCCTTCTTCTTGCAGTTGGCACACTGGTCTTCGGCTAGAGGAGGGTGAGGGGGACCCTTTTTTTGTTTACCAGATGACTACCCCTGACTATGCTTCTTCTTGTGGTGGGGTTTACTCTCTTTATCTCTCTTATCTTCTGTATCCCTATCTGTTGGATCCCTATTTTGATATACTTTCCAGGCTGCATTCAACAACTTATTTATATCACACTCATCCATTTCTTGCAGCTTTTTCCTTATGTCATTTGTAGATTGGCCTATAAATATGTAGGCTAAGTGAGATTGCTGCATCGGGGAATCTACGTCCAAATTTGTGTATTTCCATACAGCTTCTTTGAGCCTATTCAGGAAGTCTGTAGGAGTCTCATTTACATCTTGCCTAATTTCATATAATTTGGCCCAATTTACTGCTTTAGGGATAGCACATTTTAGCCCAAGAACCATCCACTTTTGATATTGTTTTAATTTGGCCATCTGCTCTGGCACATTGGGGTCTCACCCTGGATCCATCTGAGGAAAAATATCATTAAAAGGTCCTTGAAGGGTGCCAGCTGTAATCTGAGTCTCTATAGCATTTACAGCAGCCTTGATGACCATTTTCTTTTTTTGTACTATCTAATATTTCATCTAGCATTACATTCAGATCACTTTAATCTGGGTTTTGTGCCTTGATGGCTAATTCAAACTGCATGGCTACCCTCTCTGGGTTTTCTCTGTATGTCCTGACTGACTCTTTCCATTGTTGGAGCTCTCCGAGGGAGAAAGGAGTTCTGATATACACCACTCTTTGATTCTTGACAGCTTGCCTTAGAGGTGCTTCTAGGACAGCTTTCTCTTTCCTTGGTTCATCCTTCTTAGATCTAGTACGTTTCGCTACTGGACTAGTAGCCCTTGTTGAAGGTTGGGGAGGGTGGAATTTTCTCCATCATTGTTACTAGGAAACCAACGACCAGGTGCTCAGAGCAATTAATTCTTTTGTAAGAGACAAAGGCTGTAGCTGGGTGGGATGGGGGGAGGAGAACCTCTGGCTGTTGGGACAGGGCACTTGCTTGTGGGACACTGGGAGGAAAGCTGTTGTTTTTGCTTCTGGCTGCGACCGTGGAACATCCAACTGTGCTCTGCCTTCTCCTCCTGGCTGGGTGAGCTCTTGCTGGGGAAAAAGGCATGGGATCCAACCCTTTTCCCCGCTGGGAGTGCGCGCCTCCCCGACTGCGTTTTTTGCAACAACTGCAAAGGAGTCCGGCTGTTGCTGCCCTGACTGGCCCCGCTCGCCGGAACGCACCGCGGCGTCTGCCGTAACTGCGGAGTTCCTGCCACCTTGCTGGCTAGCCCAGAAGAGCCAGCCCTGCCGCTCTAGCTCGCTGCTCCGAGCTGCCTGCTGTGCACTGATTGCCGCCCAGCCCGTCCGCCATTACCAACCCCGTGAGACAGACCTGACTTCGCGCCCCAGCACCACCTGCAGCTGCTCGGCAGTCATCGCACCTGCCCTGCCCAGCCAGGAGCTCAACAGCGCCCCTGCTGGCTGTGACCGTGACTACACCAAATGGGAAAGTGCTTGGCAGTCCAGGGACATCTGTCACTGGATTTCTGGTTTTGTTTGTTGTTGCTATTCGTGTTATTGCTTGTTTACTCTGGTATAGATACTAGTAAAGAACTGCTATTCCTTTTCCCATATCTTTGCCTGAAAGCCCTTGATTCCAAAGTTTAAATAATTCAGAGGGAAGGGGGTGTCACATTCTCTATTCTAAGGGAGGTTTCCACCTCTCTTAGCAGACACCTGTCTTTCAAACCAAGACACCCCTATAGCTTCTCAGGCTATTTTTCCCCTCTTCTTCCCAGTAAGCCTGCTGGCTGCTGTGGCTACAGCCCTAGCCTCGGTCTCCTCCTCCTCCTCGGAGCTATTTGTACTGAATTAATCTGGTTAGCTTTTAATTTGAGCTATTTCTCTCTCAGCTCTGTCACTACTTGGGCGGCGAAGTGAGTGCCACCCTCAGCTCCCCCTACCCCAGCCTGGGAGGGGCCAGCGGCAGACATGCTTCCCTCCTTGTCTGGATCCGCCCTCGCTCTGCCCCTGCCTCCGCCCTCAGTGCGGCCGGTTCCAAACCGGGACAAAACCGTTAGCTCAGCTGAAGTGCATCTACACCAATGCACACAGTATGAGCAGCAAGCAGGAGGAGCTGGAAGCCATTATTCAGCGGGAAAGTTATGATGTAGTTGTGTGGTGGTTTTGATTGGCCCAAAACATCAGTGAAGTGTTTTTAACATCTAGGAGAAATTTGGACCCCTCAGAAGCTGTTGTAGTAGGTCTGGGGAAGTGTCTGAGGGGTGGGGTGTGGCACAAAGATGGCTCCTGTGTGTCTTGAGTGCAAGTTCTGGAAGTTTTTACATCAAGTCCAGCAGAGCCAATCTCTGATGGCTCTGAAGGTGATGGACATGCTGCCGGCCAAGTTTGAGCCAATTGGAGGTGCTAGTTACGCCTCTGTGAAAACATATTTAAGAAAAATTCAAAACAAAGCAGGCATGCACTTCTTTCACTTCTTTGTAGTTGGAGGAGGAGGAGGTGGAGGTGAAAATATGTGAGGGAGAACAGCATGGAGACGCGAAGGTCAGTGAAGAAGGTGGGGGAGGAGGTGCT
The DNA here is from genome assembly GCA_024500445.1 of Entomyzon cyanotis. Taxonomy (NCBI): domain Eukaryota; kingdom Metazoa; phylum Chordata; class Aves; order Passeriformes; family Meliphagidae; genus Entomyzon; species Entomyzon cyanotis. The sequence goes on from JAKEPQ010000794.1 coordinate 1,026,955, forward strand.
CCCAGTGCTGGAGCTGAAAACCCTCTGCTAGCCACAGTGAAGGCCATGGGGGGGCAGGAGGTCCCCCTGCAGCCCATGGAGTCCACAGGAGTGCAGAAATCCACCCACAGCCCATGCCAGAAGAGCAGGTAGATGCCTGGAAAAGACTGTGAACCAGTGGGAGTCTCATCTAAGAGTTAAAACTGCAAAGGCCTTGCAAAGGAGAGAAAGGCCTTGCTCCTGGCATGGAAGCAGCCTGGCCTCGGCTTGGGAGAGTCTGCACAGCACCCTATGGACAAAAAGACTCATGTTGCAGCAGAATTTCGGGCGGGATGTTGCTCGTGAGATTAGACCCACGCCAAAGAAGTTCTCAAAAGACTGTCTCTTGTGAGAAGGACCCCTAGCTAAGTAGAGAACCTCTTTTCCTGATTGAACTGACCAGAGGACCCCTCAACCTGCCCCCTGTCTGTGTTGCTGGTTTAGAAAGAGATAAAGGGGGGGGGGTGAGTGCAGAGACTGCTTCTTAAGAGGGTGGGAGTGAGAGCAGAAAGAAAACTGTCTAGAGAGAGAGAGAAATAAGTAGAGATAAAGAGTATTTGTAGTAGAAGAATTGTGGTGATGAGTAAATTTGAGAATCTGCTCTGTGGACTGAAAAGAGACCCCACACCCTGCCCCCCCACCACCCGGCTTGTTGACTGTAAAGGAGGAAAGGGAGTGAATACTACAGGTTCGTAAGAGGGAGGGGGGAGTGAACCAAAACTGTATGGAAAGTTTATTTTTGCCTGCATTTATCCTCCAACTCTGTTAGGTAATTAAACACTTTTTGCAACTTTAAGCTTGGAGCCTGGTTGCCCTCTTTTCGTGCGTCCTCCTGGCAATGTCCTGTCGAAAAACCATGACAAGTCGCTATCACAGAAATGTGGTGGAATTAATCTCAGGACTGGAGTGCTTCAATGGATGGCTATAAGCTCTTTAGAAGAGACAGCTGAGAGGTGGTGGGGTAGCACTACGTTAGGGAGTGTTTTGATTGTCTTGAAATTGATGATGATTAAGATGGCAAGGTTGCGTGCCTATGGGTAAAAATCAGGGGGAAGGTCAGCAGGGTGGACGTCATGGTGGGAGTTCATTATAGACCACCCAACCAGGACAAGCAGGCTGATGAGGCATTCTGCAAATGGCTGACAGAAGTCTCACTGTCGCCAGCCCTTGTACTAGTGGGCAACTTCAACTTGCCAAATGTCTGCTGGGAATACAGCCTATCAGAGAGTAAGCAGTCTAGGAGGTTCCTGGAGTATGTAGAAGACAACTTCTTAATATAACTGGTAAATGAACCTACCAGAGGAGGCGCCCTGCTAGACCTGTTGTTTGTGAAAAAGAAGGACTAGTGGGGAGTGGCACCAGCAGAACTTGGACTTTCAGTGGGCAGACTTTGGCCTGTTTAGGACATTGATTGACAGAGTCCCTTGGGAGTACTGAAGGGCAAAGGAGTCCAGGAATTCTGGATGTGCTTTAAAAAGGAATTGTTAAATATTCAGAAGCAGGCTGTCCTCATGTGTAGAAAGACAAGTCACTAGGGAAAAAGACTGGCCTGGTTAAACACAGAGCTTAGACTGGAACTTAGGGAAAAAATGAGAATCTATCCTTCCTCAAAGAAGGTTCAGGGAACTCTGAGGGAGTACAAGGATGTCACGAGGTCATATAGGGAGAAGATTAGAAGGGCCAAAGCCCAACTAGAACTTGATTTGGCCATTGCAATTAAAGACAACAAAAACATTTCTCTATATACATTGGCAGCAAAAGGACGATCAAGGAGACACTCCATCATTTTTTGCATGCAGAGGGTTGTGTAGTGTCAGGGGATGAGGAAAAGGCAGAGGTACTTAGTGCCAATCTTTAATATCAAGACCAGTTATCCTCAGGATACCCAGCCCCCAGAGCTGGAAGTTTGTGCTGGGGAGCTGAGTGAAGCCCCCATAATGCAGGAGGAGATGGTTAGTGACCTGCTATGCCAATTAGACATGCACAAGTCTAAGGGCCCTGATGGGATCCACCCCAGAGTAACAAGGTGTAAGGCCTTAAAAATGCACTCAACGAGCCTCTTAAAAGGTATCTCAGTTTAGAGACAAGTTTGGGAGAGAACGCTCGGGAATGAACATTTCCTCTAAAGAAAAGTGTTTCAGCAATTCCTTCCCACCAATACAAAATGAATTTTTAGTAGACGAAAGTGGGAAAAACCCCTGTTTATTTGACAAACAAAATGCCTGCATGGCACGGGAGAAAAAATGAACAACTGTTAGATATTGAACCTTCAGAACTTTACCCCCCCACCTGTTGTGGTGGATAATACCACCTCAGGAACTGCTGGGGAGCCGAGTGGTTCCAGTACAGCAGGGCTTCACTGGTGGGAGACATCCTAGTCTCCCCCCTGGAGAACACGATGGTCCCTCCCCAAATTATGTAAATCCCCCCAGCTGTAACCTAACCCCTGATCCCATCCCTTCCTTCTCCCCATTGGTTGTGATGTTCCCCCCGCCTCCTCTTACCTGACCCTCCAGCTATCCCTATAAATATAGACAACGAGGGTCTCTCTTCCTCTTTCACCTTGGAACCCTTCAGAATAAACTTCTGGAATATCCAGCTGACTGAGCGCTCTGAGTTCTTTGTCTCTGGTGGCCGCACGAGCTATCCAACTCTGTGGGTGAGTGAGAATATGTGCCATACACCGGCATGGGTGTGAGAAGGGTCATTCTGTACAGCACCAGGCAGTGCTGGCTGGAGTGATCTCTCAATAGCCTTAGAGACACTTTCGGTAAACGCAGAGGCCTGGTTCCACCCCTCCTCCCCCTCCTCCGCGGCAAGTGGCGCCCGAACAGGGACCTGAAAAATCCCTGAAAGTGTCTCGGAAGGCTTTATGCCATAGATGTCACGATCGGAGCAGCTACTTCCCTCAAAAACAGGTCTAAGTTTTATTAGATCTGTTTAAAGAGGCAGCCGAGAAATCTCCGTTTGTCTGGGACAGGAGAAATAGGCTAACACCAGAGAACCACGCTGAAAGTTTTTTTTTACACTCTCAGAAGCCTCGAAGTGGTAAGTGAGGCTTTGCTGGGGTGAATTTTTCTTTTGTTTTTTTTCCTTATTCTTTCTTTCGGTGTTGGGAAGAATTTATTTGGGGAATATGGGTGGGAAGTTAACCCGTCCCCAATCAGAGCTTTATACCTACCTTAAAACTACCCTTAAGTCAGATAATTCCCAGTTTTCTAAGGGGAATTTAAAATGTTTTGTTCGTTGGATTTTTAACATCTTTCCAAATGTTTCTGTAGCTGCTGTTCAGTCTCTTAGTTTCTGAGATAAGATCGGAGAGAAACTAACTGTTCTCACACAGGCTGGGGATCAAACGATTGCTAATTTTCTCCCTTTGTTTGTAGTGATTTATAAGTCTGTTAAGAACGCTAAAACTGAATCAGTTCTGCCGAAAAATTCAGATCTCTCTTGTGCTGTCTCCCCTGTGTCTGTTCCCTCCCTCGCTATCCCTAAACCCCCAGAACCCCAGGGGGGAGAAGTGCTCTCTCCCCTATCCCCTGCTCCAGCCGGGTCTGGCCAGCCCGGCTCGAGCCTGCCCCTCACCCTCTTCCCAGCTCCCCAAAACCTCCCTACCTCGACTCCATGTTTTTCGCGAGACGGCACAAACCACGCGTTACCCTTTCCTCCTGCGGGGCAACATGGTGCCGCCCACGTGGAGAAACAAGCTGGCATGCCTGATTCTTATCAGCCTAAAACTCCCGGGTTAGCGTCGGCCCCGCCCCCCGCAGTATCGGGTGTCCCGTCGGCTCCGCTCCTCATGGTATCGGGTGTCCCTGCGTCGGCTCTGCCCCCCGCGGGGAGCTCCCATCCCGGCGCGGGTCCCTCCCTCGTTCACTCCCCCCTCCCCGGCGGTGCTACTCCCGCGGCCCCGCCCCTCCCCGGTTCCCACGGCAACGGAGCCAGCCAGCGACGGAGGGGGGAGCCGTCCCCGCCGTGCCAGGTCCCGAGCAGTTTGCTCTTCTTCGGAGGAGGAGAGCAGCGACTCTAAAGAAGACCCGTGGCTCGATATACGCAGGCAAGCTGCACACGAGGGGCACTGAGAAATAGCCAACAAAATCTCTGTCACTGCAGCGCCTGTCCATTATAATAGAGCTGGAGGGAACCCCCGGTGGGACGCCCTCCCGTATGCACAGATAAAAGAGATGTGCAAGGCGGGGGAAAGATTTTGGGCGTGACTCCCCTTATTTTAAGAATCTACTTCAAGCTACTTTTGCTGCAAATGTATTAGTTCCACATGATATAAAAAATCTTATGGCATGCCTTCTGTCACCCGGGGAATACATGCTGTGGGACAGAACTTGGAGAAAACAATTAAAAGACCTCCTTCAGGTATATCACAGAGATCCTAACAGGGCTCACTTAACACTGGATGATCTTTGTGGGGAAGGAAACCTAGTTAAACCCCAAGATCAGGCGAGACAATTGCCTGAACTAATTTTAGAAGATATCAAAAGAGAAGCTGACAGGGCTTTGCTCTCAACTCCCTCGGACTCCACTCCCTCTCTAAATTTCTCCACCATAAAACAAACTATCGATGAGTCCTTTATAAAATTCTTCGATAGACTAAAAGAGTCAGTTGAAAAGCAAGTTGGGAACTCAGAAGCCCAAAAGGAGCTCCTGCGTGCGTTAGCTATGGCAAATGCTAATGAGAGTTGTAAAAAAGTCCTCCGAGCCCTTCCTCTAGACCCACCTCCTACCCTCGATCAGATGATTGAGGCTTGCACCAAATTAGCATCTCCTGAAGCAACCATAGCCCAAGCAGTTTCAAAAGGGGTAGCAGAAGCACTAGCAGCATCTCAGAAACCTCCACGGAGATGTTATAATTGTGGGAGTTTTGAACACATAGTCAGAGACTGCCCTGAACCAAAGCGTGTTAAGCGAAATACTAACAAAAATACTGAGGCTGTGCCCCCAGGCTGTCCCTGCCAGCATCACCATCAGAAGGACCAGGGAAACGGACAGTGAAGCGCGGCGCGGCTCCGCGCAAGGACACAAATTCTACAGCCGTCTCTCCCTGCCCTGCCACCCCTGCCATGGATGGTAATTGCGCACCACACAGCGGAACAGACAAGAGACTCTGTCTTGTAAGTACTGATACACACCACTTCCGCAATGGAAATCAACAACACATATATGTGGACTTTGAAAAACCTTTTGACAGGTCTGTGGACATTCTAGTAGTCGGGGACACTAAGCATGGTCCACCTGAACTTTTTATTTTACCTGAAGTCCACAAAATAGACCCCAGTGGACAAGTACAAATTTCTGTCTCCTGTAACAACACTCCCTGGTTTCTATCAAAGGGTCAGGTGGTAGCACAAGCTATCATACTACCTGAAAACCACCCCAGGTGCCACAGAACACCTTCCATATGGTGGGCAGAAGTTGTAGGCGCAGATAAGCCCATGATGAATTGTAAACTACACAATGATAAATCCACTGCCTACCTGATGGGGATGGTAGACACAGGAGCCGATGTAACCATCATTTCTCGAGCAGAATGGCCCCAGGACTGGAAGACCAAACCAGCAGGCGGCAGAATCACAGGCATAGGAGGGTCAGCAACTTCCCAGAGGAGTACAAATAATATCATCATAGAAAGCCCTGAAGGACACACAGCCACCATCCGCCCATACGTAATTGACTCTGGTTTTACCCTCTGGGGCAGAGATCTCCTTACCCAGTGGGGGACTCAGCTGGTAATCCCACCTCCATCTCAGGATTTCTAGCTGGGGCCACTGGGAGACGCTCCACCCCGCCCCTTACCTGGAAAACAAATGACCCAGTCTGGGTAACCCAGTGGCCCCTAAGCAAAGAGAAGCTCAGCGCTTTAAAATCCCTGGTAGAAGAACAGCTTGCCAAGGGTCACATTGTACCATCTAATAGCCCTTGAAACTCCCCTGTCTTTGTCATACGGAAACCTAGAAAAGACAAATGGAGGCTCCTCCAAGACCTCAGGAAAATCAATGAAGTCATTGAAGGTATGGAACCCCTACAGCCTGGCCTGCCCTCGCCCTCAATGCTTCCTCAAAATTGGAAGCTTGCTGTCATTGACATTAAGGACTGTTTCTTCACAATCCCCCTACACCCAAGTGATGCTCCTCGGTTTGCTTTCTCCGTGCCATCCCTAAACCAGGAAGCCCCCCAGCGCAGATACCACTGGTGTGTGTTACCCCAGGGTATGAAAAATTCTCCAACTATTTGCCAATGGTACGTGGCTCACGTCCTGTCCCCCATCCGCAAAGAGTTTGCACGTTCTATCATTCTCCACTACATGGATGATGTGTTGATTTGTGCACCAAATGATAAATACCTGAACTTAACTCTAGAAAAAACTATTCAAGCCATTGAGAAAGCAGGGTTTGAGATCCAGCAGGAAAAGATTCAGCGTACCTGCCCGTGGACCTACCTAGGACTCCGCATCAGCGAACGGACCATCGTACCCCAGCAGCTCACCATCAAAAACAACCCAAGGACACTCCAGAACTTGCACCAACTGTGTAGTTCTATAAACTGGATTCGTCCTCTGCTGGGAATTACTACGCAAGACCTTGCTCCACTGTTTAACCTCCTGAAAAGCTGTGACCACCTGGACTCGCCCCGAGTCATCACAGAAGAGGCCCGGGAATCCATCGCTAAGGTACAGCTTGCCCTGTCTTCTCGCCAAGCCCATCGGACAAGTCCTGAGTTGCCTTTTAATTTCATCGTTCTGGGTGAGTCACCTAAGCTGTATAGACTGATTTTTCAATGGGACACTGCACAAAAAGACCCACTTCTTATAATAGAGTGGATCTTCTTATCACATCAGCCGCTCAAAACCATAACAACACGACAGGAACAAGTAGCCCAACTAATTATGAGAGCCAGAGCACGCCTCCGTACCCTTGCAGGGTGTGATTTCACCTGCATCTATCCATCATTGGAAAATGAATCCTTAGCAAACGTACTCCAAACAAATGAACACCTTCAAGTTGCTCTGGATAGTTATCCAGGCAAGATTTCAAATCATCATCCAAAACATAAATTATTCAATTCAGCTTTTCATTTGGCCCCAAAAGAACTTCAAAGTCGAACCCCTCTCAAAGCTCTAACTGTTTTTACAGATGGCTCCGGGAAATCCCAAAAGTCAGTCATGACTTGGAAACATCCCGAAACGCAAGTGTGGAAGCACGATATCCAAATAATCGAAGGCTCACCGCAAATTGCGGAGCTTGCGGCTGCTGTTAGAGCTTTTGAGATGTTCGAAGAACCTATTAATCAGGTAACAGATTCAGCTTATGTAGCTGGGGTAGTCGCCAGAGCAGAACATGCCTGGCTAAAAGAAGTGTCAAATCCTAAATTGTATAAACTGCTCTCAAAACTTGTTTTTCTGCTTTCCCACAGAAAGCAGCCGTTCCATGTGATGCATGTGAAGTCACACACTGATCTCCCTAGACCAGTTGCTGAAGGAAATCAGAGGGCAGACGCTCTAGCTATGCCGGTGAAAGCTCCTAACATTCCAGACACCTTTGCTCAGGCAAAGCTGAGCCACCAATTTTACCATCAGAATGTACCAGCACTGATGAGAATGTTTAAACTACCTCGTAACCAAGCAAGAGCAATTGTAGCAACCTGTCCTAGCTGTCAGAGCTACCAAATGCCATCATTAGGGTCTGGGGTTAACCCCCGGGGTCTAGGCAGCTGTGAAGTCTGGCAAACAGATGTGACCCATGTCCCCCAGTTTGGCAAATTGAAATATGTACACGTTTCTGTAGACACATTTTCCAGAGCTGTTTTTGCATCTGCCCATGCAGGAGAAAAGGCAAGAGATGTTATAAAGCACTTTCTCCTTGCTTTTGCTACCCTGGGCGTTCCTGCTGAGATAAAAACTGACAACGGTCCAGCATACATCTCTAACAAACTTCAAGAGTTTTTTAGCTCATGGGGCATCAAACACATTACAGGTATCCCCCACTCCCCCACAAGACAATCCATAGTTGAGAGGACACACCAGACAATTAAGAGGGTCCTAGACCAACAGCAGGGAGGGTCAAAACTCAATTCTCCCATTATGAGACTCTGCAAAGCCCTTTTTACAATAAATTTCTTAAACAATTTGTTTGAAGAGCCTGACCCCCCCTGTGTTCCGGCATTTTACTAATTCAACCCAAGCCAAATTAAAAGAACAACCGCCAGCGTTAATCAAAGATCCAGAAAGCCATCGAATATCAAGCCCTTTTTCATTAATTGTATGGAAGAGGGGATATGCTTGTGTTTCCACACCTTCAAGACCCAAGTGGATACCAGGAAAATATGTAAAACCCTACCTCCGACCGTCAGTGACAGCTCCTGAGCAGACGAAAGATGACACACCAGACACTGACAAAGAAACCCCAGACAAAGAAACCAGTGCCGCTTGAAAAAGATGTCGGCGCAAGATTCCAGCCACGTAAACAGCTATTTGTGCCGCCTTCAAGCAGTTCCCCTAACCCACAAATCCCTTATCTGTTACCCTCATGTGTTTCCCTAACCCACAACCTTATTACCTGTGTCTTATGAAAAAAAGGGGAGATGAGAGGGGAAAAAGAAAGAAGTAACAGAAAACCATCTTTTAATGATTTTTGCTTGAAATCCCATCCCAGCTCCAAGGGGGACCGTGCACTCTTGGCAGGCTTTCTGTACTAGCACCCAACAAAACCCAAATTCTACATTGGAGAATCCATACTCGATTGGCCTGCCAAAAAAGAAATATACAACAATTAGATCCTAATTGTGATAGCGAAATTATCAATTGGTCATTGTCTAAAAGGATTGCTGCATCGTTTTTCCTGCCTGGAGTAGCAGCAGCAAAAGCCTTAGGTGAACTTAGCCACCTTGAGTGCTGGCTCGGAAAGCATGCTAACCTAACCTCGAGTGCCCTCTCTCAACTTCTTGAAGATGAAGAAACCACCAGGCATGCAACACTGCAAAACAGAGCAGCCATCGATTTTCTTTTATTAGCCCATGGACATGGCTGTGAGGAATTCGAAGGACTGTGTTGCTTTAACCTGTCATCTCATAGCCAGAGCATCCACGCGACGATACAGAAAATAAAGGATCAAATCAAAGAACTGAAGACAGAAAAAGAAGCAGACTGGATTGGCGATCTTTTCGGACAATGGGGACTTCAAGGATGGCTAACATCCTTAGTCAAAACTGGACTGTGGGTGATCCTAATAATTTTCCTTGTTCTAAGCTTGTTCGGTTGCCTCAAGAAGTGTTTAACTAAGCAAGTAGGGGAGGCCTTTCCTTTAAATAAAGAAGGGGGAGATGTTGTGGTGGATAATACCACCTCAGGAACTGCTGGGGAGCCGAGTGGTTCCAGTACAGCAGGGCTTCACTGGTGGGAGACATCCTAGTCTCCCCCCTGGAGAACACGATGGTCCCTCCCCAAATTATGTAAATCCCCCCAGCTGTAACCTAACCCCTGATCCCATCCCTTCCTTCTCCCCATTGGTTGTGATGTTCCCCCCCGCCTCCTCTTACCTGACCCTCCAGCTATCCCTATAAATATAGACAACGAGGGTCTCTCTTCCTCTTTCACCTTGGAACCCTTCAGAATAAACTTCTGGAATATCCAGCTGACTGAGCGCTCTGAGTTCTTTGTCTCTGGTGACGCACGAGCTATCCAACTCTGTGGGTGAGTGAGAATATGTGCCATACACCGGCACGGGTGTGAGAAGGGTCGTTCTGTACAGCACCAGGCAGTGCTGGCTGGAGTGATCTCTCAATAGCCTTAGAGACACTTTCGGTAAACGCAGAGGCCTGGTTCCACCCCTCCTCCCCCCCCTCCGCGGCACCCACCCACACACATGCTCACCCACAGCAGAACAAAAAAAATCCAAAATGCCAGGGGAAGGGAAAAAAAAAACTGCCACAGTGAGAGAAGGAACAAAATGGTGGACAGCCTTTGTCTCAGGGGAGGAAGAAGAGTCCAGGCAGCAGCTCAGGAAAGAGAAAACAGATGGGAACCTGGTGAATTCTGATGTTGATTTCCTCCTCACAGCAGACAAAGCTGGGGATTTAGAGTCCTTTCTTTCGTTGGTTCAGCTTCTCCCGAGGTCTGGGCTGAGATGGGGTGTCCCCGCGGCTTCCCCACCAGTCTGTGCTGACTGGCTCCCACTGATGGTCTGATTCTCGGACCAAAGCTAAGCCAAACAGTTCGAGAAGAAACCACAGAAGCCACCAGAGGATTGCTATTGCAGTCCAGGGAAAAACTTCTTGCCTCAGCTAACAAAAACCAAGCTAGCTAAAAGCAACAATGTAACACCTGTCTGCTCCATAAGCTGAGCACACAGGAGTGAGGCTTTGAACCAATCCTGTGCCAGAGTTCCCCCGGCTCCTGTCCCTCCCCCGGATCCACCTTGAAGCGACAGGACCCATTTCTGGGCATAAAGCAGACAATCAGGGATATAGTATCATCATAAAATCACCCCAAGACAAAAGGACTTATGGTTTTTTATGTGCTCTGAGTTTCATGCATGGGAGAAATACCAAGAAGATATTCTCAAGAGGTCAAAACAACAAAAAACTTTACTGGCAACTTCAGAAAATCAGAGAATTTGTCAAAAGTTTAGAGCAGCATTCAGTCAACATAAGACATTTCACAAAGCATTAACTTAGTCCATTCAACTTATCAAACTCCAAGCCCATCTGATTTTAAGTTACTCAAAACTCCAAGAAGAGGGAATTAGGAGGACAAGAAAGAAAAAGACAGAAAGAGAAAAGAGATATAGAAAAGAACAAATATAGCTACCATTCCTGGGTTCCAGCAGTGTCCTAGCTGATATAAAATCCAAGGAAAGGTAGGGTCAAGATATGTGCTTGCCTCGTGTTCTGACTTAAGTACCCTTTGGCTTTCCTGGGCCCTTTCCCCCAGGGGGGACTTCTGGTCATCTGACCACTCTGGGGCTAGATTGGGGGTCCAGGGGTGGGGTGTGGAGCATTGCCTCTGGTGTGCCAGTGATTGGTGGCCAGTGAGAGGCTGGGATACAGGCCCCAGGGGGTGGGGTGTGTGAAGCAGGGCATTGCCTCACCAGGGCAGGGCTCAACCTGCCCCTTTCCCCACACACACCCAAAATGTTTCGATCCAGCAATCCTTCCAGCCTCTCACATGAGGGAACTGGTGAAAGAACTTGCCAAACCACTCTCAATCATCTACCAGCAGTCCTGGTTTACTGGAGAAGTTCCAGATGACTGGAAATTAGCAAATGTAATGCCCATCTACAAGAAGGGTCAGAAAGATGATATGGGGAACTACAGGCCTGTCAGCCTTACCTCGGTTCTGGGCAAGGTTATGGAAGAGATCATCCTGAGTGCCATTACACAGCACATGCAGAGGATCAGGTCCAGCCAACATGGGTTTAGAAAAGGCAGGTCCTGCTTGACCAACCTGATCTTCTACAACAAATTTACCTGCTTAGTAGATTAGGAAAAGGCTGTAGATGTCATCTATCTAGACTTCAGTAAAGCATTTGACACCGTCTCCCACAGCATCCTCCTAGAAAAACTGGCTGCATGCAGCTTGGATGGGTGGAGTCTTCAACAGGTAAAAAACTGTGTGGGATGGCTGGGGCCAGAGAGTTGTGGTGAATGGAGCTAAATCCAGTTGGCAGCCAGTCCCTAGCTGCGTTCCCCAGGACTCAGTTTTGGGGCCAGTCCTGTTTAACAACTTAATTGATGATCTGGACATGGGGATCAAGTACACCCTCAGTAAATTTGCAGACAACACTAAGTTGGGTGGGAGTGTTGATCTGCTCAAGGGTAAGAAAGCCCTACAGAGAGACCTTGACAGCCTTGATCAATGGGCTGAAGACAACTACATGAAGTTCAATAAGGCCAAGTGCTGGGTCACGCACGTGGGTTGCAGCAACCCCATGCAGTGCTACAGGTGTCATGGAAAACAGGGAAATAAGCTGGCCAAACACCAGGCACCCACGAAAGCCACTCGCTCTCCCCTGCCACAGCTGGGCAGAGGAGAGAAAAAGAAAATTAAACTAACGGTTCATGAGTTGAAATAAGGACTGGGAGAAAACACTCCAAGGGCAAAATAGGCTCAACGTAGAGGTACAAAATGGGAAATTGTCCCATGACCTCTCCCTTTATTCAAATAAAGTTACAGGACTCCTCTGTCTCCTTATTGGACATACACCTCTGGTGTTTGTAGATTAATTTTCCTGACAAATTGGGAGATCGTCTGGGATCCTTCCACCATCCAGGGGTGGCGGGCAGCGAGCGGAGCTGAAGGCGCGCCTCACCCCGTTTCGGTGATCAGCTCCCCTTGGTGGCAGTGACCCCCCGGCCTCCATGAGGGCTGCGAGTCCCCCCCGGCCACCAGTGATGCAGCTGGCCATACCCACTGGGAGCGCCGGAGGGGGGAAGCTGCATTTAGACACTGCGGAAGTAATATCTGGAAAATGCAAATTGTACGTGGAAGAATTAGGATTTCTTTTAAGGATTTTGTTTGAGTGACTGGAGAAACGAATGATTTGGAAATGTGGGAGAATGAGAACCCACAGGAAGTAGTGGGGGGGGGCTAGAGAAAAGGCAGAATAAGCCCCTGGATGACCTGGTTAGAAAGATACAGCAAGTGGATGTAAGAAGGGATGAGGAAAAAGGCAAAGGCAAAGGTGATGCCAAAGTTATTACAGCCCCAGAGGAATAAACTGCAGGGCCCAAGGGGGCTGCCGGGACAGAGGGGACAGGGCGGGCCACCAAGACCTGGCAAAGGCATTCGCTCCTCTGCAGGGGAGAGCCAACCGAAGCAGCGATTGGGAAGGGATCAGTGTGCTATCTACAGGGCAGAGGGACACCGGAAGCAGGAATGTCTGCAGAAACAGCTGGATCCTCAGAAGGAGGAAGTCCAGCGATTAATGGAGATGGATTGTTAGGGATGTCAGGGGCTCCCATTATACCAGGGACCCAGCACACCAGAGCCCTTGATAACTTTTAAGGTGGGCCTGCATCGAGAGGAGATATGTTTCCTAGTAGACTGTAGTAGTTTACCTTAGCCCAGAACATCAGCAAGGTATCTTTGACATCTAAGAGAAATTTAAACCCCTCACAGGCTGTTGTAGTAGGCCTGAGGAAGTGTCTAAGAGGTGGGGAGAGGCACAAAGATGGCTCCTGTATGTCCTGAGTGAAAGTTTTGGAAGTTTTTCCTCAAGTCCAGCGGAGCCAATCTCTGATGGCTCTGAGAGTGATGGACATGCTGCTGGCCAAGGCTGGGCCAATTAGAGGTGCTAGTTACGCCTCTGTGAAAACATATTTAAGAAAATATCAAAACAAGGTAGACACGCACTTCTTTTGAGTTAGAGAAGGAGGAGGAGGTAAAAATATGTGACGGGAGAACAGCATGGAGACACCAAGGTCAGTGGAGAAGATGGAGGAGGAGGTGCTCCAGGCGCCTGAGCTGAAAACCCTCTGCTAGCTGCAGTGAAGACCATGGGGGGAGCAGGAGGTCCTCCTGCAGCCCATGGAGTCCACGGGGGTGCAGAAATCCACCCACAGCCCATGCCAGAGGAGCAGGTGGATGCCTGGAAGAAGCTGTGATCCAGTGGGAGTCTCATCTAAGAGTTAAAGCTGCAAAGGCCTTGCAAGGGAAAGAAAGGCCTTGCTCCTGGGATGGAAGCAGCCTGGCCTCAGCTCGGGAGAGTCTGCACCCTATGGACAAAGAGACTCATGTTGCAGCAGAATTCGGGCGGGATGCTGCTCGTGAGATTGGACACACACCAAAGAAGTTCCCAGAGGACTGTCTCTCGTGGGAGGGACCCCGTGGCTAAGTAGAGGACCCCTCTCCCTGATGGACTGACCAGAGAAAAAACCCATTACCCTGCCCCCTGCCCGTGTTGTTAGTTGGAAAGAGGGAGGGGGGTGAGCGAAGAACAGCTTCTTAAGAGGGAAGGAGTGAGAGCAGAGAAACTGTCTTAAGAGAGAGAGAATGAGCAGAGATAAACAGTGTTTGTAGTAGAAGAATTGTGATGATGAATAAATTTATGGACTTGCTCTATGGACTAAGAAAATACCCCACACCCTGCCCCCCACCCGAGCTGTTCGTTAGAAGGAGGAAAGGGGAGGTGAATAGAAAATGGCTTCTTAAGAAGGAGGGAGGTGAGTGAACAAATGGTGTATGAAAAGCTTATTTTTACCTCTCTTTTATCCTCTGACTCTGGTAGGTAATTAAATCACTTTGCAACTTTAAGTTTGGAGCCTGTCTGCCCTTTCTTTTGTGCATCCTGGCCTCAGTGTCCTATCTCACTTAACTCATGAAATTGGTGTGTGTTTAACAGTTTTTTCTTTCCCCTCTCCTGCATGTTTGTGGCAGAAGAGAGCGGGGGTGCCTGGCGTTTAGTCAGGGTCAAACCCCGACCTCGACACAGGGGCCTCTCGATCCACTTTGAATTTTATCCCTTTGGGAGGGGAGTTGTCAAAAAGATCTTTAATTATTCAAGGGGTGAGTGGAAAGGATGAACGGGTGTGCTTTATTCAACCACTATTAAGTAGATGTGGGGAATAGGTTTGAAATGCATGAATTTCTGTTTGTCCCTAATTGTGATTGTAATTTACTGAGAAAAGATTTGATGGCTAAAGTGGGAATGCAAATTAGTATTGTGAAGAATGATACAGAGGCTAACACTGTGGTAACTTTGTGTAAAATGTCTGAGAAGGCTTATGCTGAAATAAACCCAGAAGTGTGGGCAGCCTCAGGGAAATATGGAAAATTAGATATGGAGCCTCTCCAAATTACTTTGAAGCAACCACGACAAGTGGTGTCTAAAAAGCAATAGCCTGTTTAAAGGGAGAGAAGGAAAGGGTTACAGCCCGTCACTGAGTCCCTGCTAAAGGCAGGTCTTTTGGACCCAGGGATGTCTCCCTATAACACTCCTGTCCTGCCAGTTAAGAAACCAGATGGAACCTACAGAATGGTGCAGGATTTAAGAATAATAAATTAAACTGTCAAACCAAGGCATCCCACAGTTCTAGATCCCTATACGATCCTGAATCAGATCCCTTCTTCACATCAGTATTATTCAGTACTGGATTTGAAGGATGCTTTCTGGGGGTGTCCGATTACAGAGGACAGTAAACAGTATTTTGCCTTTGAGTGGGAACAGGAGGAAGGAGGGAAAATGTTAAAACAACAATTGACATGGACGGTCCTCCTGCAGGGATATACAGAGTCACTGGTTTTGTTTGGGCAAGCCTTGCAGAAAATATTAAGGGAGTTTACTCCACCCTCAGGAGTTAGGTTGTAGCAGTATGTGGATGATTTGCTTCTATCAGGGGAGCAGGAAAAGATGGTTGAAGAGGCTACTGTGAAGCTGCTTAATTTTCTTGCTATAAAGGGGCTTAGTGTCTGAAAAGAAAGCACAGTGGGAAGAGAAAAAGGTTAAATATTTAGGACACATTTTGACTGGAGGTTTACGATGCATTGATCCAGAAAGAATACAAGGAATTTTACAAGTACCATAACCCCAGACTTAAAAAGAGTTACAGCAGTTTTTAGGGTTGGTGGAGAACTGCAGAGCATGGATTGAGGATTTTTCTGTTGTAGCCAGACCTTTATATGACTTTTTAACCCAAGGCAGTCCTAACCTTGTGGTATGGACACCAGAAGGAAAGTGAAACTTTATAAAATTAAAAGGCAAATTGCCTAATTCCCTAATCTCAACTCTTCCAGACTCAGAAAGACAATTTTAACTATATGTGGATGTTAAGCAGGGCCACGATAAAGGAATTTTGGTACAAGAACGCAGGGGAACACGGCGGCCTGTTGCTTATTTTTCTAAGCTGTTAGACCCAGTGGCCAGAGGCTGGCCTCATTGTCTGCAAAATTGTGCAGCCATGGCTTTAATGGTAACTGAGGCCCGAAAACTGAAAATAGGAGGATATCTGATTGTTAAAGTTTCACACCAAGTTAAACCTTTGTTAACCAAAAGAGCCTCTAAGTGGATGACCAGCGCTCGGTTATTACAGCATGAATCTTGTTTAATGGAACAGGAGGATTTAGAATTGAGAAATGGGGAAGGGTTTAACCCAGCCTCCTGTGAGAATGGCCCTGAAGAGGGGGGCTTGGAAGAAACCCATGACTGCATTCAAGTGATAAATCTCCAAACCCCATGCTCGAGAGAGTTTACAAGACACTCCCTGTCCTGAGGGAGAAAATGTATTTATTGATGGGTCTTCAAGGGTAGTATAAGGGAAGTGAATTATAAGATATGATATTGTGGTGGTTTTGATTGGCCCAAAACATCAGTAAAGTATTTTTAACATCTAGGAGAAATTGGGACCCCTCAGAAGCTGTTGTAGTAGGCCTGGGGAGGTGTCTGAGGGGTGGGGAGTGGCACAAAGATGGCTCCTGTATGTCCTGAGTGTAAGTTCTAGAAGTTTTTACATCAAGTCCAGCAGAGCCAATCTCTGATGGCTCTGAAAGTGATGGACACGCTGCCGGCCAAGTTTGGGCCAATTGGAGGTGCTGGTTACGCCTCTGTGAAAACATATTTAAGAAGAAATCAAAACAAAGCAAGTACGCACTTCTTTCACTTCTTTGTAGTTGGAGGAGGAGGAGGTAGAGGTGAAAATATGTGAGAGAGAACAGCATGGAGATTGCCAAGGTCAGTGAAGAAGGGGGGAAGGGGTGCTCCAGTGCTCCCAGCACCGGAGCTGAAAACTTTCTGCTAGCCGTGGTGAAAGCTATGGGGGGAGCAAGAAGTTTCTCCTGCAGCCCATGGAGTCCATAAGGATGCAAAAATTCACCCACAGCCCACTCCAGAGGAGCAGGTGGATGCCTGGAAAAGACTGTGAACCAGTGGGAGTCTCATCTAAGAGTTAAAACTGCAAAAGGCCTTTCAAAGGAGAGAAAGGCCTTGCTCCTGGCATGGAAGCAGCCTGGCCTCGGCTCGGGAGAGTCTGCACAGCACCTTATGGACAAAAAGACTCACGTTGCAGCAGAATTCGGGCGGGATGTTGCTCGTGAAATTGGACCCATGCCAAAGAAGTTCCTAGAAGACTGTCTCTTGTGGGAAAGACCCCCCCGGCTAAGTAGAGAACCTCTTTTCCTGATTAGACTGACCAGAGAACCCCTCAACCTGCCCCCTGTCTGTGTTGCTGGTTTAGAAAGAAGGAAGGGGGGGTGAGTGCAGAGACTACTTCTTAAGAAAGTGGGGGTGAGAGCAGAAAAAAAACTGTCTGAAGAGAGAGAGAAACAAGTAAAGAGTATTTGTAGTAAAAGAATCGTAGTGATGAGTAAATTTGAGAATCTGCTCTGTAGACTGAGAAGAGACCCCACACCCTGCCCCCCACCCGGCTTGTTGATTGTAAAGGAGGAAAGGGAGTGAATACTATAGGTTTGTAAGAGGGAGGGGGGAGTGAACAAAAACTGTATGAAAAGTTTATTTTTGCCTGCATTTATCCTCCAACTCTGTTAAGTAAGTAAAACACTTTTTTTGCAACTTTAAGCTTGGAACCTAGTTGCCCTTTTTCTTTTTCTGTGCGTCCTCCTGGCAATGTCCTGTCTAAAACCCATGACAGATATCATTAAGGGAAAGGAATGAGAAGAAGGGGGGAGGTTGCCGCCCACATGGTCAGCTCAAACAGCAGAGCTGTATGCGCTTGTGAGAGCCTGCGAATTATATTGGGACAAGATAGTGAATATTTTTACTCATTTTAAGTATGCATATGGAGTAATACATGCATTTGGGGAATTATGGGAAGAAAGAGGTTTATTAACCTGCAGGAGAAAAACGTTAGCTCATGAGAGTGTCTTGGGGTGATGTTATGATAATCCTGTATTCTCTGTCGTTTGCTTGTATGCTCAGAAATGTGGTTCTGTAGCTTTAACTGTGTTCAGCAGCTGGGAGAAGCGCAGGTTGTTTTGAAAACTTTTCCCCAAGCTTCTCTGCTGGGGAGAGAGGGGGAGGAAAGGACACTCCTGGGACTGGCTGCTGCGGCTGCTGTGGAGGCCGCTAGTTTTTCCCTGGGATAGTTTCTTCACCGTTTTCTTCTTGGACCCTTTTCTCCGATTTGCTTTCTCGCCCAGAAAACCCAAGGAGCCCCGGAGGATGGCAGACGAGACTCCTCCACGGAGCTACTGGAGCAACTCCGCCGAGCCCCCCGGGGACTCCTGGAGAGGGGAAGCTACGTCTGAGGAAAAGGACACAAAAGTTCACCAGCTGCTTACTCAGGTTTAATAACTCCTTTTCCCCTTCCCCCTGTGCCTTGCAGGGCACTCTGCACGTTCTGTTAAATAAATAGGGGTTTTTTTCACTTTCATCTAAGAAATTCTGTTGTGAGTGGGGGGAGGGGGGTGCCAGAGCCCTTGGCTTTCGGGGGAGGCGTTTGTTCGGAGCGCCCTCCACGTAGAGAAATTTGTCTCTAATATGGGACAGAGAGCCTAATTTCCTGCCTATCGGAAGTGGAGAATTTACCAAAAGGGGTGGCAATAATACACATTAGGGGACGCCAGGCAGGGTGCTCAGAGGAAGCAGTAGGTAATCAACTGGCTGATGAAGAGGCTCAAAAAGCTGCACCGTTGCCAGAAATCTCTAAAATACTTCCTTTACTCCCAGTAGCCCCACCACTGCCAGAGAAACTCTCTTTTCCACCAGAGGAGCTTGAGACAATTAAAAAGGGTGGAGCAGAGGAAAGAGGGGATAATTGGTTTACAAGGGATGGTACGCAGTGGATACCAAAGGCGCTAGCCTTACAAATAATAAAACAACTCCATGAAGGGAGTCATTGGGGCTCTCGAGGATTGGCAGAAGCCTTCCTCAAAACATATGCTGCTGTGGATCTTTTTAATCTGGCAAAACTGATGCCTAAAACAGGCTACCTGAAACAGACCCCAAGACAAATTTGGAGTGTAAAAAGTGAACAAATTTATTTGAGGCCTTTAAGGTACACTCGTGCAAGCAAAGTCCCCCTCGAGGGAGTACACCCAAAATGGACACCGGGTCACGAGCTCTTCACCTTTTATAAGTTTTGTCTTATTAGTATACTAGTCCCTAATTCCCCAATCACACCTTCAGGTGACGATATTGGCTGCCTGTGGCAGGACCTCCCCCCCTCCCCCTTCTCTCTCTCCCTGATCGCTGGCTAGAGATGAATGGCTCAGATTAAGTTGATAAGCTTAATCCTGGCTATCTAGTCCTGGCGCCTGGAAGGCCAAGGTGAGACACTGAGACAATGTGAAGAATTTTTGAGTGACCGCAAATCCACATACTCTTTTCCTATAAAAAACACCACGAAACCTCAGAAAGGTAGAAGCTTTCTACATGGACATCGGAGCGTGAAGTAAAGTCTTCTCCCCAGGGTCTGGACGCAGCCCTGTGGTTACTTCCCTGGGATTGAGTGAGGAAGTCTTAATGTATTCCAGCTCCAAAATTGGGTTTGGTAAGATCATTGAGTTTCCTAAATTGTATTATTCCGGCTAACTTATAGGTACCTTTCTTAACTTGCATTTCAGCTAGCTCAAGCAAGCATTTCTTAACTTGCATTATAGTTCAAGCAAGCATTTCTTGCATTTTTAACTATTTTTATAGTTCAAGCAAGCTTTTACCCCATAATTGCATTTTTAACTATTATAGTGTTGCAATTATGTATTCATTGTGTGTTTATGTGTGTCAATCTGTTCTATGTTTGTATGTTTGTTATTTTCTGTGTCTAATAAATGGTATTTTTAGACAAATCGGCCAAATATCAAAGAATCTTGCAAACGGGACTAAGTCTTGGGGAACTAGCTATCTTAAAGTCTGTCAAACTGCAAAAACACATAAAACTCCTGTCTCCCATGCAAGACATAAATGGCACTGTGAGCAGGGTATTTGGCATACGATTTAAGAAATTAACAGCTAAAGAGCTAACATCTTATTTTACGGAGGCACAAAATCCACGTAGCTATGCGTAGCTCTCTATATTGTGTAGTATATAAGTGTCTAGCTTCTTTGTTCTGTTATCTCTTACGTCTAATAAACCATTTTATATAAAACCTAAATCAACCATCATTAACTTGCAAAATGACACTGGGTTTAGAAAGTGCTGGTCACTCACTCTAAATAGATTGACTGCCGATTGCCAAAGGCCTAGGCAATCAGCAAAAAAATCTATCAGCCCTCTGTATACAAGCAAGATGTGTAACAATTACTAGTAAAAAAAAAAAACCTTACAAAAAACACAGATGTTACACTCTGCCAATCAAAAACTAGCTTAAAGTGAGAAAAATCCATGGAAAAATTACATGAAGCACAAAACTTGCTAAAAATTAACTGATCTCTCATGTACTCGCTTTATATCTAAGAATTGCATGTAATTAGCAAACAAAAATGATAAAAGAAATTCCAGAGTTAATAACACCACCTGAGAATAAAAATTATGAAATTCAGAAAAACTCTGATAAAAATTAATGATTCAAATGTTGAATTGAATCCTCACAAAAGCATAAATACCCCTATCTCTAAAAAAGGAAAAGAAAATCTCTTTAGCACAAACAGTGTGGGGGGGAAGCGGAGAAACAAACTCCTCCGTTTCAAAGAAAAAAAACTCTAAGCAAAATTCCAACCCTCTCTCCCCCCATCTCTTTCTCTCTCTCTCACCCATTCCTACATACCTTTCACAAACCTCTAATTCCTAAATTTACTCTTATTTCTTCTCGTATATTATCAATGTGCTTTAAAATCTCTTGCGTGTGTATGTAGTGTGTGTGAAAATGTATAAATTAAATCATGTCGACATGTATCTCGGGGACGCCCGTATGATATAAAAAGTGTGAGATGAGAGTGAAGTGAGAAGAACTGCGTGTAAAATGCTGCACCTTTCTAGCTTTCTGTATACTTCTTTCTGTATACCTCTAAAATCCTCTTAAAAACTCCTGTGCTCTTTTTGTGCTAAATTTTAGCAGTTGCAAAGCTAAACATCATTTCTTTTGCTTTACCTGTTTGGTTTAAAAGTAAATCATCTAAAATGTTTCCCCCACAAGGGCTATTCCGGGAACAGCCAAAGCTAAGTTTTAAAATGCAAATGAACCATTGACAAGAGAAAGAGAGGGCAATTAGAAGCCCCTTCTTAGTAGAGGAAAAAGCTGCAAAACCAGTTTTTCCTGTCCTGTCTTAATTTACATATTAAAAGCAAAAATATCTCTCTCTCTGCATTGCAAGAAAAGGCAAGCAAAAGAAAAAAAACACTGCGACATGTATTTTAAACTCTTAAGATCAGAGTTGTTTAGTTTTAAACTAAAAAATATACTAATAAGTAATTAAAAGCTCTCTAATCAAAGAAGAAAACCCAAAAAAGTATATAATTGATTAATTAGCAATTTTAAATTAGTGCCACATAGAAATTGTGAGCAAAAATTAACACGCAAAGAGGAAAAGAAAATTTAGTTTTACTAAAAGATCTAAATTGTCATTTCTACAAACTTCAGTCCTAACAAACCCTATAAGTTTGTGAGATGATAAACTTAATAAATAATTGAGTAAAAAATGAATTAAATTAATGCAACTAACCCCAACTATATCACCTTATATATCAAAATAAAACTTAATAACTAATTTAGAATAAAATCTCCAAAACATCTAACAATTATGTTTAAGCTTTTTCCAAACAAGCCAGACCCAATAAAGCCTTGCAGACAAATAGTCCTGGCTTACCCTAAATTCTAAGGTAAAAAGTGTAGTTTACTAATGCTTCAGCCAAACGTATTAATATTGTATATGAAAATACAGAGCGATAGTGCTGAAAATTGAATAAGAAAAGAAGTGATAAAAGAAAGTTTTAGAAAGTGCACAAGTAAAAGAATTAAAAGCTGTGTTACTAGCAGTAAAGAAAAAGCAAAGAAAGTGTATGTAAACCAATGATGCTAACAAATGCTCGAAGGCCCATAGACTGAGTAACTACTGATTCTTATAGCCACAAGCATAAAATCAGTTTCCAATGAGTGTTTCCCCTATAACAAATCTAGTTTTGCTCAGAGCAAGACTTTATTTCCTCGCAAACTGCCCCTGCACTGCCCCCGTCTGACAGCAGTGAAAATAGCGACGTGTTTGCAACTACAGGCCAAAAGGGGGAATAACAATTCTCAAGAAAACATATCTATTATTGCTTAAATCGTATTGATTTCATTGCTCTATTAACCTTAAATGTTTACGTATACTTTCACTAGAAAAAGGCTAGGTGTACCTGAATGAGAAAGACAAGCTACTCAAGCAACAAGAGAAGAAATCTCTTCAAGCAGCAAGAAAAGCCGTTTACTACCTACACAACTAAAGAAATGAATTAAACCTCCTGAACTCCTGCAAGTGAAGAAGCCAGCTCCAGACAAAGAAACCATACTGGACTGCATAGTAACTAATGAATTTACTGTAACTGAAATATTCATTGTAATATTGTTTACATTTTTCTTATGCTTACAAGTTATTATTTACAGTAATGCATTATGGCTAATCAGCCATCTCAACAAAATTCTAACAAAACCCTAATAATTATTAAAACCTCTGTATATACAGATGTCTAAAAACACCAAAAGTAGTTTCACACCAAAAAATGAAGTTACCTAAATGTATCTGTCAAATTATAGTAAAAATCTATTCCAAGTGTCATTCATATCTAAACATAGCTAAAACAAGCATGTTAACCACACACTAGTGTGCCTATTCCAAACAATATAAAACACTGCTAGCTTTGTAAAAATAAAGCTAAAGGAATTTTCTAATATTAATGTTCATTAATGATATATAAATTGTATACCAAAAATTTGCAAAAATTAAAACCAACAAAAATATATAGATCAAATAATGACCATCTTCTCTAAAAAGAAAAACTTCAAAAGAAAACCTTATTTAGTACTATTGGAGTACTAAACGATTCAATGATCTTATTATCTCAAATAATCTTTTGTGTATATATATATCTTATCTAATTTCTGCAAGTATTACCTTAGTATATCTATGACTCTGATTGTCACAGTGGGAAAAATTTCATCCTAAAATATAACTCAAATTACAGAATCAATTTTGATTCTCCCAAAATAAAATATAAATTCCTAAATGGAATTATATTCTAAATAATTAAAACAATTAATTTTAATGACATCTTTAACTCCCCTGAAACAATCAAATCAATTAATATATGTGTATGTGTATTCCTTTAAACTGTTGTAGAATTGTCTAACATTTAACATGTTAAGCAAAAACAGGTGAAACACTGAAGAAGAAGACTGAACGGAAGAACACAAAAGAAGTAAAAGAATTGCCAACCATTGACTAAACTCTTGCAGTAACTACTATCAAAAAACTGCCTTCACAGACTCTTCTTCGTTCCTGATTTGCATCACGTCCTCCTATGACCTTAAGATTCAAGGAGTAGAAATAATCTACCCTACATAGACTTATATCAACATAAATAACTTACTAAATTGTCTCCAATTACTATAAACATTCTAAAGTTAATGTCATATTTTCTAATCCCTTAGTTGTTACTACTAATGTTTCTTTTTATATATATATTCTGTTACATAATCTACTACATGAACCCATAAACTGAAGCAACAGCAAATGCTTCCTATTAATATAAATAACATAGTCAAAATTCCATTAGAGAACAATACCATTTAGAAACACAATATACACTAAAAATTTAACAATAATACATAAAAAAAAACAAACCCAAAACCAAAACGTGAGCGCTTTTTATAGCATGGAGGCAAGAGACACCTGCACTGTCACTTCATGAAGTAAGAGGAGTGGCTTTGGGTCACAGGGGTGGATTGTGGCAGGACCTCCCCCTCCCCCCTTCTCTCTCTCCCTGATCGCTGGCTAGAGATGAATGGCTCAGATTAAGTTGATAAGCTTAATCCTGGCTATCTAGTCCTGGCGCCTGGAAGGCCAAGGTGAGACACTGAGACAATGTGAAGAATTTTTGAGTGACCGCAAATCCACATACTCTTTTCCTATAAAAAACACCACGAAACCTCAGAAAGGTAGAAGCTTTCTACATGGACATCGGAGCGTGAAGTAAAGTCTTCTCCCCAGGGTCTGGACGCAGCCCTGTGGTTACTTCCCTGGGATTGAGTGAGGAAGTCTTAATGTATTCCAGCTCCAAAATTGGGTTTGGTAAGATCATTGAGTTTCCTAAATTGTATTATTCCGGCTAACTTATAGGTACCTTTCTTAACTTGCATTTCAGCTAGCTCAAGCAAGCATTTCTTAACTTGCATTATAGTTCAAGCAAGCATTTCTTGCATTTTTAACTATTTTTATAGTTCAAGCAAGCTTTTACCCCATAATTGCATTTTTAACTATTATAGTGTTGCAATTATGTATTCATTGTGTGTTTATGTGTGTCAATCTGTTCTATGTTTGTATGTTTGTTATTTTCTGTGTCTAATAAATGGTATTTTTAGACAAATCGGCCAAATATCAAAGAATCTTGCAAACGGGACTAAGTCTTGGGGAACTAGCTATCTTAAAGTCTGTCAAACTGCAAAAACACATAAAACTCCTGTCTCCCATGCAAGACACTGCCCTAGGCCCCGCTTCCCCCTTTCCACTGTTATTTACATATTTTCGGGGCCTAGGGTAACGAATATGTCCTTGACTCTCTATCCAGAGAGCTTTGTTTTGGCTAAATGTTCTGGGAATAGAGGTTTTCGGCATTCTGTAAGAGCACAGAACTACGCCAAGTTACAGTTACATGAAGAGAAAAATACCCCAAAATTCTTAAGGCATCAAAATGAGCTATTTTAGTTTACTTGATTTGTGCTAAAGCCAACAACAGAATTACAAAGAAAACTGCCAGGGGAGGGAGGCCTTGGGCTGTACATCCCTTCCAAAGATGCCAGGTGGATTTTACTGAAATGACCTGAGTAGGAAAGTTTAAATATCTTCTGATAACAGCATGTCAACTAACGCAGTGTCCAGAAGCAATCCCAACTAACTACAGGATCAATTATTAATGTATTTTTGGAACAAATAATTCCAAGATATGGGATTGTGGAGGCAATAGACTCAGATAGGGGAACTCATTTCACAGGAAAGATCCTTCAAGGAGTTATGGCTGATTTAGGAATACAATGGAACCTCTATAACCCCTGGCACCCCCAGAATTCAGGTCGGGTAGAAAAAATGAATGGGGAAATAAAGAAACACCTTTTGAAGCTGGTGATACAAACTAAGATGCCATGGATACGGCTATTGCCACTGGCTTTGGCTAGAATAAGGGCCAGACCCAGAGGAGATATTAAATTATCGCCCTTTGAATTGATGTTGGGAATTCCGTATCCTGGTAATTCTCAACCTAGTGGGGGGTGGGGTGGAGTTAGATGATGTATATTTAAAACAATATGTGGCAGGATACTGTCCCTTGTGAAGTCGCTTCAACAGGAAGCTCAGCTGACACAGACCTTGCCTTTGGACTTTGCTGTTCATAACATCCAAACAGGAGATTGAGTCCTGCTTAAGGAGTGGAAAGAAGCACCACTGGTGGAAAAGTGGCGTGGCCCATTTCAAGTGTTACTGACCACAGAAACAGCCATCAAGACAGCAGAGCACAGGTATACCCATCACACTTGGGTCAAGGTCTCTAAGGCCCCAGAGATTTGGACACCTCAGCTGGAGGAGGACGGGAGGCCATGACTGACACTCTGCAGGCATGGGCCGGAGCAGTAACCAGTGCGTCAACATCGGGGGAAGCCCTGTGTGCCTACCCACAGACTGTCTGCTGAAACAGTCTGTATGGGCATCCCTCCTTTTGGATCTCCAGGCACTGGGGGCTAATCCTTGCTGTAATTGTTTTCTTTAAGTTGTTTCTGTGCCTTCACTCGCCACAGGTGGTGCGGAAGACAATGTGAAAATTAGATTAGGTGATTAGAATACACCGTTAGAATATTTTTCTTAATAATCTTACCTTTATATTGTCAGTTAGGTTCAGGCCAGAGGTGGGAGAATAGTTTTTTTAGTCCTAGGAGAAGAAGTAGCAAAAACCTTTAACCTTAGCAATTGCTGGGTCTGTGGAGGATCAGGAGGATCTGAAGACTGGCCATGGGTGGCTAGCCCAGCCGAACCTAAATTGTGGGTCGACACCCTGAGTGAAGTCCATAACGGAACAGGAATTTTGGGATTCGGAAGGAAGTCCATGGCGACTTCATTCTTCAGAAAGAGGCATTTATTGTCTAAGTAGAACAGGGGTGTATATGTGAGGAAAAGTGTTTGTGACTGGACTTTATCTTTGGGTTTAGATTGTTGGACCCCCCAACTGCCCTCCTTATGGTTGTGTGGCAGGACGCTCCCCCCTCCCCTTCTCTCTCTCCCTGATCGGGCCCAAGAAATGGATGGCTCAGATTAGGTTGATAGCCTAATCAACAGCTACCTGGTGCTGGCGACTGAAAGTCTGAAAAGACACTCCCCTGTGGAATGTAGAGAGAATGTGAAAAAGTTTTAGTGACCACAAATACACACTTTTTTCCTATAAAAAGCTCACAAATCTCAGAAAACGTAGAAGCTTTCTACATGGACATTGGAGCACGAAGGAAAGTTTCTCCCCAGGTGCCTGGACGCAGCCCTGTGGTTACTTCCCGTGGGATTGGGTGAGGAAGACTAATGTATTCCAGCTCCAAAATTGGATTTGGTAAGATCATTGGTTTCCTAAATTGTATTATTCCGGCTAACTTATAGGTACCTTTCTTAACTTGCATTATAGTTCAAGCAAGCATTTCTTAACTTGCATTTTTTGAGCTATTTTTATAGTTCAAGCAAGCTTTTACCCCATAATTGCATTTTAGCTATTATAGTGTTGCAATTATGCATTCATTGTGTGTCTATGTATGTCAATCTGTTCTATGTTTGTATGTTTGTTATGTTCTGTGTCTAATAAATAATATTTTTAAACTAATCGGCCAAATATCAAAGATCCTTGCGAACGGGACTAAGTCTTGGGGAGCTAGCTATCTTAAAGCCTAGCAAACTGCAAAAACTCATAAAGCTCCTGTCTCCCATGCAAGACAGGTTGTTCCAAATATCGAGGCAGATAGAATCAAACGCATGTTAAGCTCACTAACGGTAGCTGGGTAAGGTGTTCCTACCATAATTACCGAAGGGATTTTGAAGGCTGTAAAGCAGTAGGGAGGGACGAGTTTTTTTACCAATTATTTTTAAGCTGCCCCCAAGATAATTTCACAAGTAGGACAGATGTTGCCCATGACTATCACTGGAAGTGGCAACACCGGAGCAGAACTCGAACCCTTTTTAATAAATTCTGGTCCAAATCTAACAAAACAGGTCTGGGATGTAACTGTAGGTGGAAAGCTCATGTGGGAGCTTGGAAATGCAAATATTGTGAATATTGTGACTCTTATGGTGGGGAAACTATTGTTGGAGGACCATTAGGCCCAGGAAGCAAGCTGTATTTTGACCCACCAATTGATGATGAAAATTGGGAAGACCCCTTTGCTGATGGAACATGGGCTTTGAAATGGCATTATTGGATTTGTGGCCAACATGCTTATCACAGGTTACCTCCAAACTGGTTAGGGATATGTTCTGTAGGGTATATTAGACCGGTGTTCTTTTTGCTACCACAAGTTCAGGAAAATCAGTTAGGAATCAAGGTATATGATGATCTAATTAGAGAAAAGCAGTCAATTGATGCATCCTCGGCTGGAGGAGCACCCTG
Source organism: Entomyzon cyanotis (assembly GCA_024500445.1). Classification (NCBI taxonomy): domain Eukaryota; kingdom Metazoa; phylum Chordata; class Aves; order Passeriformes; family Meliphagidae; genus Entomyzon; species Entomyzon cyanotis. The sequence goes on from JAKEPQ010000794.1 coordinate 1,054,690, forward strand.
TGGCAGGACGTCCCCCCTTCTCTCTCTCTTTCTGCTCAGTTGCAGAAGATAGATGACTTCAGTTGGGTTAACAGCCTGGCAGGGGTTATCTCTTGGCGCCCGAAAGTCTAAAGCCCCTAACCGTAACTTATATTTTGGAATGAAGAGAGAATGAGGGAAAACAAACAAAGACAATACTTGCTGACCACAAAAGGCACAATTTTATCCTATAAAAACTCACAGAAATATCCCAGAGGTAGAGGTTTCTTACACACACTCTGAAGATGTGTGGAGAAGCTTCTCCCCAGAGTCTGGATGCAGATTCTTTGGCTACTTGCCTGGGAATTGCGTGAAAGAATTTCGAAGTATTTTCCACCACCAATTGGCGGGTAAGATACATAGAGTTCTTAAGTTTTTATTATTCTTGCTAGCTAATAATAAGCAGAAAAGGTACCTTTCTATTAATGGCATTTTAGCTATTAATAGTTTTGCAATAATTTTATTCCATAATTCCAGTCTTAGCTATTTTTATAGTTTTGCAATTATGTCAGTACTGTGTATGTATGTAAATTTGTTCTAAGTCTCTATGTTTGTTATTTTCTGTGTCTAATAAATGGTAATTTATATCATATTAGACTAATCGGCCAGATATCAAAGAACCTTGCAAATGAGACCTAGTCTTGGGGTGCTAGCCATCCTAATAAAAATCACTGCCTGTTGCTAGAAGCCTGAGCAAACAGCAGAAACACATAAGGCTCCTGTCTCTCCTGTAAGACACACCCTAAAATGGGGAAAAAATGAATGGCCACCAGAGCGAATCATACAACACTATGGACCAGCCACTTGGAATCCAAATGGATTAATATCAGGTGCCAGAGAAGCCATTTATAATTTGAATTGGATAATCAGATTACAAGCTGTCTTTGAAATAATAACCAACCAGACAGCTACAGCTCTTGACCTTCTTGCTGACCAATCCAATCAGATGAAGAATGCAATATTTCAACATTGGATGGTACTGGATTATGTATTAGCAGAAGAAGGCGGAGTGTGTGGAAAATTAAATGACAAACTGCTGTTTGCAAATAGATGACAATGGAAAAGTGGTGAAACAAATTACAAAGGGAATAAGAAAGTTAGCTCATGTACTAGTCCAAACGTGGAAAGGATGGGAATGGGACGTGTTTTCGTTTTTACCTGGTGGACTGTCATGGATTAAATGAATGCTCTTTTTCCTCTTATGTGCTATAGCAACTCTCATTTTTTTACCATGCATGATACCTTGTTTAGTGCAGCTCATTCAGCATGTGATCAAGGGGATGCAGGTGGTAGCCATGCCTACTGATCCAGAAATGGCTACAAAAGTACAGAAGATCATGTCACTGCAAATAATCAAGAAATCCAAAAAGACCCAGGAAAACAAAATTACGTCAATGGTGTCTCTGTTTAGAGACATGTTCTGGGAGAAAACGCTCTGGAATGAGCGTTTCCTCCAAGAAAAGGGGTTTTAGCAATCCCTTCCCACTGATATGAAATCAATACTGGTCGGTGAAAGTGGTAAAAAAACCCCGTTTATTTGACAAACAAAATGCCCGCACAACATGAAAAGAAATTAATAACTGCTAGATATTGAACCTTCAGAACCTTACCCCCCCCCCCCCCCCCGCCACACGCCCACAGCAGAACAAACAAAACCCAAAATTCCAGGGGAAGGGAAAAACTCTACCGGCCATGTGCTAGGGAAAAACAAAATGGCCGATAGCTTTGTCCCAGGTGAGGGAAGAAGAGTCCACACAGCAGGTTGGGGATGAGAAAATCAGATGGGAACCTGGTGAACTCCAATGTCATTGGTTTCCTCTTCGCTGCAGACGAAACTGGTGGATTTTAAAGTCCCTTCTTTTGCTGGCTCAGCTTTTCCCGAGGTTTGGCTGAGATGGGGTGTTCCCGTGGCTTCTCCCCGCCGGTCAGCGCCAGTCAGCTCCTGCCGATGGTACGATTCCGGACAAAAGCTAAGCTGAAGAATTCCAGAAGAAACCACACAAGCCACCAGAGGATTACTGCTGCAGTCCAGGGAAAAACTTCTTGCCTCAGTGTTATAAATGAAGTCATGGAGTTGGCTTTTGTAAAGGGTTATGAGGTATTTGTTATGGTTATTTATTAATAGTTGTGTCTAATTGTTAATTTGTTGTGGCTAACTTAAATGTTATGGTTAAGAAAGGGGAGAGCTGGGCAGGCAGCTAACCTATCAGGAGACCCTAGAAAAGACGAGCCAAGGAAGACAAAGAGCCAATCGGAGCACCTGAAGGAGGCAGGGTTAGGGGGTTATAAAAACTGTATCCTCTAGCCAGAAGGTGTGCCTCTGGCTACCCCCCATCGGTGGCTGAGCACCCACTGCTGCACTTCGCTTTGTGTAATGGCAGACAGCCATTCTAAGCCTCTTATAGTTGTTTTTACTATGAAAATGAGTGAATAAACTCTTTCAAAATTTAAGTAGTGAGAGGATGTTTCTCACACTCAGCTAACAAGAACCAAGCTAGCTAAGAGCAACAATGTAACACGCGTCCGCGGGACACGCGGAGCACGCCAGAAGTGAGTGCTTGAAGAAAGCCCAAGCTGAGTTCCCCTGGCTCTCGCCCCTCCCCCAGATCCAGCTTAAAGCAACAGGACTCATTTCTGGACATAAAGCAGACGATCAGGAATAGAGTATCATCATAAAATCACCCCAAGACATGGTAACTAAGGTTTGTAAAGACAATTACTGAGAAGATAAGAAGAGGAGGGATTAAAATGAATGAGAGGGAGATGTCTTTAGAAACAAACTGTGGGGCCTGCTGCTAGATGAGGCCAGATACTGATAGGTGAAAGTAGCAATGGGAGGAACCATAAATTCTATAGGAATTCCATTAATTGACACAGACTGTTACTCACCCAAGGCTGCGCTAAATCCTTGGACTTAAAGAAAATGAACACGGACACAAAGAAAAAGGTGTGTGGGGAGGGTGTAGGGGGAATGTACATTAGAAGAGGGTCTGTATTAGGTGATTCAGGAATTCTGTACCTCTCAAGTACCTCAGCCAATGGGGAAAGAGAGAGGGAAATGCGGCTGGGAAATTAGGATAAAAAGGAGGCTGCATCCTCTAGCAATTTGAGAGAGACCCCATGGGAAATTGTCCCATGACCTCTCCTTTTATTCGAATAAAGTTACAGGACTCCTCTGTCTCTTTTTTGGACATAAACCTCTGGTGTTTGTGGATTAATTTTCCTGATACTCTCTCCCTTTCTTCCCTCCCCCCCCCACCCAAGCACACCTCTCTCTTTCTTTGTTTCTGTCTCTTTCTCTCTCTCTTTCTCTCTCTCTTTCTCTCTCTCTTTCTTTCTTTCTTTCTTTCTTCTTTGCCTCCTTTGCTAGTAAATAAAATATATTGACTTTTTTGGCACCAACATCTAACCTCATTTAGTTTTAATCAAGTTTTGGGGTATATTTTGAACCTTTCTGGATTTGATCTGTTTTATTCAGAGACTTAGTTTTCCTTGCTCTTCTGTGTTAATTTGGGTCTTAACAGGGTGGAGCCCCCATGATGCCGCAGAAGGAGGATAGGCAGTGGGCGGGGGGAGCCTGGCTTTCCCCACCTGCCCCTCCTACCTAGGCCACTTCCCATCCCCCTCCCAGGTATGTGATCCGGAGGGGGGATGAAGCAGTGGGCGGGAGCCAGCCTTTTTGTTTTGCCCCAACGGTTTGGCCTGCCTCCTATGTGCTCCCCAATTTTCCCCTCTGTAGCTGGTTTTTGGGACATGCACTGTTCCTGCTCCGGTAGCTGGCAGATAAGACCTCACTCCAATAGCTGACATTACAGGCCAGGGGCACCTGCACCCCAGGTCTGACTCCAGTAGCTGGCACCAGTTGTCACTCACTCACACAGGTCTCACCAGTAGCTGGCACTTAGTCCTCACAGCAAACATACATGGGACAGACACAGATTGCACAGAGCAATATTTAAGAAAGGACTTAATGAGAAGAAATAAGATAGGACAGACTGCAATTTTTTTTTCAACTCAGAATATTCTGTGAATCTGTGAGCAGGTGCAGGACTCATACCAGTGTACTGACTGGCCCTATACCAGTCCTGTTTTACATGGGGCTATCCCCTTTTATACCCTTTTCTGTCTACCCTCCAAATAAGGCTGGTTATTGCTACTTATCCCATGTATCAAATTAGGAATTAGATGACACCATGTTTTTTTCTGAAAAGCTTCCAAGCATAGTTAATCATTAACTCTCCTGTTTTTGGAGTAGGAACTCTGGTACTGTAAAGCTGCAAAAAGCCACTACACATACTATTATAAGCTAACAGTCAACCTAGGTTCAGTGGAAATCGTTGGTTTTTAAGTTCAATGAGTCTTTAATTCTTCAGGTTACTGAAGAGTAACATACAATAATGCATCAAAGTATACTATCTTGGGCTGTTTTGGAAGAAATATTGTTTACCAAATGGAAAACAATTGCAGGAAAACCTTCTATTGAGGTTTCTCTGTGATTGTGGATGTTCAATATCTAGTCACATAAATTATACACAGTGACTGAGACCTCAAACCAGGAAAACGTTGCATTTTCACATGACATTCAACCATTTGCATCCCATTTAAGTTGATGGAATTTGGGCAAGTGTTACCACCTAAAGGGTTACCTGTCTCCCATGTGTATTGGGTTTGCATGGCCTGGTTTTGGCGGGGGGGGGGACTACAGTGGTGGCTTCTGTGAGAAGCTGCTAGAAGCTTCCTCCTTGTCCCGCAGAGACAATCCCTGGTGGCTCCAAAGATGGACGTGCCACTGGCCAAGGATGGACCAATTAGAAATGGTGGTAATATATTTAAGAAGGAAGAAGTTGTGCAGTTGTAATTGTGGCCAGAGAAGAGGAGTGAGAACATGTGAGAAGAACAACTATGCAGACACCATGGTCAGTGGAAAAGAACGGGGAGGATGTGCTCCAGGCACTGGAGCTGAGATTCCTCTGTAGCTCGTGGTGAGACCATGGTGAAGCAGCTGCGCCCCTACAGCTCATGGAGATCCACAGGTGCAGCTGTGCAAAATTCTCGGACAGCCCCCTCCCTGCAGCAGGGGGAGGGCCGCCCCAAAGCCGAAACACGCAGGGTGGTCTCTCCGTGGCCACGAGCTGTGGGACTGGTCAGACTCGGTCCTGGCAGAAGCGTCACAGGTTTAGAAAGGCAGCTGTCTCGTTCCCAGTCTCCATGGTGATTTTATTTTCGGGTAACAGGAGAAGTGGTAGGGGAACTATGGAGGGGGAGGGGAGATAGGGAATAGGGTAAGCTCCATCAGGACAGGAACGAAAGAGAGCTCCTTCTGGCTCCTGCTGGGGTTTTTATTCCTGGACTGGGAGGCGGTCCTGACTCACATCATCCAGTCAGGAAGGGTCAAGGGGGCGGGGTCAGGGGAGGGGAGAACGCATCACAACACACAGGGATGCAGAGATCCACTCGCAGCCCATGGAGGAGACCCACGCCAGAGTGGGTGGATGCCTGAGAGCAGGCTGTGACCCAGTGGGAGACCCGTGGAGAGAGGAGCTCATGCTGGAGCAGCCTGTCCTTGAAGGACTGCACGCCATGGAATAGTGACCCATGCTGCAGCAGTTTGGGGAGGACTGTTGCGGCCTTCTTCCTCCACGGGCAAGCACTCCATGCTGCAAAGGGGAGTGCGGTCCGGAGCCGGAACACGCCGGTGTACGGGCAGCTGCAGGGCACCACGGCAGGCAGTGGAGCTCGGGGGACGGAACCGGCGATGAAGCGAGCGGAAATAAGAAATGTAGACTCTCAGGCTAGGATTCTCCGGGGAAGTTTATTGAGGGTATAGGGGATGAGGAATGAGGGGCGGCGAGGGGGCGGAGAGTCGAAGGCTGAGAGCCTCGAAGACCTCCGGACAGGGGTTTTTGAGGGATGGAGAAAGGGGAGTGGTTGGCTCCGAGGAGCCAACCAGGGAGAGACAGGTGGGAGGAGAGAGGGAGGGACAAAGGGGTATAAACCAATAACAGAACAATGGGGAGGGGTACAAAATAGGGGTCCAATGGGGTGCCAACTGGGGGAGAACACTCTAGAACCGTAACCTTAAAAGGGATAGGGGAGGGGAGTGTGCGGGGCCAATTAACTGCTTTCAAAGTCCATAACCAATCCGGGGGCCGCAGGGGACCATGGTCTGTCACCGTGACCAGAAGGGCTCTCCCTGCAGTTGCCTATCCAGCCCCTAATGGGGCTGAGCCACCGCAACAGACTGTTGACCGTGGGATGGACTCACATTGCAGCAGTTCGTAGAAAGCTATTGCTCATGAGATGAACTCATGATGTAGAAGTTCGCGGAGAACCGTCTCCCATGGGAGGGACCCCATGGTGAAGCAGGGGAAGGACTCCTCTCCTTGAGCAGCAGAAGAAACCACAGGTGATGGACTGACCATAACCCACATTTCCTGTCTCCCTGTGCCATTGATCGGAGAAGATAGAGCTGGGAAGGAGGGAGGGGTGGGAGAAAGGTGTTTTTAAGGGTCTTGTTTTACTTCTCATTATCCTGCTCTGATTTTATTAGTGTAATAAACTTAATTCTAATTAGAGCCTGTTTTGCCTGTGATGGTATTTGATGAGTGATCTCTCTCACTCCTTATCTAAACCCATGAACCCTTTGTTAAATTTTCTCTCCCCTGTCCAGCTACAGAGGGGAGCGAGTGAGCGGCTTTGCTGGGTGCTTGACATCTGGCCAGTGTCAACCCACTACAGCAGGTTGTGGTGGTGCATCTTCCCCTTAGCCCTGCCCCAGCCTGCTCTACAATTTTAATAACTCTTGTCAGGCCTTGGCCTTTGCATAAAAGCCTGGCAGTGAAGTGTCCCTTGACTGTACCAGGAACTCTTGCAAGGCTAAAGTGGGGGCAGCTCTAACTGTACCAGGAACTCCTACTGCCTGAACAAGGTGGGAGATGAAAGTGGGAATAATCAGTCATCCCCTGACAGTCTTGGAACATTCCCTATCTGAATTGTAGCCCAAGTGGAACATTACCATCCTCAGTGGAATTTTGAAACTTCCAGCAATTACTAACCTGGATTGCAGTCAGGATGGAAATTTACTGATGACTAAGGCCAGCCATCTTGTGACCCTATAAAAAGTGGTCCTAAGACTCTTTGAGCTCTCCTGGACTGTAGCAGGCTTCACCAGTATCTCCCTGAGTGATGTCTCTCAAAGTGAACAATCTCTCAAGTTTGCAAAAACAGAGACAATCAGCTGATGATGGGACCTGGGCTGATATCCCCACTACTCAAGGCTCAACCTCTACCCATTGAGAAACACCAAAAAGGCATTAGATGTGAATATTTCACTGATTCTCAAGGGGAATTCTTTTTACAAAGTATACCTTTGTACATATACATATACATATACATGTGTGTGTGTATTGACTTGAACACCCGATAGGAAATACAGCATACATAGAATCACATACTCATAGAATCATTGAGGTTGGAAAAGACCTCCAAGATCATCAAGTTCAACCTTTGACCATGCCCACTAAACCATGTAGCAAAGTACCAGGTCTACTCATTTTTTAACATTTCCAGGGATGCTAACTCCACCACTTCTCTGGGGAGCCTGTTCCAATGCTTAACCACTCTTTCTGTGAAAAAGTTTTCCTAATATCAAACCTGAACCTCCCCTGGAGCAACTTGAGGCCATTTTGTCTCATCCTGGCAGAAGAGGCCAACCCCCACCTGGCTACAGCTTCCTTTCAGGTAGTTGTAGGAAATGAGGTGGCTTCCCCCTGAGCTTTTTCTCCAGACTAAAGAACCCCAGCTCCCTCAGCTGCTCCTCATAGGACTTGTGCTCCAGACCCTTCACCAGCTTCATTGCCCTTCTCTGGAAATGCTCCAGTACCTCAATGTCTTTCTTGTAGTCAGGGGCCTAGAAGTGATCACGGGATTCAAGGTGCAGCCTCACCAGTACTGAGTACAGTACTGATCACTGCCCTAGTCCTGCTGGCCACACTATTTCTGATACAAGCCAGGATGCCATTGGCCTTCTTGGCCACCTGGGCACACTGCCAATTCATGATCAGATAGTTGTTAACTAGCACCCCCCAGGTTCATTTCTGCTGGGTAGTATTCCAGCCACTCTTCCCCAAGCCTGTAGCACTGCACAGGGTCATTGTGTCTCAAGTGCAGGACTTGACACTTTGTCTTATTGAACCTCATACACTGGCCTCAGTTCATCTATCTAGTCTGTCCAGATCCCTCTGTAGAGCCTTCCTGCCCTCAGGAAGATCACCATGCCTGCCCAACTTGGTGTTGTCTGCAAACTTGCTGAGGGTGCCCTCAATCCCCACATCCAGATCATTGATAAAGATATTAAAGAGGACTGGCCCCAATACTGAGCCCTGGGGAGCACCACTTGTGACCAGCCACCAACTGGATTGAACTCCATTCACCACAGCTCTTTGGGTTCAGCCATCCAGACAGTTTTTTACACAGTTTAGAGTATGCCCATCCAAGCCATGAACAGCCACTTTCTCCAGGAGAATGTTGTAGGAAATGGTATCAAATGAACCAACCCCACAGCCTTTCCCTCATCCACTAAGCAGGTCACTGTAGGAAGGGACTCTGGGATTTGGTTATGAGGGTAAAATAGAAACGAGAGATCTCTAAAGATGGGTTTTAGAGCATGGGAGTTTATTGCGAAAGAGTGTGGGTGTGAGAGGCCTGCTGGGCTGCAAGACGCAGCCCAAAGCAGGCCAGAGAAAGAGAGAGAGAGAGGCGAAAAGAGAGAGCAAAAGAGAGCGATTTGCCGTTTACAATGCAATAAATCATCTTCTCTGTTGAATATTCTAATTCTCTTTAACCAATCTAAGACAAGCTACAAACCCTACAGCATTTACATACAACCTATAAGAATCATCACATTACCATATGGGGTTATATTTCAAACCTTAAAAACCTGCTTTTTGGAATCTCTACCAGGCAGGCAGGGTTTGCTCTGACCTTTGGACTTGCCTAGGCAGAGGGCATTGTTCTATCAAGAAGGGGGATTACCTTCAGTCAGCTATACCATTGTTTCTTAGTTACTCTTCAACTCAAACCTTGTCTTCATCTCAATTTCGTTTATACTTTCCATATTCTCAGCATCTTTTGCAAGGGAATCATATCTATAAGGCTTTCCTATTTCATCTTCCCCAACAGGTCACCTTGTCAGAGAAAGAGATCAGGTTAGTCAAGTAGGACCTGTCCTTTATAAAGCCATTTTAACTGGGCCTGATACTCTGGTTGGCCTGTTCATGTCATATGATGTCTTCAGGCAAGCTGGTCTTCTGCCCCACTTGGCTGGCTTTTGCCACGGTGGAATTGCCTGCTCCTGTGCTTCTAAAAGGTGGTTCTTAAAGGCACTTTAAGACTTGTGGACTTGTGGACTCCTAAGCCCTCAAAAGCAGATTCACAGGGGACTCTGCTAAATAGCTCCCTAATAGCTTAAGGTTTGCTCGCCTGAAGTCCAGGGTAGTGTAGAAGTACAGAAGATAAGGGGGGAATGTGTATGTCTCAAACACCAGTAGCCAGATAGCTGTGGAGCGAACCAAGGATTGTAAGCAAGAAAACACTGTGAGAAAGAAAAGGATGTGGTTGGAGAAGGAGGCCATGCAGAGGTAGGACAGCACTTTTCTGGGACAAAGGTCCTTGTTCTGGCTCCTGTAGATAAGCACAACACAATACAGCACAAGTACAGGAATGAGGATGAGAAGTGGGCATGGACTGTCGACCAAAGGTCAATCCAGCGGGGGGGATCAAGACCACCAACGACGCCTGAAGCCCTCCAACCCATTTCCAGAAAGGTCTAGAAGAAAAAACTGCACATGGTAATTAATTTGCATAGAAAGTGAGAAACATCACCAGGGGAGGGAAAACTTATTGTGGTGGTTTTGACTGGCCCAAAACATCAGCAAGGTATCTTTAACATCTAAGAGAAATTTAAACCCCTCAGAAGCTGTTGTGGTGGGCTTGGGGAAGTGTCTGAGGGGTGAGGAGTGGCACAAAGATGGCTCCTGTGTTTCCTGAGTGAAAGTTCTGGAAGTTTTTCATCAAGTCCAGCAGAGCCAATCTCTGATGGCTCTGAAAGTGATGGACATGCTGCCGGCCAAGTCTGGGCCAATTAGAGGTGCTAGTTACGCCTCTGTGAAAACATATTTAAGAAAAAATCAAAACAAGGCAGGCACACACTTCTTTGTAGTTAGAAGAGGAGGAGGAGGTAGAGGTAAAAATATGTGAAGGGAGAACAACATGGAGACACCAAGGTCAGTGAAGAAAGTGGGGGAGGAGGTGCTCCAGGCGCCTGAGCTGAAAACCCTCTGCTAGCTGTAGTGAAGACCATGGGGGATGCAGGAGGTCCCCCTGCAGCTCATGGAGTCCACAGGAGTGCAGAAATCCACCCACAGCCCATGCCAGAGGAGCAGGTGGATGCCTGGAAGAAGCTGTGAACCAGTTGGAGTCTCATCTAAAGAGTTAAAGCTACAAAGGCCTTGCAAAGGAGAGAAAGGCCTTGCTCCTGGGATAGAAGCAGCCTGGTCTCAGCTCAGGAGAGTCTGCACCTTATGGACAAAAACTCATGTTGCAGCAGAATTCGGGCGGGATGTTGCTCATGAGATTGAACCCACGCCAAAGAAGTTCCCAAAGGACTGTCTCTCGTGGGAGGGACCCCGTGGCTAAGTAGAGGACTCCTCTCCCTGATGGACTGACCAGAGAACAAACCCCTTACCCTGCCCCCTGCCCGTGTTGTTGGTTTAGAAAGAGGGAAGGGGAGTGAGCAGAGAGACTGCTTCTTAAGAGGGAGGGGGTGAGAGCAGAGAAACTGTCTGGAGAGAGAGAGAGAGAGATAAGTAGAGATAAAAGTATTTGTGGTAGAAGAATTGTGGTGATGAATAGATTTATAGACTTGCTCTATAGACTAAGAAAATATCCCACACCCTGCCCCCCTACCCGAGCTTGTTGGTTAAAAAGAGGAAAGGGTGTGAATAGGAAATGGGTTCGCCGAGGCTAAGTCACCTACCTACCATCACATCCTCCATGAGACCTTTATTCACAAATGGCAAGTCTAAGATGGCATCTTTTCAAGTTGGCTCATTGAGTACCTGCAGAAAGAAGGTATCTCCTACAAACTTCAAAAATTTCTAAGACATGCTCAGTGTGCTATTCCCAGTTTATGTCTGGGACGTCAAAATCTCTGATAAAAAACAGGGATACTGATCCAGAGATTTCTCCTAATTGCCTATAGAAGAACTCATCAGTATTTACACCTGGCATCCAAACCAAGATTAGAATAAGAGAATGTTAGCCCTAAAGGCCCTGCTAATTTGTGCGTTTGCTGAAGGATGCTGTGGAATCTCATTTCTTGGTGGCAAACCACCGTATGAGCATGTGACATTGTGACTGAAAACAATCACATGCATTGAGACATGTTTTGTGTGTTACAGAATTAGCAAGAGGCCCTAGGGACCAATGAGAAGGTAATTGTTTATCTGTAACAAGATTAAATAAAAGGGAGCTTGCCTGGGAAAGAAAAAAGAGAGAGACAAGATGAGGAGAAAAACAACACCTGCTGAGCCCAACACTATTACACTGTGTCAGCGTGTTATTTCCATCACTGATATATCTATTTTTATATTGAAATTTTCCTTTGCATTTAAACTCATCACCAACAAATATCCATGTGGGAAACTTCACATATTTACTGCTGATTATCCTCTGTCTGTTTTGAGAAGAACTTCTGTAGAGATAATATAAAAGCTATCAGAAACTTAAGAGGCATCTCTCACAAACAGGCTTGAGCCTCCTGCTGGGACAGAGAGAGATCGAAAAGCTCAGAGGTCATAAAAGCACAGCATTGTGATAAACTGCACATGCGCCAGGCCCTTTGAAATGCTGAGGCCAGGAATGGGCCCGCTCGCTCTTTGCCCCTGCTAAGATTGGACTAAGCTTACCAGTGTATGTGTCCCTGCTTGTTTTTGGAATCCTCCAGCCAGCAAGATGATGGAATAAATCTACTCTTCATACTTCAGATGTGGGTTGTGGCTGCCTTGGTTACTTGTATCTATCAATTCACATACCCTGCATCTGAGCACTCCAGTCGTGGGACTCATTCTACCAAGTCTCACTAAGACCTATGATATCATAGCTCTGGGAGCAGATCAACGCTTCCAATTAATCCTGTTTGTTTCTCATACTGCTTGTGTTGGTAAAAAAGCATTTCAGATATGCTCCTGAGCCCTCCATGCTCCCAGGACCAGTGTAAATGTTCCCACTAGCATTGCCACACTCAGTGATGCCATGCTATCGTGGTTTGACCCTGGCCAAACGCCAAGGCACTCATGGCAGTTGCTCACTCTCTCTCTCTCCCCTGCCACAGCTGGGCAGAGGGAAAAAAAAATCTAACAAAGGAGTCATGAGTCGAGATAAAGGACCAGGAGAAACATTCCAAGAGCAAAACAGGCTCAACTTAAGTTACAAAGTGAATTTATTACTAACAGAGACAGAGGAAGATAATGAGAAGTAAAACAAGCCCTTAAAGACAACCTTTCTTCCCCCAACCCCTCTCTCCTTCCCACTAATACCGCAGCAGGGGCAGGGTGTGGGGGTTTAGGTCACACCGTCACCAGGATCCTCTTCCGCTGCTTAGGGAGAGGAGTCCTTCCCCTACATTTCCATGGGGTCCCTCCCATGGGAGACAGCTCTCCGTAAACTTCTCCAGTGTGGGTCCATCTCATGAGCAGCAGTCCACACACACCTGCTGCAACATGAGTCCCGCCATGGGCAAGCAGTCCTCCCAAAACTGCTGTGGTGTGGGTCCTTTGCCCACGGGGTGCAGTCCTCCAAGGACAGGCTGCTCCAGCCTGGAAGTAAGGGCCCTCTCTCTCCACTGGGACTCCCACCGGATCACAGCCTCCTCCAGGCATCCACCCACTCTGGAATGGGCACCTCCCCCACGGGCTGCAGAAGGATCTCTACATCCTCCGTGGATCCCATGGACTGCAGGGAGACAGCGTGCTTCACCATGGTCTTCACCACGGCCTACAGAGGAATCTCGGCTCCGGTGCCTGGAGCACCTCTTCCCCCACCTTCTCCACTGACCTTGGTGTCTCCATGTTGTTTCCCTCACATGTTCTCACCTCCTCCTCTTCTCTGGCTAGAAAAAAACTCTGCCCCTCTTTGTTTTGATTTTCTTCTTAAATATATTATCACAGAGACATAACCAACATCTCTAATTGGCCCAGGCTTGGCCAGCGGCATGTCCATCTTCAGAGCCATCAGGGATTGGCTCTTCTGGACATGGTGGAAGCTTTTAGCAGCTTCTCACAGAAGCCATCTTTATGGCCCCCCCACTACCAAGAACCAGGCCAAGTAAAGCAAGCACACATGCCAGCCCTTGGCTTACCTACTGCAATCCTGCTGGTATTCCCTTCCCCCATTGATTCCAGTTTAAAGCTCTCTTGGTCAATGTGGCAGGACAAACACCCCCCCCCCCCTTCTCTCTCTCCCTGATTGCTGGCCGAGATCGATGGCTCAGATTAGGTTGATAAACTTAATCCTGGCTATCTAGTCCTGGCGCCTGGAAGGCCAAGGTGAGACACTGAGAGAATGTGAAGAATTTTCAAGTGACCGCAAATACACACTCTTTTCCCTATAAAACACCACGAAAAACTCAGCAAAAGTAGAAGCTTTTCTACATGGACATTGGAGCGTGAAGAAAGGCTCTCTCCCCTGAGTTTGGACGCAAGCTCTGTGGTTACTTTCCGAGGGATTGAGTGAGGAAATCTTAATGCATCCCCAGCTCCAAAAATTGGATTTGGTAAGATCATTTGAGTTTCCTAAATTGTATTATTCCGGCTAACTTATAGGTACCTTTTCTTAACTTGCATTTCAGCTAGCTCAAGCAAGCATTTCTTGCAATTTTTAACTATTGTAGTGTTGCAATTATGCATTCATTGTGTGTTTATGTGTGTCAATCTGTTCTATGTTTGTATGTTTGTTATGTTCTGTGACAAATAAATGGTATTTTCAGACAAATCGGCCAGATATCAAAGAATCTTGCGAACGGGACTAAGTCTTGGGGAACTAGCTATCTTAAAGTCTGTCAAACTGCAAAAACTCATAAAGCTCCTGTCCCCCCATGCAAGACAGTCAATTCTGCCAGCTTACACACAAAGATGCCTTTTCCCCATCAGGACAGGTGGATCCCATCAGGCCCCAGCATATCTTGTATCTTAAAGGCTCTTCTGTGCTTTAAAAACCCAAAATTTTTGTGGAGGCACCAGTCCTGGAGCCAAGTATTGATGTTTTAGACACACCTATTTCTTTCATGTTCCCCCCCTCCATTACTGGGAGGATTGAGTATCACACTACCTGTGATCACAAACTTTTTAGCATTCTTCCCAGGGCTCTGAAATCTTGTTTGATAGACCTCAAATTTTTGTTGCAGCATCATTAATACCAGGACAGGTGTCGGGGTTTGACCCTGACTAAATGCCAGGCACTTCTGCTCTCGCCTGCTGCAGATGTGCAGGAGAGGGAAAAAAAAAACTGTTAAAACACACACCAATCTCATGAGTTAAGTGAGATAGGACAGTGGTAGGAGGACGCACGGAAGAAAGGGCAGACAGGCTCTAAACTTAAAGTTGCAAAGTGATTTAATTACCTAACTGAGTTGGAGGATAAATGAGAGGTAACAATAAACTTTTCATACACTATTTTGTTCACTCACCCCCCTCCCTCTGAAGAAGCCATTTTTTATTCACCCACTTTCCTCTTTTTAACCAACAAGCTCGGGTAGGGGGGCAGGGTGTGGGGTATTTTCTTAGTCCATAGAGCAGGTCCATAAATCCATTCATCACCAAAATTTTCTTCTACAAATACTCTTTATCTCTACTTATCTCTCTCTCTCGACAGTTTCTCTGCTCTCACCCCCTCCCTCTTAAGAAGCAGTCTCTCCGCTCACCCCCCTTCCCTCTTTCTAAACCAACAGCACGGGCAGGGGGCAGGGTAAGGGGTTTGTTCTCTGGTCAGTCCATCAGGGAGAGGGGTCCTCTACTTAGCCACGGGGTCCCTCCCACGAGAGACAGTCCTTTGGGAACTTCTTTGGCGTGGGCGTGGGTTCAATCTCATGAGCAACATCCCGCCCGAATTCTGCTGCAACATGAGTCTCTCCCGAGCCGAGGCCAGGCTGCGTCCATCCCAGGAGTGAGGCCTTTCTATCTTTTGCAAGACCTTTGCAGTTTTAACTCTTTAGATGAGACTCCAACTGGTTCACAGCTTCCTCCAGGCATCCACCTGCTCCTCTGGAGTGGGCTGTGGGTGAATTTCTGCACTCCTGTGGACTCCATGAGCTGCAGGGGGACCTCCTGCATCCCCCATGGTCTTCACTACAGCTAGCAGAGGGTTTTCAGCTCAGGCGCCTGGAGCACCTCCTCCCCCCACTTTCTTCACTGACCTTGGTGTCTCCATGTTGTTCTCCCTTCACATATTTTTACCTCTGCCTCCTCCTCCTCTTCTAACTACAAAGAAGTGTGTGCCTGCCTTGTTTTGATTTTTTCTTAAATATGTTTTCACAGAGGCGTAACTAGCACCTCTAATTGGCCCAGACTTGGCCGGCAGCATGTCCATCACTTTCAGAGCCATCAGAGATTGGCTCTGCTGGACTTGATGAAAAACTTCCAGAACTTTCACTCAGGACACACAGGAGCCATCTTTGTGCCACTCCTCACCCCTCAGACACTTCCCCAAGCCCACCACAACAGCTTCTGAGGGGTTTAAATTTATTTTAGATGTTAAAGATACTTTGCTGATGTTTTGGGCCAATCAAAACCACCACATTGGGCATAGATAGCACTAAGCTCTTCAGCCTTATGATGATGTCCCTAATCCAAGCCCCAGAGACGCAGCAAAGTTCCCTGAAAAGAGGGCCTTGTCTGTAAACAAGGTGCTTCTGTTCTGTACAGGAGGGAATCGTCAATGATCATAACTTGCCATTGTTTCTTCTCAGTCTTAATGCAGGTTTTATTGCAAGGGGTTGGTCTCTGACCTTGGCAAGACTACTTGTTCAGAGTCCTCCTCTATCTCATTATATGCTTCATCTACTGTACTCAGGGCCTTGTACCTATTCTGTAATGGTATTTTATAGGGTTATGAGGGGTTTCTCCTGCTGCAGCCTTCTTCCACACTTATCCCTCATAACACATTCTTCCTCCTGGTATGAAACAGATCCTGGGCCTGCCTCCATAGTGGCCATGCTGAGTTGCCTTGCATGCATCATAAATGGCAGAGCACAGCTCCATTGATCAATCTCCCTCTCAGACTCTTGAATACTCCTCAGTCTGCCCACCTCCTTCTGCAACTCAGCTACCAAGCAGAGCAGTTCATCAATCTGGTCACACCTCTCACAGGCTTGCTTGCTATCACTTTCTACCTCTAGGAATATCCCTGCACACATCCCACAACTGGAAACCTGTGTGGTCACATTTTTGAAGAGCAGCTCTCTCTGTTGACTGCATTGGTCCTACCAGGTGCAAGAAGCAGAGGACACTGTTTTTTGTCAAGTGGTCACCATGCTGCCCACTACTGTAGACCTACGCACTGGGAAAAGCATGTTAATCTGTTGCAATCAGCTGGGCTGATTGTTTCTGCCTGTTTAAATCTCCCATGCTGCCAGATGCAGGCTCTGCCCCTTGCTGTCTCTTCCAATCAGTAGGTCCAGGGTCAGTTCCTAGGGAAAGCCCCGTGTTCATACAAGCCTTTCCTTGCCCCCATGTATCCCTTATGCGTCCCACAACTGCTTGCTGCTGCTGGTGGTGGTGCTCCTCACACTATTCCTGTGTCTGTTGCAATCAGTTTTGCGTGCATCTTTGTTCTTTTAGGCTTTGATCTGGCAAATAGCTTAAACATCTGCTTAAGCTTCAAGACACTTAAAGTTCATGTTACCATCCAATTAACTTTGAGATAAATGTCTTCATGTTCAGGATGTCTTTCATTAAAAATTTAAAACTAGGTATGAGCCTCAGTCATGAGTTGCTGAACTGGAGTCTGACAGTGTGGGTGGGGACTGCATTATGAACAAAGAGATAACAGCCTGCACAGAAGAAATGTTAATACACTTAGTGCAGACTGGGGACCTTATAGCCAGAGCAAAATATATGACACAATGACAAAGTTTTTGCACAGTATGAAAAGAAAAGCTGGGTTCTGTTTTCATTGCTGGCTCTTGCACAGGGCAGATTTGTTTTATACTGCTGTTATGGTCATATTTCTAAACTCATGTTACATCAAGAGATCTTCAAATGTTTTCTTTGGATCAATACCAAAAACATAGTGCTGGGTTGATAAAAAGCACAGGTGTGGTAAAGGAGTGCTTCAAATTCTAAACAGTCCAGATGCATTGATCGGAGGTGGCTGCTTTGCTTATAGTTATGGTGGATATGCATGGCTCCCTGTGCTGGTTTTGGATGGGGTGGAGTTAATTTTCTTCATAGTAGCTGATATGGGGCTAAGTTTTGGATTTGTGCTGGAAACAGTGCCGATAACACAGGGATGTTTTAGCTATTGCTGAGCAGGGCTTACGCAGAGCTAAGGCATTTTATGCTTCTTCCCCCACCCCACCAGCAAGTAGGCTGTGGGTGCACAATAAGTTGGGAGGGTGATATCTTCAAGCAGAATGCTGTCCCTTCCTTTGATCGCTGTTGCAGATGGAAGCTGATGGTATCATTCATTCTCACCTTTAACCCTTTTTTTAATGTAAATTAATGTTATCAGGTGTGTTATGCAGGTGTTGCTTAATGCTTATGGAAAGCTTTTATATTTTATGTCCTGCTTGGCAATTGTTTAAGATGTGCCAGAACTGCAGATCATATCTTATTTGGTACACAATTTTGTGTTCTGAGCTGAACTTTGCTTGAAACTGAGTAGGGGGCACCTCCCCAAACGGCCACCAGAGGCCACCAGAAACTCCCGATGAAGCCCACGCAGTTGCAGTAACAAGTATTGCATAAGGCTGTGTGAGCTAAATGACAATGCGTTAGATAGGCCATAATTATGTATTGGATAGGTGGGTTTATGTAAACTATAGTGTATAAATTCTTTTGCTTTTTACTCCCTGGCATGCTTGATTTGTGGGAAACTTTCACCTTGCACTCTGTGCAGAATAAACAGTGTCTCCTTTCTAAACCTGACTCCTCGTCCATGTTTAGGGAGTTCCTAAAATTTGGCAACAAGGGAATACAGCAGGGACAGCTGACCCCAACTGACTAAAGGGATATTCCATACCATATGAATTCATGCTCAGCATGTAGAGCTGGAGGAAGAAGAAGGAAGAGTAGATGTTCAGAGTGATGGCATTTGTCTTCCCAAGTCACTGTTATGCATGATGGAGCTCTGCTCTCTTAGAGATGGCTGAACACCTGCCTTCTGATGGGAAGTAGTGAATGAATTCCTTGTTTTGCTTTGCTTGTGTTTGTGGCTTTTGCCTACTTATTAAACTGTCTTTATATCTCAACTGTAATGGGTTGATGCTGGCTCAAAGCCTCTCTATCATTCCCCTTCACAGCTGAACAGGGGAGAGAAAATTTAACAAAACACTCATGAGTTAAGGACTGGGAGAGAGACCACTCACCAAATACCATCATGGGCAAAACAGGTTCTAATTAGAGTTATTAACTGAATTTATTACTGACAAAATCAGAGCAGAATTATCAGAAGTAAAGTAAACCCTTAAAAACACCTTCCTCCCATCCCTCCCTCCTTCCCAGCTCTACCTCCTCCCCCAGTAGCACAGGGAGACAGGGAAGAGGAGTTATGGTCAGCTCATCACACATTATTTCTCCCACTGCTCAGGGAGAGGAAACCTTCCCCTGCTCCAGCATGGGGTCCCTTCCACAGGAGACAGTTCTCCATGAACTTCTCCTGTGTGAATCCATCCCATGGGCAACAGTCCTTTCCACAGTGCTGCAATGTGGGTCACTCTTCCACGGGATGCAGTCCTTCAAGGACAGACTGCTCTAGCATGGGCTCCTCTCTCCACGGGTCTCTCATGGGTTCACAGCCTCTTTCAGGTATCCACCTGCTCTGGTGTGGGTCTCCTTCATGGGCTGCAGGTGGATCTCTGCATTCACATGGAAACCTGTGTTGGTTTTGCATGGCCTGGCTTTTGGTAGCGGGGGCCACAGAGGTGGCTTCAGTGAGAAGCTGCTAGAAGCTTCCACCATGTCCAGAAGAGCCAATCTCTGATGGCTCTGAAGATGGACATGCCGCTGGCCAAGCCTGGGCCAATTAGAGATGTTGGTTATGTCTCTGTGATAATATATTTAAGAAGAAAATCAAAACAAAGAGGGGCAGAGTTTTTTTCTAGCCAGAGAAGAGAAGGAGGTGAGAACATGTGAGGGAAACAACATGGAGACACCAAGGTCAGTGGAGAAGGTGGGGGAAGAGGTGCTCCAGGCACCGGAGCCGAGATTCCTCTGTAGGCCGTGGTGAAGACCATGGTGAAGCACGCTGTCTCCCTGCAGTCCATGGGATCCACGGAGGATGTAGAGATCCTTCTGCAGCCCGTGGGGGAGGTGCCCATTCCAGAGTGGGTGGATGCCTGGAGGAGGCTGTGATCCGGTGGGAGACCTGCTGGAGACAGGGGGCCTTGCTTCCAAGCTGGAGCAGCCTGTCCTTGGAGGACTGCACCCTGTGGAACAGTGACCCACGCCACAGCAGTTTTGGGAGGACTGCTTGCCCGTGGGAGGAACTCACATTGCAGCGGTTTTGGGAGGACTGCTGCTCATGAGATTGGAACCACGCTGGAGAAGTTCACAAAGAAATGTCTCCCATGGGAGGGACCCCACAGTCTTACAGGGGAAGGACTCTTCTCCCTGAGAAGTAGAAGAAGATGTTGGGTGATGAACTGACCAAAACCCCCATGCCCTGCCCCTGCTGTGCTTAGTGGGAAGGAGGGAGGGGTTGGGAGAAAAAAGGTGGTTTTAAGGGCTTATTTTACTTCTCATTATCTTCCTCTGACTTTCTCTAGTAATAAATTTCCTTTGTACCTCTAAGTTGAGCCTGTTTTGCCCTTGGAGTGTTTCTTCCCAGTCCTTATCTCAACTCATGACCCCTTCATTAAATTTTTTCCCTTCTCTGCCCAGCTGTGGCAGGGGAGAGTGAGTGAGTGAGTGAGTGGCTGTAGTGGGTGTCTGGCCTTTGGCCAGCATGAAGCCGTGAGAGACCTCCATGAGGTGCACCTGCTTTACCATGATCTTCACAATGGGCTGCAGAGGAATCAGCTCCAGTGCCTGGAGCACCTCCTCCCCCTCCGTCTCCACTGATATTAATATCTGCAGAGTTGTTCCCCTCACATATTCTCACCCCACTCTTCTCTGGCTGCAATTACAACTGCACAGAAACTTTTTTTCCTTCGTCTTAAAAATGTTATCACAGGGGTTTTACCACCATTTCTAATTGGCCCAGCCTTAGCCAGTGGCATGTTGGTCTTTGGAGCCACCATGGATTGGCTCTGCTGGACATGGAGGAAGCTTCTGGAAGCTTCTCACAGAAGCCACTGCCTCCCCCCCCCCCCCCCCCAAGCTTGTCCATGCAAACCCAATACATTAACTCACAGGTTTTCTCAATTTTAATCTTTCAATTCTCTCCCCTATCCTTCCAGGGGGAAGTGAGTGAGCAGCTGTGTGCTGCTTAGTTGCCAGCTGAAGTTGAACCACAACACTCCCTCATTAATCTGAAGTCACAAACACTTTAAGGGAGCGATGCATGTATTTTATTAAGTTTCACAAAGCTGAGATTGGGGTTAGGAAATTGCCATGTGCAATTCAAAAATATTAAATGCAAAAAGGAAAAAAGCGTTTTAAAGTGTTGGATTTTTTAAAAAGTGGTTCAGCATTGGCCTCTGTGTTCCTCTGTCAACATTGATAAATGTTCAGCTTCAGTGGGAGCAGAGTTTTGTGAATGAAATGGCATTTTTTTGTTTGCACTTCCACCCATCATGTATTATTTCTTCTAGTACACTACCACTACACAGCTATAGTAATTCTAAATTGAAGGCTTCATACATCCTTAACTATTGTGATAATAGCTGCAAGTTCCCCACACCCCTTTCTTAATGACTGTACTTGTCACCTATTGTCCTGCCTTCCCCACCCCACATGGTCCTGGCCACTCCCTCGAGTTTTCCCTATTGGTTCCTGTACTCCTAACTCCGCCCCTGTACCTCCCCTGTACCCAGAGGTCACTGGGCCTGTGTGCTGTCCCTGCCCCTCTCTGTTTCCCTATAAAACCCCTTACCCTCCGCCATCTTGCTGTCTATGCTCCACGTGTGTCTATACAGCACATGTCTATGCACCACATGTGTCTATGCATGTGAGGCCTTCGCCCACGAGGCATCTCTGCCTCGGGGAGGTCGTTGGCCTCTGCTGCACCATGCGAATAAACATCTTCCATAGACACAACGCATAGACCCTCCTCGCCTCCTTTATCATCGCCGGTTGTAGAAGCAGACGAACCAGAGCTAGCCTTATGGCTCCCTGGCCGGTGAGAGCGCAGTCTCCAACCCTGGGACATAGGGTTTGCTGCACTGAGGCACTGAACCAGGCTGGGTAGAGAAGCTCTAGGGTAAAGTCTGCTGTAACATCCCTTAAACCACAACACTTAACAGTTGTTTTCTGTCATTACATTTTAGATTTCATGGTTCTGGACTTCTCTGCCAGAAGTCTGTCAAAAATTCACAGTCAAATAAAAAGTAATTAAAAAAACATTTAGGCCCACTGTGATCTCATCTCATTCTCCTGACAACTTGGGTCCAGTTTCCTGCTCTGATCAGCTTCCATTTGGGGTGTTACAGGTGGATTTCTCCTGCTCTTATGTGTATCTAAGTAGTACTTCAGGCAGGTGAGGCAAACCAGCACAGAAGCTGCTTTCTCCTTTCACTGTTGCCAAATAGGCCTTTGGGGTTAAGCAGTGGAGAGGCATCTCATTGCAGTTAATCATCTGGCCAATCACTTACTGATGCAATCTCTTTCCCCTTGAGAGGTCTTTGAAAGACGATGTTGCTATTACCCAACTGTATCAAAACTTGAGGAAACAAGCACTAATGGGATACCTCAATCTGCTTCACAAGGTGTTGGCTACAATGAACCACACTTGAAATGTTTCTATACCAACAGATGCAGCATGAGGAACAAGCAAGAAGAGCTCAAGGCTTTGGCCCAGTCACAGAGATTTGACATCATTGGCATAAGTGAAACCTGGTAGGATGAGTCCTATGACTGGAGTGCCCTGTTGGATGGTTACAGGCTTTTAGGAGGGATAGGCAGGGCAGAAGAGGCAGAGGGGTGGCACTGTAAGTAATAGAAGGGTTAGAATATATGGAGCTCACAGTTGGCAGTGGCGCAGTTGAGAGCGTCTGGATAAGAATCAAGGGGCAAAGAAATAATGCGGATGTTATTGTGGGAGTCTATAGAGCTCCTAGCCAGGATGATGACGCCGATGAATTATTCTTTGAGAAACTAAGGGATGCTTCCAAGTCAACTGCCCTTGTCCTTATGGGGAACTTCAACTTGCCAGAAATTAACTGGGAGCATCACAAAGCTGGTACAACCTGGACCAAAAGATTCCTAAAAACCTGGCTGACAACTTTATGGAACAGGTCCTAAGGGAGCAAACACAGAAAGATGCCCTCTTTCATCTACTGCTTGTCAACAGAGTGGATCTCATGAGCGAAGTGGAGATTGGTGGCCACCTTGGCCACAGCGACCATGAAGCAATTGAGTTTAAAATCTCTGTTTACAGGAGGAAAAGTGCCAGCAAAACCTCAACTCTGGACATGAGCAGAGCAGACTTTAGGCTTCTCAAGGAACTAGTGAGTAAGGTCCCCATGGGAAATGTTTTTGCGGGTTATGGGGTCCATCAGTGCTGGTCACTTTTTAAACCTCACCTCCTAAGGGCACAGGAGAAGGCAATTCCCAAATGTCAGAAGTCAAGCAGGCAAGGCAGAAGGCCAGCTTGGCTGAACAGGAATCTTCTCTTATAAATAAGGAAAAAAAGGAAGGTGTGTGCCCAGTGGAAGCAAGGTCAGGTGACATGGGAAGAATAGAGATATTGCTTGCCACTGTGGGGAGAAAATTAATGTGGCCAAGGCTCAACTGGAGTTGAAGCTGGTCAGAAATGGGGGGGGAAAATAAAAAGTTTTTTCAAATATATTAATGGCAATACGCAGTGTAAAAATAACATTGGTCCATTACAGGATGAGGATGGTCACCTCACAAAAAGTGACAGTCAAGGCAGAGATGTTTAATGCATTCTTTGCCTTTGTCTTCAACACGGATATCAGACCAAGGGGGTCTCAGTGCCCTGAGCTGGAGGACCATGACTGCAAGGATGATCAACTCCCAGTTGACCTGGAAATTGTGTGGGATCTGCTGCTCCAGCTGGATCCCTGCAAATCTATGGGGCCTAATGGGATTCATCCAAGAATCCTCAAAAAGCTGGCTGATGTCACCGCAAAACCTCTCTCAATGATTTTTGAGCAGTCTTGGGAATCTGGAGAGGTCCCAGCTGACTGGAAGTTGGTGAACATTGTCCCGATTTTCAAGAAGGGCAAGATGGAGGACCCTAGAAACTACAGGCCTGTCAATCTCACTTCAGTGCCTGTTTAGGTTATGGAGAAGATTATTCTGGGAGGTGTTGAAAAACACCTGAAAGACAATGCAGTAATTCATCACAGCCAGCATGGCTTCATGAGAGGAAAGTCCTGCTTATCAAACCTGATTTCTTTTTATGACAAGGTAACCCACCTAGTTGATCAAGGGAAGCCAGTTGATGTCATCGTTTTGGATTTCAGTAAAGCTTTTGATACTGTCTCTCACAGGATCCTTCTGGACAAACTGTCCAGCCCCCAGCTGGATAAACACATCATGCAATGAGCGAGCAACTGGCTCACGGGTCAGGCACAAAGGGTTACAGTGAATGGGGTGACATCAGACTGGCAACCTGTCACTAGTGGGGTTCCACAGGGCTCTATCCTTGGCCCTGTGCTGTTCAACATCTTCATTAACAACCCGGACACAGGACCAGAAGGGATACTAAGCAAGTTCACAGATGATACAAAACTGTGAGGAGCTGTTGACTTCCTCGAAGGCAGGGAGGCTCTGCAGAGAGGCCTCAACAATTTAGAGAGAAGGGCAATCACCAGCCATATGAAGTTCAACAAGGGAAAGTGCTGGACTCTGCACCTGGGACAGGGCAACTCTGGATGTACATACAGACTGAGGAATGAGATGCTGGAAAGCAGTGCCGGGGAGAGGGACCTGGGAGGTCCTGGTCAATGGAAAGTTGAATATGAATCAGCAGTGTGCCCTGGAAGCCAGGAGGGCCAACTGTGTCCTGGGGTGCATCAGACACAGCATTGCCAGACAGTCAAGGGAGGGGATTGTCCCGCTCTGCTCTGTGCTGGTGCGGCCTCAGCTTGAATATTGTGTGCAGCTTTGGGCACCACAATATAAGAAAGGCATTAAGCTATTAGAGAGCATCCAAAGGAGGGCAACAAAGATGGTGAAGGGCCTTGAAGAAAAGCCTTATGAGGAGCAGCTGAGGTCACTTGGTCTGTTCAGCCTGGAGAAGAGGAGACCTGATCGCACTCTACAACTTCCTCGTGAGGGGAAGGGGAGGGGCAGGCACTGATCTCTTCTCTGTGATGCTCAGTGACAGGACCCAAGGGAATGGCCTGAAGTTGTGTCAGGGGAGGTTTAGGTTGGATATTAGGAAAAGATTCTTCCCCCAGAGGGTGGTTGGGCACTGGAACAGGTGCCCCAGGGCAGCGGTCACAGCACCAAGCCTGACAGAGTTCAAGAAGCATTTGGACAATACTCTCAGTCACATGGTGTGTGACTCTTGGGGATCATCCTGTGCATGGCCAGGATTTGGACTCGATCCTTGTGGGTCTCTTCTAACTCAGCATATTCTGTGATTCTGTTAAATGTCCCCCTTTTGCCACATCCTGTTAATGTCCTCAAGGGCACCCTTGCGTGAGCAAATGCCATTGACATAACTGAGTGAAATAGGATTGGCCACTGCAGCAATTATTTTCCCTTCTGTCGCCTCCTTTCCCGTTCTCATATTACCTGGAATCCCATGAGCACACCAACTTCTTGTTCCCTTTACACTCCGGGCTCACTGCATGTAGCAGGACGTGTCTACCTTCAACTTCAAGGTCAGTTTAACTAACTCCATTGCTTATATTACTTGAGGTAACTCAAATGGTGGCATTTCAAATACAAGGCTTAGTAAAAATTAATTCAAAACACCACAGGATGTGATGTTTGTTATAATTTATTGATTTGCAAACTACTTAGTGCAGAAAAACGCGTCAGCCCACTGTGAAGCTGCTTCAAATGTCAGCCCTTAAATAACAATTTAAGTAAGGGGAAACATAATTTCCTTTTCAGAGGTTCAGAGAAACCATCTTTATTTTGGGAAGTTATTGGAGAGTTTGTAACTGTCTGCACTGTGGGGATTAGGTTTTCACGTTGTAAAATAGTGGTTGACTGATTCAAAAAGGCAAGCACTCCCAACACCTTTGACTGGTTTCAGCAAGAGAACTATGGGTTCTAAATCTCACCAGGTCAAATTTAATGGACTAGATATTTATCTGATAGAAATCAAAAAGAGTGGTGTGACTGAAGAGTAGTTGTGTGACATATTAAGAGTCACAGTCTTTTCCTTATCTCCTCCTTTCATAGTAAGGAATTTTGAATTTTTTGGTTTATTTTTTTAAAAAGAGGCTTTGATTTTTATACCGGTTCATTTACCTCTGGAATTACAAGGAGAAAAGAAAACTGAATTTTAGTTTATTTTTCCTAGAGACATTCCATGCTATGATTAAGACATAATTAGCAAATTAGCATGATGTCTGCACTAACATTATTTATGTGTTCTGGAGATTTTTATATTAAACAGTCAGAAAGGATCACCTCTTGCTCAGGCTGAGCTATGAGAAACTGAAAAAATCCCCCCACCAATATTGTTTTATGAGATTCAATGTTTTAATTTAGATCTTATCCTCTGACCTTGTAGAGTGATATAGCAGACCAAGAGCAATGTAAATTGTCTTTTAGGCATCTAAGAATTATATAACAGGCATTTAGTCACTTATGACATTTTTTGCAGATGTTTCTAAGGTGCCCACAACTGCTGTAGAAGGGCAGAGAAAAATTTGCACTGGGTTCTGTGGATTCTAGATCAAGCTAAGGATGACTCAAAGGAATTATTTCTCAGATATAAAAGAGCAGTATCTTTGTTAACCCATTTCTCCACCACATGGAAAGTACTGCTCAGCACAGTATCACCATTAGACAGCTAAATAGTTTAAAATTTGCATAGATGTTGTTTATGTGTCTGTGTGAACTTTAGCTATGACTCTACTATTCCTCTAAAATGTCACTCAGGATCACATGGTGTGGTACTTAATATACCCATGACACGATTCAAATAATTAAACTAGTTCTATTTCTAGAAATGTCACCAGTCAATCTGTAACCCTCAGACCTTCTTTCCATCCTTGGCTAAAAGAACATATGCAGTCTAGTATAAAATTAAGAATAATCAACATTTATGTTCAACTACATTAATATCCACCTAAGAAAACAGAGCTGACAACTTTATCTTTAAAATAAGTTCAAGAAAGTAAAGGGTTAATTGCAAAAAAATTTGTTTATATTAAAAGTGGTAGTTCTGCAAGTTCCTTAAAGGGTAAAGTAGTTGTTTGTGCATTTATGATGATTCAGTCTCTGAAATGGATGGAATGGTTTCACCTCTGTGCAGATCACAGGATCACTGTGTGCAATATGACACTTCTGAAATAGTTTGAATAAGTTTGTAGACATGAATCAATTGTCCTGAAGCTCAGTTGGTTAGAGCATGGTGCTAATAACACCAAGGTCATGGGTTTGATCCCTGTATGGGCTATTCACTTAAGAGTTGGACTCAATGATCCTTGTGGGTCCCTTCCAACTCAGAATATTCCGTGATTCTGTGAATAGCAAGGGGAGCTTTGGTTCAATAGAATTTTCATAAGTTATTAATTTAAAAAAGGTATCTTTTTAGTGTTGGTAAGGGACCTAATCTATAAAAAATATATTTCTTTTGAAGCCTATATTGGCCTTTAACAAAATCTATAATCTAGATGTATTGTAAAGAGGGAAAACTGGTTTAATGCCCTAAAAGAGGCATTATATATATATATATATATATATAATTTTTTTGGTTTGTTTTTTTTGGTCTTGTGATTCAGCAGCTCCACCTTAAATGATATTTGGAATCCTTTGGGCCATTTATCAGCTAGTCCCACAATTTCTGCAGTGACATTTACTAGGTCTTGGGGCTGACTTTTGTCTCTGCATTCTATGTATTGTAGGTTTTATGTATATAAATAGAATTTTAAAACATAATACACTCCTGACAGAACACTAATGTTCTAAAGTCTGGTTACAGGTAGCTGAGCAAATCCTGGGGAGAGAAAAAAGGCTATGACCTCCAAGATCATGACCTTTCAGATTGCTTATGCTAATTCACTGGAAGCCATAGATTACTGAATATTGCTCTAGGAAAGCCAATTCCAATTTGTCTCTGAATTTGCTTACCCTTTATAGTGCTGATGTGGTAGGAGATCAGTAATAATTGTGTTCAGCTATGAAGAAAACTTTTTTTTTGCAGACACTTAATGCTATATGTTGTAGGATTTAGTGACTTTAAGTCAACATAGCATTTAATCCCCTCATAACTAATCACTTCACACATGAAGTGACCACTCCCTATTAACTTGATCCACAAGATGGCTTGTAAGGAATTAATCAAAATTGTTCACTATAGGAGTAAACCTGTTGCATGGAAAATACATAGCAGCTGTTACTGAGCCAACTGTTCTGTATTTCTTCACTCCTGTAGAATAATATTTCTGCTTTCTTCAAGTTACAGTACAAGTACAAATGCCCTTTGAAATAAAACTTTAAAGGACTTATTGCCAGTGACAAATTCCACTCTCAGAACTATTGAGCTGTACTTGTGCCAAAGGAATGCATAGTCCTGGAGGGATACAAAAGATATATTAACTAGTTATCATGAGTCAAATCCAGCAGCAGCAGCCAAAGTGTGAGCAGAATAACATAATAAAGGCAAAATGTATAAGGCTAGTTGTCCAAGCATTTTGTAAAACTGTATGTTAGATTCAAATCCCAGGAGTCATCAAAATATCTTGCATCACACTTAGCTAAGAAGAGAAAAATCCCTCCACCTGACCCACAGGAAAACCACCTGATGATGGATACCAGATGATACATATATATCTTACCCTCCACATTCAGCAATTAATGGATACGCAATTGTGGGTACTGCTGAAGCTTGTATCTGCCATCTGCAATGGAAAGAAAAACAGAAATATTATAGGCTCTGGGTGACAACAGAGCACAACTGTGTGGGGTATGGGACAATCATCCCTGGCAGTGGTAAGGAAAAGCAGAAGATTTAATGACTTGAGACCATCACATTATGACCAGTAACTGTTGCAAGCCACTTACATAGTATAGTTGGAGAGCCAAACCCAGCAGTGATGCCATGTGCAGTAAACACAGGTGTACCCTCCCAGTTGCAGCATAGACTGGTATAGCAGTGCACGAGGTACAGTTTTTGTATCTCTGTGACCTGCTATGGTATTTGAGAAGCTCCTGCTTTTTTTCTAGCCAGCATTCTCTTTCTGCTATTCTGCTATTCACAATAACATCAATGCTGCCCTAATCTTTGGATCAGAGTTAGCGTTCTAATTTATATTTCTACACTGTGAAATACCAGTTCTCATTCATTTACTCTGGACTTTTATGTTTCCTGATGTGCTAACTTTTGCTTATCTGCATATAGAATATATACTGTGCTCTAGATTCAACAGTCTTATACTGAAACAGTTCATTTTAGACCACTTCCCTGAATATTTCTAATACAGTGTGCAAAATAGGTTAGGCGCTGAAATCCCTGACATTATCCAATTAATAAAGGAAGAAGCTGTGTGCAATGCTTTGGGAAAACAGTCTTATTACTATGGGAATATCATCTGAGTGACATATGGTTTGGTTGTGGTCTCTTGCTACAAATCCTAAAATTATTCCTTCAGATATATAAAATAAAATTACTAAACTTTATACTTAGTTAAGATGCAGTTCAGTCCTATATGTTTCCAAAATAAAGGTCAACACATGTATTTAGCTTGTGGTGCATTGAAAGAACTAATTTCTACACATATTGATGCAGTTATAAACCAATTAGCAGTGGTGGATTGACCTTGGCCAGCAGCTAAGCATCACACAGCTGCTCATTCACTCTCCCAGCCCACTGAGACAGGGGAAGAAATAGGAAGAGGAAAATGAGAAAACTCATGGGTTGAAATAAAGATAGTTTAATAAGCAAAGGAAAGAGGAAGAAAACAAAATGAGTGATGCAAAGGCAATCACTCACCACCTTCCACAAGTAGACTGATGCCCAGCTAGTCTCCAAGCAATGGCTACCTTCCAAATCCCTCCTCCCCTCACTTTTTATTGTTGAACATGATGTTGCATGGCATGGAATATCCCTTTGGAGTGTCTGAGTCAGCTGTCCAGGTTGTGTCCTTTCCCACTCCCAGCCTACTCACTGCAGGGAGCAGAGTTGAAAAAAGGAGAAAGCCCTGATACTATGCAATCACTGCTCAGCAATAGGTAAAACACTAGTGAGTTATCAATGCTGTTTTAGCTACAAATCTAAGTTACAGCACCATACCAGCTGCTATGAAAAAAGTTAACTCCACTGCAGCCAAATCCAGTACAACCTCTATACATTATTCCATACCATTCATGTCATGCTTGGCATACTTGGGTCCCACACTATCCAATACATCCACATTAATCACCACATCACCACACCCCCTTCCTGTCTCTTGCAATATACACAGATATCATTCCCTTAGTCTATGGGCCTTCCCTGTAAAATGTCCATTGAGTTCACTTAGTCTGTGATTCAAGCTCCATTCATTATGCTGGTCACTCAGGACAAGAGAGATTGCATGTTGTGTTGAGTTATTGGATGCTAAACCCAGCTCAGATTGGGTCACTGCAGTACTTGCTTGGTTTCTTGCAAGGCTCATTTACTGTTGGTTCAGGTGATTCCTGCTGTTGTATTTCCTATGATATACGACTCAAATCATGGGTTATTTTCCCCTAGGGTTAAATTTCCTTGAGGTGCACAACAGATTTCTCCACCATCCCGCATTCCCCACAAATTATATCTGGGTCCTTGACTGAAAGCAATCCTGTGAATGGATTTGCCCATGATATCTTTCCCAGCCAGTTCCCTACATGTACTACAGGGACCTTATCTCCTTCTACAGCACACAGAAGTTCTGTTTGGGCAAGACCAGGCCAGTTATTTGATCCTCTGGTATTAACCAGCCAAGCGGCTTCAGATAAATTTGCATCCCAATGCTTCTATGTTCTAGCACTTATAGCTTTCAGTACAGTCTTTAACAGTCCATTGTATCCTTCAGTGTTTTCAGAAGCTGGTTCATGATAGGGAATGTACTACATACAATCCTGTTTGACAAAACACTGGAACAGGTTGCCCAGAGAGGTGGTAGATGCCCTATTGCTGGAAACATTCAAGCTTGGGTCAGACAGGGCTCTGAGCAACCTGATCTAGTTGAAGATGTCTCTGTCCATTGCAGGGAGGTTGGACTAGATGACCTTTCAAGGCCCCTTCCAACCCAAACTATTCTATGAAACTATGATCAATGCCATGTTCCTTAGCCCAGGTGCTCATGAAGTTGCTTTGGAGATTAGTCCTGTTGTCTGACTCAATTCTTTCTGGGATGCTGTGCTGTCACAGAACTTGATTTACAAGGATCAGAATGACATTCCAAGTGGTGATATTAGTTACAGGGTGTTTTGAACCCTCTGCTGATCACCTCTACCATGGTAATCATGCAGTGCTTGCCTTGGTGCATTCATGGCAGTGTGATATAATTGATCTTCCAAGCCTCTCCATATTGATATTGTAGCCATTGTTCCCTATACCAGAGAGGCTTTACTTGGCTTGCTTGATTATGGTGTACGTTTTGCTTTCATGGAAAACCTGTGTGATGGCTTCAGTGTTCAGGCTCATCCCTGAATGTGTACATTGCATTTCTTCCTAGATGTGTAGATGTTGCATGGACCCACTGAGCTACAAATACCTCATCCTTATGCTCCCAATCCAGGTCCATCTGAGCCACTTCAATTTTACAGCCTTGTCTACCTGTTTGTTGTTTCAATGTTCTTCAGTAGCTCAATTCTTAGGCACATGAGCATCTACATGATGTACCTTTACAGCAAGGTTCTCTACCCAGGCAGCGATGTCCTGTCACAATGCATCAGCCCAGATGGGTTTACCTCTGTGCTGCCAATTCATTGTCTTCTACTGCTGTAGCAACCCTCGTAGTACATTTCCCACCATTCATGAGTCAGCAGAGAGATAGAATACTGCCTACTATTCTTGTTCAATAATCTCTAGGGCCAGTTGAATGGCTTTCACTTCTGCCAACTGACTCAACTCACCTTCTCCTTTGACGGCCATTACTGAAACTTGGTGGGATGGATACCATGACTAGTGTGTTATCACCAACTACCAATGGCAACAGGCTTTCCAGAAGGGACAGGTGAGGAAGGAGGGGTGGTCCTCTACATCAAGAAATTGATAGATGGTGAAGAGCTGTCTTTGAAAAATAGCCATGGGCAAGTTGAAAGCTTATGGGTAAGAATTAGAGACCAAAGCAACAAAGGGAATCCTATGGCTGGTGTTTATTACAGGCCACCCCATCAAGGGGAGCCTATTAATGAAACCTTCTTGCTCCAGCTACAGGAGGCATCATGCTCACAGGCTTTCGTCCTGCTGGGGGATTTCAACCACCCCAACATCTGCCAGATAAGTATCACGGTGAGCTGAAAGCAATCCAGGAGACTCCTGGAGTACATCAAGGATACTTCATAAGCCAGGAAATAGACAGCCCTACCAGAGGGGATGCAATATTGGGCCTGATGGTCACCAACACAAGTGAGCGAATTGGTGACATCAGGATTGGAGGCAGCCTGGGCTACAGTGATCATGTGCTGGTGGAATTCACAGTCCTGAGGGATGTGGGTCAGGCAAAGAGTAGAGACAAGATCCTGAACTTTAGGAAAGCAAACTTCCAGCTGTTCAAAGAGTTAGTCCATAGGACCTGTTGTGAAACTGCCCTCCGGGACAAGGGAGCAGAAGAAAGCTGGTAGATATTTAAGGACGCTTTCCATAGAACACAAGAGCTCTTGATCCCCATGTATAAGTGTTAAGGTTTGACCCTGACTAAATGTGCACTTCTGCTCTCTCCTGCTGCAGACATGCAGGAGAAGGGAAAGAAAAAAAACTGTTAAAACACACCAATTTCATGAGTTGAGATAGGACACTGGTGGCAGGATGCACAGAACAGAAAAAGGGCAGTCAGGCTCCAAAACTTAAAGTTGCAAAGTGATTTAATTACTTAACAGAGTGGGAGGATAAATGAGAGGTAAAAATAAGCTTTTCATACACCATTTTGTCCATTCACCCCCTCCCTCTTAATGCAGCATTTTCTATTCACCCCCCTCCCTCCTTTTAACTAACAACTAAGGTAGGGGGCAGGGTGTGGGGTATTTTCTCAGTCCACAGAGCAGGTTCATAAATCTATTCATCACCACAATTTTCTACTACAAATACTCTTTATCTCTACTTATCTCTCTCTCTCTAGAAAGTTTTCTCTGCACTCAACCCCTCCCTCTTAAGAAGCCATTCTCTGCTCACCCCCCCTCCCTCTTTCTAAACCAACAACACAGGCAGGGGGCAGGGTAAGGGGTTTTTCCTTTGGTCAGTCCATCAGGGAGAGGGGTCTTCTATTTAGCCATGGGATCCCTCCCACAAGAGACAATCTTTTGGGAACTTCTTTGGCATGGGTCCAATCTCATGAGCAACATACCCAAATTCTGCTGCAACATGAGTCCTCTTGTCCATAAGGTGCAGACTCTCCTGAGCCAAGGCCAGGCTGCTTCCATCCCAGGAGTGAGGCCTTTCTGTCTTTTGCAAGACCTTTGCAGTTTTAACTCTTTAGATGAGACTCCCACTGGTTTACAGCTTCCTCCAGGCATCCACCTGCTCCTCTGGCATGGGCTGTGGGTGGATTTCTGCACCCCCGTGGACTCCATGGGCTGCAGGAGGACCTCCTGCTCCCCCCATTGTCTTCACCATAGCTAGCAGAGGGTTTTCAGCTTCAGCACCTGGAGCACCTTCTCCCCCAACCTTGGTGTCTCCATGTTGTTCTCTCCTCACATATTTTTATCTCCTCCTCTAACTACAAAGAAGTGCATGCCTACCTTGTTTTGATTTCTTCTTAAATATATTTTCACAGAGGCGTAACTAGCACCTCTAATTGGCCTACACTTGGCCGGCAGCACGTCCATCACTTTCAGAGCCATTAGAGATTGGCTCTGCTGGACTTGATGAAAAACTTCCAGAACTTTCACTCAGGACACACAGGAGCCATCTTTGTGCCACTCCTCACCCCTCAGACACTTCCTCAGGCCTACTACAACAGCTTCTGGTGGGTTTAAATTTTTCTTAGATGTTAAAGATACTTTGCTGATGTTTTGGGCCAATCAAAACCACCACATAAGAAATCAGGAAAGTAAAGCAGGAGACCAACATGGCTGAGACACACCGGTGTAACACCCCTGAACATTTAAATATAAGGGGATAAATTGAGGTTCCTTTACTCTGGGTCAGCGCACAGGAGAAATACTAACCAGACATTATCAAGAGGTCAAAATTACACAAAAGCTTACTGGCAAAATATAGAAAATCAAGGAACTTTGGCAAAGGATTTAATACAACATCCAATTCAACATAAAACACTTATCATAGCATTAACCCAGCCCATTAAACCTAGCAACCTTTAAACCCTTTCATTTTTATGTTACCCAAAACGTTCCATGAAAACAGGATTAGAAGAAAAAAGTGAGAAAGACAGAAAATATATAGAAAAACATACATATAGCTACCAACTCCTGGGTTCCAGCAACAATGAGATAGAAACTCCAGGAAGCTGATAGGATGAAGACAAGGTGCGTCCCTCATGGTCACATTTTAAGCCCCAGGGCCTCTGTGGCCCTTCCCCCCAGGTGGGACTTCCTGTCACTCGGCCACTCAGGGGCTGAGTTAGCACCGCCTCCAGTGTGTGATTGATTGACAGCTCTGCCAGGCTAGGATACAGGCTCTGGGTTGAGGGGTGGGGCATTTCATTGCTTCACATTGGCAAGGTCTGATCTGCCGTCCCACCACACACACAGAGGCATTCCAAGCATCCCAAAATGTCTTGAGACATCAATCTTTTCTAGTCTCTGACAGCTGGTAAAACTAAAGGGCAAGAAGTAAATGCACAGGCAGTGGAAGCAGGGACAGGTATCCTTGGAAGAGTACGGGGATGTGTCCCAGTTGTGTAGGGATGGGGTCAGGACAGTCAGCTGAAGGGACACAAAGAATAATAAGGGATTCTACAGGTACATCAGCCAGAAAAGAAAGGCCAAAGAAAGTGTATGCCCTCTGATGAACATGACTTGCAAACTGGTAACAATGGACAAAGAAAAGGCTGAGGTACTCAATACATTTTTGCCTTAGCATTCAATAGTAATCTGTCTTCCCATACCTCTCAAGTGGATGCATCTCAAGGCAGAGACTGAGGAAATTAAGTCCCTCCAACTGTAAGAGAAGATCAAGTTTGAGACCACCTGAGGAGCTTGAACACACACAAGTCCATGGCCCCCAAGAAGATGTTTCCCAGAGTTCTGAGGGAACTGTCAGATGTAGTTGCAAAGACACTCTCCATGATATTTGAAAAGTCCTGGCTGTCAGGTGAAGTCCCAGGTGAATGGAAAAGGGGAAACATTTCACCCATTTTTAAAAAGGTTAAAAAAGAGGACCCTGGGAACTACAGACCTGTCAGCCTCACCTCTGTGCCTGGGAAGATAATGAAGCAGATCTTCCTGGAAGTTAGTCTGAAGCCATATGGAAGTCAGGGAAGTGATTAGAGACAGCCAAAATAGCTTCACCAAGGCCAAATTGTGCCTGACTAATCTAGTGCCCTTATGTGATGGAGTGACTGCATCAATGGACAAGGGAAGAATGACAGATATCAAATATCTGGACATCTGTAAGGCCTTTGACACAGTCTCCTATCATATTCTTGCCTCTGAATTGGAGAGAAATTAATTTGGGGGATATAGAGATGGATTGGGGTTTAACCCCAGTAGGTAGCTAAGCTGCTAAGCTTCCCAGTGTACCTCCTCAAGTTATCTCTCCGAGGAGAAAAGGGTACAGGCGCAATTGCTGACTGTCTTTATGAGATGGTGCTTGGAGTACTGAGACAACAGTAATGTAGGGCCCAAATATCAGATGAACATAATGTCCTAGGTAACCCAAAATATTATTTTATTCCATATCTATCTGTGCCCAAAAATTGTTACTGTTTAAGGCCTGGTGGCATGGCCAGAACCAGAATTGTGGGGCAATTGGGAGGTGCCAGTCCCTTTAAAAGTTCAGGGCACCAAAGCCAACTTCCTCTTTTGCCTGGTGGCTTTTGCTGAAGGCAGAGGCTCCGCTTCGGAGAGAGTTGTTTTGGGCGGGTTTCTGGGCTTGCAAGAGTAGCAACTCAGAAAAACTGCATTTTGCAATTAGAAACTGTTTCAGAGTGAACTTTACAAACCCTATCGGCAGTGCGAAGCTTGAGCCAGTCCCTGGGGCCAGGCCACCCTGTGTTGATGCCGACAAACCAGTTCTTCCCCCCCCAACACCCCCGCAGCACGTATGACAGCAGCACCAACACCGGCAGAGTCCAGCAAGTGGCAGGAGGAAGCAGCGAGCAGCGGAGCTGACTGCACACACACCAGCAATTCATCTGCCACTAGAACTGCTCCGTAAGGTCCTACCTTCCCAGAAGGGTTTTTTTTGTTCGTCATCTTTTTCCCATGGTCTCCTGGACTGCGCAGTTGACTGGAGCGCACCATCTTGGGGGAGAGAGCTGATGCCATTTTCTCTTTGCTGTTTTGCTTGTTGGTAAACTGTTATATTTTCACTCATATCTACTCATATTTTGGTTTTCCTTATTGGTGGAAAGGGATTGGTTGAAACTAAGGGGAGGTAACTCATTTTAGAGCGCCCAACTCTTTAAGTTGTCTTAAACCAAGACACATAGCTAACACTATAGCTTAACACTGCAAGCCGGAACCTGGGCAGAATGGGGGAAGACTACAGAGCCCTGGGGGTGCAAGCAAAAAGTATTGGTGCCCAAGTTATCTTTTCCTCCATTTTACGATTACAGCCAGAAATAGATGTATAATTCAAACCAACTTCTAGCTTTGTGGCTGGTGCCGTTGTGAGGATTTTGACTTTTATGATGGGACATTCTTCAATGACTATAGCCTATTAGGGAGGAATGGGATCCACCTTTCTAGCTGCCTCCCAAGATGAGAACCGGAAGACCAACCACCTCAAGTGTATGTATACCAATGTACACAGCCTGGGGAACAAACAGGAGGAACTTGAGTTCTGCATCCAGTTAGAAAGTTATGATACCATAGGAATAACTGAAACATGGTGAAACTGAAACATCACATGATTGGAGGTTCACAATGGATGGCTATAGGCTGTTTTGTAAAGACAGGTGGGGAGGAAGAGGAGTCGTGCTCTATATTAAGGAGAACCTTGAATGTGTAGAAGTCAACTACAGCGACTGTGGAAGCCTTATTGAATGCCTCTGAGTCAAGATCAGAGGAGTTGTCTCCAAGGGAAAATCTTACAGTAGACATCTACTACTGTGGTGGTTTTGATTGGCCCAAAACATCAGCAAAGTATCTTTAACATCTAAGAAAAATTTAAACCCACCAGAAGCTGTTGTAGTAGGCCTGAGGAAGTGTCTGAGTGGCACAAAGATGGCTCCTGTGTGTCCTGAGTGAAAGTTCTGGAAGTTTTTCATCAAGTCCAGCAGAGCCAATCTCTGATGGCTCTGAAGGTGATGGACATGCTGCCGGCCAAGTGTAGGCCAATTAGAGGTGCTAGTTACGCCTCTGTGAAAACATATTTAAGAAAAAATCAAAACAAGGTAGGCATGCACTTCTTTGTAGTTAGAGGAGGAGGAGGAGATAGAGGTAAAAATATGTGAAGGGAGAACAACATGGAGACACCAAGGTCAGTGGAGAAGGTGGGGGAGGAGGTGCTCCAGGCACCGAAGCTGAAAACCCTCTGCTAGCTGTGGTGAAGACCATGGGGGGAGCAGGAGGTCCCCCTGCAGCCCATGGAGTCCACAGGAATGCAGAAATCCACCCACAGCCCATGCCAGAGGAGCAGGTGGATGCCTGGAGGAAGCTGTGATCCAGTGGGAGTCTCATCTAAAGAGTTAAAGTTGCAAAGGCCTTGCAAGGGAAAGGCCTCACTCCTGGGATGGAAGCAGCCTGGCTGTAAGGAGGGACTCCGTGGGGTTTAGTTATGGGGATAAAAATAGGGACAAGAGATCTCTAAAGGTGAGTTTTAGAACATGAGGGTTTATTGCGAAAGAGCGTGGGCGTGAGAGGCCTGCTGGGCTGCAAGACGCAGCCCAAAGCAGGCCAGAGAAAAGAGAGAGAGAGAGAGAGAGCAGAAGAGAGCAAAAAAGAGGGCGATTTGCTGTTTACAATGCAATAAATCATCTTCTCTGTTGAATATTCTAATTCCCTTTAACCAATCTAAGACAAGCTACAAACTCTACAGCATTTACATACAACCTATAAGAATCATCACATTACCATATGGGGTCCTGTTTCAAACCTTAAAAAACTGCTTTTTTGGGATCTCCACCAGGCAGGCAGGGTCTGCTCTGACCTTTGGACTTGCCTGGGCAGAGGGCATTTGTTGCAACGTGTGTCCTTCCCCTGATCCCTCCCCCTTGACCCTTCCGGACTGGCTGATGTGAGCCAGGACCGCCTCCTAACCCCACGGATAAAAGCCCAGCAGGACCCGGAACCCAGTCTCTTTGATTCTGGGCTTCATGGAGCAACTGTCCTCCCCCAACTCTCCCTTCCCCTCCCCCCACTCCCCAGTGCCATCCTTTATTATCCCAATAAACCACCTGAAGCCTGGAATGAACAGCTGCCTTTCTAGACCTGCTACACTGCCACAAAGACCCAGTCTGACCAGTCCCACCGCTCGTGACCAAGAAGAAAACATCCTGCGTGTTCCGGCTCTGGGGCAGCCCTCCCCCCCGCAGCAGGGGAGAGCTGCCCTTGGGTACTGCACTGCTGCAGGCATTGTTCTATCAAGAAGGGAGATTACCTTCCTTGGCCATACCATTGTTCTCTAGTTACTCTACAACTCGAACCTTGTCTTCGTTTCAATCTCGCTCATATTTTCCATATTCTCAGCATCTTTTGCAAGGTAATCATATCTATAAGGCTTTCCTATTTCATCTTCCCCAACACCTGGCCTTGGCTCAGGACAGTCTGCACCTTGTGGATGAGAAGACTCATGTTGCAGCAGAATTTGTGCGGTATGTTGCTCGTGAGATTGGACACACGCCAAAGAAGTTCCCAGAGGACTCTCTCTCATGGGAGGGACCCCGTGGCTAAGTAGAGGACCCCCCTCCCTGATGGACTGACCAGAGAAAAAACCCCTTACCCTGCCCCCTGCCCATCTTGTTGGTTTAGAAAGAGGGAAAGGGGGAGGGGGGTGAGAGACTACTTCTTAAGAGGGAGGGGGTGAGAGCAGAGAAACTGTCTAGAGAGAGAAAAAGAGAAATAAGTAGAGATAAAGAGTATTTGTAGAAGAAAATTGTGGTGATGAATAGATTTATGGACCTGCTCTATGGACTGAGAAAATCCCCCACACCCTGCCCCCCTACCCGAGCTGTTGGTTGGAAGGAGGAAAGGGGGTGAATAAAAAATGGGTTCGTAAGAAGGAGGGGGTGAGTGAACATGGTGTCTGAAAAGCTTATTGTTACCTCTCATTTATCCTCCCACTCTGTTAGGTAATTAAATCACTTTGCAACTTTAAGTTTGGAGCCTGTCTGCCCTTTCTTCTGTGCATCCTCCTACCAGTGTCCTATCTCACTTAACTCATGAGATTGGTGTGTTTTTAACAGTTTTTTTCTTTCCCCTCTCCTGCACATCTGCAGCAGGAGAGAGCTGGGGTGCCTGGCGTTTAGTCAAGGTCAAACCTCGACAACTACTGACCTCCAAACCAAGATGCTAAGACCAACAAAGCAACATTTGGGTCACTTAAGCAAGCTTTGGCCCAACAGAATCTGGTTGTTATGGATGACTTCAACTATCCTGATATTTGTTGAAAGAACAGTACAGCAGCTCACATGCTATCCATCAAATTCCTGGAATGCATAGAGAACTGCTTCCTCATACAAATGTCGGGTGTGCCAACCAAGAATGAGGTGATAGCTTTGGCTGCAGTGATCACAATATTATGGAGTTTGGGATCCAGCTGAGCATGCTGAAGGTTAGTACTAAGACAAAGGTTTTAGATTTTAGAAGAGCAAACTTCAACTCCCTCAGAGCTCATTTGGGAGGGATTCTGTGGCAAGTTTTCATTGAGGATAAAGGAGCCAGCGAGTGCTCAGTTTTTCTGGAACGCTCTCCTGGAAGTACAAAAACAGTTCATCCCCTTTAAAAGTAAGGGAAGTAGGCAGAGCAAGGGACTCTCTTGGCTTAACTGCAAGCTTCTGAGTCTGCTCAAAACCAAAAGTGAGTGATAACAGAGATGGAAAAGCAGGCGTATACATGTTGAGAATTACAAGAGCATTTCCAGGGTGAATAGAGATGCTGTTAGAATTGAAATCGGCCAGAGATGTCAAAAAACACAAGAAAGGGTTCTTCAAGTACATAACCAACAAACAGAAACAGATGGAAAATATTGGTCCACTGTTAAACAGGAGATGTGAATTAGTCAACAACAATGCTGAAAAGACAGATGTTCTCAACACTTTCTTCATCTCTGTCTTTACTAGCACTGTGCAGCCCCAGGATGTGGGAACAAAAGTCCAGGCTGATGCAAACACAGACCCACCATCAGTGAAGGAAGAGTTGGTGTGTGAACTATTACAGGAGCTTGGCCCCTGCAAATCAATGGGCTCTGAAAATATCCACCTGAGGGAGTTAAAGATGTCTGATGTCATTGTGAGGCCACTCTTCATGATGTTTGAGAACTCATGGAGATCAGAGTATGTGCCAGAAAACTGGAAGAAGGCTAATGTCACCCCCATCTACAAGAAGGGCTTAAAGGAGGATTCAGGAAATTATAGGCCCATCAGTCTTACTTCAGTCCCTGGGGAAG
Source organism: Entomyzon cyanotis (assembly GCA_024500445.1). Classification (NCBI taxonomy): domain Eukaryota; kingdom Metazoa; phylum Chordata; class Aves; order Passeriformes; family Meliphagidae; genus Entomyzon; species Entomyzon cyanotis. The sequence continues at coordinate 1,095,148 of JAKEPQ010000794.1, forward strand.
TTATAGAACGAATCCTCTTGGGGACTATCAGAAGTCAGATGAAGCATGCGATTGGGAAAACCAGCATGGATTCACCACGGGCAAATCATGTTTGACAAACCTGATCATCTTCTACGACAAAGTAACCTGCTCGGTTGATATGGGATGAGCAGTGGATGCTGTCTACCTGGATTTCTCCAGGGCTTTTGATACAGTTTCACACAGACTCTTCTTAGAGAAATTGATGCATTATGGTCTAGACAAGTTGCCTGTGCGGTGGGTGGGAAACTGGCTGACAGGTCACACCCAGAGGGTGGTGGTAAATAGTTCCTTTTCAAACGGGCAACCTGTCCCAAGTGGGGTCCCTCAGGAATTAATATTGGGCCCAATGCTGTTTAATATCATCATAAGTGATCTGGATAATGATGGGATCAAGTGTTTGCCAATGATACCAAACTGAGTGGGGAAGTAGACACCTCGTAAGGGAGAGCGACCCTGAAGGAAGACCTGGATAGGCTGAAAGAGTAGACTGACAAGAACCTTATGAAGTTCAACAAGGACAAGTGTAAGGTCTTGCACCTGGGAAAACATAATCTAGGAGTGCAGCACAGGCTGGGATCTACCCAGCTGGAGAGCAGCTCTGTGGGAAAGGACCTGGGGATCCTGGTGGACAAAAAGCTCAATATGAGTGAACAGTGTGCTGCTGTGGCAAAGAAAGCCAACAGAATTCTGGCTTGCATCAACCAGCAGAGATGATGAAGTCATTATCCCACTTTACTCAGTGTCATGCCAGGAATACTGTGTCCAGTTTTGGTCCCTGCTACACAAAAGATGTGGACAAGCCAGAGAGGGTCCACGAAAGGGAAGAGGAGGCTTAGGGGACACCATATCACCATGTTCCAGTATTTAAAGGGTGGCTACAAAGAAGATGGAGACTCTTTTTACAAGGAGTCACATGTTACAGACAAGGGGTAATGGATACAAGTTACTCCTGAAGAGATTCTGATTGGACACAAGAGGAAAATTTTTCACAGTGAGAACAATGAGATAGATATTGGAATAATCTCCCCAGGGAAGTGGTGGATTCCCCAACATTGGACACTTTTACAATTTGGCTGGACAGGGTACTGGGCCATCTTGTCTAGACCTTGCTTTTGCCAAGAAAGGTTGGACCAGAAGATCCTCAAGGTACCTAGTATTATAAAATTCTATGAAATCTGAAACACATCTCCCGTGTTTCTCATCTGAAATATCATGTGACTGAAGTACAAAGTAGATATTGCTTTGCAAGTCAAATTGTGAGGAAGAAAAAAATGCATTCTCTTTTGAGGAAGAAAAAATATGCTTTCTCTTCTTCAATCTTTTATAGCATGGGCCATTTTCTCTGTTAGACTCCAAGATCTCCTGTACTCTAGACATAATCCCAAAACCATAGCTGCACTGTGAACATACTGCTGGGAATAATTACCAGAGCACACAAATTCCTGGCAAGTATCTTCCTGGATTATCTTCCCAGAGCAATGTTGCCCACAATGACCTCCTCTCTCTAAACAGCTATCTCTTTTCTTCCCTAGCTCACTGAAAACACATACTACAGGAATTCTATAGGAACATGTCATGAGGCAGGCTCTACACATTTTCATCTTTAAAAGAGCCTTCCCTTCACCACTGTACTCCTCAAACTAAGAACATTATTGAATTGCAGCAAGATCTCTAAATTTGAAATCCATTATGTTCATTCTTATTTTAAAGTTTTGTGCAGTTCATGTGGTATAAATGCAAAGGAGATTCTCTCTTTGTCTTGAAAAACGAAAGATCTCCATTTCTTGAGAGACAAACATGATCCTAGTTTGGTATCTCAAGACTGATTGTCACATGAAAAGGGGGAGATTTCCTCAACCCTTAGTGTGGGGAGATTTACTCGACCCTTAATATTTAATTTGTCTGTCAATGCCCCAGGAAAGCCAAGACCCTTGTGCTAGACCAGTCTGTCAGCATCCCATTATGGGGACCCTTCACTGAGCAGTCCTGCTGGATTGGATGGCAGTTCAACTGACTTATTCAGGGAAATACTCCAACAGCATAAGGGAGACCCCTCAGTGGGTCTTCCCACATTATGACCCTTCAGTAGGTCTTCCACTGTATTCGAGTATGTTACCTGCTGCCAGCGACTGCCACTGCCCGTGAAGGACTCACAGTAACAGTTCACAGAATAACACTCTTTATTAATATAAAATTGTGACAGGTTAAGGTTTGAGGATTGCCAGTGATAGTTTCTGACTGCAAAAACATATTCAAAGCAATACACAGACAAGCTCTAATCCCCAGTAAAAATATTCAGTGAGCATAAAATATGGTTCTTACCCAACAGGCATCCCTATGGGAGAGAAGACAGGTTCAGCCCATTGACTGATCCCAGCAGTTACGATGGAGTCTTCCCTAACTTTTCCCCCATTCTCGACTTTTATACTATTTCTTTGTGTTTAGGTGGAGCTTGAGTGATTCTAGGCACGTATACCTTTGTTACTGAGTGGCGTAAAATTCTCTCGCTTTGCTTTTAAAGATACAGTCAAAAAAATATAGAGCACATTCCCAGTGAGGGGTGGTCATACCTTGGAGGTGGGTACCTTTGTGATGGAGATGTGCTCTAACATTACAATTAGACTATAATGAACAAGCTCATCTGAGGAGAACAATTTCACCACAATTGTTGGCTCAGCAGCAAGACATCTCCTTTCTCCCTTGGTTGACAGGTGCTATGCAGTTTATCAACTGCAAAGTGCCATCGAGTTCCCCTTCCAGCAAGGATTTCAACAGAGCCTGGCTGCAGTGTTTCCACTCTGCTCTACCCTCTGTTCCACCCCCCTTAGCAGGTGCTATGGTTGCAGATTGTGGGTGTGGGGAATTATTGTGGAATAGGTCTCGAGCATGTCAACCCCATTCCATCCAGGGAGCAGCAACTGTATTTTACCCTATAATTTCTGTACCGTTATAACTTCTGTTAGGATGTGAATATAACTTCTCAATTTCCTCTAATTTTACCCCCAGCCATCTTTCCACACTGATCCAGAAAATGCTACTTATAATGTGCCTCTGCTAAGTGACACCTTGTGGCTTGAAGAAGTCATCTTACTTTGCTTTCTTTAGTCATATTTGTTGTTCTGAAAGATGATTGCATACTTCCATAGTAATCTAAATGTCAAAAACAATAGTACTGATCCAGACATGGGGTCTTCATAACCTAGTAGTCTGTCCAAAAATGGCCATAAATTTATGCTCAGAGAAGAGAGCAGAACAAACGTGATATTCCTTGATATTCTCATAGCTTTCAGATATTTTCAGATCAGGGAATTCTGTTAGCCTGTTTTCACGTGTCTGTTTAAAGCCCACAACGCATTTCTTCCATGTACTTGTTCAGTCTTCTGTTGAACCCATGTGAATGTCCTGCATATACATCATCCTTTGGGAAGGGGAGAGTGCCCAAAGGAGGGCAACAAAGATGGTGAAGGGCCTTGAGGAGAAGCCTTATGAGGAACAGCTGAGGTCACTTGGTCTGTTCAGCCTGGAGAAGAGGAGACCTGATCGCACTCTACAACTTCCTCGTGAGGGGAAGGGGAGGGGCAGGCACTGATCTCTTCTCTGTGATGCTCAGTGACAGGACCCAAGGGAATGGCCTGAAGTTGTGTCAGGGGAGGTTTAGGTTGGATATTAGGAAAAGATTCTTCCCCCAGAGGGTGGTTGGGCACTGGAACAGGTGCCCCAGGGCAGTGGTCACAGCACCAAGCCTGACAGAGTTCAAGAAGCATTTGGACAATACTCTCAGTCACATGGTGTGTGACTCTTGGGGATCATCCTGTGCATGGCCAGGATTTGGACTTGATGATCCTTGTGGGTCTCTTCTAACTCAGCATATTCTGTGATTCTGTGAGATTGCATAGAAATTCACCTATCTTTGTTTTGAATGTTGCTTCCACTAATTGCCTTTAATGGACTGTATTCTTATATTGGAAAAGGCAATGAAGAGTTGATCTCTATCCATGTTTCCCATGCCACTCAAGATTCTTAGGTCCTTACCATATTCCTCCTCCAAACTGTCTCTTTTTCAGGCTGATGAGTTCTGGCCTACTTCAACTTTGTTCATATGGAAAAAAAGCACAAAGTGTTTAACAGGTCAGGCTAGTATGATAAGGCACATGAGTTTCTGTAGGTGAATACACCGAAACTTAACACCTACCTAATGCCATGTCCTGCCACATCTGACTTTTCTGACTGGACAGCCACTTACAGCAGAGTCACCTGGAAACATTTTCAATAAAAATATAGAACTCATACTTCTGACTTTGCAGGATGCCTTATCCCACTCCATGCCAGAAATCCATGCAATGTACAATCAGCATTATATAATTGATTATACCATGAAATATTCATAACCTCCATATGATTTCAACCTCCTTTCCTCTTACCCCTTTTACCAAAATCCTCCTTTCACTTTAAATACTTTTTTCTGCCATTTCTTACTCTAATATTGCATCTTTTTGGTCAGTGGAAAGACATCTCTGTGTAATGCATTTTTGCTATGAAGCAAGCTAAAGCATTCAATTATGTACCTAAATCATTAAAACAATTAAAATATTCTGGGTGTTTGGTTTAGAATTGTGTGCTCAATATAGCACTAAAAATCAATTGATTTCCAAGTCTACCAGAGGTGTATATATATAGAAATACAGTAAATTCTAACAATTTTTCTTAATGCACTGTTCTGATGCAAACCAATAATAAAAATTAATTGCTTCATTTATTGGACTACAGTTAAAAATGAGGGTTTATTTTTCATTTGCATTACATGAGGTCTTCTGTGTTGATTTCAGGTTGTCTTCTCTTTTAGAAATTGTATCCTTCCAAGACAAATGGCTAGCACATTCTGTCGTCTCCTGGCTGGCTGTGCAAGTGCTGCATCCTTTGCAGCAGCAGGCATGGGGATCCTAACTGCTGGGTACCTCTTCAATAAGCAAAATGTTAAGGCTACTGTTCAAGAAAAACGAAAACTCTTCCCTCCAAGGTAAGCCCTTTGGGTTAAGTAGTCAGCTGAGCATAGGGCCTAGCTAACTGGGCTGGGCATAGCATTTAATTCTTTGGGGGAGGAAGATCTCCATCAAAGCTGCAGAGTACCCATTCCCTCACTCAAACACACCATCTATGTGTCCGTATATGGATTGTTAACTGTCAACCTAAAACCCAGCACTCTTTATTAATAACCCCAGTTTTAGATAGCACTGACAATAGCCTTCAAGGACAGAAAAGAGGGATGTTAGGTCATGTCAACATACTTACAAAATCATTGCCAAACAATTATAAGTCTGAAAAATGGTTCAATTTTTAGGCAAAGCACCAAATCAGACCTTATTTAATCTTGTCAGCTCTTGGATGCTTTCAGTGTCTATTGGACTGTCTGATTGCATAGGTTCTAATATTAGGAAGCATAAAAGTATTTTAATTATGCAAGTAGTAAAGAAATGTCTTATATAACTATTGTACTTGAAATATTACCAATTCTGTTTAAAACCTAGTTGGTTGATAATTAAAAACTAACTATAAATATGTAAGTTGACTTTGCTGGCCATATTTGTGAAAAAAACAAAACATAACAAAACACCCAAAAAAAAAGACCAGGCTTTGACAGACTTTTTTCCCTGTGGCAAATAATATCTTAGTTCAAATAAACTCTTATAAAAGTAATGGGGTTGTGCATAAAGCAAAGTGCTATCAAAACAAGGTAAATGGGATCTGACTCACAGAAATGCTTTCCTAAAGCATAATATCTTCATTTTCTCTGCTTTATTATACTGTACAGCTTTTGGTAAATAAAATCAATAAAACAATTCCAAATATCGTAAACCAGACTCCCAGCTGATATAGATCAGTTACACTGATGTCCACAAAGCTGCAAGAATATCTCAGTTCAGAATGAGAGCTCTTATCCTGTTAAACTTAATTAATTTCCTACTTGAACAAAACAATGTTAGAACGCTTTTAATTCTTTATAAGTGTCTAAGCAGAGATTTAATAGGCTTTAATACATTTTCAAGGATTCATTTTTCTGGTTGCTCCAAGTAACAGAAAGCTGCTATTGTCTGTTAGTGGGGTTGCCCAGCAGTGCAGTGTGGGGTACTTTGTGTGACTTCAATATTTCTCCCTTCCTAAGTTTCAGTGCAATGTATTGTGACGGGTTATCCTTTTCTGGCTGCCATACGCCCATACCATACAGCCACTCTCTTACTCCCCCCTCATCAGCAAGACAGGGGGAGAAAATAAGATAAAAATCCTCATGGGTAGAGATAAGAACAAAGAGATTGCTCACCAATTACCATCATAGGCAAAACAGACTTGACTTGGGGAAGAATAATTTAACAAATTGCCAATCAGTTGTAACAGAGTAGGATATTGAGAAATAAAAAAAAAACTAAAATCACCTGTCGCCCACATCCCACTTCTTCCTAGGCTCGACTTCACTCCTAACTCTTCTACCTCCTCCTCCCCAAGCAGCATAGGCGGGGATGGGGAATGGGGGTTCTGATCAGCTCATAACACTTTGTCTCTGCCACTCCTTCCTCCTCACACTGTTCCCCTGATCCAGAATGGGTTTCCTCCCACAGGATACAGTCCTTCATGAATTTCAATGTGAATCCTTCCCAAAAACAAACTGCAGTTCTTCAAGAACTGCTCCTGCATGGGTCCTCCACAGACCACAGTTCCTGCCAGAAAACCTGCTCCTGCGTGGTCTAGTCTCCATGGGCCACAGTTCCTGCCAGGAACCTGCTCTATCATTGGCTCACCATGGGCTGCAGCTTCCTTCAGGGCACATCATTCTTCTCTGGCATAGGATCTTTCATGGGCTGCAGGGGTTCAGCCTGCCTCATCATGGTCTTCACCGCGGGCTGCAGGGGAATCTCTGCTCTGGCACCTCTCCCTCCTTCTTCACTGACCTTGGTGTCTACAGGGTTGTTTTTCTCACATTTTTTCTTCTCTCTCTCACAACTGCTATGCAGTGTCTTTTACCCTTTCTTAAATATGTTATCATAGAAGCGCCACCAGCTTCAATGATTGGCACAGCCTTGGCCAGTGGTGGGGTCCATTTTGGAGTCCACTGAAACTCTCTCTGAGCATGGAGGCAGCCCCTGATTTCTTCTCATAGAAGCCATTCTTGCAGCCCCTCCACTAGAAAAATCTTGTCACATAAACTGAATATATGTATAAACCAAGAATTAATTATATTTTTCAGCTATGATGTGTATTCCATATTTCTTGATTGCTTAAGTAGTTTCTTAAACTAGCAAGGATTACTATTTAAAGATATTGTATTAAGTGCTTATGATGTTTTTTTCTCTTCAGTGCAGACTATCCTGATCTCCGCAAACATAACAACTGCATGGCTGAATGCCTTACACCAGCAATTTATGCCAGGCTAAGGGACAAGATGACTCCCAATGGCTACACCCTAGACCAGTGTATCCAAACCGGGGTTGACAATCCTGGCCATCCTTTCATTAAAACTGTGGGCATGGTTGCAGGTGATGAAGAATCCTATGAGGTATTTTTCACAATGCTATCATATTTTTTTCAGTTTGTATGGTATAGTTCATAAGAGCTCATTATATGAACACAGATTCTTAGTAGAATATGGACTCCTAAGAAAAATTGTGTCCCAGAGAATATATATGGGGCAGATCATGTACATTTTCCCTACTCTTTATGAGGATTTGAATGCCATTCTACTTTAGGAAATGCAGTGAATATGAGGCATTGCTAAAGAAGCCCTCTCTACTGCAGTCAAAGTCAATAAAATATTGTTGCTTGGGAGCAATCTTCTATTTGCCTTCAATAGCTGCTCTCTTTCCTAATACAAAACATAGTTTATGGAAAAACAACAAGAGAAATCAAAATAAAGGTAATATGGAAATTACACTGTAAAACAATTGAGGCAGAACTGAAAAGAAAATGGCTTCTGTGAAGTGCTGGGCATCTTTAAGCCATAACTGGTGGACCATGACAAAAGCCAAGGACAGTATTAGTATATAAAAAAGAAGAAAATCCTTATTTTTATTGACCTCTGTGGTCTGCTTCCTTCAGTCGACCATACAATAGTATATTATTACATAATCTCTTAAGAGTATCCCAAATGCTAGGCTGCTCAACATGGAAGAAGACATCTGGTATTCTGGGACTACCAGCTTCTGTGATTTGTTTTACTTATTTAGACATGGTGACTGCCTTGAAAAGCTCTGCTAGAGTTATTGCTGCACAAGAGAATGAAGGTGTGATTGTGATCAGTGTTGACATACCTGTGCTAAATGGTTCTAACTAGCACCAGTAGTCAATGGCAGTGAGGACAGGTATTCTCATATGACCTAAGAACAGGGCACAAGCTGCCTGGTGACTGAACGTGTATATTAGTTGCTAATAAATCCTGAAATTTATTCTGGTTGCCACCACATACAGTACCTATCTGTGGTAACTAGAATAAGCTTGTAACTAAAACAAGGTGCAATTTTTTTGTGAAGATGAGCAACCACTATAGAGTGCAGTTTAGGTCAAAATGACTGAAACCCACCACCAATAATCTCCCAATTTATTGTTAGGAGACAGAGGGTGAAATTCCATGTTCTGCTTCTAAGATGTACAGGAGAAACTCAGAGCAATTGCAAAATTCATGGCAAACTACTGGCAGTTACTCTCTGCTACATAAACAATAGCTCTATTAAAAATAGATTTTGAGAGGTAATTTTTTCAGAGACAAATTTTCAAAGATACAACCCACATATGACCCTTCCCTTTATATTTACCCCTGTTAGCACTTGCTGACATCCATGACTATCATCCAGGAGCCTATACCAAGGGATTTCCCTTGCGACTGAAGTTAGTGCATTAAAATGTTTCTATGATTGTGAAGACTTTTTGTAGATTCTCTTTACACCATAGGTATTTTCTGAGATTTTTGACCCTGTCATTAAAGTGAGACATAATGGCTATGATTCATGCACAATGAAGCATCACACAGACCTGGATGCATCCAAGGTAGGATTTAAATAAAATGATGAAGAAATAAAGATTCAATGCTGCTGCTTACAATGATGATATTGTATGTAATAGTACATTTTCCCCCCTGATCTAACTCCAAAGAAATTGAGGAAACTGGCTAAAAAAACTGGAATGCCACAAATTACTGAAATGGCACATCCCACAGGGAGTATATCTAAGTGAAGCAAGCTCTGGTTCTGTCCTTTCTTATTGCAAGCCTGTTAGTTTACAGCTTAGATTTGCTGGGGTTTTCAGCATCTGACAAAGGACAAACCAAGCTAGCATCTACATGGCCTTTCTTTCTCTTCCTTATTCTTTTCTTCTAATTTCTTTTCTTTACTGGACCACTTTCACCTGACTACTTTATTCAATTACACTCTGACATTATGCAGAAGTGTCAGAGGTATGAGACTGTGCAAAAGGAGCAAGCCAGGAGCCAAGAGTGATACCAAGACAGGCAAAACAGCGGGCCCACCAAGGGCACATTTCCACAGTACCCAAGCAAGAAGAGAACAGGTGAACAGGTCTAGTTACAGTAACCAGGTTCAGCCAACAGGCCAGTGATTGACAGAAAAGCCCATAGTGACAAGGCAAGTCTGAGGTCAGGTCAGCAAGGCAGGGTCAGGATAAACAAGGTACAAGGGCAGGCACAGGCATACTTACAAAGTAGCTCAGACAAGGACTGAAGGTGCCTTAAATTATATGCAGCTTATTATATGAAACTTCTCAGAAATCTTTTTCAGACAGCTATTTTCAAAGTTGTTGGATCCATGGTTACACAAGTGTGCAATATCAGAGCTGAATAAAACCCAGTGGAGAGAGGGTAAAAGAGGTTTGCAAAGATCCTTGGTGCACTCGTGGCCCTAACAGCAAACTAGTTGCATTCCTACCTTGTTCTTAACAGAGGGATTGATCTCAGCTGGTACAAAATATTTGGGCGTCTGCCTAATGGCACTGTGAGCCTGTTCATGAGCTAACCATGTATTTAAGGATCAGAGAGAAAGCATTCCCCTTCTCCTGCACACACATAGTCAAGTCTTAGCCATTGCTTAGTATTTCCTTAATAGTTCAATAACAGCATTGATTAGTATCATCTTGGGCTTTCTTCTTTCAAAAGAACTTCCATACCTGGCCTTCTTTCTATGCTCATATTCATATTTCCAAAAGCCACTCAGATCTTTTCATATTCCATGCTGGAGCTAAGAAGGATCAGCTGGTTACTTTGCCACATTCAGTCAGCAAAAGAACTTAGGAGTTCCTAAAAAAACCCTTAGCATTTGAAACACTGAGGGATTCCTAATGTTCTGTGATGTCTAGAAGAGGTCATGATTCGTGGGCAGAAAAATGACCCATTTTTGTATGATGGGATTTTTAAATGGTGGTGTACAAAATGGGCGACTGTATGTAAATTAAAAAACATTCTTCCTTCAGATCACCCATGGTCAATTTGATGAGCGATATGTCCTCTCATCACGAGTACGTACTGGTCGTAGCATCCGGGATCTCAGCCTTCCTCCAGCTTGTACCAGGGCAGAGAGAAGAGAAGTGGAAAATGTTGTAGTCACTGCTCTAGCTGGGCTGAAAGGAGACCTTTCTGGAAAGTACTATAGCTTGACAAATATGTCTGAGAAGGATCAGCAGCAGCTTATTGATGTAAGTATAACTCCATATTACACGTCGGGCTTTTGCATGTGTCCTCCTTTACTAAATGAGATATCTTTCATGTCTATTTCTTCTTGTGTATAGGGGTGACTGATACCAGCACAGGTTGGTTCTCTGGTTCAGTGGCAGTGTCTGTCACAGGGATTGGAGTAAGCACAGGACCTGTCACTGGGGTTCAAGTAGCCACAATGTCTATCATTGGGTTGGAGTAGCCTCAGAGCCTGTCATTTTGTTGTCAGATCCAGAGACCTTCTCTTCCCCCCTGAGGGTACTGAGCAGTGTAGAACAGGGCTCTGTAGGCATTAGCCAGGCCCCAACAGGTTGCAGTGATTTGTGTCTCTCTGGAATTGCCAGGGTGACAGCATACTTCTTCCTAATATTTTACTAGTTTTTCAGGATTCTGCACATGTTCAGGGGTTCCAAAATGTTGGAGGTGGTCACTGTCCTAGGTACTTGCCCATACTATCCCACACACACCCTGTCATTCATAACTATCCATCCTTGAGACAGATGTCTGGGTGATATTCTTAAATAGCTGTTTAACATTAAACAAGACCTGAACCATATTCAGCAATATGCTGGCTCCTACCACATAGATCAGGTTGGTTTCAAGGGTATGCAAAGGATATTCAAAATCTTTAAAGTTCTCAAATGCTACTCTAATCAGCCTGGAGAAGGAAGGAAGGAAGGAAGGAAGGAAGGAAGGAAGGAAGGAAGGAAGGAGGGAAGATATCTCCCCCATAGGTTGGCTCTCTGGGAGAGAAAAAGATGTAATTATTAATAGTTCCCAGTAGATAGCTGTTTTGACGGTGGGCAGGGTCAGTACCAAAGACACTGACACCAACTTAAGGAATAGTGTAATTTACTATAATACAAAACTGCAAAGAATTACAAAGGATAAGCTAAGCAATACATCTAATCATTACTACAAAAGAATGCCTATAGTGATTAAGATACATCACCAGTTACCCCAATACTTTACCACTTCATCCAGATCCACACAACAGCTGGGGGAAGCCACTATCACAGCAAAGGACTGGAGAACCACTCCTGGTAACTGGGAAATCCTACAGGTGTATCCACCTACAGGCAAAGAGGCTTCCAATTTCACTGTGAGAGTAGCCCAGCTTTTATATTGTTGAATAAACAAGCTACTATTACTTCTAGTGTGGAAACATCTGGTTTCATTCTCCTTTTGGGTTTATCCCAAAGCCTGGCCTGGCCTCAAGGAGGAACCAAGGGAGTTGCCTTTGATCCTACACCCCCAGACAAGGCCAGATGTGGCCTTGTCCAGTTTCTAAATATGGAAAGGTAAATACATGTTTTGCAAATGAACAGATGCATATATCATATTGCTAATAATACTTTGTTAATGAGTGGATACGTATAACATTTGGTTGGAAGGTTCATCTAGAGGTCAACTTTGACTCAGGCCCTGTTGTTCAGGCCTTAGTATTTCAATAGCTCCCAAAGTACAGAGGTGGTGGCAATGCTGAGTGCATGGACCACCTTAGTTTCACCATCAGCAAGTCTACTATATCATAAGCCAATACTATAAAGTCCACTACAATCATAATCTGAGCCCAGGTCCCAAGGACAATAAATATCCACAGGGAACACATACAGCAAGTAAGGCATATGTAAAAAAACCTGAAAAAAAGCACAACAGCTCTGAGAGCAAATGAATCAACATTGTGACCAGCAGCTACTAAACCAATACAATGAATGCTTAAAACAAACTTGTTTTAACATGGTCTTTTCAGATCTTCCATTATCTCAACCCAAGATAAGTCTGTTGTGGTTTAACCCCAGCTGGCAACTAAGTACCATGCAGCCACTCCTCAGCTGCTCCAACTCCCCTTAGTTTATATAATGAGCATGATATTCTATGGTATGGAATATCCCTTTGCCCAGTTCGGGTCAGCTGTCTGGGTCATGCTCCCTCCTAGCTTTTGTACACCTCCTCATTGGCAGACCATGGTTAACTGAGAATTCCTTGAATTAGAGTAAGCACTGCTGAGCAACAACCAAAACATCAGTGTGTTATCAACATTATTCTCATACTTTAAGTCAGGAAGGAATTAGGTTCACAAGCCATGCTATTTAATTGTATTTATTACCTTCATATTAATTACATAAGACAGAGTTATACTGCTTCCCTTAATAAACTTAAATTTTATTTTGTATCTTTCTCTGGTTTTATTTCTCTTTCTGGTCCCGTTTTTGTGTCCAGGATCATTTTCTCTTTGATAAGCCAGTGTCCCCTTTGCTAACATGTGCTGGGATGGCATGTGACTGGCCAGATGCCAGAGGAATCTGGTATGTTGTGTGATACATAGAAGCTTGTGTCATGTTTAAAAAAATGTATTACAAGTCTTCTTGCTTCTCCTAACCCCACAGTAACCCTGCACTGGTACTCACAGCATATTCAGTTTGTTTTTAAATATCTTTGTAGTGTTTTAATGATTAATTGAAAAAAAATTAGGACCTTTATATTCTTATAGGCAAAGGCACAGAAATGATACAAAGATTGTTGAAGTATTAGAAACCACAGAAGAGCTTGATAACAGTCGCAAAGGAATTAGGGCTTCCCCCACAACAAAGGTGGAAGGATCAATACCCCAACTGAAGTGCATCTACACCAATGCCTGCAGCGTGGGCAACAAACAGGAGGATCTGGAAGTCATTGCACAGCTGAAAAACTATGATATAATTGCAGTCATGAAAATATGGTGGGATGACTCAGGACTGGAGTGCTGCAATGGATAGCTATAAACTCTTCAGAAGGGATAGGCAAGGAAGGAGAGGCCATGGGGTAGCCATGTATGTTAGGGAGTGTTTTGACTGTTTAGAGCTTGCCGATGGTGATCAAAGGGTTGCATGTTTATGAGTAAGAACCAGGGAAAAGCCTAACAAGGCAGATATCCTGGTGGTCTTCATCCAACCAGGATGAAGACACAGATGAAATATTCTATAAGCATCTGGGAGTAGTCTCACATGCACTATCCTTTTTTCTCTTGGAGACTTTAACTTACCACTTGTCTGCTGGAAATACAATAGAGCAGAGAGGAAACAGTCTAGAAGGTCCCCGGAATGTGCGGAAGAAAACTTCCTGACACAGCTGGAGAATGAGCCAACTAGGGAAGGCATGCCCACTGGACTTTTTGTTTGCTAAAAGAGAAGGAATTGTGGGTGATATGATGGTTGGAGGCCATTTTGAGCACAGCAATCATGAAATGATAAGTTTTCAATTCTTGGAGAAGTAAGGAATATGGTTACCAGAACTGCTACCTTGGACTTCTGGAAGGCAGACTTTGGCCTGTTTAAGGGCCTGGTTGAGAGAGTCCCTTGTGAGGCAGTCCTGAAGGGCAAAGGATTCCAGGAAGCACAGCCAGAATTTAATATGGCAACTGCCATAAAAGACAATAAAAATAGTTTTATAAATACATTAACAACAAAAGGAGGGCTAAGGAGAATCTCCATCCTTTATTGGATGGGAGGGGAAAACATGGTGACAAAGGATGAGGAAAAGGCTGAGGTACTTGATGCCTTCATTACCTCAGTCTTTAATAGTAAGATCGATTGTTCTCAGTGCTCCCAGCCCTCTGAGGTGGAAGACAGAGACAGGGAGCAGAATGAAGCCCCATAATCCAAGGGGAAATGGTCAGTAACCTGCAACACCACTTAGACATACAAAAGTCAATGGGGCCCAAAGGGATCCTTCCAAGAGTACTGAGGGAGCTGGAGGAAGCACTCACCAAGCCACTTTCAATCATTTACCAGCAGTCCTGCCTAACCAAGGAGGTCTCAGTTGACTGGAAGTTACCAAATGTGAAGTCCATCTACAAGAAGGGCCAGAAGGATGATCTGGGGAACTACAGGCCTGTAAGCATTACCTTGGTGCACAGGAAGGTTATGGAGCAGATCATCATGAGTGCCATCAAATGGTGTGTACAGGACAACCAGGGGATCAGGCCCAGCCAGCATGGGTTTAGGAAAGGCAGATTCTGCTTGATTAACCTGTTCTTCTATGACAAGGTGATCCACTTAGTGGATGAGGGGAAGGCTGCAGATGTTTAGCTGTGCTTCAGTACAGCCTTGGTCAGTTTCCCACAGCATTCTCCTGGATAAACTAGCTGCTCATGGCTTGAATGGGTGTACTCTCACACTCTGCTGGGTAAAAATCTGACTGGATGGCTGGGTCCAAATAGCTGTGGTGAATGGAGTTAAAAGTCGCAAGTGGTGTTCCCCAGGGCTCAGTATTGGGGCCAGTTATGTTTAACATCTTTATTGATGATTTGGATGAGGACATTGAGTGAACCCTCAATATATTTGCAGATGACACCAAGTTAGGCAGGAGTGTTGATTTGCTTGAGGGCAGGAAGGCTCTGCAGAGGGATCTAGACAGACTAGATAGATGGGCTGAGGCCAATTGCATGAGGTTCAACTGGGGTAAATGCTGGGTCCTGTACTTGGGTCACAACAACCCCATGCAACACCACAGGCTTGGGGAAGAGTGTCTAGAAAGCTGCTCAGTAGAAAAGGACCTGGCAGTGTTAGTCAATAGCTGTCTGCATATGAGCCAGAAGTGTGCCCAGGTGGCTGAGAAGGCCAACGGCATCCTAGCTTGTATTAGAAATAGCACGGCTAGCAGGATGAGGGAAGTGATTGTCCCCCTCTACTTGGCACTGGTGGGGCCACACCTCGAGTACTGTGTCCAGTTTTGGGCCCCTCACTACAAGAAAGACATTGAGGTGCTGGAGCATGTCCAGAGAAGGGCAACAAAGCTGGTGAAGGGTCTAGAGCACAAGTCAGATGAGAAGTGGCTGAGGGAACCAGACTTGTTCAGTCTGGAGAAAAGGAGGCTTGGGGGGGCCTTCTCACTCTCTACAACTCCCTGAAAGGAGGTTGTAGCCAGGTGGGGGGTCAGCCTCTTCTCCTGGGTAACAAGCAATAGGATAAGAAGAAATGGCCTCAAGTTGCACCAGGGGATGTTTAGATTCGATATTGCGAGGAATTTCTTCACCAAAAGGATTGTGGAGCATTGGAACAGACTGTGCAGGGAAGCGATGGAGTGACCATCCCTGGAGGTATTTAAATGACATGTAGATGTGGCACTTAGGGACATGATTTAGTGGTGGACTTGGCAGTGTTAGGTTAATGGTTGGATTTGATGATCTTAAGTGTCTTTTCCAGCCTAAATAATTCCATTATTCTATGGTTCTACATAAACAATCATTAATATCAGCAACGCAATGTAGCACCATAATTATGGGTCCTTCTATGGGGTTTTTTATATGTTTTTTCTATTTCAAGATAAAAGTTTGATTTTAGAAAGAGTCTGTGAATCACCATGAAATTATTTCCACAGGATTTTGTCAGGTTTTACAGTGCATGCTCCCTGACAAAGCAGGTTTAACTTACAGAATAATACTGGATATGCTTCTGAACATGATGCAGTATTGCCATAGAACAGATTTTTTCCTTGTTGTGGTATCACTCAGCATTCCTTAATGCAACAGGAAGATTCATTTAATTGAAGGAGAAGCTGAGTCAGGCCAACATCAATCTCTGGAAAATCCTATCCTGAATATTTGTACGTGACTAAAAATGAAATAACTGGACCTCTCTGTAACTATAATGTAAGGCCACAGGATGCTTGCACCTGTTCAGTTTTGCATTGTCAAAGTGCGAAAAGTGAGTTGCAGTAAAAGGCAGGCTGCAAGTTAGGCTCTCAGTGAAGTTGCAAATTTCACGTGTTTCAAACTTGGTCATATTCTACTGTTTGTATGTATGAGTCTAATCTTATCAATCACTGCCTACATTTGTGGCTAGCACAGACCTTTCCCATGGGAACCTTTTCTCTCTTCTTTCTGTGTTTTATAAACAAAGATAAAGTTTGGATGTTATTAAAAACAGTTTCTCGGATGTGGACAGTTCAGACCTGGCCAATCAGGCCTAGGGGGAGGCTTCAAACTGACCAATCCGGGTGACCTTTGAAAAGTCTATATAAGATGGAATTAAATAATAAAATCTTCTTCTGGATGCCACCTTTTGAACCCGGGTCTTCTTACTCTGCTAGCGGCTCAACAGCGACATACATTCTGTAGAAAGATTGTTGCAAAAGAGAAAAATGGAGAAAAGTAAGGAAAAGTGACCTCAGGTTTGACCTAGCAGTTTATAAACCTAGTCATGACTGATCTGTCTGGAACAAGAGTAAATAACTTCTCTGTAGGCATTATCTTAATTGACAAGCCACCATCTTTAATGCAGTGTCCAGAAGCAACATGTAGCTGTTTTCCTCAGATATGTAATTTGACTGATGTGGCAATTCAGTGTCATAAAGTGATATGAAAGGCACTGGGATTTGATTTAGAAGACAATACAATTAAGTAAAGTCATATGGCTGTACCCCCAGTTAGGTTTTTTTTTCTAACTGTACAATTTTCTAAGAACAGTAAAAACCATCCATAGTGACTGAAGATGCAGAATTTGGCTTCTCCCTTTACCTGTTCTCTTAGCAGCTGTACATCCCAACTATGTTAATGTTTGAAGACGTTCTTCATAGCTCAGCTTCAGGGCAGAATGATGTGATCAGAGAAAACTGCTCTTCTCACTGTGACTTGAGAAACCTGCATAATTCCATTGGCATTGGGGATCAAGCTGTGAAAGCTTAACTGTGTCCTTAACTGTGCAGAGCAATGTTATTTTGCAGTGCTTAACCTCTTCACAGTCCTGAAAGACTGTAATGAAACTAAGGATGCTGAGAGTTATTTTTCAGGGCTTATCTTGTGCTTTAAAACTATTCATTTTTCTCTCAACCAGGCATAATAATGACAAGACATTTCTTGTCTGGATTAATGAAGAAGACCACACCAGGGTGATCTCCATGGAAAAGGGTGGCAACATGAAACGGGTGTTTGAAAGATTTTGCCATGGTTTAAAAGAGGTAGTAACTCAATGAATTTATTATGCCTGTTTGTTTATTGTTGGGCTGTTGTCAGCATTACTTAGCGTGATTAACACTGAACTGATATCTCCAGAAGCAGCAAAATAAAGTAACACCAGTTCAAAGAGCAACCCACATTAATAACAGTTAAAGAAGGAAACAAAGACAAATTGTTAGCTGTAGGAATTGTTAGTTGTAGGAAAAATAGGTAAAATGTCATTTTAGCTTTTATATTACGATCTTCAGCACTGGATGGCTAAAGAATTTTTTTTTCTTTTTCCTTGGAACAATTGCTTTATTCATCTTGATGCCTTAAAAGGTGGTAAAAATAAGAGGCAGACACAGCAGTATAGGGAAAAAAGGGTATTACCTTGGTTTTAATAGGATCCTAGGTGCACCCTCATCAAAGGTGGAAAACACGCCGAGGAGCACACCCTGTATACAACACGTATACAATTTTATGGACCTTACAAATTAGCATATCTACCTAAAATCCCCCAATAAGAAACTTAACAAATGAAGTATTTGTCCCCCTATTCTAATTATCCCCCCCCAAGTGGGACTACAGCCTAGTTTACAAAAACATGTTCCAGAGAGGAAGCTCCGTCTAAGGTTGGAGCCTCTAGTTTTGAGATAGTAGGGATGTTTGGTCTTGCCCCCCAGAGAACTCCTGAACTAGGCTAAATATCAGAGTACAAGGGTTATAGACATGTAGAGCTAAGGTACAGGGAATGAAAGGTACAAGGAAAGGGAAAGGATATAAAAAGAAAAGACAAAAACCATCAGGCATCAGTCTCACTCTGGCAAAGCAGCTTTCACTCCAGCTTCTCTGGATTTCTAGACTCCCCTGTCTCAGGAAATCCCCAACTGCTGTATAGCTTATACAACTGTACACTCCCATATTGCTTCAAAGCCACCAGCACAGGTCTTCACCTGAAAAAAACCCAAACAAATACCATATGGCAAAGTAGGGAAAGCAGGGAACTATAATGGCTTCTACATGTATGTTAACCAGAAAAGGAAAGTCAAAGAAGGTGTACCCTTCCTGATAAACAACACTGGTGAACTGGTAACAATGGATGAGGAGAAGGCTGAGGTACTCAACAATTTTTTTTCCTCAGTCTTCAATGGCAACCTCTCTTCCTACACTTCTCCTGTGGATAGACAGCAGGATGGGGACTGGGGAGCAAAGTGCTTCCCACTGTAAGTAAAGACCAGGTTCGTGACCACCTGAGGAACCTGAATGTACAAAAGTCTATGGGACCCAATGAGATGCATCCCAGCGTCCTGGAGGAATTGGCTGATGTAGTTGCCAAGCCACTCTGCATGATATTTTAAAAGTCCTGTCAGTCAGGTGAAGTCTCAGGTGACTGGAAGAAGGGAAACATAGCCATCTTTAAAAAGAATAGAAAGCAGGACCCTGGGAACTACTGACCTGTCAGCCTTACCTCCATGCCTGGGAAGATCATGGAACAGATCCTCCTAGAAGCTCTGCTAAGGCACATGGAGGACAGGGAGGTGATTTGAGACAGCCAGCACTACTGTACCAAGGGCAAGTCCTTCCTGACCCACCTATTGGCCTTCTGTGATGGGGTGACTACATCGGTGGACAAAGAAAGAACTACAGATGTCATTTATCTGGGCTTCTTTAAAGCCTTTGATATGGTCCCCCCCCAACATCCTTCTCTCTAAACGGGAGAGAGATGGATTTGATGAGTGGACTGTTAGATAAGAAATTAGTTGGACAGTCACATCCAGAAGGTAGTGATCAGTGGCTCAGAGTCCAAATGGACATCAGTGGTGAGTGGTGTCCCTCAAGGGTCTGTATTGGGGCCAGTGTTATTCAGTGCCTTCATCAATAACATAGACAAAGGGATCGAATGCACCCTCAGCAAGTTTGCAGATGACACCAAGCTGAGTGGTGTGGTTGATATGCCTGAAAGACAGGATGCCATCCAGAGGGACCTGGACAAGCTCGAGAAGTGGGACTATGGGAATCTCATGAGGTTTAATAAGACCAAGTGCAAGGTGCTGTACCTGGGTAGGGGCAACCCCTGGTATCAATAGAGGCTGGGGGATGAACACATCAAAACCAGCTCTGCTGAGAAGGCCTTGGAGGTGCTGGTGGAATGAGAGGCTGGACATGAGCTGGCAACGTGTGCTTGCAGCCCAGAAAGCCAATTGTAACCTGGGCTGCATCAAAAGAAATGTGGCTAGCAGGTCAAGGGAGGTGATGCTGCCCTTCTACTATGCTCTCATGAGACCCCACCTGGAGTACTGCATCCAGCTCTGAGGTCCCCAGAACAGGAACGACATCAACCTGTTGGAGCAAGTCCAGAGGAGGATCACCAAGATGATTAGAGGGATAGAGAACCTCTCCTATGAGGAAAGGCTGAGAGAATTGGGATTGTTCAGCCTGGAAAAGAGAAGGCTTTGGGGGTGATGTAATTGCAGCCTTCTGGTTCCTGATGGGAGCCTACAAGAAAGATGGAGAGAGACTGTTTACAAGAGCATGGAATGATAGGAAAAGGGGGAATGGGTTCAAATTGAAAGAGAGTAGGTTTAAATTAGATATGAGGAAGAAATTCTTTACTGTGAGGATGGTGAGGCACCAGAACAGGTTGCCCAGGGAAGTTGTGGATGCCCCATCCCTGAAAGTCTTCAAAGCCAGGTTGGATGGGGCCCTGGGCAACCTGGTCTAGTGACATGGGAGGGGGGATTGGAACTAGATGATCTTTAAGGTACTTTCCAACTCAAGCCATTCTATAAGTCTATGATTGTCTGATTGTACAAGTGGTCCCTGAAGGTAAGTTCAGAGCATCTCTAAGAAATTTTGAGTATGTGGTGAGTTTGGGAACATGGAAAAACAAAAGTGCCTAGTGCATGCTTCATTGGCATCTGGGTGGTTCACTAGGATCTGGTATGCTTCTTAGGCATATCCATGAGACTGAATAATGTACAGGATTGTGGTCTAAGTGACATAGCTTGTGGATATTGTTTCCATGTTTTCCTCTGCTATTGTGCTTATCTCTTGTTCAAGAGAAGTGGACCTCTGTGCCTTGCCATATGAAGTGGTCAGATAACTTTGGAAACTGTGACCAGAGCAAGTGTATGAGGCAGGAAATCAGATCTAATTTCTTACAAGCAATTTCTGCGTCCTCACACAATATTCAAATGCCAGGACAGTCCCTTATTTTGTATCCTTCTGCAGAATGGAATTATTTGCCTATATTGGAGAGGACTTGTGAACCTGAACTGACATAGGTATCTGATTCTCTTCTGACAGTGGTTTTACTGAACTGAAATTGTATTTGGGTCACAGAATTTGGGTCACAGAATACACTCAGGAGTGTATCTGAGTGGACATAATAGTGGCTTATTCAAAGGTCAATAGACCTTTGTGATATTTATGAGGATAATGATTTCAGTCTCCTTTGTAACTAGGTTTTAGAATTACTAATGAAAATCATAATAGAGGACCTATGTAGTCTTTTCATAGTGGAAGCAGGGCTATGAAATTTAAGCATTTAGAAATTAAGTTTGCTTCACCTAGCATCATGTAATCACCTTGAAAATAATATAAAACTAGACTTTGGCTCCTTTTGTTTGCTTCACAGTGTTTGAAATGTTTGGACTTGTGCTTTGCAACTTTGCTCTAAAAGCACCAAGGTTAGAAAATCATTTATACTGTAGGTAAAAGTCAGAATTATTATGTAACCATATGGTTTCATGGGCTAAGGTCATGGGATAAAGTGCTAAAGAGCCTTCAAGTTAATGGTAGTTAGAAAATGATGAAGAAATTTTTGTAATATTCACTGAGGAACTTGACACCTGATGAATGCAAAGGTTCATACTAGAGCCAAACCAGATTTTACTTGAGTATATGTGTATGCACCTCCACTGGTAAATAGTGAAGTTCATAATCAACATAGATAAAAGTAAAAAGAATTTAATCTATAAACAAGTGTCAGAAGATGAGACGTTTGTATGCAGTTCTTTCTTTTTCCTTTCTCTTTTTTTTTTTTTTTTTGCCTTCATAGGTTGAAAGATTAATTAAAGAAAGAGGCTGGGAGTTCATGTGGAATGAACGTCTTGGATACATTCTGACTTGTCCTTCAAACCTAGGAACTGGTTTACGTGCTGGAGTCCATGTAAAGCTGCCAAAGCTTAGCAAGGTACATAATTTTTTTAAAAGGCCAGTGACATAAATCAGGTCTTAATGCGATTTATAAAGAAACAAAAAATGACAGTTTACAGCAATTGGATGTTTGCAAGATGTGCAACAGCTAGGTCCCAGGCATAATGCATGACTAACTGAGCATACTTGTATTATGAAAATTATTATATTTGTTATGGATATTAATCTCCTCAGCAGACAGACACCAAGACAGGCTATAATCCAAAGACAGAGGAAACTGTCTCTGCCTGTCTTTCTGGAGATGGTATTAGATCATGGATAATAACAATAAGCAAGGCAAAAGACAATATGCACAAACCTATTTCTTCTGTTAGGATCCCAGGTTTCCAAAAATCCTGGAGAACTTGAGGCTGCAGAAGCGTGGCACTGGTGGAGTGGACACAGCAGCTGTAGCAGACGTGTATGAGATCTCCAACCTGGACCGCATGGGTCGATCAGAGGTAACCTGTTTGTTTTATTCCTTGCTTTTAAACTCAGATCTGCACTGATATAAGACAGTTTCCCTCCATTTGAGTTCACTATGAATTCAGTCACTCTTTGGAGCTATGGCCGTTTTTTCTTCTTGTGAATTTGATCCAATGAAAAGGCATACACAGCAAAAAATTACTACTGTGCATGCAATGTTTGCCAAATATGACAAGTTCCTAAGCAAGTTCCATAAATGTGACTTGTTTACATCATGTGCGGAGGTACCGGAAACATTTGGTTGTGGTAACAGAATTCCCTTGGGACAATGTTTCTCAGAATCACAGCATGAGCTTTTATACCCAAATTACTCCTGGAGTACACAGCTATGAGCTAGGTGTACAGGTTGTCTCTCTAGTGCTGGGCATGAGCTAGGTATCTAAGAATCATAAAATCATAGAATTGTTTGGGTTGGAAAGGACCTTAAAGATCATCTAGTTCCAACCCCTCTGCCATTGGATGGGATGCCACCAACTAGATCAGGTTGTCCAGGGCCCCATCAAGCTTGGCCTTGAACACTACTAGGGATGGGGCATCCACAACTTCCCTGGGCAACCTGTTCTGGTGCCTCACCATCCTCACAGTCAATAATTTCTTCCTCATATCTAATCTAAACCTATTCTCTTTCAATTTGAACCCATTCCCCCTTTTCCTATCATTCCATGCTCTTGTAAAAAGACCCTCTCCATCTTTCTGAATGAGGTTCACTGAAGTTGTACACTGGGAACAGAGCTAGGTACTGTACATTGGACAGGTATCTGCTGTACCCCAGTGCAAAATGCTGAGGAAAGAAGCAGGATTTTAGGACTAACCCACATGGGGAATCAAGCACAGACATTAAGACTGGATTAAAATGCAGTTTTCCTTTTAGGATTCACAGTCGTGCACTTTCACTGTATTGAGTTTGGCTGGGATGGCGCTAACTTTCCCCATAACAGCCCCCTAGTGCTGTGCTTTGCATTGGCAGCCAGAAAGGTGTTGAAAACACACCAACATTTTGGCTACTGCTGAGCAGTGCTGGTGCAGCATCAGTGCTGTCTCTCCAACATAATGCCCCCCTCACCAGTAGGCTGAGAGTGGGCAAGATCTTAAGTGGGGGCATAACCAGGATAGCTAACCCAAACCAACCAAAGGATATTCCACACCATATGACATCTGTTCAGATATAAAAGCTAAGAAAAGAAGGAGGGGGGGGGGGGCATTTGTTATTTACAATGTTTGGCTTCCAGAGCAACCACTACTCATGCTGAAGCACTGCTTCCTGGGAAGAGGCCATAGATCACTTGCTGATGGGGAAGTAGAGAATAAAATCTTTGGGGTTTTTTCCATTGCTTGCATGTGTGCAACCTTTGCTTTTTCTTTAATAAACTGCCTTTATCTTGACCCATGAGGTTTTTTCCCATATTATTTTCTCCCCCCCCCCCCCTTTCCTATCCAGCTGAGGGGAGTGATAGAGTGGCTTGGTGGGCAACTGACATCTAGCCAAGGTCAACCTACCACAGTGAGTTAGTCTAAACAGCTGTGGCCAAAAGTCTAGTCCTGCCATCCTATCAACTCCCAGTCATGTGAAGGAACCCCCACTTCCTTCCTCTACCTCATGCATCCAGAAGCATTCAGGGCTCATGCTACTACTGGATTGGAGAAATTAGTGTCTCTTCCCCTCCTTGCACTCCCATTCCAATTAGTTTTCAATTGACTGTTTTCTCATAGGAGAACATAATTTTTGCTTTTTCAGACACACAAAGAACTATATGGCTTTAAAATTAAATAGCACAAAACTATACTAGTATCTTAATATCACAGAATAAGTTTTAGTTTCTACAGGTGATGATGTATAGATTATCCTCTGCAATTCACTGGTGTCCATTTGGATGCAGTGCATTGTTTCTTCTACAGTACTGACTGTATGTTGAATAAAAAACTGTTGTATTTCACAGAATATAGGTAAACAACAGTCTAAAACATCAAGAAGTAAGCACATATGTACAGATGCTTTAAGCATGCTAAACAATAAGGGAGGGCTCTGCATGATTGAGTCATTTCAGTATTACTCATATATCTCATTACTATCCATCAAGAAAATACAACTACCCCACTTTCTACAGAAGAAAGACAAAGTGCCAGTAGTCTTTACAGTCATTTACCAAATCTCAGACCAATGTTCCATAGCTTTTAAACCCAAACACATTTGGATAAAGGCATTAATCCAAACCTCACATGATGCTGTTGGCAAAACACCAGAACCTCTTTACTTACACTGGCATTTGTTGCTTCAGAGAGAACTGCCCAGTGACTCTAAACATCCATGGCACTGCCTTTTCACTTTCTTTGTCCTAATATGCAAATTGTGAGAACACAGCAAATGGGAACGCATGGCTTTGGCATGCTGTTGTTCTCAGCATCTTGTATTCTCAGAGTGGCAACGTTTGAAATAGGTCTCTAAACTCATGCCTAAACCTTTTCTTTAAGCACTTCTGCTTGTCTATATAGGGGTATGTGTAGGAGCAGAATTTGGTGGAAATTAGGGGACTATTTGAAAATTTCTAATTTCAGATGGCCAAGCTCAGCATGAGCAGAAGGGGTAGGGAGAAGGGAATTACTATGGGCTTCCACTTGACCAATACATGACCCATATTTCCTGTGTCACAGCATGTGTGATCTCTGTGTCCAGGTCATGACTCTCCTTGGGTATGGCTTTACTTGCGGTCTTTGCAAGCCAATTTTTTTCCTCTATTAACAGTGTTGCCTAAATCTTTTATTATTGTTTTTCTTGTTGTTGTTGTAGGTAGAACTAGTTCAGATTGTCATTGATGGAGTCAGCTATCTAGTTGACTGTGAGAAGAAACTGGAAAGAGGTCAAGACATTAAAGTACCACCACCGTTACCTCAGTTTGGCAGGAAGTGATCTTGCGGCTGATGGCTGTTAATGATAAAAAATATGGCTGTCATTTTGACAGAAAGGCACTTCTGTATATCTCTATATAAATACCTTGTGTAATAAAACACTGTCTGATACCCAATGTCTCTCTAGATGCCTGGTTACACTGACAGAAAATAGTCTTAGTGCAGCTTCAGTAGGACAACCACTTTGTAGGGACTGCTTCCTTTTTCCCTTTGTCTTCTCAGCAACTGCTGCTTTTACCTAGGCTTTACCTAGGCTTTGACTCTTTCTTTCTTGGCTGATAATAAGGAAAGTATTACTTGAATAATGTGGCATATTGAACACGAGAGACTGTTGCTGTAATACCCAGAGAGAACGCAGCAGGCACACACGAACACAGATCCAGCAAAGCAGAGAGCTAGTTTATTTTTCAACTCCTGCTTATATCTGCTAAAATTCCATAGGTGATTGGTCAGTGATCACCCGCCCCCCAGGGTGATTGGATAAAGTCCTACAACACCCAATTCCAAACACTCTCTGCCTTAAACCCAAAACAGATCAGGGAAAACAGCAGGTGTTTAGTTATTATTTACAAAATCATTTCATTGTTTTCATAGTTTCCATTGGAAAGGAGAGGCTCCCAGGGAAAAACTTCTGCTTGCAGCCCTTCAATATCCACAACTCCCCCTTTTTGTTTAAAGACCAAAAAGGTATAGTTTGTAATCCTCTGCAGGTCCCTTGCAGAAAGAACAAACACAGCATAAAGGATCTGCTTGGTAATGGCCAGTTACCAAACAGAGCCTAAGTTGAATACTGATAAGGGGTATGCTCGGTAGTGGCCAGTTACCGAACAGAGCCCAAATCAGATGCTGATTTAAAGTGGATAGAGAGACTCTCCAGCAATGCCATGGGTGATACATCTATCGAACCAAATTCTACATCACAGTTCCATCAGAAATTAATTCTAAACATAGCTTTCAAAGTCCTTGCTTTCTGACTCCATAACAAAGGAAACTTAAAGTTCAGTCTCTGCTTGTGGAAGGACCATCCGCCTGATGGTCAATATCTTGGCCCTCATCAGAAGGATCATTCGGTTGATGTTCTGCATTCTGGTCATCATTTTGAGGTTGCCGGTTCTGTCTCTGGAGCCGCAGGTCAGGGTGAATGCATCTTGCAGGCAGCCACCGTACCCCAGTATCTGTGGAAACGCAAGCATACCCACGACCCCAAGCAACAAGCTCATGCGGGCCTTCCCAGGTATCAGTAAGTAGATTCCATACCCAGACCTTCGCTCGGGGCAGGTGTGTCTTGCCTGATGACTGCAATGAGAGAAAATGGTTCAAGATGACAGGATTATTCGAATTTGGTGGCACTGTGAGATGATTAATTGTATACAAAGCTTTTTCCAGTCAGCTCTGTGAGGTTTCTCCATGCATTCCCCCTTTTTGCTTTTCCAAAACACACTTCAAAGTACCATGAGCGCGTTCGACAATGGCTTGGCCAGTAGGAGAATGCAGAATACCAAATTTATGATCTACATCCCATAGGTGCAAAAACTGCCACGTCTTCTGCGAGGCGTAGGCAGGACCATTATTGGTTTTCACAGTAGATGGCACGGCCAGGACCGAGAAGGCTAATTTCCAATGGGCAATGACATCACGGCCTTTCTCTCCAGTATGAGCAGACACCCACACGGCTGAAGAGAAGGTGTCAATAGACACATGCACATACTTGAATCGGCCAAACTCAGGGATGTGCGTTACATCCATCTGCCAGAGCTGCAAGGCCTTTAGGCCTCTGGGGTTTACCCCCGGTGGCAGAGGTGCAGTGAGTCCGTGGTAATCAGCACAAGCACTGACAATGTCACGAGCCTCAGTTGGCGTCGATTGAAACTGTTTCTGCAAGGTATGTGCACTTTGATGAAAGAAACCGTGCGATGCCTTGGCTTGTGCAATTTTGTCAGGCTGAGGTGCCATCCAGGCAGGGTTGGCTAGCTTGTCAGCCCTGGTATTGCCTTCTGTTATAAAACCTGGTAACTTGGTGTGGCTTCAAATGTGCAGAATGTAATATGGGTGCACTCGAGCTTGAATTGCATTCCACAAAGTTTGCAATAGTGAAAACAGAGCCTCATTATTGACTTCCTTTAGAAGTGAACAATCTAAACGTTTAGTTATATCTGCTATGTAAGCAGAGTCAGTGACCAAATTCAAAGGTACCTGAGAGAACTGCTGAAAAACCATGGCAACTGCCTTCAATTCAACCAGCTGGGCAGAGCCTGACTTGTGGCCTTCCAGCACTTGCCACTCAGATCCCTCCTTACAGGTAACAATGGCTTTCCCTTTTTTCCCAGAACCATCCGTGAAGACAGTGGGTCTGTTCACTGGCACCTGACTATACTTTGGCCGCAAGGTGAAGCTGGTCGAATTTGCCAACTGTAGTAATTTGTGGCTAGGCAGGTGATAAGCAATCTGCCCTGAAAAGTTTTGCAGTGCACTTTGCAAAGGAGTGCTATTAGCAAGGCTCCATTCAAAGCTGTCCTGCCATACCGGAACAACAATCGTTGCAGGATCAGCTGCCATTAATTGCAAACACCGATGGCAGCATTTAATTATCAGACAAGCGATCAATTCAAACAATGTGGGTGCTGTCTTTTTTGGCTGATGAGGCAAAAAGACCCATTCCAGGATATGCAAAGGGTCATCCCATTGTTTTTTCCACTGGCCAATGATACCTGTAGGATGGAGGTCTGGAGCAGTAATGAAAACAGTGATATCAATAGAAGGATCCACTCAATAGACCTGATGAGCAGAAACAGCCTGCTGCACCTCGTTCAGCACTCGTCGTGCCTCAGGAGTCAATTTCTGAGGTGAATTCAGATCGGGGTCCCCCTTTAAAATATTAAAATGCGGGGAAAGTTTCATGGTGGTTAGTCCTAAATAAGGACATAACCAATTGATGATACCCAGCAATTTCTGGGCATCATTCAGGGTCTTAATAGAGTCTGAGAATTGCACCTCTTGGTGTTGTATAGTTTAATCCAAAATTTTGACTCCCAAATATTTCCAAGGAGGCTGCTGTTGAACTTTCTCTGGAGCCACTTGCAACCCATGGGAGTGCAGGGCAGCGAGCAATCGAGGCTGTAACCTCTGCAGCTCGTCCTGGGTGGATGCTGCCACCAGGATGTCATCCATATAATGGTAGCAGAATGCCTCAGGAAACTGCTCGCCAACTCCAGACAAAGCCTGAGCGACATACCATTGACAGATAGTCGGGCTATTCTTCATGCCCTGAGGTAATACTTTCCATTGAAAGCTCTTTGCAGGCTTAGCATTGTTAATTGCAGGCACAGTAAAGGCAAATTTTGGTCTGCCATTGGGATGCAAAGGAATTGTGAAAAAGCAGTCCTTCAAATCAATGATCAAGATTTCCCACCCTGTAGGAATCATTGTGGGTGAGGGCATACCAGGCTGTAATGTCCCCATACTTTCCATCACTGCATTAACTTTTCGGAGATCTTGCAACAGTCTCCATTTCCCGATTTTTTCTTAATTACGAAAACGGGGGTATTCCAGGGACTAGTAGAATGCTCAATGTGTCCCTGTTGTAATTGCTCCTGAACCAGCTGACAAAGGGTGACTAATTTCTCTTTTGGCAGGGGCCACTGTGGTTCCCATATATGTGTGTGTTAGCCATCGCACAGATAGCGTAGAATATGGTGTGCCCTTGCACACAGTATTCCCTATCAAAAATTTTTCCCAATCCGCACCTCCCAGGCTGCCAACACGTCCCGCCCCCAAAGGTTAACTGGAGCTGAAGTAACATAGGGTCAGATTGTGGCCGTGTGTCCCTCCAGGTCTTTTAACCTACACAGGTCATTCGCTCAGTTGGCTCTGTGTGGTTCCTCCTAGCCCCGCGATGGCCGATCCCACAGGGGCTAGAGGCCATGAAGAAGGCCATGAAGAGGAGGAGAGAATCGTTACATCAGCACCCGTATCAATCAAACCTTGGAGCCGAATCCGGTGTGGACGAGCTTTCGGCAGAATGAGGGTACATGTCATCTGTGGCCTCTGACTAGAAATGTCTGCAGTCCAGCAGACCTGCGGAAGTCCTGGCAATTCAGTGCTGCTACCTCTGTGAGCTTGTTGTTCTGCCCTGGGGACACAAGACTCAAAAGGCACTAATTGAGCAATGTGAATCTTTTCAGGGATAGTGATGGGGGTTTTGACGTGGAAACCATAGCATGAATCTGGCCTGTAAAATCAGCATTTATAACTTCTGGGTAGACAAAAATCCCTTGGTGGGTGACATCAGGTCTTCCCAGAAGCAGCACACTGAGTCCCTGACTTAGGGGTCCATGTGCATCCAAGGGAACCCTATGGATGCTACCAGATTCTAGGATGACTGTCCTTGCAGTGTAGACATCAACCCGGGCTGGTCCTTGGGTGGCATCTCTAAATTGGCTGGATAGGCCTGTGCCGTCACCCTGTTTTGAGGGAACGTTTGCGTCGGAGGGCAACTCCCCCTTTTTGCACTCCTCGTGTTTCCTGACAGAGGTCGACCATCTACATGGTACTTAGACCTGCAATAGTCTGAACAGTGACCTGGCCTACCTCACCTCCTGCACTGGGGAATCCCAGTCCTTGTATTTTTCTTCTGCTTTGATTTAGCTCGTTTCCGTTTGTTCCCAGCCTTGGGCTGCTTTTGTCCACGGTCAGGGGGTACCTGACCAGGCGGTAGAAGTGCAGCCAAGGCAGACCTCTTTTGGTTCCCTGATTCCACCTTAGAGCAAGTTTCTACCATTTCTGCGAGTGTAGGGTCCCCAGGAAGGGCCTCTATGATCTTTCTACACTCATCGTTGGCATTGTCTCTTGCCAACTGTTTGCAAAATATCTGTCTCAATGAATCATCTTCCACCTGCTTTCCCAGGGCTGCCACTCCCTTTTCTACAAAAGACAGGAAAAGCTCAGACTGCCCCTGAGATATTTTCGAATACCATGTTTTTGGGGCAGCCATGTCTATGGTTTTTTTGATGGCTCCCATACCGATCTTTTGGGCCTGCTCTAGGATCTGAGGATCCCAAGTAGCCTGGAGGTCGGGGCTAGAAAAAAAATTAGTTCCCATAAGGGCATCCACCCCAACCGCATGTCTAGGGTCCTCAGAAGGCAAGTGCATATTCTCTAACGCGTGTTTTTCAGCCAGCTTTCTCCAGTTATTCTCAAAACCTGTAAATTGTATAAGTTGAAACAGAACTTGACACAAGTGCCTAATATCGAATGGAACAAGCAGGTCAGAATTTATCACTCTAATAATTTGCATGACTTCAGAAGATCCGAGCCTGTGTTGTACTACTTTGGATTGTAAATCTTGCACCACCTTCCACGCAACAACATCATGCCTGTTAACCTGACCCAAATTTGGGGGAGCCTTGAACACAGGAAAGGCTTGGGCATCCCCTTGCGAGGTGGTAGTATCACCTTGATCTGCTGTTACACCTCCTAGAGGTGCTGTAGCAGCCACCTGATTCTCTTTAGAGTCCCCTCTCTGGTCTGGCATCCCCATTCTTTCCAGAAGACTCCAATCTCCTGCCTCTAGAGTGCCCAACTTTACCGATTCCCAGAAATGCTTGGGATTTCTTGGGCGCACCATCACCGTGCAGTCTGGGAATGTCCAAGGGTGGTTCTGTAGCAGGCGCTTCTTTCGCCGCCCTGCCACCGCAGTTTTCCGCCCTGGAGCAAGCACGTCGTCTAATTCGCTGTGTGAGTCATCAGACTGGGGTTTCTCCGTGAGCCCTATCGTGAATAACGGAGTTTAGCCGGGTGTAGACATTGTGCTGAGAGGCAGCATGGCGGCAGAGCTGTGGCGAGCACAGACCTTTCCCGTGAGAAATTTTTCTCTCTTCTTCCTGTGTTTTATAAACAAAGATAAAGTTTGGATGTTGTTGAAACAGTGTCTCAAGATATGAACAATTCAAGCCTGGCCAATCGGCCTGGGGGGAGGTTTTGAACCGACCAATCTGAGTGACCTTTAAAAGTCTATATAAGTTGAAATTAATTAATAAAAACAGACATTTTTGCCACACTGAAGACTGGACTTCTTCTCTCTGCTAGCGGTTCAACAGCGACACAGAGCTAGGAGTGGAGTGCAGAGAAAGCAGCGACACAGGTGGAGCGTTGTGGGGCTCCGCTGGCTGCACTGGCATGTTATCAGTTAAAGCTGTCTTCTGCTTCGGCGTAGAAGCGGCCAGATTGGCGTGCCGCCCTGGGGTCGCCTCTGCCACCGGAACCGTTGCTGGGACTGGCGTATCCTGCCCGGAATCCGTCTGAGTCCCTGTCATCACTTCCGCTTTCGTTGCGGGATGAGCCCCAGCCGTCTTCCGGGTAGCCGGAGCGGGCACTTCTGGCCCATGCTGCCGCGGGTCGGGAGTCTCTCGCGAACGGGTCTCCGTTAAGTGCTGACAGATCCCGGTAAGCTGGCGCAAGATATCCATTAAAAGCCGGTCCAAGAGGGCGGGTGGCGCTTGCGGGAACCCAGGCACCTGCGCAGCTGGCACGTGAGGGGTGCCTGCTGGAGCGACCACAGCTGCCATCTGTGGAAAGCCGGCTGGGGCATGCACAGCTGGTCCGTGAGGGATGCCTGCCAGAGCGACCGCGGCTGCTGCCTGGGGGTCTCGGGCTGTGCCGGATTAGGTCGCGCGGTGTGCCCCAGAGCTGGCAGCCCTGCCCCTGCAGTTTGAATGGGTGGACCTGGGGTCCGCCTGTGCCCGGGCTGCACTGGAGGGGGGTCGCGGGGGAACCGGCGGCCACACGGACCCTGGCCCCGCCGCAGAGGCGGCAGCCTAAGAGCTCTGCAACGCCGCAGAGGCGGCAGCTGAGAAGCTCTGCCAGCTCTTCTCCTGTTTCAACATCTCCGCGAGCTGGTCCACAGGCGCTGGATACTTCGGTGGGACATAGTCCCGTGGCAAAGTATACTTCCATTGCACGGGCCCGCCTGCCATAGCTGGCACGGCCAGGCGCAGGGACTCCTCAGACCAGTGGCTGCCGGCTGAGATCAAGGAATCTAGACAGAGAGAGGCATCGTCTCCCCCGATATTCGCTTCCTGTTCTTTTAAGGAGTCCCATTTCCGCCTCCATGTACGATATAAATGTACGGTTTTTGGGTTTCCATAAACAAGCTCCTGCCAGAGTGCCCCACCGACTCGCAACCACATACCAGCGTCCACTTCCGTCTCTAACACTTCCGAGAAGCTATGGTCCACAGCCCAGTGTAACAGGGCACGGACCAAGTGCTCTCTCCACTTGGCCCTCGGACCGCCCCAGGTATCCTTCAGGAAAGACAGCAGAACGCCGTCTTTTGGGAGGGAATCTTCCATTTTTCTCCCGATCCCCGAGGCGGGCGGGGGGAAAAAAGGGGGGTTTTGAGGTTCGTTCTGTACCTTCCGGAACGGTGCATGTAGTACATGTCGGTGGTCACCAGATGTCGCTGTTGTACCTGGAACGAAGTGATTGGAGCACACACCAGCTGGTCAAAACAACTGAAGAGAGTTTATTACTGTTAACATGCTATATATATACAGGCGAGAACAATATTGCGATTGGTCAGCGGTCACCCACCCCCCGGGGTGATTGGCTGAGGTGCTACAACACCCAATTTCAAACACACTCTGTTCTCACAGTCTTTATGTTTCTCATACTTAATGTGAAAAGGGACAGTTTCCCAAGAGAGACACTGTGCAGTCACACATGCTAATGATATTAATGACTTCCAATAAATGATTTGTATAACCACTCCTATTCTGGGGAATGTGATGAATATTCATGAATTTTACCTATAATATTGTGTTGTTGGAAGTGCCCAGTGTGTTTGGAGGAGGGAATCCCCCACACCCAGTGCAGCGAATAAAGCAAATACCCACTTCTCTGACTTTGTCTCTGAAGTGTCTCTGGGCCCACTTGGGGCGAATCAGGTCATAGGGAGTAAACGTGTAGGAGGAAAAAACAGAGGTAATCATACTTGCAAAAAATGGTGAATGAATGCCATGTTATGTAATGGTACGGTGCAGTTCTTTAATTACAGAAAAAGGAATTGATTCCCAGGTTGGACCCTGCCCTTGGTGATATATGACAGGCGTGACTATTTTTTCAGCTATGTCAAAGAGTCCTTCCTTCAATGCCTCCTGTCTGATGTTAGCACAATGATCACGGGGATTTGGAGTAAACAAATCAGGCTCCTGAGTAGGGTTAATAGGTCCAGGATCACATTCCGAATTCACCAACAATGCATGGGGAGGTTTAAGAGCAACCTCCTTAGCAGGCGGGTTAGAGGGATCAGGGCACACGGCAGTGGAGGGTACAGGGGCAGTTGGAGACGGCGCAGCATTGGCTGCCGCTCCCTCCAAGGAGGGGGAGCTGCTTTTAGAAGCAGCTTTCTCTTTGTTAGTCTTTTCCTGTGCTTCAATAGCCTCCAGTATAGCCCTCCAGGCAGGCAGCATTTGAGTGGCTGCCTCATCTCGTCTTGTAACGCGATCCCACAACTCGACTCCCGCCTCATCCGACATCTCCAAAAGCGGTGCTTAGGTTTAGCTCGGGCACTCTGGCAGCTGCCCAATGCAGCACATTCTTAAGGGATTGGGAAGGCATGAACATTCCATGTTTTTCAAGTAAAAGAGACATAAGGTCGAAAACATGGCTATCCGCTGAGGACTGTCCCGTCCCCATCGTCCCCCGTGGCTTACCTTCAAACCCGAAGGGATCAGTCGCTGGCCAGCTTCCTGCTTCTCGCAAAAGCACTTCAAGTCCCACAGGGCTCACCAACAGACACACAGCTAGGCATCTAACCCATCCTCAAACAAAGGCACCATTTGTCGGTGATTGATACGCGGACTCAGCCTGGTTCATGCAAAGGTGACTTTATTGTACAAAGCACGTCTTTTTATACTGTTACCAACTAGTAGCTCAGCCGTTACAAAAACTTCGGGTTTCCAGGGTTACATGTTTTGCATTTCTTAAGGGCTACAGGTAACCCTCTTCTTGATTAATCTCTCCTGTTAACTACTATGCATAAGGTAAACACAGTCTTATCTTACTCTTTGTCTCAGCCCCTGCTAGGGGCGATTCAGTTTGTCTCTCTCAATGCTTCACATTAACTGAAGATAAAAGACCTCTACAGCTGTCCAATTCGGCAGCTGTCACCCTGAACCCCCACACATTTGAAGCTGGTAATAGAAACTAAGATGCCATGGGTATGGCTTTTGCCACTGGCTTTAGCGAGAATAAGGGCCAGACCCAAGGAGATATTCAATTATCTCCCTTTGAATTGATGTTTGGAATTCCTTACCCTTGTAATTCTCAGCCTAGTGGCTGGGGGCGGGAAGGGTGGAGATAAGTGATGTAAATTTTAAACCATATGTGGCCAGGATACTGTCTCTTGTGAAATCTCTTCTACGGGAAACTCAGGTGACACAGACCTTGCTTTTGGACTTTGCTGTTCACAACATCCAACCAGGAGATTGGGTCCTGGTTAAGGAGTGGAAAGAAGCACCACTGGTGGAGAAGGGGCGTGCACCTTTCCAAGTGTTACTGACCACAGAAACAGCCGTCAAGACAGCTGACCACAGGTGGACCCATCATGTTTGGGTCAAGGTCTCTAAGGCCCTGAAAATTTGGACATCTCAGCTGAAGGAAAAGGACAGGAAGCCTCGACTGACACTCTGCAGGAGTGGACTGGAGCAGTAACCAGTGCATCAACAACGGGGGAAGCCCCGTGTGCCTACCCACAGACTGTCTGCTGAAACAGTCTGTGTGGGCATCCCTCCTTTTGGATCTCCAGGCACTGGGGGCTAATCCTTGCTGTAATTGTTTTCTTCATGTTAAGTTGTTTCTGTGCCTTCACTTGCCACAGGTGGTGCAAAAGACAATGTGAAAATTAGATAAGGTGATTAGAATACACCATGAGAATATTTTTCTTAATCTTACCTTTAAATTGTCAGTTAGGTTCAGGCCAGAGGTGGGAGAATAGTTTTTTTAGTCCTAGGAGAAGAAGTAGCAAAAACCTTTAACCTTAGCAATTGCAGGGTCTGTGGAGGGCCAGTAACCAGTGCGTCAACATCAGGGGAAGCCCCATGTGCCTTCCCACAGACTGCCTGCTGAAATAGTCTGTATGGGCATCTCTCCTTTCAGATCTCCAGTCACTGGGGGGGGGGGGGTAATATTTGCTGTCGTTCTGGTTAAGTGGTTTCTGTGCCTTTGCTCACCACAAATGGTGCAGAAGATAGCATGAAGATTAGACAGTGATAAGATTACACCATTAGAATGTTTTTCTTAATAATCTTACCTTTATATTGTCAGTTAGGTTTGGGCCAAAAGTGGGAGAATAGTTGGTTTTTTTTAATCCTAGGAGAAGAAGTAGGTAAAACCTTTAACCTTACCATTGTTCTTTTTGCTACCACAAGTTCAGGGAAATCAGTTAGAAATCAAGGTATATTATTAGATTATCTATTAGTAGAAAAAGGAGGAGTGTGTGGAAAACTAAATGACTCAAACTGCTGTTTGCAAATAGATGACAATGGAAAAGTAGTTGTCGGGGGTTGAGAATTTCTTCCCATTCCTGTTACTAAGCAACAAATAGTTAGATGTTTAGAGCAATCAAGCCTTTTGTAAAAGACAAAAGCTGGGCTTGGGCGAGGCAGGTGAAGGGAAGAGCGAGGCTTTGGAACGGCTCTCCGGCTCTCGTGGTTCGGACGCTGAGAGGAGAGGCTGCTCTTTGCTTTTCGGCTGGGACCAGAGGGAATCCAACTGTGTCCTGTTTTTTCTCTTCTCCTGACTGGGTGAGCTTGGATTCAACCTTTTCTCCCCACGGGGAAGGGCACGTTTTCCCCCGGGCTGCGTTTCCTCGCGGCTGCTGCCGGGAGAGTCCCGCGGCCTCTGCTGCCTGCCCCGCGCCCTCTGCCGCACGAGACCGCGGCGTCTGCTGTGACTGCAGAAAATCCTCGCTAGCTGGCCGGGAAGAGAGAGAGCCGGCGCCCGCCCCTGCCGCCCTGCTTTCTCGCTGCTCCGAGCTGTTTCGCTGCGTCCTTCTCAGCCTGCCCACCATTACAGCTGCCTGAGGCTGACCTGACCCTGCGTCACAGCGCCACCTGCAGCCGCTCGGGAGTCATCGCACCTGCCCTGCCCGACCGGGAGCTCAACAGCGCCCCTGCTGCTTGCAACTGTGATTACACCACACGGGCAAAGGCTCAGCAGCTTACAAGTCATCTGCTATTGGTTTTCTGGTTCTAGTTGTGGTTGCTATTATTGTTATTGCTTGTTTATAGATACTAGTAAAGAACTGATATTCCTTTTTTCCCATACCTTTGCCTGAAAGCCCTTGATTTACAAAATTGAATAATTCGGAGGGAGGGAGGAAAGGAAATCACATTCTCTGTCCTGGGGGAGGGTTCAACCTCTCTTGGCAGACACCTGTCTTTCAAACCAAGACAGTAGTGAATCAAATAACAAAGGGGATAAGAAAGTTAGCTCATGTACCAGTCCAAATGTGGAAAGGATGGAAATGGGACATGTTTTCGTGGTTACCTGGTGGACTATGGGTTAAATGAATGCTCTTTTTCCTCCTATGTATTATAGCAACTCTAATGTTTTTACCATGCATGATACCTTGCTTAGTGCAGCTCATTCAGCATGTGATCAAGGGGATGCAGGTAGTAGCCAGGCCTACTGATCCCGAAATGGCTACAAAAGGACAAAAAAATCAAGTCAAAGATAACTAAAGTTTGTAAAGACAATTACTGAGAAAATAAAAAGAGGAGGGAATGAAAGGAATAAGGGAGTGTCTTTACAAACATACTGTGAGTCTGCTGGTTAGATAAGACCTATACTGAGAGTTAGAAGAAACAATGGGAAGGATTTCCATAGGAATTCCACTGACTGGCTTGCCCAAGACTGTGTTAATAAACTACAGGAACAGAGACATAAGAAAAAGAAGAAGGGGGGATGTATATTAGAAGGGAGTTTGCATTGGGCGTTTCGGGAAGTCTGTACCTCTCAAGTACCTCAGCCAATGGGGAAAGAGAGAGGGAAATGTGGCCATGAAATTAGGATAAAAAGAGTCTGCATCCTCTAGCAATTTGAGAGACCCCATGGAAAATGCCAATGACCTCTCCCTTTATTCATAAATAAAGTTACAGGGCTCGTCTGTCTCCTTTTAGGACATAAACCTCTGGTGTTTGTGGTTTAATTTTCCTGACACTGTCCTGTAAGTAATAGAGTGAATCTTGCCAATGAACTTGTTGTTCTTTGTCGCTTTGATGCCTGATGGGTTTTTGTCCTTTTTCATTTTACTTTTATACTCTCTTTATATATATCCTTTTACCCTTCCCCATTCCTGTACTTTTTACTCCCTGTATCTTAACCCTACATGTTTATCACCCTAGTACCCTTGCCCTGCTCAGAATTCTTTGGAGAAGACGAAACAAACCCCACAATCTCAAAAGCATGAGGCACCAACCTTGAACAGGGCCCCATCACTAAGACATGTTTTTGTAAACTAAGTTGTAACCTTTTTGGGGGGAGGTAATTTTAATAAGGGGGCAATTACTTCATTTGTTAGACTTCTTATTGGAGACTTTTAGATAGGTATTCTAATCTAGGCTGTCCATAAATTGTATACGAGGGATATCGTCGGGGCTTGTTCGTCGGTGTGCATCTGGGATCCTATTAAACCAAGATAATACCCTTTTCCTATACTGTGTGTCTGCGTCTAAAAATTTTTTACTAGTGATTTAAGGCATCAGCTTAATATTAAATCTGAGTTTTGCTCCTACCCTTGTCGATAATTTTTTAAGCAATCTCAAACACTTGTTCATAACAGTTCTTTACTAGATTTTTCACATACTTATGCAGACAAAACCCAGGGAAATTAATTTGTTCAATTTTCATTGGTCCTGATTCGCCCCAATCGAGCCTGGAGACACTTCAGAGACCAAGTCAGAGAAGTGGGTATTTGCTTTATTCGGTGCACCGGATGTGTGGGGAATTGTTTCCACCAAACACACATGTCGCTGTTGAGCTGCTAGCAGAGTAAGAAGACCCGGGTTCAAAAGGTGGCATCCAGAAGAAGATTTTATTATTTAATTCCATCCTATATAGACTTTTCAAAGGTCACCCGGATTGGTCAGTTCGAAGCCTCCCCCTAGGCCTGATTGGCCAGGCCTGAACTGTCCACATCCGAGAAACTGTTTTTAATAACATCCAAACTTTATCTTTGTTTATAAAACACAGAAAGAAGAGAGAAAAGGTTTCCATGGGAAAGGTCTGTGCTAGCCACACACACATACCTCAGTATCCCAAAGACACAGTGTTATAGGTAAAATTCATGAATATTCATTACATTCTTCAGGATAGGAGTGGTTATACAAATTACTTCTCATAAGTCATTAATATTATTAGCGATTTCTTGTGCTCAATGGCAAAAGGATTCCTTTTGCCCCCTTTTATCTTGATAAGATTAAGGGAATCCACAAGGCCAGAACTGACGGGCGCTGTGCTGGTGGAAGGGCCAAAAGCTCAAAGAAACAAGAATGGTTGAAGTGCAAATAGATTTGGGTTTTCTATTTGACTACTCCTTTCTCAGTCCCAAATTACACAATTCTCAGTATTTGGTTTCCCACTGGTTATTGATGACTTCTTCTTCGATGTTAATTAGGTCCTAATTCTTCCTTCTCTGATCATTCTTTTCCCAGACTAGGTGTCTCTGACATACCAGGGGGATGTTTAGGCATTGATGTTTGCTGATGTTCGTAATGGTTGCCTATGTCTTGTGTATCTTCTGTGCCATTCCCAGTCTGTAGATGTTAAACTCATCAGGCCTTGCCCAGGAAACAGTCTTTTGAAAAGAAATTTTAATTCCCTTCCTCCTGGACATAGGCAAACAAAATCGCTGACCAAAGTTATATAAAAGTTTTTAAAGTCGTTTTGTCACCGAAACTGCAGGAAAAACAAAAACTCTCCAACAGCATTTTTGTGCTAGAGAATCAGGTATTACTTTATTCTGGTCATTTCATCCACACATAGCCAGGGTGTGCAGAGAAAATCATTCCATGACACATGAATTTTACTAGATTTTTCAGATACTTATACAGTCAAAACTTATAGGAATTCATTGGTTCGATGTTCACTGGTCCCAAGTTACACAGTTCTTAGTATTTGGTTTCCTATTGGTTATGGATTTCTTCGCCTCTGATGCTAATTAAGTCTTCATTCTTATCGCTCTTTTCCCAGACCAGGTGTGTCTGACCATGCTGGGGTGAGGTTTGGAGTTGATGTTCGTAAATGGTCGTTGATGGTCGTTATCTTTTTTTGTATCTTCTGTGCTACTCCAGGTCTGTTGAGATGTTAAGTTCATCAGACCTCACCTGGTGGAACAATGCCCTGGAAAGAAACGTAAAATTCCTTTTCCTGGGACAAAGGCTAACAGAACTCCTGATTAAAGTTATATAAAAAAATTTTAAACAGGTATATTTTCCAACTGTGTCATTTCCAACATAATGACCACATATGGTTTTAAATTTACATCACTTAACTCCACCCCCCACTCGGTCAAGAACTTGGGTAAGGAATTCCAAACATCAATTCAAAGGGAGATAATTTAGCATCTTCTCCAGGTTTGGCTCTTATTCTTGCCAAAGCTAATGGCAAAAGCCATATCTATGGCATCTTAGTTTCTATCACCAGCTTCAAAAGGTGTTTCTTTATTTCTCCATTCACTTTTCTACCTTACCTGAACTTTGGGGGTGCTGTCACCAAAACTGGGGGAAAAAGAAAAACCCTCCAACAACATTTTTAATGTTAGAGAGTGTCTTGCATGGGAGACAGGAGCTTTATGAATTTTTGCAGTTTGATAGACTTTAAGATAGCTAGTTCCCCAAGACTTAGTCCCGTTCGCAAGATTCTTTGATATCTGGCCGATTTGTCTAAAAATACCATTCATTTGACACAGAACATAACAAACATACAAACATAGAACAGATTGACACACATAAACACACAATGAATACATAATTGCAACACTATAATAGTTAAAAATGCAATTATGGGGTAAAACCTTGCTTGAACTATAAAAATAGTTAAAAATGCAAGAAATGCTTGCTTGAGCTAGCTGAAATGCAAATTAAGAAAGGTACCTATAAGTTAACCGGAATAATACAATTTAGGAAACTCAAATGATCTTACCAAATCCAATTAGGAGCTGGAATACATTAAAATTTCCTCACTCAATCCCTCGGGAAGTAACCACAGGGCTGCGTCCAAAGACCCTGGGGAGAAGACTTTTACTTCACGCTCCAATGTCCATGTAGAAAAGCTTCTACTTTTGCTGAGTTTTTTCGTGGTGTTTTATAGGGAAAAGAGTGTGTATTTGCGGTCACTTGAAAATTATTCACATTCTCTCAGTGTCTCACTCTGAGTTCCAGATGCCAGCATTGATAGCCCGGACTAAGCTATTGACCTAATCTGAGCCATCGATCTCGGCCAGCAATCAGGGAGAGAGAGAAGGGAGGGGGGGTGTTTGTCCTGCCACAGAGAGTCAAGGCATTACTTTATTATCTGGCCAGGATGTTGTTCTGGCCAAGATGTACCACAGAAATCATCTCATCCACACATAGCCCAGGTGTGCAGAGAGAATCATTCCATGATACATGCTTTTTACCCGATTTCTCAGATATTTTATACAGTAAAAATACATAGAAATGTATTGGGTCAGTGTTCATTGGTTCAAAGTTGAGCAAACCCCCAGTATTCAGTTTCTCATTGGATCTGAATCTCCTTGCCTCTGATGTTTATTAGATTTTTCATTCTTCAGTTTTTCTTATCAGTCTTTTCCGGGCCAGATATTTTTACTCTTGCTGGAGGTGGTCCGGTGTTGCTCTCGCTCAGCCCCGTGGGGGGGCTGGATGGGCAGCTGCAGGGAGAGCCCTCCTGGTCACAGTGACAGACCATGGGCCCCTGCAGCCCCCAGATTAGTTATGTATGTTGTAAACTGTTGATTGGCCCTGCACTCTCCTCCTCCCCAGTTCTTTTTTGGTTACTGTTCTAGAGAGTTCTCCCCCAGTTGGCACCCCATTGGACCCCTATTATTGTACCCTCCCCTGTTTTGTATTTATTGGTTATTCCCCCTTCTCCCCTCCCTCTCTCCATCCACCTGTCTCTCCCTGGTTGGCTCCGAGGAGCTAACCACTCCCCCTTTCTCCGTCCCTCAAAAACCCCTGTCCGGAGATGTTTGCGGCTCTCAGCCTTGGATTCTCCGCACCCTCACCGCCCCTCGCTCCTCTCCCCCTTTACCCGCAATAAACTTCCCCGGAGAATCCTAGCCTGGGAGTCTACATCTCTTATTTCCGCCTGCTTCATCGCCGGTTCCCGGTTCCCGTCTCCCAAGCTCCACTGCCTGCCGCGGTGCCCTGCTGCCGCCCGTGCACTGATCCATTAGTTGCTGAAGCAGTTGGGAATGCCTCTGGCCACCCTGTTAGCTGACATACTATTACCGGAAGATATTTAAGCCTTCCTGCTCAGGGTATTTCAGTAAAATTCACCTCGCATCATTGGAAAGGACATACAAGTCCAAGGTCGTGCCCCCCCCCTTCCTCTCACAATCTCCTTTGTAGTCTGGCTATTAACTTTAGCACGAATCGAGCACCCCTCAACAGCTCATTTTGCCAGAACAAAAAGACATACAGCAGCATACATCTTGAAGAAGGCTTTTGCCAATCCTTCAGAGCCCCAATGACTCCCTTCCTGGAGTTCTCTTAATATTTGCAGGGCCAGAGCTCCTGGCATCCACTGACCTCCATCCCTTGTAAACCAATTATCCTCTCTTTCTTCTGCTCCACTCTTTTTAGTTATCTCCAACTCCTCTGGTGGAAAAAACAGTTTCTCTGGTAGCATTGGAACCACTGGGAGCAAAGGGAGGGTCTTAGAGACTTCTGGCAAAAGTGTTGCTTTCCAAGCCTCTTCATCTGCCAGATGATTACCTGTTGTCTCCTCTGAGTACCCTGCCTGATGTCCCCTAACATGTATTATTGCAACTTCTTTTGGGAAATTCACTAATAGGCAAGTAATTGAGCTCTCATGAGTGAATGTTTTTCCCCTGCAGGTTAACAAACCTCTCTCCTCCCAGTACCCATGTCCCACCCCACATGCATACTTTGAATCTGTAAATATATTCACCACCTTTCCTTGATAGAATTTGCAGGCTTTTATTAAGGCATACCATTCTGTGGTCTGTGCTGATCATGTGAATGGTTGCTTTCCCCCTTCTTGCAATTCCCTTCCTTTTACTATAATATCTAGTAACTCGTTTTCCTTCTATTAATCTTGAAGATCCATCAATAAACACCTTTTCCCCATTTGGCACAGGGGTATCCTGTAAATCTTCCCTAGCTCGGGTCTGGAGATCTGTTACCTGTATTTAGTCATGAATTTCCTTTAAGGCTCCTTCCTCAGGACCAGTTTAATAGGAGGCTGTGTTAAACCCTTCCCCGCTTCTCATTTCTAAACCCTCCTGTTCCATTAAACAGGTTTCATACTGTAACAATCTAGTGCTGGTCATCCCCTTGGAGGCCCTTTCAGTTATTAAAGCTTTTAATTGATGAGACATTTTGACAATAAGAGGTCCTCCTGCTGTCAGTTTTTGGGCCTCAGTTACCATTAAAGCTGTAGCTGCACAATTGTGCAGACAATAGGGCCACCCTTTGGCCACGGGGTCTAACAGCTTAGAAAAGTAAGCAAAAGGCTGTCATGTTCCCCCGTGTTCTTGTACTAAAATTCCTTTAGCATGACCCTGTTTTACATCCACATACAACTCAAATTCCTTTTCTGAGTCTGGGAGAGCTAAGCCTGGGTAATTAATCAATTTTTCTTTAATTTTCTAAAGTTCTGCTCTCCTTCTGGTGTCCAGACCACAACATTGAGGCTATCTTGGGTTAAAAAGTCATACAACGGTCTGGTTAGAACAGAAAAGTCTTCAACCCAGGTCCTGCAATACCCTATTAATCCTAAAAATTGTTGCAGCTCCTTTTTAGTTCTGGATAACAGTATCTCTTAGATTCCCTGGACCCTTTCTGGGTCAGTACACCAGAAGCCTTCAGTCAAAATATGTCCCAAATATTTAACCTTTTCCTCCACCATCTGTGCTTTCTTTTCAGATACTCAAAGCCCCTTTTTAGCTAGAAAATTAGGCAATTTCACAGTGGCATTTTCTACCATTTCCTCTTGTTCTGATAGGAGTAAGTCATCCACATACTGCAATAACCTAATCCCTGGGGGTGGGGTAAATTCATTTAATATTTTTTGTAAGGCTTGCCTGAATAAGACCAGTGCTTTCGTATATCCCTGCAGAAGGACCATCCATGTCAATTGTTGCTTTACAATTTTCCCTTTTTCCTCTTGTTCCCACTCAAAGGTAAAATACTGTCTACTGTCCTCTGTGATCGGGCATCCCCAGAAAGTATCTTTTAAATCAAGTACTGAATAGTAGCAGTGTGAGGAGGAAACCTGGTTCAAGATGGTTGTGGTGGTGTTGCTTAGCCCAGAACATTAGCAAAGTATCTTTAACATCTAAGAGAAATTTAAACCCTTCAAAAGCTGTTGTGATAGGCCTGAAGAAGTGTCTGAGGGGTGGGGAGTGGCACAAAGATGGCTCCTGTGTGTCTTGTGTGAAGGTTCTGGAAGTTTTTCACCAAGTCCAGTAGAGCTAATCTCTGATGGTGTGGCAGGACATCCTCCCCCTCCCCTCTCTCCTACTGCTTTGTGGTGGAACACAGATAACTCCGGTGGGCTCAGAAGCCCAGCAGGAGGTTATCTCGTGGCGCCTAAAGGCCTGAGACCTCTAACCTTGAATTCATAAAGAGAGGATGTGAAAAGAGAAACAAAAAAATGAACAGTGACCAAAGTCACCCTTTTACAACTATAAAAACTCACAAAAATATCCCAGAGATAGAGGTTTCCTACACACACTCTGAAGATGTTCAAGGAACTTCTCCTCAGAGTCTGGATGCAGACTCTCTGGTTACTTTCCTGGGAATTGCTGAAAGGATTCCAAAGTATTCTCCACCACCCATTGGCTGGTAAGATACATGTGATTCCTAAGTTATATTATCCTTGCTAGCTGTTAATAAGAATAGGTACCTTTCCATAATTGCAATATAGCTATGCGTAGTTTTTGCAATCATTTTATTCCATAATTGCAGTGTGTCACAAGTGGAGACAGAGGGTGGATAGATTTTACCAGTTGCCTAGGCCTATGACAACTAATGACCAAACCTACTCAGAGTGACCAGCACCCCAAAACCCAGTCTCACTCACAAGTCCTTATAAAGACAGCCGATTTATGTCTAATGTAAAATAGATTATGGTTTATTAGACACAGGCGAGAATGGAACAAAGAACTAGACAATTTTTTACTACACAAAATATGAAAAGTTATTCATAGCTAAACAAACATATATATATGTTGCCCAAAATAGGGAGATTAAAACAATATAGCGCTAAAAATGAAAAAGATACCTATTAATATTATTATAACTAGCAAAGAAGAATACAATTTAGGAAACCAATGCTCTTACCAAATCCAATTTCTGGAGCTGGGGATGCATCAGAGTCCTCTCCCAATCCCACGGGAAGTAACCACAGAGCCTGCGTCCAAGCCCAGGGAGAAAACTTTACTTCACACTCCAATGTCCATGTAGAAAAGCTA
Organism: Entomyzon cyanotis; assembly: GCA_024500445.1. Taxonomy (NCBI): domain Eukaryota; kingdom Metazoa; phylum Chordata; class Aves; order Passeriformes; family Meliphagidae; genus Entomyzon; species Entomyzon cyanotis. The sequence continues at coordinate 1,140,094 of JAKEPQ010000794.1, forward strand.
CCTTTCCGAGGTTTCGTGGTGTTTTTTATAGGAAAAGAGTGTGTGTATTTGCGGTCACTCAAAAATTCTTCACATTCTCTCAGTGTCTCACCTTGACTTCCAGGTGCCAGTATTCGATAGCCCGGATTAAGCTATCAACTTAATCTAAGCCATCGATCTCCGGCCAGCGATCAGGGAGAGAGAGAAGGGGGAGGGGGGTCGTCCTGCCACACAGTGTTAGCTATTTTATAGTTTGCAATTATGCTATTCCTGTGTAAGTATGTAAATTTCTCCTAAGTCTTTATGTCTGTCATTTTCTGTGTCTAATAAATGGTAATTTACATCATCTTAGACTAATTGGCCATTATCAAAGAACCTTGCAAACGAGACCGAGTCTTAGGGTGCTAGCCACCCTGATGAAAGTTACTGCCTTCTGCTAGAAGCCTGAGCAAACAGCAGAAACTGATAAAATTCCTGTCTCCTGTGTATGACAGAAACTGATGGACATGCTGCTGGCCAAGTCTGAGCTAATTAGAGGTACTAGTTATACCTCTGTGAAAACATATTTAAGAAAAAATCAAAACAAAGTACTCACCCACTTCTTTTTATCTAGAGGAGGAGGAGGAGGTAAAAATATGTGAAGGGAGAACAACATGGAGACACCAAGGTCAGTGGAGAAGGTGGGGGAGGAGGTGCTCCAGGCGCCTGAGCTGGAAACCCTCTGCTAGCTGTGGTGGAGACCATGGGGGGGGAGCAGGTGGTCTCCCTGCAGCCCATGGAGTCCACGAGGGTGCACAGATCTACCCACAGCCTGTGGGGAGGTGCCCATGCTAGAGGAGCAGGTGGAAGCCTGGAAGAAGCTATGATCCAGTGGGAGTCTCATATAAAGAGTTAAAGCTGCAAAAGCCTTGCAAGGGAGAGAAAGGCCTTGCTCCTGGGATGGAAGCAGCCTGGCCTCAGCTCCAAAGTCTGCACCTTATGGACAAGAGGACTCATATTGCAGCAGAATTCGGGTGGGATGCTGCTCGTGAGATTGGACCCACACCAAAAAAGTTCCCAGAGGACTGTCTCTCATGGGAGGGACCCCATGGCTAAGTAGAGGACCCCTCTCCCTGATGGAAACTAAACTTTGTTTATGAAAATGTATCTCAAAGAGCCGGTCTCAACCTTGGTTGCCAGAGAGAACCAAGATAGGATAGAGGCCTTGTACCTCCTGGGGCTTGGAGCTCTGGAATTTGTTTTGTCTTTCTGCCTAGGGAAAAGGTAGGGAAAAGTACTGACTAGCTACTAATACAATAATAGGCTACAAATATATGTGTAAAGAATACAGAGAATATATAAACGAAAAAAAGGCAAAAATCAATTCGACATCACTGGGGGTGCTAGTACTTTTCCATTCAGGGGTTGTAAAAACTGTGCCATTACCCTTGCCTTTACCTTTACCTTTGCCTCATTCCTTCTTACATACACCTGCTGTGCTCTCATAACCAGCTCGTCCAGGAGCCTATCCTGCCACTCCCCATCATTCTGTATTTTTTTTCTTTCAGGCCAGGCTTTGGTGGCAAATTATACCTTCAGCAATGTATCAAAGGCTGGTCCCTCAGGGTCCAACCATCCCTGTTTCCTCAAGGCATTCCTAGCCCTTTCTAGCCAGTGAGAAGGACTCTTCTCTCTTTCTTGCTCTAAGGACATAGCTTTTGATGTATTGTTAGTTCTAGGAACTGCTGTTTTAATTGTTTTAATTAAATAGGCATGGTAAACTCGAAGATGGGCCATACTGGCTTGATTATTTGGATCCCATGGAGGAACTGCCTGGGGGATTGCATCATTCACTGTAGGTTCATGTTGTCCAGCCCCCTCCCCCCTGCCTGTGGGTGCTCATTCTCCCACAGCTGCTGATCTTTCTGCAAAATCATCCATTTTTCCTGTATCCCGAACAAAATGCAAAAAAAGGAATTCCCAATCTTTCCAAGTATAATCTGCATTTCCCAGATACTCCTCTATCCTTTCCCCCATCCCTATGGGGTCATCCAAAAATGGGGGTAATTCCTTTTTCAACCCTCTTATATCCTGAGTGGCAATTGGCGCAATTACAAACCCAAATCCCCCACCCTGACCCCCCAAGGAAACCTTGTGTAGGGGCATTTGGTGGATCCTAGTCTCCTGTGTCCTAGGGGCTTTTGGTGTCTTATACTGAGTTCCCCCTATAGTTCAGGAGGGGGATATGATATCCTGTCCTTCCTCCTCACTATCGTTGTCTAGGGGAGGGGGCCTGGAAGGAAAATCTTTCCTTCTTCTCCCTGTCCTGGAAGCTGGAGATACAAAGAACCTGTAGCCTGCCCTGGGTTAGGTTGCAGATTTTGAAGATAAGGCAGAGGAAGGTGAAAGGAATAAGGGAGTGTCTTTACAAACAAACAGCTGGTAAGACAAGACCTGAGTCTGCTGGTAAGATAAGACCTATACTGAGAGATAGAAGAAACAATGGGAAAGATTTCCATAGGAATTCCACTAATTGACTTTCCCAAGACTATGTTAATAAACTACAAGAACAGAGACATAAGAAAAAGAAGGAGAGATGTATATTAAGGGGGTCTGCATTAGGGGGCATGTATGTTATGCAGGGTCTGCATTAGGCATTTCGGGAAGTCTGTACCTCTCAAGTACCTCAGCCAATGTGGAAAGAGAGAGGGAAATGCGGCCGGGAAAGTAAGATAAAAGAGTCTGCGTCCTCTAGCAATTGGAAAGACCCCATGGGAAATGCCCGTGACCTCTCCCTTTATTCATGAATAAAGTTACAGGGCTCGTCTGTCTCCTTTTAGGACATAAACATGTGGTGTTGGTGGTTTAATTTTCCTGACAAAGGTACTGGAGAATATCCCAATCCTCACTGTTTTTCCTTTCTTTCCTTACCACATAAACTCCTGCTAGCACTTGCATTGACTATATTCTTCCACATTCCTTTTCAAACAATCCTTTCCCACTGTCATTTAAATACAATGTCAAATTTTGGCAAAGACTAACATTATCTTTCCCAAAAGGGGGCAATTTAAATCATCTTGGCCGAACATATTCTGGCCAGATAAAATAACAATATTCCACCATTGTTTCCTTAGTTACCTCTGAGGGAATGCCTAAACTATCCTAGGACCTCAGCATTCTTCCCAAGGGAGGGGTATTGCACGATCATCATCCCTATAGATGAAGTCCCCTCTTGACTTTCAAGGGACTGGGAGTGGACAAGATCCTGGAAGGGGACACAACCAGGCCAGCTGACCCAAATTAACCAAAGGGATATTCCATACCATATGATGTCAGCTCAGATATAAAAGCTAAGGGAGGGAGGAGGAATGGGGAACATACGTTATTCTACAATGTTTGCCTTCTGTAGCAACTGCTACTCATGCTGAAGCCCTGCTTCCCAGGAAGTGTCTGAACATTGCTTTCTGATGGGAAGTAGAGATTAACTCTTCCCTTTGTTTATGTGTGCACAAACTTTCACTTTTCATTTTTTGCTTTAGTAAACTGCCTTATCTCAACCTATGAGTTGTTTTCCATCTTATTTTCTCTCCCCTGTCCCACTGGGAAGGGGAGTGATAGAGGGGCTTAGTGGGCACCTGGCACCCAGCCAAGGTCAACCCACTACAAACCTCCAGAAGTAGCAGCCCAGACCAGGACAGGCAAACAACAATGAATACACATCCCAAATGATCTTCATTGCCTTTGATGTTATCATTCCATAAACTGATATCACAAAGTGCATCAACAAAACAATCTTGATTCCTCTCCCTGATTTGAAAAAGAGCACCATGATGGGAAAATAGTTCCACATATACAGACATATATACAAGGTTAGGTGCCATACCCCCATAAATAGACTGAGCAACATGTTGACCAGGGAGTTCTGTACGAATACTTTAGCCAAAATTGTTATTTTAACTTATCTCTCACGCTCTACATTGGGCGCCAATAAATGTGTTGGGTTTGACAACCAATGGGGAACTAAACTCCAAATAAGCCACCCCCCTTCCCCCTGTCGGAAAGGGAAGGACAATAAATGAGAGATTACTAGTTAAAATAACAATTCACTAAAACCCCAAAGCAATGGAATGAGACACACAATGAAAAGAAAATTGTACAGAAGACAACAAAAAGCAAGGTGTTACGCAGCCCCCCTGGAACAAAGACAGAATGGCTGCTGCTTCCCAGGCAATCCATGTGGTCATCCTAGAACAAAGACAAGATGGCTGCCGCTGGCCTGGGCATTTCCTTGTGGCCCAGGAGAACAAAGACAAGGTGGTGAAACATAGAAATAACACCAAAATTTGATCAGTGTTAAGCAGGCATTCTTTATCAGAGGTGCTTGAGAAGCACTGGGGATTTTCCTTCCATCAGTACTCCCCACCACTGGATAAATCCATGCAGTTTATATTTACAAGTCTGTTACATATTCATTACACAGACAAAGAAATCAGTAACATAAAACATGCCTATTTTTAAAAATTATTAAAGGAGCATGAGTTAACTATTTCACTGTCTTTGATGCCATCTACTGTCTTTTTGTAAGAACATAGTCCCTCTGGTGGTCATTCCATAGTCTTCATCCCTTGTCCTTTAATTGAACTTTCTTAATTGGCACATGCTCAGTCTCTGCTATCTTGTTTTCCAGCTACAAAACTGGTTCTTTCTGGTGTTATTTGCTTATCGTCCTGGATGGCTTGCTTCACAACCTTGAAGGTTGGTTGATGACTGGCTGCTTATTTATTCTGTGTTGGAAAAATAACTTTAAAATTTTTTTATTTTATTTTATTTCTCTGTTCAGGCTTAATTTGCCTTTGCCTTAGGGAAGGGAATTTTTGAAGGTTTTTTTAAAGGATGTAGCACCGTTCTATGGAGATGAGCTTAACATAACAATAGGCTGGGAGCAGCCCAAAAGATACCCAAAAAATAAAGACCATCAACAGAACATCAACGGCCATCCATGGACATCTACCCCGGACGTTGCCTCTGGCAGAGTTGAAGACATCTAGTCTGGAAAGGACTGATAAGAAAATCAATGAGTGAAGATCTAATTAACATCAGAGGAGAAGAAATTCAGCTCCAATAGGAATCCAAATATGAAGGGCTACGCAACTTTAGACCAATGAACATTGAACCAATACATGTCTATGAATTTTGACTGTATAAAGTTTGGAGGAAAATCTTGTAAAAACCATGTGTCATGGAATGATTCTCTCTGCACACCCAGGCTATGTGTGGACGAAATTATTTCTGTGGCATATCCTGGCCAGAATGACTTCCTGTCTGTTGGAAAACATAGTTTTCCAGCAACACTTGTGTTAGTTAAGCAGACCATATACAGGCAGCAGCACTTTGCTTCCCTGAGAATGCTTTGTGGGAAGATGCCAAGAAGGTGCAGCTGTGCCTGTATGCTTTGAAAGTACCGTGAGAAGTATGCTGGGAGTAAACTTGTGATTAACAAAGAATGAAGGGGAGAACCCTGTAGATGTGAGAACAAACTGCAGATGCGTGTGTAACTATAATTAGTAACATCTGTAACAGTATATAAGTTTCTCGTTTGGTAAAATAAATCAAAGCTTGCTTTATATCTCACATTGAGACTGCCGTGAGCTTCCTCCCGTTGCTACGTTACCTGTCCAGAAAACAAAGTAATGCCTTGACTCTAACATTAAAAATGTTACTGGAGGGTTTTTGTTTTTCCCGCCGTTTCGGTGACATAAGCAGTATATATCCTCTCTACTTACAAAGAAATTACCTATTCGGTTACATTGTCCTGAACATCTGTTACTCTGTGGTTAAACATAATTTATACATCCTGTTTTTAAACAATGCAAAGAAATTACTCAACATATGCCTATTCAGCTACATTCTTCTTGAATATTTGTTAGTTCCTGGTTAAACTTTGTTTCCTTTATCTTTGTTATGCAGTAGAGCAAATGGTCTTAAAACCATTTTGTTAGTTAATTATAGATTTAGCCACATATGAGAACTCAGCAACTTACTTTCAATGGTGGAGAGGCTCTTTCTGCCCGTGCGGAAAAGACAAGCTATGAAAAGCCAGTGTCCACAAAGGAGATAGAGGAGTCCTGCAACTTTATTCAAATAAAGGGAAGAGAGGCCACTAGAGCATACCCCGTGGGGTTTCTCTTGAGATTTTGGAAGACACAACCTCCTTTTATCCTAAACTAGCATGCCGCATGTTGCCCTCTTCCTTTCCCTATTGGTTGAGGCACTAGGAGGGAACAGCCTTCTCGAACCACCTACCACACATTCCCCCTTGAACATGTATCATCATTTCCCCCTAAAGATTGAAAGTTCGGGCTGTCTGGGTTCTGCAATAGACTTTGTGCGGACCCATTTGTCTATTACCCTAAAGTTCAGGAGTCAAACTGTCTGGGTTCTGTAATAAACTTGATGGCTTGATGTTCGTAGAGACATCACGACCCATTTCGAAGACATTAACACCCATTTCTACAAAAGACCCTCACCCATCGAGTCGGTTGTACAGACATTAGCACCCATCTTTCCTATCAGGTTCAAACATCCTCCCCCCCCCAGCCCCCTTCCCTCCCTGCCTTCTCCGGAGAGCAATGGAAAAACAAACGGGGACAGAACAAAACATGGAAAGCTAGCTCATTTGACTCGGGGGTTGCACTGCCGAAATGCCGACTCCTACTATGACAGTGCCAGTGAACGGGCTCTCTTTCTCCATGGCGCGGTGGACCACAGTGCTGCAGCAGGCAGGCTCTCTCCCGCTCTCGCTCTCTCTCTCTTTCCCTAAGACTCGGAGGCAGCAGGAGCACGGGTATTCCCGGACTGCTCCGAAGCAGCTCCAGATTGTGAAATGAAGCTTCCCGGGCTACGGTGATCTCAGAAGACAGTGCCCGATTGTGACATACAGCTTTCCGGGCTACTGCTTTGGGACCTGCCCAAGCTGACTCCCTTGGGAGCTCGAAAGGAACAGAGAAGAGCCCCTGCATTTCCGTTCCCTGTTTTTTAAAGGGGCACAGCACTATACTCTGTCTGTGAACAGGATTAAAAGTTTTTTCAAATATATTAAAGTCAATACTCAGTGTAAAAATAACATTGGCCCATTACAGGATGAGGATGACCACCTCACAAAAAGGGACAGAGACAAGGCAGAGATGTTTAATGCACTCTTTCCCTCTATCTTCAACACAGATGACAGACCAAGGGTGTCTCAGTGTTCTTGTCACTGAAACGGGGAAAACCAAAAAAAACTCTCCAACAACATTTTTTGTGTTAGGGAATCAAGGCATTACTTTATTCTGGCCAGGATGTTGTTCTGCCTGGGATGTGCAACAGAAATCATTTCATCCACACATAGCCAGGGTGTGCAGAGAAAATTATTCCATGGCACATGAATATTACTAGATTTTTCAGATACTTATACAGTCAAAACCTATAGAAATTCATTGGTTTGGTGTTCATTGGTCCCAAGTTACACAGTTCTTAGTATTTGGTTTCCTATTGAAAGGAATGAGAAGGGAGTGTCTTTACAAACAAACTGTGGGGCCTGCTCGTAGATAAAGCCAGATACTGATTCGCCCCAATCGAGCCCAGAGACACTTCAGAGACCAAGTCAGAGAAGTGGGTATTTGCTTTATTCGATGCACCGGGTGTGTGGGAATTGTTTCCACCAAAAACACACACCTCAGTACCCCCAAAGACACAGTGTTATAGGTAAAATGCATGAATATTAATTACATTCTTCAGGATAGGAGTGGTTATACAAATAATTTCTCAGAAGTCATTAATATCATTAGCATGTGCACCATGCATTCTCTGTATGTCCTGGTGGTCTTTGGAGCACCCCAAAGCCCCCTCCAAGGTGAGGGTCCTTCATGGGATGATTCATCGGTTTCTGTGCTGTTTTCAAATGCATGCCTTAGCTGATAAGCCATCAGGCCAGAGCTGTTTCCTACAATTTGAATTTGAATTAAGAGTTCAGCCTTCAGCCCTGGAAGCCACAGACAGGAGCCGCTGTGCTGGTGGAAGGGGGTCAAAAGCTCAGAGAATCTTTCTCAATCCTCCCGTTTCTTTTTGTAATTTGTAATTCTTTACAAATCTTGTATGTCATGAAAGTAAATACCTTTCTCTATTTTATATCTAAGTTTGTACTTTTGCCATTGAGCATAAGCATCACAATTCTAAGTACATAATATTATACAACAATAACTACTAATACAAACAGTAAGTGACAATACAAAAATACAAATAACTATTACAAACAATTGTTTAAGCCAGGTTAAGTTGGGTAACCATGCTATAAATTTGTCCCATACCTCTTTAAACCCTCAAGAAGTGTCATCTAATGTGATCTGATGCAATGTTTGTATTTTGTAACTGCAGCAGCTTGTATTTATAACTGTCCATTAATCGAAGGTATGCATTTTGGTCCCATGCACCTGCCCCAATTACCAGCGTCACTAGCATGGTCCAGATCATGTTGTATTGATTTTTCGTATTTGAAGGCACAGAGGTCCTGTTCTTCTTGTTTCCCACGCTGGTCTTGGTGCAAGTTTGGTCCTGGTATAATGGATCCAAGTCGATTTTCCCTGTACTTTAATTGCTGTATGAGTCACCAGCAACGTTTGATAAGGTCCTTCCCACTTTTCCTGGAGTGGATTTCCTGAAAGAGACTTAACATAAACCCAATCCCCCGGATTCACATTATGAAAGGGTTTATCAGGTGGTGGGGGTTTACAATTAACAATGGTAGTGTATATTGATTGTAATTTTTGACCTAAATGTTTTACATAATCTATTAGATAGCTTTGCCCTACCAGAGCCACACTGTCATTGTGAATCACATTTGTTCCATAGGGCGTTCCATACAAAATTTCAAAGGGACTCAGTTTTTCCTTGAGCCGTGGTTTTACCCTAATTCTTAGCAAAGCCATGGGCAGAGCCTGATACCAATATAAGTTGGTTTCTTGACAAATTTTGGCTAATTGTTGCTTTATTAAGTGATTCATCTTTTCGACTTGTCCATTTGCCTGTGGCCTGTATGGTGTATGTAGTTGCCAGCGTATGCCTAGTAGATTACTTACTCCCTGAACCACCTGAGCTACAAAGTGTGATCCCCTATCAGAATTAATTTCCCTGGGTACCCCAAATCGTGGAATTATTTCTTGTACTAAGGCTTTAACAACTTCTCTAGCTTTATTTGTTCTACAAGGGAAGGCTTCCGGCCAACCTGAGAAAGTGTCTGTGAGGACTAAAAGGTACTTGTATCCCCCCTTTTCTAGGTAATTCAGAAAAGTCAATTTGCCATATGTCCCCTGGTAAGGCTCCTTTGAGGATTGTTCCAGTGTTTTGCCTAACAGTGGTATTAGGGTTGTTTCTAAGACAGATTTCACAAGTGGAAGTTATGTCCTCGATTGTCTCCTTTAATTTTGTTGCTATCACTTTGCTCTTTAAATGGTTATGTAAGGCATCAACTCCCCAATGTGTTTTGGAACGTTCGCTTTGGATAAATAACTTTAACAATTTTCTGGGTATGACCAGGAGATCCTTTATTCTAGCCCACCCGTCTGCTCCTATTTGTCCTTTCTCTTTTTGTATCCAATTGAAATCATCAGTGTCATATGGTGGGGGTTTCTCACCCATAAGGATGCTAGAAGGGATTAGAGCTAGGGCTTGTATTTGAACCGTACCAGCCACTGCCTTTGCTGTTTTGTCTGCCATTGCATTTCCCAGTTCAGGGATGGGGTTCCCCTGGGAGTGCCCTTTACAATGCATTATAGCCACTTCTGAAGGTTTCAGCACTGCTTCTAGCAATTGTAAGATTTCAGTAGCATGCTTGACTTCTTTCTTCTGTGAGGTTAATAAACCCCTCTCCTTCCAGATAGCCCCGTGAGCATGTACCACCCCAAAAGCATACCTTGAATCAGTCCAAATGTTGACAGGCTTTCCTTCGGCTAGTGCCAAGGCTCGAGTTAGAGCTATTATCTCAGCCTTTTGAGCAGATGTCCCCACAGGTAACGGTTTTGCTTCAATGACAGCATCTTTGGTTGTAACTGCATACCCAGCAAGGCGCTTACCATCTCTGACATAACTGCTTCCATCAGTGAACCAGTTTTCTGCATCTTCCAGCGGAGAGTCCTTCAGGTCTGGGCGGCTGGAGTAAACTGCCTCCATGGTTTCAATGCAGTCATGTTGTACAGGCTCTTCGGTAGCTCTGCCCTGGAGGTAAGCTGCTGGATTTAAGATGTTGGTTACCTGGATACTCACATCCTCTGATTCTGCTAGGACAGCTTGATATTTGAGAAAGCGAGATGGGGTTAACCAGTGATTTCCTTTCTGCGTGAGCACTGCTGACACTGTATGAGAGACAAAAACAGTTATCTTCTGGCCCATTGTGAACTCGCGGGCTTCTTCTATGTTCAGGATCACAGCTGCCACTGCACGCAGGCAGGCGGGCCATCCTCGGCTGACCACATCTAATTGCTTGGAGAAATAAGCCACTGGCCTTTTGTAGGATCCCAGCTTCTGTGCTAAAAGTCCCAACGCCATTCCTTGCCTCTCATGTGAGAACAACAGAAAAGGTTTAGTGATATCTGGTATACCCAATGCCGGGGCTTGCATTAGCTCACGTTTCAGAGTTACAAATGCATTATTAGTCTCTGGTGTCCAGCATAAGTAGGTCCCCTTGGTTTCCTTTAGGAGTAGGTACAGGGGTTTCACAATCAACCCATAACGAGGGATCCACAACCTACACCATCCTGTCATGCCCAGAAAGGTTTTCAGTTCTTTGATTGTAGTTGGCCGGGGCATTTGACAGATTGCCTCCTTCCTGTTGTTTCCCAAGGCTCTCTCTCCTCCTGCCAATTCATATCCCAGATATGTAACTTTCTGGAGGACCAACTGAGCCTTCTCAGGAGAGACCCTATATCCATTTAGTCCCAGGAAATTTAAAAGGCTTACAGTCCAATTCCTGCAGTCTTCACGAGTCCTTGTTGCTATTAGTAGGTCATCAACATACTGCAGAAGTGTACCCTCCCCAAGGGGCGGTGTCCAGCCTTCCAGTTCTTTAGCTAATTGATCTCCAAATATTGTGGGGCTATTTTTGAATCCTTGTGGCAATACAGTCCATGTAAGTTGGCTTTTTCTCCCTGTTTTGGGGTTTTCCCATTCAAATGCAAAAATTTCCTGACTGCTTTCAGCTAATGGCAGACAAAAGAAAGCATCTTTTAAATCTAAAACTGAAAACCACACCCAGTCACTTTGCAATTATGTAAGCAAGGTGTAAGGGTTAGACACTACAGGATGAAGTGTTTTTGTTATTTCATTTGTTGCCCTCAGGTCCTGTACTAATCTGTAACTTCCATTTGGCTTTTGCACTGGTAGAATTGGGGTATTGTAGGCAGACCTACATTCTCTCAACAACCCTTGATCAATAAATTTAGCAATTATTGGTTCTATTCCTACCCGTGCTTCATGCCTTAGTGGATATTGTTTTACTGATACTGGCTGTACTCCTTCCAGCAGTTCAATAACCACTGGGGAAGCCTGTTTTGATCTTCCTGGAATTTTGACATCCCATACCAAGGGGAACACTTGATCTGTTATTTCACTATCTATGGGTATTTCCTCTTTTTCAGGGATATTTGCAAGGCTTAAAGCCATAATTAATTTTTCCTCAGGGACCTGTAGTCTCATTCCTTGTTCTGTGAATTCTATTTTTGCTTCTAACCAGGTTGGTAGATCTCTGCCTAATAGGGGTTTTGGTGAATTTGGAAGATATAAAAATTGGTGTATTCCCATTTTCTTGCCTAGTGTAAATTTTAAAGGTCTCAAAAAGTAGGCATTTTCAGTTTTCCCCGTGGCCCCGATAACTTGGATGTAATTACTGCTTATAGGACTCAAAGTTTGATTCAGGACTGAGAATGTGGCTCCAGTATCCACCAAAAACTCCACCTCCCGTTCCCCCAGCTTAATTTTAACCAGCGGGTCTGCTAGGCAGGGACCTACCGGTCCCCATCATTCTGTATGCAGCTGTGCTACAGCCACTGGTTCTGGAGGCACTGATGATTGCGTCTGCATAATTGCAGCACGGTTAGGACAATCCCGCTTCCAATGCCCAAACCCCCCACAGCACAGGCACTGGTCACGGCCTGGGCGTTGCCGTCTTTGCCCCCTAGGTGGGGGCCTTCTCCCGCCCCTGGGGGTGTTTGGCTCCTCAGCCTGTGCCACTGCTACCATGACGGCCTGTTTTCTGTTCTTATTTACTTCCCACGCTTCTGCTAAGAGTTTTTCTATGTCTCGGCTATCTGGTCCCTTAATCTTTTGCAACTTTCTGCGTATATCTGGTGCTGACTGACCCATCAACAAAGATATTAACTGTTGTTGCCCGGCTTCAGAGGCTGGGTCCAGTGTAGTGTGTTTTCTCATATTATTTCTCAGTCTTTCTATAAATGAGCCTGGGGACTCAGTGGTTTCCTGGTGAATATCGAAAAATAAGGACCAATTGATGGTTTTAGGAATGGCATTTAGCAGTCCCCAATGCACTAATTTCCTGTATCTAACCAAAAATGGATACATTTGTGTATCGTTCGCATCCCACTGCGGATTTGAAATAGGAAAGATGTTATCTACATTCCCATGTAATATTCCAGTAGCTATCTGTCCCTGCACACGTGTTCTTGCTGCAGATACTACTGCTGCCTTTTCTGTTTCAGTTAATTCTGATAGCATTAAATCTATGTCCTCCCAATCAACACCTTGATTTCTAACAATTAATTCAAACCTCTTTGCAACCTTTTCAGGGTTTTCTCTATACAGCCTGGATGCCTCCCTCCAGGTATCTAAATCCAAAGCTGTAAATGGTGTTTTAACTTTTGTTATTCCCCCATCTGGCCCTACCACTTGTCTGAGTGGTGCTATTAGTTTTTCTTTTACAAGGGCCTTGCTTCTAGTTCTGGATGATACTCCTGAGCTAGCTTCACTTGTCCCTTCATCCTCATTATCCTCCAGGGATGTTGAGGACCTGCGGGATGTTGCCCCTGATGTTAGGGTGTCACCATTGCAGTTCATCAACTCCTGAGTTTCTAAGGGATCTTGGTATCTCTCAGCTTTGAGCTTTAAACACTGCTGTCCGACGCTGCAAGATGAACAGCACCTTATCATGCGGCTTTTCCCTTTTGCCTCTTTTTCCAATACAAGGACCATCGAGTCCTGAGGTGCTAAATTAATACCACATTGTTTCTGCCATTCTGGTTTACGTCTTAAAGTGAAAAAGCAATCAGTGTAAGAGGTCTCATCCCATTTGTTTGCCCTCCTTAAAAATAACATTAGTTGTAGTAGGGTGTTATAAAGTCCCATTTTCTGGCCACTTTTCACCATCATCTAATTTGTACAGTGTCCACCACTGGTTACAATATTTAATTAGGGTGCTCTTTTTCATAGTCCCTCCAGAGAACGCTCCTAGTTGTTTCCAATGTGCTAACACACATCCCAATGGACTTTTTTGGGGTATTTCCTTGCTTTCTGATGATCCCATTGCCTCCTTTTGTTCATTCTCCCTCTCTTCTTCCTTCCACGCACACTTTCCTGCACGTCTCCTCTGACTTTTCCTCTCAAAACCCCTCAGATCCGGAGAACCAGCCACAAAGTCATGCTACTCTCTGCCACTTCTCCCCTTATTCTATTCCTTCAATTACAAGCACACAAAAGTCCAGTTTCCACACTAAACACAGGATTCCAAAAGGAAATCACATGGAGCTGTATTAGAAAGATGTAGGGGGTCTGGGTGTTCTCAATTCAGTCTTTCCCCTCCAATAATACAATCTGCCCCCCTCCAGATACTCCAAACACACTGTTTATATATGATTTATACTCATTCACTCTTTACCGCTTGCTTTGCTTTTCTCTGGCCGTCTCTGTCGCCAAAGTACGGAAACGCAGATAGAGCTCCACTCTTGCTTCATGTCGGAGACACGTCTCATTCATTCACACTCACACAGTAACAAAATAATGACACAGTAACACAGTGAAAAAATAACGACAGACAGAACAAAATTTGCAGTATGATGGTATAATACAGTGAGGTCCAACCCCCTTAAAGGTACCTTTCACTATAGCGGGGTCCAACCCCGGGGTCAAACCCTTTAAAAGTACCTTTTCCTGACAGCAGGGTACAACCCCTTGCCCGGGACTAATTTCGGGAGACCCAGTCTCAACCCACCCTCAGGGACAAGCACCCCGGACCTGCAGGCATTTATTTTAAAAGTAGCAAATACCTTAATTTGGTGCAGATGGTCCTTAGTCTACTCCCGCTGTGAGCCAAAGGACAGCTGAGCTCCCCTGAAAATTCAGGGTCGCGACTGGGAGGTCTGCTTACCCCTGGATCTGGCAGCCGAGCAGAGTCAGGGTCCCATCTGGGGTGCCAATTTGATTCGCCCCAATCGAGCCCAGAGACACTTCAGAGACCAAGTCAGAGAAGTGGGTATTTGCTTTATTCGATGCACCGGGTGTGTGGGAATTGTTTCCACCAAAAACACACACCTCAGTACCCCCAAAGACACAGTGTTATAGGTAAAATGCATGAATATTAATTACATTCTTCAGGATAGGAGTGGTTATACAAATAATTTCTCAGAAGTCATTAATATCATTAGCATGTGCACCATGCATTCTCTGTATGTCCTGGTGGTCTTTGGAGCACCCCAAAGCCCCCTCCAAGGTGAGGGTCCTTCATGGGATGATTCATCGGTTTCTGTGCTGTTTTCAAATGCATGCCTTAGCTGATAAGCCATCAGGCCAGAGCTGTTTCCTACAATTTGAATTTGAATTAAGAGTTCAGCCTTCAGCCCTGGAAGCCACAGACAGGAGCCGCTGTGCTGGTGGAAGGGGGTCAAAAGCTCAGAGAATCTTTCTCAATACTGAGAGATAGAAGTAACAATGGGAAGGAATTCCATAGGAATTCCACTAATTGACTTACTCAAGACTGTGTTAAATCCCTGGATTTAGCTAAAAGAACAGAGACACAAGGAAGAAGAAGAAGAAGAAGAAGAAGAAGAAGAAGAAGAAGAAGAAGAAGAAGAGGAGATGTATATTAGAAGGGGGTCTGTATTAGGCGATTCAGGAAGCCTGTACCTCCTAAGTACCTCAGCCAATGGGGAAAGAGAGAGGGAATTGTGGCTGGGAAAGTAAGAGAAAAGAGTCTGCATCCTCTAGCAATTTGAGAGACCCCATGGGAAATGCCCATGACCTCTCCCTTTATTCATTAATAAAGTTACAGGACTCGTCTGTCTCCTTTTAGGACATAAACCTCTAGTGTTTGTGGATTAATTTTCCTGACACTATTAGCTATGGATTTCTTCACCTCCAATGCTAATTTGGTCCTCATTCCTTGGTTCTCCTATCAGTCTTTTCCAGACCAGGTGTCTCTGACCATTCCGGGGGTGATGTTTGGAGTTGATGTCCTTTAATGGTTGCTGATGGTCGTTATCTTTTGTGTATCTTCTCGGTTACTCCCAGTCTGTTGAGATGTCAAGCTCATCAGGTCTCGCCTGATGGAACAATGCCCTGGAAAGAAACTTCAATTCCCTTGCCCTGGGGAAAAGGTGAACAAACTAATGTTACATAAAAAAATGTAAATATTGTATCATTTCCAAAACCCTGATCTGGAGGACCATGACTATGAGAATGATCAGCTCTCCATCAACCTGGAAATTGTGCTGTATCTGCTGCTCCAGCTGGATCCCTGCAAATCTATGGGGCCTAATGGGATTCATCCAAGAATCCTCAAAGAGCTGGCTGATGTCATCGCAAAACCTCTCTCAATGATTTTTGAGCAGTCTTGGGAATCTGGAGAGGTCCCAGCTCACTGGAAGTTGGTGAACATTGTCCCAATTTTCAAGAAGGGCAAGATGGAGGACCCTAGAAACTACAGGCCTGTTAGTCTCACTTCAGCACCTGTTTAGGTTATGGAGAAGATTATTCTGGGAGGTATTGAAAAACACCTGAAACACAACTCAGTAATTCGTCACAGCTAGCATGGCTTCATGAGAGGAAAGTCCTGCTTATCAAACCTGATTTCTTTTTATGAGAAGGTAATCCACCAAGTTGATCAAGGGAAGCCAGTTGATGTCATCGTTTTGGATTTCAGTAAAGCTTTTGATACTGTCTCTCATGAGCCGACAGTGCCCCCTGCCAGTTGTGGTTTTAACTACACCAAAGGGGAAATGGCTTGACAGGTGGGAAAAGGTTGTTATTGGGTTTTTTGTGGGTTTTTTTTCTTGCTGGTTTTTTTTTCTGTCTTGCTTTTATATATTTATATAAATTTTCTAGTAAATAACTGCTATTCCTTTTCCCATATCTTTGCCTGAAAGCCCCATAATTTCAAAGCTATAATAATTTGGAGGGATGGGATCATCTTTTTCATTCCAGGAAGGTTTCTGCCTTCCTTGGCAGCCACCTGTCTTCTAAACCAGGACAACACCCCAAAACAGTCAATCTAGTTTGTTTAGCTAGAGGAGCAAATTCAATAAAATATTGTTTAGTCAAGAGGAGGTTTGGATTATCTTTTAACTTAAGATAAATTAAGTGTCTTAGTAGTAATTAGAACGATAAGATAAAAACTTTGGGCTCAGCAGAATAGAACTATGCATGTGCTGCAAATTGCCAGCAGGAAAGGTTATGTAAAGGATAAGTGATGAAGACGATACATGATGAAGCATTGATGCCCTCCCCAATGATATCAAGAAAAAGGACACTAGATGGCAGTCTTACTCCAAAAAAAGAGCAGAAAGACAACATCAGCGAAGGCATTAGTGACGTAACTGACTGGGGTAGGACTGGGAGGGGGCTATGAAAAATCCCGAATGTTACAATTTATTTAAACCCCTGAAAATCGTTGTATTGTTGGACATGTTCTTGGTGAAAAATTCCCAGCATGTCCCCAGTATGGCCAGAGCTGTAATAAAGGAATGTTTTGTTTAACAGTCTTTTGCTGCTGGATTTAAATTCTTTATTTCAAGGGCATAGAATGCTATCCTACAGGAAGCAGTGCTAAATACTGTTCTTTTTGAAGCCATCAGCCTATATACTGAGGTTAATGCTGTGAGATCAATGCAACAATGTTAAATTTAATATAAATGTTTTGGAAAGGAAATGGAAAGGGGGAAAAAAGATATGCTGACAGGAAGAAAAATTGTATAGAAAGGAGTTCAAAAGAATTACAGAAGAAAAATTATGTCATGCTCTTGTAGTTAAATGAGGATAATATATTTTGATAATACTGTTCAGGATGTGTTAGCAGCTCCATTATAAAAGGCATATTATATTCTGTGGTCTTCTTTGCCCAGTTTTAATTTAATGATCAGATGTTTTTCCTTAACAAGGGCCTATAAGCTAAGCTATTGCAGATAGCATGAAATTCAAAAACAAAAAAAGTTCAGTTTCCGATTAGTTCTAGATCCTGATTCTGCTTAATTTTGCCAGGGTGAAAAGCCCTAGTGGTGGCACGCATTCTGTTTAGTAAGAGAGCTCACAATAATGCCTTCAAGGCCAGTTGTTGCATGGACATGCTGCTTGCCTGCAGGGGGCTTGGCTTGGCTTGGGACTACAGGGTATTCCCCTAGGAATACACATCAGACCCCAGATGTACTCAACAGTTTAGGAGCTCACTTGAGGACGCACTTACCTGGTGTGTGAATGGGTTTTGGCACTTGATGCATAGTCCAGACATATCTATCTATCTTAGCCCAGTTACAGTGGCATCACATGTCAAACTGGGCAGAATAAAGTCCTAAAGTCCTTTTTAGAAGGCTACCAACAAGGTTAATATAGATGCCAAAAATAGGCTGCAAGTATATCTGAACTTTGAACTCCTTATGATAGAAGCTGGGGTGCTCAGGAGACATAAGCTGCTGAAAACAGTGGTATTAGTGACAACAGTCAAGTTCAGGATCTCAGATAATGAAATCTCATTTTATCTTTTTATAAATCAAATAAATACCAGGGGCTTCTGGCATCTTTTGAGACAGCAACAAACTGTTTTCCAAAGACAAACAAATTAATTCAACCTTCATAGTCACTGGGAACAAAGTCAGCAAAACCATATAATGACTATCTAGTTTATGATTACAACTGACCAAAGCAGTCATTATTCAAAAAAAAAGTAATGCCACAAAAATCTTTGATATTTTAATAAAATTTAAAGTAAGACCTTGTCTCCAAGAGTTTCATCTTTGGATAGTCCTAATGAGAGTAAAAAGTGTTAAATCTTTCTTTTCATGTATATTTTATATATGAAGATAAAAATCAGTTAGGAGATTGAAGATCACCTTAAACATCCATACCTTCACAATGAGCCCATTGCATACACCTCTTCATCACAATTTCATGAAAAAAAATCTCTTTACAAGACTGCATAGACATATCTTAGAACTGTTTCTCCTATGTGTGTCTTCTGTATGCAAAATCCAAGGTAAGATCTTTGCTCTTTGTGGCATGTATTTTAGTTCAGCTGCTTTGTATTTGCATTGTTGACAATCAACTTTTTGATCGCTACAAAATTGAGAACTTTCATTTTCTTGGGGCAGCTGGAAGTCATTAGGAACTAAATTTACTATAATCTTGGTCTTAGGACTTTGCTTGAGGAGACGGGGGACTGCTTCTAGCAGCTTTTCCTTGAAAGCCATATACCTTTTCTCCATTCTGTCCTAAGCTTTCATGTTCAATACACCAACCTTGTTATGAAATGGCTCAGACCTTTTTCCTCTTATGTTTCTAGCAAAAGATAGGACCTTCACAAAGCTAGTAGTCATAAAATGTTCACACAATCATTTTGGTTCACAAAAATGACTGCTTACCAGAAAGTTAGTTGGTGCAGTGTTTCAACCTGATAAACCTAGTAAAAATACATAGTAAAGTATCAGGGTGATCTGATTTTCTGAATGGGCTTGGGAGATGTTTTTTATAATCAGGCTTATGGATTATTATGATTCAGTGTTGTAGTTTGAACGCTGGCCAAATGCCAGTCACTTACGACATCTGCACACTCATTCCCTCCCCTGCTACAGCTGGGCAGAGGAGAGGGAAAAAGTTAACACACAAAGGGTTCATGAGTTGAGATAATGAATTGGGAGAGAATGCTCCAAGGACAAAACAGGCTTATCTTAAAGTTGCAAAGTGAATTTATTACTAACAGAATCAGAGGAGGATAATGAGAAGTAAAATAAACCCTTAAAGACACCATTCCTCCCCCCACCCCCTCCCTCCACCAGGGGGACAGGGCGTGGGGGTTTGGGTCAGTTCATCACCAGAATCTTCTTCCACTACTTAGGGAGAGGAGTCCTTCCCCTGCGTTGCCATGGGGTCCCTCCCATGGGAGACAGTTCTCTGAGAACTTCTCCAGCGTGGGTCCATCTCATGAGCAGCAACACACATGCACGCTGTTGCAATGCAAGTCCTCCAAAGGGCAGACAGTCCTCCTGAAACTGCTGCGGCATGGGTCCCTCGTCCACAGGGTGCAGTCCTCCAAGGCCAGGCTGTTCCATCTTGGGAGCAAGGCCTCTCTCTCCACAGGGTCTCCCACTGGAACACAGCCTCCTCCAGGCATCCATCCACTCCGTCATGAGCACCTCCCCCATGGGCTGCGAGTGGATCTCTGCATCCCCCGTGGACCCCATGGGCTGCAAGGGGACAGCCTGCTCCACCATGGTCCTCACCAGAGCTTGCAGAGGAATCTCAGCTCCAGTGCCAGGAGCACCTCCTCCCCCACCTTCTCCGCTGACCTTGAGTTATGATCTAATTATTAAGGTTCTTTAGAAATACCTCTGCCAGAATTAAGGTGCAAACAAGACCATATGCCAGTCAATAGTATAGGTTTAATTTGATAGTAAATATGAGAGAGAGAGAGAGAGGAAAAGAGAGAAAATGAGAAATAGGAAAAGAGGTGGAGGGGACAGAAAGAGGGTGACAGAGAAAGAATAAAGAAAATATCACCATCCGTGGATCCCAATAATGTCATGTTGATCCTCTCCAGCTGGTCTTCTTGGTGGTGATGGTCCCCCCAAGAAGCATAGAATCCCATGGGTTAATATATAATCAGGCCAGGTGGCAATGTCCAGGCATGTCCCCCCAGGGGAAGAGGCAGTCTCTAGCAGCAGACTCTGGATCTGTTGCATCACGTGCAGTCCTGTGATGCAAGGCCTAGCGCTTTGGGGGGTCTTTGATGGATTGTGGCTCCCCCTCAGCTGCCTCTCAAGTGAAAGTCCCGTGGATGTGGCCTGTGGGGTTGGGGGCTCCACAGCTGGGCCAGTTTGTGTAACGGAGGATGGGTGTTTATTGCCTCTGACCAGAGGTTATGCCACGCACCCAAAAGCCTCCTCCACCCCCTTGGCTGGGGGGAAGAAGTCTGTGTAAACCTGGCTTCTGTGAGCTGTGCTCTCCCCCCCCACCAAACTCAGCCAGGGATGATTCTCAGTGCAGCTGGTGGCTTTGGCCTTTGTGGATGCATACCTTTCCCTCAGCCTGAGATGACTGAACAATAGGTTTCCCTTTATATAATCTCAGCAGTTTGACTTTTAGTCCAAAGTCCTAGTCAGGTATCTTCAGGGAGACTTCTTTGATTGTAGCTATTTGATACAGTTTTTTTTATAATGAGCAAAACTTTTTATCAATGTTGGAGGCATGAACTCTTTCAGTCTCTGACACCTTGGTGTCTCAATGTTGTTTCCCTCACGTGTTCTTACCTCCTCCTCCTTCTATGGCTAGAAAGAACTACATTCACCCTTTGTTTTGATTTCTTCTTAAATATGTAATCACAGATATGTAACCAACCTCTCCAATTGGCCCAGGTGTGGCCAGCGGCATGTCCATCATCTTCAGAGCCATCAGGGATTTGCTCTGCTGGACATAGTGGAAGCTTCCAGAAGCTTCTCACAGGAGCCATCTTTGTGGCTCCCTGTTGTGGTTTAAAGGATGTTATAGCAGACCTTACTCGAGAACGTCTCTGCCCAGCCCAGTTCAGTGCCTCAGTGCACCAAACCCTCCGTCCCAGGGCCGGTCACTGCGCTCTCATCGGCTGGGGAGCCATAAGGCTAGCTCTGGTTTCGTCTGCTGTTCCACAACCAGAGATGGTAAAGGAAGCAAGGAGGGTCTATGCACGGTGTCCATGAAAGATTTTATTCACATGGCTGCACGAGAGGCCAAAGACCTCCCAGAGGCAGAGATGCCTCATGGGCGAAGACCTCACACGCACAGACACATGTGGTGCATAGACATGTGCATAGACGCACGTGCATAGACCACAACATGGCAGAGGGTGAGGAGTTTTCTAGGGAAACAGAGGGGGTGGGGAAAGTACATTGGCCCAGTGATCTCTGGGCACAGGGGCAGTACATGGGTGGAGTTAGGGTACAGGAACCAATAGAGAAAACCCGAGGGAGTGGCAAGGCCCACGTGGGGTGGGGAAAGCAGGACAATATGTCATGGGTAAACACATTAAGGAAGAAATGGGTGGGGAAACTGCAGCTTTTATCACAACAGCCCCCCCACTACCAAAAACTGGGCCAAACAAAACCAGCACATTCAGTTAAGAATCACTGAAACGGGGAAGCATAACAGTAAATTATTAGAAAATATTTCAGTAATAAGGGCTACTGTATTTCCATTACCAACCCATTGGAAGATGATGCTAAAAAGAAAACTCATTTCTAAAGGCAGAACAAGTCCTGATACTTTATTGTTAAATACTATAGCAATTTGAGCTCAAAGTAAACTTATAGTACTCTATATAAATTGAGATGTATCAAATTCAGGCTTCCATTTAAAACAGATGGTAGGTCTCAATTTAAGAAGAAAAATTACCTGCAGTGCTTCTTTTTCTAAAGGCAAAGTAAAAAAACAAAATCAACAAACTAGGTGAAAATTATTCTCCAAAAATTATGCTTTCTTCTGTTTCTTGAGACAATAGTTTCCAATTCACAGGGTAACTGGTATCAAACAGAAATAAATGAGAACACTTATAAGCAATTTTATTCCTATCAATAATGGCAGATATTTACAAAAGCAGATGAATTTATCATTTGAGTTCACCTTAAAAAATAATTTATAAAACAGTGATATATGGAACATAAAACAGTTCAGAAGGGAAAAAGGAAAGCAGACTTTAATAATTAAAATGAAAGCATGAAAAAAGATGGAATAAACATCCCTACACCTCATTTCTACTTAAGATGTCACGTGACAATATTTTATAATGTCTTGCAGGTTTATTTATGTGTGTATGTATTTCTATATCACACACACACATATACATTAATTATTACTTAGACAGATAATTGTTTACGGTTCCATCTTGGGCAATTCTTTTACGCCATTATAATGTTGTCTCAGTCATGTTTGGGACCCAATTTCTTGACAGAACTTGGGAGATGGTAGGAATGAAATGAATGAAATGGTGGTTCTGATTGTGTCTGAGATCCATTTGGTAAACTGTACACTGGGACAAATAGTTTTCTTCTGTAATAGCTCTGTGTAGAGGGCCAACTCACTGTAGCCTTCATGAGACCTGGTAACAAATCACACACTCATTGTCATGCAAGGGGAGTACTTAAAAAAGAGGAATTCACATTTAAACAACAGTTTTTTCCCAGGTAACTGTCGGAGTTTGACCCTGACTAAATGCCAGGCACCTCTGCTCTCTCCTGCCGCAGACGTGCAGGAGAGGAGAAAGAAAAAAACTGTTAAACACACACCAGATTCATGGGTTGAGATAGGACACTGATAAGAGAACGCACAGAAAAAGGGAAAACAGGCTCCAAACTTAAAGTTGCAAAGTGATTTAATTACTTAACAGAGTCGGAGGATAAATGAGAAGTAAAAATAAGCTTTTCAGATGTTGTGATACAAGCTGTATTTCCCCACCCCTTTTCTTCCTTATATGTCTACCCTTCTCATATTGTGCTGCCGTTCCCGCCCCTGGCCCTGGCCACTCCCTCGGGTTTTCCCTATTGGTTCCTGCACCCTAACTCTGCCCATGTACTGCCCCTGTGCCCAGAGATCACTGGGCCAATGTGCTGTCCCCGCCCCCTGTCTCTACAGAAACCCCTGACCCTCCAACATGATGTGTCTTTGCATGTGGATGTCTTTGCATCCACGAGGTCTTTGCATGAGGTCTTCTGCCTCTGCGACCATCTGGTGACCACATGAATAAACAACTCCCGTGGTCATCATGCATAGACCCTTCTCGCCTCCTTTACCACCGCTGCCTTGTGAAGAGCAGATGAAACCAGAGCTAGCCATTTGCCTCCCCGGCCAGGTAAAGCACAGTGAAAAGCCCCAGGAGGGAGGGTTTGGTGCACTGAGGTGTTTACCCGGGCTGGGCAGAGATGGTCTCTGGTAAGGTCTGCGGGCTGCCATACCATCGCAGGAACTAAAAACCGCAACATTCAGACACCATTTGTTCACTCACTCCCCTCCCTCTTAAGACACCATTTTTCTACTCACCCCCCTCCCCTCCAACCAACAGCTTGGGTAGGGGGCAGGGTATGGGATATTTTTCTAAGTCCATTAATCTATTCATCACTGCAATTCTTCTACTACAAACACTGTTTCTCTGCTCACTCTTCTTTCTCTTAAGACACTGTTTCTCTGCTCACCCCCCCTCCCTCTTTCCAACCAACAACACGGGCAGGGGGCAGGGTAAGGGTTTGGTTTTTTTCCTCTGGCCAGTCCATCAGGGAGAGGGGTGCTCTACTTAGCCACGGGGTCCCTCCCACGAGAGACAGTCCTCTGGGAACTTCTTTGGCGTAGGTCCAATCTCACGAGCAACATCCTGCCCGAATTCTGCTGCAACATGAGTTCCCTTGTCCATAAGGTGCAGACTGTCCTGAGCTGAGGCCAGGCTGCTTCCATCCCAGGAGCAAGGCCTTTCTCTCCTTTGCAAGGCTTTTGCAGTTTTAACTCTTTAGATGAGACTCCCACTGGATCACAGCTTCCTCCAGGCATCTACCCGCTCTGGCGTGGGAACCTCCCCACAGGCTGTAGGTGGATTTCTGCATCCTTGTGGACTCCATGGGCTGCAGGGGGACCACCTGCTTCCCCCATGGTCCTCACCATGGCTAGCAGAGGGTTTCAGCTCCAGCGCCTGGAGCACCTCCTCCCCCACCTTCTCCACTGGCCTTTGTGTCGCCATGTTGTTCTCCCTTCACATGTTCTCACCTCCTCCTCCTCTAGCTACAAAGAAGTGCGTAACTACTTTGTTTTGATTTTTTCTTAAATACATTTTCACAGAGGCGGAACTAGCACCTCTAATTGGCCCAAACCTGGCCAGCAGCATGTCCATCACTTTCAGAGCCGTCAGAGATTGGCTCCACTGGACTTGATGAAAAACTTCCAGAACCTTTACTCAGGACACACAGGAGCTATCTTTGTACCACTCCCCACCCCTCAGACACTTCCTCAGGCCTACTACAACAGCTTTTGAGGGGTCCAAATTGCTCTTAGATGTTAAAGATACCTTGCTGATGTTCTGGGCTAAGCAAAACCACCACATTAACTAAAACCACTTTTGGACAAAAGTGATGAGTGTAAATGTCAACATGCTATTTTAATTTTCTGTTAAATTTGTACTATAGCACATGCTAAGGCTGTAGTTAATTTTGTGGTATTATAACTCCTGTCATACTTCTATCATTATGTAAAAATATAGCTATTGCTGATTATATCAATTCACTTGACAGTTTCAGTGCTGGGCTCTGCTACCTTGGTAGTGCGATGAATCAATATTTCGCTGATGCTTTTCATGCCTTTTACTGGTTAATGCTGGCTACTGGAGGGATTTAGCTGGGCAAGATGGCTAGTCTCAAACAGACTAGGTACATTTGTGGTCACTTAAACCACACAACTATTTTAAAAGGCTTTTTACTACTTGATGGCAAAAAGGCGAAGATACCTATGACTGGAATTAAACTAGGTTTGTGGTTTATTTTTAAATTCTGTGTTATAGATTTTATGAGGCAGGATGAATCAAGTATCAGTGGTAATTCTTTATGTGAACTGAAATTTCAATCACCATTTTGCATTATTATTGTAACACAAATTGAAGTACAGCCTTTATACAAGCTATAGTTGCCCTCAAGTTAGGAATACTTCATTACTCCTAATGATGCCTGATTTTTTTGTCTTTTCTTTTTATATAACCTTTTATATTTTTTATATAACCTTCTATATATTTTTTATACCTTCTATGTATCCTCTGTATTCTCTGCACCCTTAGCCTATATGCTTGTAATTTTTGTAGTCTGATATTCTAGCTTAGTTTTGGAGTTCTGCTAGGCAGAAAGACCAAACATCCTCAGTAGGAGGCCAGAGAGCCCTATGCTATCAAAAACTCTCTGGAACATATTTTGTAAACTGCACTCAAGCCTCATCTGGGGGGGGGGGAATTATTTAAAGTAAGGGGACATCATTTATTAAGCTTCTTATTGAGGGATCCTAGACAAATATGGTAATTTGCAAGGTCTATAAAAATTGTATACATATTACATGGTGTGCATCTCAGTGTGTTCCACCTTGAAGAGCTGTGCACTTAGGATCCTATTAAAATACTGAGGTAAAACCCTTTTATCCCTTTAACCGTGTCTGGCTCATAATTCTAAGACCAGCAAAAGGCAACACTAATACAAATGCACATTTATATGCTTAATTTAATTTATATTTCAATTGAAACTTATAGGCTACAGAAATACTTGATTGGACTAAGATAGTCTAAGTAGAGGAAAATGTTCAAATAAAGAAATATTAGTGTTATGAAAACTGTTACAAAATCCAGAAAGATATTAATTTGCCTTGGCAAAACCATATATTTAATTTAAAAAACTGTTAAAGCTAGATTTTTGAGGTGGTCATTTCTAAGTGTCAAAACATACTCTGAAAAAGCATTTTGGATTGGTCTTCTCTGTCATATAAACTGCATAGAATAGACCACTTGGGTAAAAATGATTTTGTCCCATATCGTGTCTCTGATGGTTTATCTGCTTTAGGGCTTACTTCCATCATGTGCTGAGCCCTCTCATAGTGGGCCCAGAAAAGCTTATCTTACTAGTTGGGTCCCAGATTCATTCAGATAGGAATACTAGGAGTATCTAGAAATCAGTAAGTACTAAGCATCTGAGAATTTATTTTTTTTTAGTACAACTGATGTCCTTCTTTTAATGAGTTTGGTTTGGTGAACTGGTCTGCCTGCTGAATCAGACTGTTTGTCCTCAGCACAAGTAAAGCATGCTGAGTTGAGAACTAGCTAGGACTATGACATTTAATGCAGATTTTGTGTTTACTGCTTTTTTTTCAGGTTTTGAAACATGTCTTTTTTCTTTGTACAAGTCAATTTTCTTCAATACGCCAAACAATCTGAACACATGCCCTCATTATGAGGACACTAACAGCTAACATGCTTACAATACTCCCTCTTCCTTTTTAGTAGTTTAAGGAGCATCTGCCCTCCCATCTGATTTTCATGAAATTTGACTACTATGTGATCTAAGAGAAACTGTTTAGTCTTCATAAATTCTGAACTAAAAAGCACACTGGCACAGTAAATGGAGTTGTACTCACTTCTGAACAGCAGTGATTTCCAGTAAGAATAGAAGTGTTGAAGTCACTTAGCACTTCTCAAAAATGAGGTCACTTCTATATGGGAACCTAAACATGGATTTAGAAACCAAATTTCAGACACTTGAGTATTAAAATACTAGTCTTGCTTTGTTATGTATTTTATACCCTTTTTTGCTGCCTCATTCTTAGTTTTGGCCCCCAGAATGAACACTAGAGGGCATCTTTACTTTCTCTACTCTAAAAGCATGCTACATCTTTTCAATATAAGATCTCTTGGTGCTCTAATTATATATTTCAGTGTGAATCCTGTTCTAAAAGACATCACAATCCTACAAATTGTTCCCCTGTACTTGGCACTGGTGAAGCCACACCTTGAGTACTGTGTCCAGTTTTGGGCCCTTCAATTCAGGAAGGATATTGAGGTGCTGGAGCAAGTCCAGGGAAGGGCAGGGAAACTGGTGAAGGGTCTAGAGGGTAAGTCCTATGAGGAATGGGTGAGGGAGCTGGGGTTGATTAGCCTGGAAAAAAGGAGGCTCAGGGGACCTCATTGCTCTCTACAAATACCTGAAAGGAGGTTGCAGCCACGTGGGGGTTTGGCCTCTTCTCCCAGGCAACCATCAATATGACAAGAGGAAATGGCCTCAAACTGTGCCAGGGTATCGTGGTTTGAAAGACAGGTGTCTGCCAAGGAAAGGCAGAAATCTCCTTTGGAATAGAGAATATGACGACCTCCCCCTTTTCCCTCCAAATTATTATAACTTTGAAAACAAGGGGCTTTGAGGCAAAAGATACAGGAAAAGGAATAACAGATCTTTACTAGTATTTATAACAAGGCAATAATACGGAAACAACGGTCTAAACCGACAAAGTCAGAATACAACCTGCCACCCTGTTAGTCAGGGTGGTGGTAGCAGTCCAGTTAAATGGTGGCTGCAGTCCTGTTGGGATGATGGATGTGGTCTTGTTGAAGCAGTGATCCTGCAGAGAGGTCTGGTTGGTTTCTGGAGGTCCAGTGATGACTCTTGAGCTCTTCTCCTCTGGAAATCCAGTGGAAGTCCTCCCCAGTGTTCCAGAGTCTCAGTTTATATGCAGGTAGGAATGTTCAATTCCTCCCCTCTGGGCAGGGCATCTCACAATGGGATGATGTAATCTTATGAGTCACTCCCGAAGGCCTTGATGGCCCATCAGCAGAGATATCCCCCCCATGGTGTTATCAGGGCTGAGTCATGCTGAAAATAAAGACCACTACCCCACCTGTTTTTAACAGCTTATGAAGATGGTAATGGAATACATACTTTTGGTTACACATTCCATGTAACCTAAGACACAGGGGAAGTTCAGGTGGGACATTAGAAGGAATTTCTTCACAGAAAGGGTGATAATACATTAGAATGGACTGCCCAGGGAGGCGGTGGAGCCACCATCCCTGGAGGTGTTTAAGGAAGGACTGGACGTGGCCCTTAGTGCCATGATCTATTTGACATGGTGGTGTTCAGTCAAAGGTTGTACTCGATGATCTCAGAGGTCTTTTCCAACCTATTTGATTCTGTGATTCTGTGAAAATACATGGTTCAGGGCTCAAAGTTGTAAAAACAAAAAACTGAAACATTCAAATGCAAAGATCTGCCAACTATGTGTATCAAGGCTGTTCAGATATTGCCTGAAAAATGCCCATTGTGCATTACTGAATATGTATGGCATAATTATTACTATTTAACAGATTTAATTTTCATTGACAATTGATGTCTTCATCTAGAAAAACAGCTTCTGCAGTAAATCTACACCTCCCACATTTTCAGTTTCAGCCCAACTTTTAACATTTGGTACAATTTTTTAGTGAATAAATGCTCTAATTTTAGAAGCTAATAAAAAAACCTGCATAAGGCACATAATTGCATTACAATTAGACTAGATGTTATTTTTCTTTAAAAAAAAAAAAGATCAGTGATAAAGTTTTGCCAATTAAAAAACTACTTAAATACTTACACTCTCACTCTGAAAAGGATTCAGGAAGTTTCCACCCATCTCACTGTCATCCCTGGGAGTGCCAGGCTGATTACTCATGCTCATATTACTGGAAGCGTTCTGTTAAACAAGTTTTCAAAATACAAATGAAATGTTGAAGATTTCAGTTCCTTTCCCAGTTTCACCTAGCATGTCAAAAGAGTATACAATGAACTGGAATTTCTGAATTTGAAAGATAAGACTCTGTAGAGTTCTGTATGTTTCAATTATTAATTTTAACCCACAAAGAAGCATTTTTTCCTCTGAAGTAACAACTATTTATCTGTAATTGTTGTTTTCAGTCTATAGCCAGCATGTTTTCCTACTAAAGTTGGGAAAAAATATAAATTGTAGGGATAACTATTAGCTCTGATACTACATTAAATTATTATGTTCAAATCAGTGGTATATGAGCATGTGCCTTGAAATATGTGAGTTCTGAATACATAGAGGTAAACATGTGGACAGATCTGGTCTACACAGACCTTTGCAAATCGAAGTCTGTATATGAAGTATTTGTTCATACTGTGTAGTTTGTTGAAATATCTTCTAGTTGAAATTTTGAGTTGCTAAATTACTTCACTAAGAGCAGTTATATACAGAGTTCCCAGATAAATGAGTTAACAAGAGTATTAGATAAAAGGCTCATGAATAACAGACAGCGGTAGGATTGGCCTTCCAAACATTTTCAGAAGGAGCTGTACTTTTGCTATTTGCTTGCACAGAGCATAATGCAGTAGGGTCTTTACCTACTTTTTGAGTGTCTAGGTGCAGGTGAAATGCTAATAATAGCAATTCAAATACTCCTGAAGGTAAATTCTTTTTTTAGGGAAGTGCTCCTGCACAACCACCTCTATGTGATGCGTGGATGGGCTCCACAACTCGCAAAAGTTGTAAAGTAAGTATGTTTTATTCCAGCGCTGGGGCGCATGGGGAGTAGCCCCTCCAAAGGCATGTGCGCCACCAGCAGCACTTCACTTGGTTTATATCAGGTTACAGGTTACATATGCATGAAGTTACACAATGCCCCTAAACATATTCATTATCTATCCCCGCTTTGTATTATAATGAGTCCAAAGTTCATTTAAATGTGTTTGCACCTGCGCAGTGCCATTTGGCGGTGGTGGGCAGGGGTCTCCAGGGGTCTCTGGGGGATGAAGTAAGGAGTATTCCTCGGGTTGAACTCTTCACCCTGCCTCCTTGTGCATACTCCCTTAGTTTCTGGTCCAAGTCCAAACCTTAAAGCTGACTCGGGCTGGTTTCATGGTCTGAAAACAGGATATCTGGTCACGGTTGCTTCCCCTTGATTGAGGGTAAAATAGAAATTATTAATTTAAAAGAACTAGAAGCTGGATAATAATAATAATAACTTTTGAACTGATTTAGAAGGCCAGAAATTGGATAATGATTTACTAAGATTTGCCTGCTGAAGACAATTTATTATTCGCTTAATGAATTTGTGCCTACCTAGTATTGGGGAGGATAGAGAGAAGAGAGCCAAATAATTGAGAAAAACCACTGAGTGTGACCGAGCATCCTGCCCTTGGACCCCAGAACCGGTACAAGTTGGTTCTCAGGCTTGGACTTGGACCAAGAACCAAGGGAGCATGCGCAAGGGAACAGGGTGAACAGTTCATCGTGAGGAAGACTACCGATTTCGCCCTCATTAATCATTTGGGCCTTGTTGGAAACTAGATTGCAAAACGAAGCTATATGAATATGTTTCTTAAGCTTAATTCAACTGTGTGACTGGCTCTAAGGTGCCTTTCCCAGGAGATAACAGAATGTAAAGAGCCAAAAAATGTGAGCATCATAAAAAAATGTAAACAAAACAAAGCAGTTACCTAGACAGAACCTTAGCTAATACTTAGCATGATAAAAAGCCTCAGCCAATTAGCAGAGTAGATTAGACACGTAAACAGTGCTTTTTGTATATAAAAATGCTTGCTTCCTGAAAATAAAGGGACATGACACCGATACTTCTATGAAGATGCGTGATTCATAGTCGGGCGACCCCCAACAGGGACCCTTGCCCACAATTAATCTAAGACACTGAGCTTGCGCAAACACATTTAAATGAACTTTGAACTCATTATAATACGAAGCGGGGATAGGTAATGAATATGTATAGGGGCTTTGTCTAACTCTATGCATATGTAACCTGTAACCTAATATAAACCAAGTGAAGTGCTGATGACAGTGTGCATGCTTTTGGAGGGGCTACCCCCATGCACCCCAGCTGGAATAAACACATACCTACTTCATAAATATCTGAGTTGTGGAGTCAATTCCGTGCTTCATTTGGCACCCCAGATGGACAAGGTTTGCCTGGCTGCAGGATCGACTGAGGGTTTGACATCCTAGGCGTGCCCCGGGATTTTCCTGGAGGACCTCCGCTCCTCGGCCGCTCACTGCAGGGGCAAACAACGACCATCTGATACAGCGCAGAAACTATATGTGTTTTGGGTATAGGGAAGCCTGTAAGTCGTATACACGTGGCTAGGGCTGTTGGTAAGACACAGAGAGACGTCCTGTGCGCAGCGTCGTCCCTGAGTGGTGAGCTTGCAAGCGACCGGCTAGGGCTGGCTAGGGGAATGGGAATTGGTGAGGTAATTCATTGTCCTTAGTTGGCAGGGGTGATTTGCTGACAGATAGGGCAGCGAGCAATCCTGGTGGTGGGTCGAGCGTATCCCTAAGGAAACTAGTTTGAAGTATTGTTAACACCGGTGTTGTGTATGTGTGTGGGGTGCAGATTAGTCTGCACGAGCAAGTGAGAGATTGATTGATGAAGTGTGAGGCAAGTGGTTTAATAGGAATGAATATTTGTGTATGGTTGTGAATTATTAGCTTTGGTACATGAGTGTGGGTTTTTTGGAATTTTTGTTGTAATTTGTTGTTGTGGTTGCAAAAAGTGTTTGTTGTGTTGTATTAAGTGTTTGTTGTGTTGTATTAAGTGTTTATTGTTGTGTTAGGATGAGTGAGTGTATGCAGTTGCTTGAAATTGTAGTGGTAAGTGAATAAAGGAAAACTTTATACCGCGGCCAGTTAAAGACACTGTTTTTTCGGTGGCTACATCAAAAGAGCATAGCCCCAGACCATTAGCTTTATGTGGATGCAGTACAGCAGCTGTGCCACAGTATGATTAGTGGGGTTTAACACGGTGTCAGGTTTGCAGGCTTGCGGAGTTAAGAGATACTATTTTTTATCGACCTGTCAGAAAACAACTGGGCAGGTTGTAAAGAGAATAAGTTGGACCATTATAAAAGTTTTGTGTGGACAAAAACACCAATATCCTTCTTAGCAGTGTAATTTTAGAAAATATTTGGAATATTGAGTTAATTTACTTAGTGAAAACAGGAGCATATAAAGAGTGGTTGCTTTTTGTTTTTTTCTTTCTCCTTCCCCCCTCTCAGTAATTATTCTTGATTTTTTATTTTTTTTTCTCTCTCTTTCTCATAGCAGCTTGGCTTTGAGTGAAATAAATGAGATGCTTGTCTGATGCCAAAAATACCTTTTTGTTTTGAATGTAAAAATAATTACTGTAAGGTTTGGGCATTGTGTGAGTGTGCTGCATGTCACAAAAAGTGGTATTGCGTTTTTCATTTGAGATCAAAGTGGTGTCCAGCGTGTGAGGATTCTGAGCTGAAATAAAAAGCGAAGATCTTAACGAAAGAGACGTGCTTACTATTGTGATAGAGTGGTCAGTAGCAGCTGTTATTGCCTTAGTGTGTGGAAACAGTCATTTAGTTACTGAAACCTGGTCAGTGCGGGAGGAAAACTGGGAAAAAACTGTAAGGCAGTGTGAAAAGAGGTTTGCCTGGAAGAGAGATAAAACCAGGAGAAGGAAATAGATAAGATGGGAACTGGGCAAAGCAAAGAAGTTCCTAAAACAACTCCACTTGGCTGTGTTTTAGCACATTGGAAGGAAATTGCAGGGAGTGGCGGTACAGAAGATAAAAGAACTCTTATCAAATTTTCAACTCGGTGGTGGCCTTTGTACAAGCTAGATGATGGAATTAGGTGGCCTCCACATGGGTCTCTAGAATATAACACTCTATTACAGTTAATGTTGTTTTTAAGACGGGAAGGAAAATGGGGCGAGGTCTTTTATGCTGATATGTTTTTCACTCTTCAAAATCAACCCAAATGGCAAAGAGATTGAGGGATTAGACCTCCCACCGACCCTATGGTATTAGCCCTTGAAAAGGAAGACAAAAACAAAAGGGGAAAAATTAAGAGGTGTTGCTCCTCCTGCAGCATTGGAGAGCGATGTATAAAATCAGATAAGGTTTATCAAGAAATGCAAGAACAGGATTTAACTGATCTGCTTAAGCCTTCCCCTAGGAGACAAGATGATGTGGACTCGGAAGGAACATTGACTCCAACTCCCTCTTGCCCAGACAGCCCTGTCGCATCTCGGACCAGGAAACAGGGGCTACAAGCCCCCTAAGGGAAGCAGTGGGACCAGAGGGAGAAGCAGTGCTGATTAAGTTACCTTTTTCTACAATCGACCTAGACGCATGGGAAAAAGGTGGCCAAAAATTATCAAACTGATCCGGTAGGTACCGCTAAACGCTTGCGATTTTTAATTAAACAACATAATCCCGATTGGAGTGACATGCATTTGCTATTGGATGCATTAACTGAAACTGAAAAACAATTAATTTTAAAAACAGCAGGGGATTTGGCAGAGGACTTTTATAAAACACAACACCAAGATGTAAAAGATTATTTCCCACTTCAAGACCCACACTGGGATCCAAACAGGTCAGCAGAAAGGCAAAAATTAAAAGATTACCAGGAATGGGTAGCAAAGGGGATGGAAAGGGCCATTCCTAAAATCATCAATTGGTCAGCATTATATGCAATTAAACAGGGTCCTTCCGAGCCACCATCTGACTTCCTAGATCGCCGGAGAGACGCCATGCATCGCCACACTACATTAGATCCTGAATCTGATGTAGGAATACAGCAATTAGTAAATCTGTTTTTGGGGCAATCTACATGGGACATTAGAAACAAGCTTCAGAAGCTTCAGGGGGTGGGTGCGAGAAACTTAGAGACCTTATTAAATGAAGCATGGAGAGTATTTAGCTATCGAGAAGAAGGGTACAAACAAGGAATGAGAAAGTTAGTAGCAATAGAAGGAGAAGAAAGAAAAGAAAAATATGAGCAAGGACCACCCAGGCAGGGACCACCCAGACAAGGCCCACCTAAGTTAGGTAAAGACCAGTGTGCTAACTGTAAGGAATTTGGTCATTGGAAGAACCAATGTCCAAAAAGAAAATAGAACAACCAGCAAAGAAGATGCGGTTGAGAACCAGTCATCACACAGGTGAAAGAAGATTGAAGAAGACCGGAGGACTCCACCCTAGCGGATCCACTGGTTATAATGAAGCTAGGGGAAAAAGAAAAAGAAATAGAATTTTTGGTGGACATGGGGGCAACATATTTGGTTTTAAATAAAGCTTTAATGCCAGTGGGGGATGATTATATCATGGTTCAAGGGGTAACTGGCCAATCTGAAAAAGCATATTTTTGCAAACCTTTAAAGTATAAACTGGGAAAGCAATGGGGTATTCACAAGTTTTTGTACATGCCCAGATCTCCAAAAGCCCTTTTGGGCAGAGATCTGTTGGAAAAGTTATAAGCAACCATTTCATTCAAAGATGGGGAAATTACTCTGGAGGTAAATGATCAACAGTATGTAGAAGCATTAAGTTTAATGCTAACAACCACAGAGGCTGAGGGAGAAATTAGTGAAGAAATTATGAATCAAGTATTTGTGGCTAGCACAGGTCCTTCCCGTGGGAACATTTTGCTATATTTCATAAACAAAGATAAAGTTTGGATGTTTTGCAAACAACGTCTCCGGATTAGGTCAGTTCGGGCTTGGCCAATTGGGCCTAGGGGGAGGTCTCGGGCTGACCAATCTGGGTGACCTCTGTAAACTCTATATATATGGAAATCAAAACAATAAAGCTCTCTTCTCTCTTTCCTTGTCTGAGAACTTGGGTCATTCCTCAGCTAGCGGCTCAACAGCGACATCTGGTGACCACCGATGTGTACTGCGTGCAGTTGCAGGTACGCAGCAGTCTTGCCCCCGGGCCCGGATTCCCCCCCTCTGCCTGCCCTGAGGCATGGCTGATTCTGATTTGGACATGGACCTCCCCGTTCCTGCGGATGGGCTCTTGCGGGCTTTTCTGGAGGTCTCTGAGGATGACCCCGCGTCCGATCAGTCGCCGCGGGTCACTCGGGCCTTGTTTGAATGGGTCGCAGGCCACGTGTCCCAGGCCGTTTGGGATGTGGCGCTGGGCTGTGAGTTTTGGTTCGTGGTCGGCCGCGCTTTGGCCATGGAGTGGATGCGGGGAGACGGCTCTACGGTCCGCTTCCATGGGGTTTGGAGAGACATTTGGGACGCTTTGGAAGGGCAAGCGTTCTATGATTCGCAGGTATGGGCTTGTACGGACGTGGGACCCCTGCTCTCGGCCGTGGGGCGGAGCGTGAAGGACGCGCCGACCCAGACGGATTCTGACGTCCCGTCCCTGGCGGCAGATGCAGCCGCGAGGCCTCAGTATGTTTCTCCAGCTGATCTACCTAAGCGCACTTATGTCCACCCGACGGAGCAGCTAGCCGGGTTGCTGAAGAATGGAGGACCACGGGTCGGCTCTGACACGGCCGCCGCGCAGGTCCCCCCGCCTTTGCCGCCGCGGAGTGCGCAGCCTCAGAAACCACCCCCTCCCCTGCGGAATGGCACCGGACTGCCCCGCCCCCATGGGCAGCCGGGATGCGCAGCGGGGGCTGGTGGTGTGGGGGTGGGGGGGTGCTGCGGAGGTCCCGGTTCCGGATCTGCCGGTGGTTTCGGCCGACGCGGGGGTTTCCGCGCGGGCGGTGGCTGGCTCGGGAGAGGCCGGCGTTTTGCCAAGCCCGGCGGGCGTGGCGTCGGGGCCGTGCGAGCAGGCGCCGGCTCAGCCGCTGGCTGCGGCTGGGGCCTGGCAGTCAGGGTCGCTCCCCGGGGCGGTCGTGGGGCCGGAAGAGAAGTCGCCGGCGGGCGGTGCTTCTGCTGCGGGGGCTTTGACTGGCGTTCCCGCGGGTGCGGGGCTGGCCCGGCTTCCCTGTGGCCCGGCGGACGCGGCGTCCGTGCCGGGCATGGCGGGTTTTCCTCCGCTTTCATTTTTCCATGATTTACTGGACGAGGTGGCTGAGATTCGGCAGCGGATGGAGGTCTGTTCCTGCAGGCCCCATGGTCCGTGTGGGGCTGGCCCGGGAGTCCGTCCCCTGGGTCCCCGGATGGGGTCTGGACTTCCTGGCGGCCCGGCGGCCGGCGTGGTGCCGGCGGCGCGGGGCCGCTTTGGCCCTGGGCAGGTGCCGGTTCCTCTGCCGGGTTCTGTGACAAGTGAAGCCCTGGCGCGGCATGCTGGCGCCGTGCCGGCGGGCTTGGTGAGCGCGCCTGGCGACGCGCTGGTGTCGCCGCCGTCTTCCTGCCCCTCCCCCGTCCCGGTCGCCGCACAGTTTCTTAGCACGGACACTGCCTCCGGCCAGTCTCCGTCCTTTGTGATGGGGGGTGCTGGTTGCAAGCCCTGCTCGGACGACTCAGACAGTGATGAGGAAGGTATTCTTCCTCCTGGGCGGGGGTTCGCGCGGGCGACGAAAAAGAGAGGGCATTGGGTCCTGGCTAATCCTTGGAGACGCCGCACTGGCGTAGGGATTTTTCGCCCGCGTGACTCCCTGCAGTTCTGGGAATCAGTCAAGCAGGGTGCGCTGGAGGCAGGGGACTGGGAACTTGTAGGGAGGATTGGGTTGCCCAAACAGAGGGAGGGGTGGGAATCTGCTGTGGCAGGTTCGGATGGTGGTGGCTTCCCGCAAGGGGACGTTCAGGCTTTTCCTGTGTATGTGCCTGGCCCAGATGCCATGGACATGAGGAATAGCCACTCCACCATCGCATGGCGCGTCACAAACAATTTGGCAACCAAAGTGGCGACATTTGGTTTGTCTTCTCCTGTGGTGATGCAACTTCTTAGAGTGATAAATAGTGATTTGCTTGCTCCTTTTGATATTATGTACCTCGCTCAGGTGCTGTTTCACCCCATGCAGTACAACGCCTTTGAGGACAATTGGAAAGCGATGGTTGAGGAACAGGTGAGGAAGAATGCGTCCTTGCCTGCCGAGGATCCTAGGCGCTTGATTGGGGCTGAGGTCCTCATGGGTAAGGGACCTTTCACTAACCCCAACGTTCAGGCTGCCTGGGATCCTCGGATCCTGGAGCAAGCCCAACAGCTCGGTATGGGAGCCATTTTGAAAACAATTGAGATAGTTGCCCCGCAAACACGGTATACACAGATACGGCAGGGGCAATCCGAACTTTACATGTCATTTCTTGAAAAGCTGGCAGCAGCTTTGGAAAAGCAGGTTGATGATTCGTCCACGAGACAGATCCTGATGAAACATTTGGCAAGAGACAATGCCAATGACGAATGTAGAAGGATCATCAATGCCCTACCGGGGGATCCTTCTGTGCAGGAGATGATGCGAGCTTGCACCAGGGTGCAGTCAGAAAATCAGGGAAAAGTCGCCTTGGCTGCGTTTTTGTCCTCAGATCAGGGACCCACTGATCAGGATAAAAAACAGCCCAAATCTGGCAACAAACGGAAACGGGTCAGATCTAAACAGAAAGATAATTCCAGGAAGAAGGGAAATTCAGGGACCGAGACTCCTCAGTGTAAGAGGTGTGGTAGGCCAGGTCACACTTCAGACTACTGCAGGTCGCAGTACCATGTAGATGGTCGACCCCTGTCGGGAAACGTGAAGAGGGGTGCAAAAGGGGAATTTGCCCCCCATCACAACAGTTCCCCCAGAACAGGGTGATGGCTCAGGCTTACCCGGTCAATGTGGAGGAGGCACCAAAGGCTCAGCCCGAGTCAATGCCTATACCGCAGCAACAGTCATCTTAGAATCTGACGATGCCCACAGGGTTCCCTTGGAGGTGGACGGTTCCCTGGATCAGGGGACCGGTGCACTGCTCACGGCAGGGCCTGAGGCCACTAGCCAAGGAATCCTGGTTCTTCCAGAGTTCATAGATGCTGGTTTCGAGGGCCAAATTCATGCTACGGTTTCCACTCCTGATCCTCCTGTCACCATTCCTGCGCACACTTGCCTTGCTCACTTGTTGCCTTGTAAGTCTTCTGTTCCCAGGGTAGACCAGCAAGCTGGCAGAGCTGACGGCACTGAACTGCCAGGACTTCCGCAGGTCTACTGGGCTGCATCTATCTCCAATGAGTCACCACAGATGACATGTACCCTCATCATGCCGAAAGCACGTCCACATCGAGTTCGAGTCCGAGGTTTGATCGATACAGGTGCTGATGCGACGATCCTTTCCGCCGCTTCGTGGCCTCCTACATGGCCTTTGTGCCCGGTGGGACTGAATATCGCGGGGTTGGGGGGAACAACACAGAGTCGATTGAGTAAGCGACCTGTGTTGGTGAAGGATCCAGAGGGACACACGGCCTCCATTCGGCCTTATGTCACTCCAGCTCCAGTGAACCTCTGGGGACGGGACATGTTGGCAGCTTGGGGGGTGCGAATCACGACAAATTTTTAATAGGGGTCACTGTGTGCAAGGGCGCACCATATTCCACGCTGTCTTTACGATGGCTGACAAAAACACCGATATGGGAACCACAGTGGCCCTTGCCGAAAAACAAATTAGTCACCCTTTGTCAGCTGGTTCGGGAGCAACTGAAACAGGGACACATTGAGCCTTCTACCAGTCCCTGGAACACCCCAGTTTTTGTGATTAAGAAAAAATCGGGGAAATGGAGACTGTTGCAAGATCTCCGGAAAGTCAATGCAGTGATGGAAAGTATGGGGAGTTTACAGCCTGGCATGCCTTCACCCACGATGATTCCCACAGAGTGGGAAATCTTGATCGTTGATTTGAAGGATTGTTTTTTTCAATCCCTTTGCACCCCAATGACAGACCAAAGTTTGCTTTTACTGTGCCTGCAATTAACAATGCGGAGCCTGTAAAGCGATTTCAATGGAAAGTGTTACCTCAGGGCATGAAAAATAGCCCGACTATCTGTCAATGGTATGTCGCGCAGGCCTTGTCCGGAATCTGTGAGCAGTTTCCTGAGGCACTCTGCTACCATTATATGGACGATATCCTGGTGGCAGCAGCCACCCAGGATGAGTTGCGGAAGTTACAGCCTCGACTGCTCGATGCCTTGCATTCCTATGGGTTGCAGGTTACTCCGGAAAAGGTTCAACAAAAGCCTCCTTGGAAATATTTGGGAGTCAAAATTTTGGATCGAACCATACAGCATCAAGAGGTGCAGTTCTCAGACACTATTAAGACTCTAAATGATGCCCAAAAGTTGTTAGGCATCATCAACTGGTTACGTCCGTATTTGGGACTGAGCAATGCACAACTTTCCCTACTTTTTGATATTTTAAAGGGGGACTCTGACCTAAACTCACCTCGACAATTGACTCCCGAGGCGCGACGAGTGCTGAATGAAGTGCAGCAAGCTGTTTCTGCTCATCAGGTTTATCGAGTAGATCCCTCTACTGATATCACTGTTTTCATTACTGCTCCAGACCTCCATCCTACGGGTATCATTGGCCAGTGGAACAAACAATGGGATGATCCTTTGCACATCCTGGAATGGGTCTTTTTGCCCCATCAGCCAAAAAAGACAGCACCCACATTGTTCGAATTGATAGCCTGCCTGATAATTAAATGCCGTTATCGGTGTTTACAATTGATGGCAGCTGATCCTGCAACGATTGTTGTTCCGATACCACGGGACAATTTCGAATGGAGTCTTGCTAATAGCGCTCCTTTGCAAAGTGCACTGCAAAATTTCTCAGAGCAGATTGCTTATCATCTGCCCAGTCACAAATTGCTACAGCTGGCAAATTCGGTCAATCTCATGTTGCGGCCAAAGAACAGCCAGGTGCCAGTCCGTGGACCCACCGTCTTTACGGACGGTTCTGGGAAAACAGGAAAGGCCATTGTTACCTGGAAGGAAGGATCTGAGTGGCAGGTGCTGAAAGGCCACGAGACAGGATCTGCTCAACTGGTTGAATTGAAAGCAGTTGCCATGGCTTTTCAGCGGTTCTCTCAGGTGCCTTTGAATCTGGTCACTGATTCTGCCTATGTAGCAGACATAACCAAACGTTTGGATTGTTCACTTCTAAAAGAAGTCAATAATGTGACTCTGTTTTCACTATTGCGAACCCTGTGGAAGGCGATTCAGGCTCGAGTGCATCCATATTATATTCTGCACATTCGAAGCCACACCAATTTACCAGGCTTTATAACAGAAGGCAATGCCAGGGCTGACATGTTAGCCAACCCTGCATGGGTGGCACCTCAGCCTGACAAAATCGCGCAAGCCAAGGCATCGCACAATTTCTTTCATCAAAGTGCACATACCCTTCAGAAGCAGTTTCAATTGACGCCAACTGAGGCTCGTGACATTGTCAGTGCTTGTGCTGATTACCACGGACTCGCTGCTCCTCTGCCATCGGGGGTAAACCCCAGAGGTCTAAAGGCCTTGCAGCTGTGGCAGACGGATGTGACACACATTCCTGAATTTGGCCGAGTCAAGTATGTGCATGTGTCTATTGACACTTTCTCTTCAGCTATGTGGGCGACTGCCCATACTGGAGAGAAAAGTCGTGATGCCATTGCCCATTGGAAATTAGCCTTCTCGGTCCTGGGTGTGCCAGCCACTGTGAAAACCGACAATGGTCCTGCCTACGCCTCACAGAAGACGCGGCAGTTCTTACACCTATGGGGTGTAGACCACACGTTCGGTATTCCGCATTTTCCTTCTGGCCAAGCCATTGTGGAACGCGCTCACAGTACTCTGAAGCGTGTCTTGGAAAGGCAAAGAGGGGGAATGCATGGGGAAACACCACAGAGTCGATTGGAAAAAGCTTTGTACACAATCAATCACCTTACAGTGCCACCAAATTCGAATAATCCTGTGATTTTGAACCATTTTCTCTCATTGCAGTCATCGGACGAGTTGCGTTTGCCCCGGGCGAAGGTATGGGTACGGAACCTACTTACTAACACCTGGGAAGGCCCACATGAGCTTATTGCTTGGGGTCGAGGGTATGCTTGCGTCTCCACAGATACTGGGGTACGATGGCTGCCTGCAAAATGCGTCCGCCCTGATCTGCGTCTCCCAAGACAGAACCAGCAACCTCAAAATGACAACCAGGATGCCGAACACCAACCGAGTGATCCTTCTGATGATGACCAAGAAGCCGG
Source organism: Entomyzon cyanotis (assembly GCA_024500445.1). Classification (NCBI taxonomy): domain Eukaryota; kingdom Metazoa; phylum Chordata; class Aves; order Passeriformes; family Meliphagidae; genus Entomyzon; species Entomyzon cyanotis. Next base: position 1,180,973 of record JAKEPQ010000794.1, read on the forward strand.
TCCATCCACAAGCAGAGACTGAAACTCATTTATGGAGTCAGAAAGCAAGGACTTTGAAAGCATGTTTTGTTGAATTACAAATTTATATGTAGATTTAGTTTTTATATATACTCTATCTAGGGTATTGCAAGGGGCCTCTTTGACCATCTTAATCAGCATCTGGTTCGGGCTCTGTTCGGTGGCTGGCCACCTCCGGACAGACTCCTTCTTGAGTTTTGACCAGGCTCTGTTTGGTAACTGGCCATTACCAATCAGATCCTTCATGCTGATCCACTGGGGCTCACAAGCAATGCCTTCTGATCTTAAACAAAAGGGGGAGCTGTGGCTAGCACAGGTCCTTCCCGTGGGAACATTTTGCTATATTTCATAAACAAAGATAAAGTTTGAATGTTTTGCAAACAACGTCTCCGGATTAGGTCAGTTCGGGCTTGGCCAATTGGGCCTAGGGGGAGGTCTCGGGCTGACCAATCTGGGTGACCTCTGTAAACTCTATATATATGGAAATCAAAACAATAAAGCTCTCTTCTCTCTTTCCTTGTCTGAGAACTTGGGTCATTCCTCAGCTAGCGGCTCAACAGCGACAAGTATTCCCTGGGGTATGGGCAACAAACGTACCTGGAAGAGTTAAAATGCACCCCCGATACAAATTAAGTTGAAAGAAGGGAAACAACCAGTCAGGGTTAAACAATACCCCCTTAAGAAAGAAGACAAGGAAGGAATTAGCCCAGTGATTGAAAACCTTTTGCAGCTAGGGCTATTGAGAGAGTACAAATCTGATTTTAACACCCCCATTTTACCAGTCCACAAACCTGATGGGTCATATTGGGTGGTACAAGATTTAAGGGCAGTAAACAAAATAACTGAGGACCTCTATCCTGTGGTGTCAAATCCCTAAACACTACTAACTGAGCTAACACCTGAACTAACCTGGTTCACTGTTTTAGATTTGAAAGATGCCTTCTTTTGCCTCCCTCTCCATGAAGCCAGCCAAAAAATATTCGTGTTCGAATGGGAAAATCCCAAAAGCGGATGCAAAACTCAGCTCATTTGGATGGTGTTGCCTCAAGGATTCAAGAACAGTCCCACCCTATTTGGGGATCAACTATCAAAAGACCTGGAAGCCTGGAAAGCCCCCTCTGAAAAAGGGAAGCTATTGCAATATGTTGATGACATCTTAATAGCTACCCGGACAGAAGAAGCCTGTGTACTCTGGACAGTAAGTTTACTAAATTTCCTGGCGCTCCAAGGGTACAGGGCATCTAAGAAAAAGGCTCAAGTAGTAAAACCAAAAGTAATTTATTTGGGCTATGAAATCATTGCTGGGCAGCGAACTTTGGGACAAGACTGGAAAGAGGCCATTTGCCAAACCCCGAAACCCTGAACTGTAAAGGAGCTACGGACTTTCCTGGGGATGACGGGATGGTGTAGGCTTTGGATCCTTAGTTATGGGATCCTTGTAAAACCTTTGTAAGAGCTCATCAAAAAGGAAAGCAGAGATCTTCAGTGGATGAAAGAGGCCATGAGGGCCTTCAACCAACTGAAGAATGCCCTGATGTCAGCTCCAGCTTTGGGACTTCCAGATGTGAGTAAACCATTTTTTCTGTTTTCTCATGAGAAGCAGGGGATTGCCCTGGGAATACTAGCACAAGATCTGGGCCCATATTGACGGGCAGTTGCTTATCTGTCTAAGCAACTAGATGCAGCAGCCAAAGGATGGCCAGGGTGCCTCAGGGCTGTCGCAGCAGTCATGCTAAACATCCAAGAGGCACGCAAGTTCACCTTGGGCCAGAAAATGACTGTGCTAGTGTCCCATACAGTGTCTGCAGTGCTGGAAGTGAAAGGCGGACACTGGCTTTCCCCACAGAAGTTCCTGAAATACCAAGCCATCATGGTGGAGCAGGACGATGTGGAAATAGTGGTCACTAACATTGTCAACCCAGCTTCTTTCCTCAGTGGAAACAACGGGGAGCAGGTGCACCATGACTTCCTGGAAACTATTGAAGCCACATACTCGAGCCGTCCAGATCTGAAGGATACACCTTTGGATGATGCAGAAACCTGGTTTACCGATGGGAGCAGCTACGTCATCAGTGGAAAGCAACATGCAGGGTATGCAGTCACCACCAGCAAAAAGGTAATAGAATCTGGACCCCTACCAATAAACACTTCTGCCCAGAATGCTGAAATAATCACTTTAACCTGTGCTCTGGAAATAGCAAAAGGAAAAAAAAGATAAACATTTATACAGACTCAACATATGCATTTGGAGTTGTACATGCACACGGAGCCATTTGGAAGGAAAGGGGACTGTTGAACTCACAAGGAAAATACATTAAACATGCACAAGAGATAACCCAGCTGTTGGAAGCAATCCAGCTTCCTGAAAAAGTAGCAATCATGCACATTAAGGCACACCAGAAAGTGAGCTCTGAATTGGAAGAAGGAAATGATCTGGCGGACAGAGAGGCAAAAGAAGCAGCAAAAGGTGAGGTGACAACTGAAGGGGCTTTAATTCCAGATGGCCAAATCTCCCTAGAAGGTAAGCCAACCTATAACAAAGAAGACAAAAAACTAATCGATGATCAGAATGGGTCATATAATGAAGAGGGTTGGGCTATTACTGCATAGGGGAGGTTGGTCATTCCCTCTCATTTAGTGTGGGCACTAGTAAGAACAGAACACCAAAAGACACATTGGGGAATAGATGCCCTACACAAATATTTAACTGAAAGAATTATTGCCAGAAATTTATATGCTACCATCACACAGGTAACCCGACAGTGTGACCTTTGCCTCCAGACTAGCCCTAAAAATATCCCCAAACCAAAATTGGGCCAAATTGGGAAAGGGAATGGGCCTGGACAGCAGTGGCAAATTGATTTTTTGGAACTCCCAAGAAAAGGGGGGTATCGGTACTTGTTGGTATTAACAGATACCTTTTCATGATGGCCAGAAGCCTTTCCCACTAGAACTGTCAAAGCCCGGGAGGTAACCAAGGTATTGCTACAAGAAATAATACCATGCTTCGGAGTTCCAGCCACAATGTCCTCAGATAGAGGACCACATTTCATTTCAAAGGTGGTACAACAAGTTAGCCATCATTAAGGCATAGATTGGGAGCTTCACACCCCATACCACTCACAGTCAAGTGGTCAGGTGGAGAAAATGAACCACCTAATCAAACAGCAAATTGTAAGATTGGGGCAAGAAGCCAATTTACCCTGGCCCCAATCTCTTCCACTTGCATTATTACGAATCCGAACTAAACCCAGAACTAAAGAAAAATTAAGTCCTTTTGAGATGCTCTGTGGGAGACCATACGGAGTACAGAAAGGACTATCCACCCAAGCTGGGGAGGAAACACTGACCGCCTATATGGTGGCCTTGAGTAAGCAACTCAGGAAAATTGAGAAGCATGTGGCTGGAACTTGGAGTCGGGGCCTAGAAAGCCCAGTACACAACATTCAACCTGGAGATTATGTTTCTGTTAAGTCTCTTACAGAGAAAACTTTGGAGCCACAGTGGGAAGGACCATTTCAAGTACTCCTTACCACTTTCACTGCGGTCAAAATCAAAGAACAGAGCGCCTGGATTCATCATACTCGAGTGAAGAAGGCTCCAGAGACCCCTTGGAAAGTGGCTTCTAACGATAATGAACTGAAATTGAATTTTACCCGGGTAAAATGAATGCAATTAGAAAAGTTACTCTCATTGGTGTTCTCACAATTATAACCATACTTCAAGGAAAAGGAGGTACTTTCAACCAGGGTGACACTGAATGGCCTTGGTCACAAGCCCTCATAGGGCATACCAGCTTTCAGGGAAAGTACCCTACAGACAGCCGTCTGGATTTGGCTATAATTGTAATGCATGATGATGAAATTTACCACCCCTCTGAATGGGCTTGGAATTGAGATGAGTAGATCATGACCCTACCTGGTATCATTAATGAAAAAATCCAGGTGGGATGCAGGAAAACAAGGAGAACAACAAGGGTTTATCTGTGAGAGTAACACAATTAATGCCAAAGATATATGCTTATATGCTTAGATGTTGAGCAAATCATTTGCCACTTTGAAGCTCACCCGGATACTAGTCAGAAAACAGTACTTGTATATACTGGTCAGGGCTGTGTTTGCTTAAGAACAATGTGTGTTTTCATAGAAATAGATAATGACAATTTTACTTTGGCTGTTAAGAATCATTCTAATTTTTGTATTTGTAATTTTGTGAAGATTATTGGGTGTGACTTTTTGTATTTGGCATCAGTTGTATCTCATCAATTGATAAAATCCAATTACACAATGTATCATGAATTATCATCAACGCCTATTGGGATGAACCTTACGCCGATAAGACAATTGGTAGAGCATCAAGACTTAATTAACATCCTAAAAGGAATTCAAAAAAGTGGGAAGAAAACTTTAATAACCATTCACCATGATGCAGAGGAAATAAGCAGAGTCTTACAAAGAGCAAGACAGGATGCGGATCACCACTGGTGGGATATGCTTTTTGGATGGTCACCTACTGCAGCTGGTATCCTTAATACATTATGTCACCCCATAATTGTTTTACTAATTTTTGTAGGTATTAGTCTTGTGTTATCTGTTTTGCTATTTGTTTGGAATTGTAGGATGTTAAAGAGGCTATCCATTTTAACTACTTTATCGAATGTACATGGTAAGGCATTGAGAGATACTTATCGCAGAAGCTTGCTAGAAGAAGAATCCATTTACTAGTAAAAGAATTTACTAATTTTATAGAAGAGGGGGGACTGATTTAGGGTAAAATAGAAATTATTAATTTAAGAAAACTAGAAGCTGGATAATAATAATAACTTTTGAACTGATTTAGAAGGCCAGAGATTGGATAATGATTTACTAAGATTTGCCTGCTGAAGACAATTTATTATTCGCTTAATGATTTTGTGCCTACCTGGTATTGGGGAGGATAGAAAGAAGAGAGCCAAATAATTGAGAAAAACCACTGAGTTTGACCGAGCATCCTGCCCTTGGACCCCAGAACTGGTACAAGTTGGTTCTCAGGCTTGGACTTGGACCAAGAACCTAGGGAGCATGCGCAAGAAAACAGGGTAAAGAGTTCATTGTGAGGAAGACTACTGATTTCATCCTCATTAATCATTTGGACCCTTGCCCACAATTAATCTGGGACACTGCGCTTGCGTGGGCATATTTAAATAAACTTTGAACTCATTATAATACAAAGCAGGGATAGGTAATGAATATGTATAGGGGCTTTGTCTAACTTTATGCCTATATAACCTGTAACCTAATACAAACCAAGTGAAGTGCTGCTGAGGGTGTGCATGCTTTTGGAGGGTCTACCCCCCATGCACCCCAGCTGGAATAAACACATACCTACTTCATGACTATCTGAGTTGTGGAGTCAATTCCCTGCTTCACCCTTATCAATGGTCTTGCATTCTTTTTGCATCCTCCCTTTCTGCTTGGCAAGCACAAAAAATGTTAAGCATGCTGTATACATTGTTTTAGCAAGCAGCCCCTAGTAAATAATTATCTAACTCCTAGTCCCCTAAATCAATGTTCAGAAAGGGCTTTCAAGATTCAGTTAGTCACAGAAAGAATAAAACTAGGTAATTTTCACAGAAATTCAGCATCAATAATCAATACATCATTATTGTAAATATTACAAGTAGTTAGGTGTGTTTACAAAGTTTATTTGTGATACTCTACCATACCTCGGGAATGAATGATTTTCTTTTTATCACAGAGTCCTATTAATATGGGCTTTGTGATGAAAAAGGATCAGTCAGGGAGAAGGGGGAGTAAAATGGCGAACTTTATCATAAAATATTTACTATATCATAGTTTTCCCCTTGAATTGTTTTAATCCAGAAAAATTTAACACATAATTACATAATTGCCATGAAGACATAACTAGTTTTAATTGGCACATGAAACTTATAGAGTAGGATCAAGACCCCTGCCTTAGTCCTGTTGTTTTCTTCACAATCTAGTTCACTGGTTTTCAAACTGTGATCTTCACATCTTTCAGGAATCACTGGACAGCAAGTGAATGGTCCATCAAAAGCAACTAAAAATTAACTAGCTGAAAGGAATAAGGGAGTGTCTTTACAAACAAATGGCTGGTAAAGATAAGACCTGAGTCTGCTGGTAAGATAACTTTGATACTGAGAGATAGAAGAAACAATGGGTAGGATTTCCATAGGAATTTCCCTAATTAGATTTACCTGAAACTGTGTTAATAAACTACAAGAACAGAGACACAAGAAGAAGAAGAAGAAAAAGGGAATGTATATTGGGGATGTCTGTATTGGGGGGGGGTGTATATTAATTAGGCGTTCTGGGAAATCTGTACCTCTTGAGTACCTCAGCCAATGGGGAAAGAGAGAGGGAACCTGCGGCCAGGAATTAAAAGGATAAAAGAGGCTGCGTCCTCTATCAATTTGAGAGAGACGCCATGGGAAATGCCCATGACCTCTCCCTTTATTGATGAATAAAGTTACAGGACTCCTCTGTCTCCTTTTTGGACATAAACCTCTGGCGTTTGTGGATTAATTTTCCTGACAAAATGGGGGCTCAGTCCGGGGATCCTTCCACCGTCCGGGGGCGGCGGACAGCAGGCGGAGCTGAAGGCGCGCCTCACCCAGTTTCGGTGATCAGCTCCCCTTGGTGGCTGCTGGCACCGGGCGATTGATTGGGTACCCGAGACTGTCCAGGAGACAGATGAGCAGCGGACCAAGGAGGTCCGTGAAGAGTCCGCAGGGAAGGACCACTGAAAATGTCACCGGTGAGTAAAATGGGAACTTTAGGGAGTAAACCTGGGAGGGCACCCATGGAGGGTAGTGTGGCAGGACACTCCCCCTCCCCCTTCTCTCTCTCCCTGATCGGTCCCAAAAATGGATGGCTCAGATTAGGTTGATAGCCTAATCAACAGCTACCTGGTGCTGGCGACTGAAAGTCTGAAAAGACACTCCCCTGTGGAATGTAGAGAGAATGTGAAAAAGTTTTAGTGACCACAAATACACACTTTTTTCCTATAAAAAAGTTCACGAATCTCAGAAAAGGTAGAAGCTTTCTACATGGACATTGGAGCGTGAGGGAAAGTTTCTCCCCAGGTGCCTGGATGCAGCCCTGTGGTTACTTCCCGTGGGATTGGGTGAGGATTCTGATGCATCCCCAGCTCCAAAAAATTGGATTTGGTAAGAGCATTGGTTTCCTAAATTGTATTCTTCGTTGCTAGCTAATAGGTACCTTTTTCATTTTTAGCGCTATATTGTTTTAATCTCCCTACGTTGGGCAACATATATATATGTTTGTTTTAGCTATGAATAGCTTTTCATGTATTGTGTAGTAAAAAATTGTCTAGTTCTTTGTTCCATTCTCACCTGTGTCTAATAAACCATAATCTATTTTACATTAGACATAAATCGGCTGTCTTTATAAGGACTTGTGAGTGAGACTGGGTTTTAGGGTGCTGGTCACTCTGAATAGGTTTGGTCACTAGCTGTCATAGGCCTAGGCAACTGGTAAAATCTATACACCCTCTGTCTCCACTCGTAACAGGTAGCACAGGTAAAACAGGGCACCCATGGAGGGTTGCAAAGGTAAAGCTGGGAAGGGGCCCCAGCACAAGGGATGACGATCCCAAAAATGTAAGGACATGGACGCCCAAGGAGGGCAGTAAGGGAAAGTCGAGAAGGGGTCTCGACAATCCATGCCTAAGGGAGGCAACAAGGGAAACTGCAGTGGATTTTGTGGTCTAGGGGTGAGTTGGCCCCCTGCTGCCTTTGGGAGAAGTAGGTCTGATACCTGCAGTGGATCTTGCAGCTGCTGTGATGTTTGTTTGTGTGTGTGTTTGTGTGTGCACGAATTACCTGAGCTAATTTGTATTTTCATGCAGGGACGCCCGTGGGATAAAAAAAAAAAAAAAAGTAACTAGTTGAGTGTTTATACATGTTTTGAACGTGTGTTGAATTTTGGGGTGTATGCCGTTTCTCTGTGTGTGCTAATAGGTATCTCTTTGGGACTCGTGTGTGTGTAGCTGAAGAAATGTGGTTTGTTACCAAGAGAGCCAAATCAGTGTATAATACTGACTTTAAAGAAGGATAATAGAAGTAAATCTCTGAAATATAGTTGTGTAGAATGTTGTAGTAAAAAGAGGTGTCTGATGTATGATCCCACAGAAATAGAGGTGCGGGGCTGGGAGCACTGGCTGGGGGCCTGTGGGGAGGTGTAGAGCCGAGCTGGGGCTGTGGGAGCTGCGAGCTCAGCACTAGGCAGTCCCTCACCCTGCCACCCCCGCGTCCGGGCGGCTGTGGCCTCCTGGCCTCCGTGAGGCTACAGGACACCCTGGTCACCTGTGGTGCTGCTGGCCGTGTCTGCTGGGAGCGCTGGAGGGGGGAAGGGCTGCGTTTGGATACTGCAGAAGGAATATCTGGAAAATGCGGATTGTACATGGAAAGACTAGGATTGTCTGTTAAGAGTTTTGTTTGAGTCACTGGAATGATTTTGAAATGTGGGAGAACGAGCACCCCCAGGCAGTAGTGGGGGTGGGGGCTAGAAGAAGGGCAGAATAAGCATCTGAACTGGTTAGAAAGATACAGCAAATGTATGTAAGAAGGGATGTGGAAAAGGTGAAGGCTAAGGCAAAAATGATGGCAGAGTTCTTCCAGCCCCAGGGGGAAAAACCACAGGGCACAAGGGGTCCCCCTAGACAGGGGACAGGGTCAGCCACGAGGAGGTGGCAGAAGCATTCCCCCCTCAGCAGGGGAGAGCCGACTGCGGCGGCAGCTGAGACGAGATCAGTGTGCCAACTGTGGGGCAGTGGGACACTGGAAGCGGGAATGCCCGCAGAAACAGCTGGATCCTCAGGAGGAGGAAGTCTAGAGGATAATGGAGATGGATTGTTATGGGTGTCAGGGGCTTCCATTACACCAGGGACCCACCACACAGGAGCCCTTGATAAATTTTAAAGTGGGTCCGGATCGGGAGGAGGTGAGTTTCCTGGTGGACACAGGAGCCTCTCGTGCCACTTTGAATTTTATTCCCAAAGGGGGACAGTTGTCAAAAAGATCTTTAATTATTCAAGGAGTGAGTGGAAAAGAAGAGCGAGTGCGTTTTATTCAACCATTGTTAGTAGATGTGGATGATAGATTTGAAATGCATGAATTTCTGTTTGTTCCTAACTGTGATTGCAACTTACTAGGAAGAGATTTGATGGCTAAGGTGGGGATGCAAATTAATATTGTGAAAAGTGATACGGAGTCTAACACTGTGGTAACTTTGCGCAAAATGTCTGAGAAGGCTTATGCTGAAATCAACCCAGAAGTGTGGGCGGCCCCTGGAAAATATGGAAAATTAGATATAGAGCCTCTCCAAATTACTTTGAAACAACCAGGACAAGTGGTGCCTAAGAAGCAATACCCTATTTCAAGGGAGGGAAGGAAAGGGTTTCAGCCTGTCATTGAATCCCTGCTAAAGGCAGGTCTCTTAGAGCCATGCATGTCTCCCTATAACACTCCTGTCCTGCCAGTTAAGAAACCAGATGGAACGTACAGAATGGTGCAGGATTTGAGAATAATAAATGAAATTGTTAAACCCAGGCATCCCACAGTTCCAGATCCCTATACCATTCTAAATCAAGTCCCTTCCTCACATCAGTACTACTCAGTACTGGATTTGAAGGATGCTTTCTGGGGGGTGTCCAATTACAAAGGACAGTAAACAGTATTTTGCCTTTGAGTGGGAGCAGGAGGAAATGAGGAGGATAGTGAAACAGCAGTTGACATGGACGGTCCTTCTACAGGGATATACTGAAGCACAGAATTGACTCCACAACTCAGATAGTTATGAAGTAGGTATGTGTTTATTCCAGCTGGGGTGCATGGGGGGAGCCCCTCCAAAGGCATGCACACCCTCAGTGTTAACATTGGGTTAAAATGTTAGTTAAAAATAGGCTTTAGGAACGGGATAGATAGGCACTACATGTACGGGGCTCAGCGACATGATCACGGAGATTGCTTAGAGAATCGGGATTGTTTTAGTGAAATCATGCGGATTAGCACCTGTGAAATAAATCAGAAATACTGTGGGAGATGGGGGGCTTAAAGTCATGCTTGGGGGGAAACAATGGAACAATGATAAGTTGATAATTAACATATGATTACATCACTGTTCTGTAAGGGAAGGTATAAAACTGTGTTCACTTCAAGTCCACGTTGAAGTCAGATTTGGGTAGATGTTACACCCCGGCTTCCCGAGCTCGAATAAAGGCACCTGCATATAATCATTCAGTGATTATGTGTTTTCCACGCTAACATCAGCAGCGCTTCACTAGGTTTATATTAGGTTACAGATTACATATGCATAAAGTTAGACAAAGCCCCTATACATATTCATTATCTATCCCCGCTTCGTATTATAATGAGTTCAAAGTTCATTTAAATATGCCCATGCAAGCGCAGTGTCCCAGATTAATTGTGGGCACGGGTCCCAAATGATTGATTACTACATGATCCATACTCTTCATCACGATGAACTGTTCACCCTGTTCCCTTGCGCATGCTCCCTTGGTTCTTGGTCCAAGTCCAAGCTTGAGAGCCAACTTGTACCGGTCCTGGGGTCCAAGGGTGGGATGCTCGGTTACACTTGGTGGTTTCTCTCAATTATTTGGCTCTCTTCTCTCCATCCTCCCCAATACCAGGTAGGCACAAATTCATTAAGCGAATAATAAATGGATTGCAGCAGGCATATCTTAGTAAATCATTATCCAATCTCTGGCTCTCTAAATCAGTTCAAAAATATTATTATTACTATTATCCAGCTTCTAGTTCTTTTACATTAATAATTTCTATTTTACCCTAAATCAATACAGTCGCCGGTTTTGTTTGGGCAAGCCTTGCAGAAAATATTAGGGGAATTTACCCCACCCTCAGGAGTTAGGTTGCTGTAGTGTGTAGATGATTTGCTTTTATCAGGGGAGCAGGAAGAAGTGGTCAAAGAGGCTACTGCAAAGCTGCTTAATTTTCTTGCTGAAAAAGGGCTTAAAGTGTCTGAAAAAAAGGCGCAGTTGGTAGAGAAAAAGGTTAAATATTTGGGACATATTTTGACTGGAGGTTTACGTGTATTGACCCTGAAAGAATACAAGGAATCTTACATGTACCATTACCCCGGAAAAAAATAGGAGTTACGGCAATTTTTAGGGTTGGTGGGGTATTGCAGAGCATGGATTTGTTCGCGTGGAAAACACATAATCACTGAATGATTATATGCAGGTGCCTTTATTTGAGCTCGGGAAGCCGGGGTGTGACATCTACCCAAATCTGACTTCAACATGGACTTGAAGTGAACACAGTTTTATACCTTCCCTTACAGAACAGTGATGTAATCATATGTTAATTATCAACTTATCATTGTTCCATTGTTTCCCCCAAGCATGACTTTAAGCCCCCCATCTCCCACAGTATTTCTGATTTATTTCACAGGTGCTAATCCGCATGATTTCACTAAAACAATCCCGATTCTCTAAGCAATCTCCGTGATCATGTCGCTGAGCCCCGTACATGTAGTACCTACCTATCCCGTTCCTAAAGCCTATTTTTAACTACCCCGATTTTAGAAACATTTTAACCCTATGTTAACAGATTGAGGATTTTTCTGTCATAGCCAGACCTTTATATGACTTTTTAACCCAAGACAGCCCTAATGTTGTGGTGTGGACACCAGAGGGAAAACAAAGCTTTAAGAAATTGAAAGACAAATTGGTTAATGCCCCAGTCTTAGCTCTTCCAGACTCAGAAAAAGAGTTTGAGTTATATGTGGATGTTAAACAGGGCCATGCTGAGGGAATTTTGGTACAAGAGCACGGGGGAACACGGCGGCCTGTTGCTTACTTTTCTAAGTTGCTGGATCCAGTGGCCAGGGGCTGGCCTCATTGTTTGCAGAGCTGTGCAGCTACAGCCTTGATGGTGATTGAGGCTCGAAAGCTGACTGCGGGAGGATATCTGATTGTTAGAGTTTCACACCAAGTTAAAGCTTTGTTAACTGAAAGAGCCTCTAAGTGGATGACCAGTGCTCGGTTATTACAATATGAATCTTGTTTAATGGAACAGAAGGATTTAGAATTGAGAAGTGGGGAATGGTTTAACCCCGCCTCCTGTTTAAGTGGCCCTGAAGAGGGCAGCCAGGTAGGAATCCATGACTGCATTCAAGTAATAGACCTCCAGACCCGGGCTAGGGAAGATTTGAGAGATGCTCCCTGGCCTGAGAGAGAAAATGTGTTTGTTAATGGGTCATCAAGGGTGATAGAAGGAAAACGATTCACAGGATATGCTATCATCAATGGAAGGGAATTGAGGGAAGGGGGGGAGTTTACCGCCCACATGTTCTGCTCAAACAGCAGAGCTGTATGCACTTGTGAGAGCTTGTGAATTATATCGGGACAAGATAGTGAATATTTTTACTAATTCTAAATATGCATATGTGTGGCTAGCACAGGTCTTTCTCGTGAGAACATTTTTGCTACGTTTCATAAACAAAGATAAAGTTTGGATGTTTTGCAAACAGCGTCTCGAGATTCGGGCAGTTCAGGCCTGGCCAATTAGGCCTAGGGGGAGGTTTCTGGCTGACCAATCTGGGTGACCTCTGAAAACTCTATATATATGGAAATCAAAATAATAAACACACTTTTCTCTTTTCTTGCCTGAGAACCCAGGTTTTTTCTCTCTGCTAGCGGCTCAACAGCGACACATATGGGGTGATACATGCATTTAAGAAATTTTTGGAAGAAGTTTATTAACCTGCAAGAGTAAAACATCAGCTCATTAGATCTTAATTTCTCACCTATTGGAGGTGTGAATTTACCAAAAGGTGTGGCGATAATACACGCTAAGGGACACCAGGCAAGGTGCTCAGAAGAAGCAGTAAGTTATCAACTAGCTGATAAAGAGGTTTGGAAAGCTGCACTGCAGCCAGAAACCTCTGAGATCCTCTCTTTGCTCCCAGTAGCTCCACCACTGCCAGAAAAACTGTCTTTTCCACCAGAGGAGCTTGAGATCATTAAAAAGAATGGAGCAGAGGAAAGAGAGGATAATTGGCTTACACGGATGGTGAGCAGTGGATACCAAGAACTCTAGCCTTACAAATATTAAAACAACTCAATGGAAGAAGTCATTGGCGCTCCCGGAGTTTAGCAGAAGCCTTCCTCAAATTATATGATGCTGTGGGTCTTTTTAATCTGGCAAAACAAGCTATTGAGTTCTTGGGGTTTTTTTGTTTGTTTGTTTTTAATTTGTGCTAAAACCAATGAAAGAGTTACAAAGAAAATTGCCAAGGGGGGAGGCTGTGCATCCCTTCCAAAGATGCTGGGTAAATTTTACTGAAATGCCCCGAGTAGAAGGGTTTAGATATCTCTTGGTGGTGCTGTGTCAAGCTGACAGGAGAGCCCAGAAGCATTTGCAACAGCTTCAGCAACTACAATATTGGGTGTTAGAGTACTTTTGGAACAATTCCTGGATGAGAGACTGTGAAAGCAGTGGACTCAAACAGGGGAGTTATGGCTGTTTTGGGAGTACAGTGGAACCTCCATACCCCCTGGTGTCAGCGAATCTGCGGGAAAAAGAAAAACCCTCCAACAACATTTTTAATGTTAGAGAGTCAAGGCATTACTTTATTATCTGGCCAGGGTGTTGTTTTGGCCAGGATGTACCACAGAAATCATCTCATCCACACACAGCCCCGATGTGCAGAGAGAATCATTCCAGGATACACAGCTTTTACTCGATTTCTCAGTTATTTTATACAGTAAAAATACATAGGAAAGCAGTGTTCATTGGTCTGAAGTTGAGCAAACCCCCGATATTCGGTCTCTCATTCGATCCGAATCTCTTCGCCTCTGATGCTAATTAGATTATTCATTTTTCAGTTTTTCTTATCAGTCCCTTTTCCGGGCCAGGATCTCTTTAGCGCTGCTGGAGGTGGCATCTGCGGTAGCCGTTTGTGATAGCCACCATGTCCTGCGGATGTTCCACGGATGTTCTGTTAATGGCCTTTATCTTTCTGGTTATCTTCGGGGTCACTCCCAATCTGTTGATATGCTGAGTCCACCAGACCTCATCTGGTAGAACAATGCCCTGAAAGAGACCTAAATTTTTTTTTTCCCAGGTTAAAGACAAACCAAACCTTTGACTAAAGTTATACAAAAGTTTTAACCTGATATATTTTCCAACACTGGCACCCCCAGAGTTTGGATAAGGGAGAATGAATGGAAAAATGGGGAAGCACCTTTTGAAGCTAGTAATAGAATCTAAGATGCCATGAGTACAGCTCTTGCCACTAGCTCTAGCAAGAATAAGAGCCAGGCCCAGAGAAAGTATTCAGTTACCTCCCTTTGAATTGTTGTTTAGAATTCCTTACCCTTGCAATTATCAGCCTAGTGGGGGGGGGTAGAAATAAGTAATGTATATTTAAAACAATATGTGGCCCAGATACTGTTTCTTGTGAAATCTCTTCGACAGGAAGCTCGGCTGGCACAGACCCTGCCTTTGGACTTTGCTGTTCACAACATCCAGTCAGGAGATTGAGTTCTAGTTAAAGTGTGGGAAAAAACACCACTGGTGGCGAAGTGGTGTGGACCTTTCCAAGTGTTACTGACCACAGAAACAGCCGTCAAGACAGCTGAACACAGATGGATCCATCACACTCAGGTCAAGGCCTCTAAAGCCCCAGAGATTTGGACATCTCAGCTGGAGGAAAAGGACAAGAAGCCATGACTGACTCTCCGCAGGAGCGGACCGGAGCAGTGACCAGTGTGTCGACATCAGGGGAAGCCCTGTGTGCCTACCACAAACTGTCTGCTGAAATAGTCTGTGTGGAAATCCCTCCTTTCGGAGCTCCAGTCACTGTGGGGGGGCAAATCCTTGTTGTCTTTGTTTTATGTTAAGTAGTTTCTGTGCCTACATTCGCCACAAGTGGTGCGGAAGATAACGTTAAGATTAGATTAGGTTACTAGATTACACTATTAGAATATTTTTCTTAATAATCCTACCTTTATATTGTCAGTTAGTTTTGGGCCAGAAGTGAGAGAATCATTTTTTTTAACCCTAGGAGAAGAAGTAGAAAAGACCTTTAACCTCAGTAATTGCTGGGTCTGCAGAGAGCCAGGAGGATCTGAAGAATGGCCATGGGTAGCCAGCCCAGTTGAACCTAAGTGGTGGGACAGCACCCTAAGTGAAGTAAAAGGCTTGTATTTTCTCAACAGAACAGGGGGTGTATATGCAAGAAAAAAATGTTTGTGACTGGACTTTATTATTGGGTTTAGATTGTTGGGCCCCTAACTGCTCTCTTTACGATTGCTCCAAGTATAGAGGCAGATGGAATCAAACACGTTAGGCTCACTAATGGTAGCTGGGTAAGGTGTTCCTACCATAATTACCAAAGGAATTTTGAAGGATGTAAAGCAGTGGGGAGGGACAAGTTTTTTGACCATTTATTTTTAACCTGATCCCGGAAACATGTTGTCCGTGACTATCACTGGAAGTGGCAACACCGGAATGGAACCAGAACCCTTTTTAGTAGATTCTGGTCCAGATCTAACAAAACAGATCTGGGATGTAAACTGTAAGTGAAAACCTCATGTAGGAGCATAGAGATGCAAGTATTGTGACTCTTATGGTAAGGCAACTGTTGTTGGGGGACTGTTAGGCCCAGGTAAAAAGTTGTATTTTGACCCACCAATTGATGATGAAAATTGGAAAGGCCCCTTTGCTAACGGAGCCTGGGCCTTGAAAGGGCATTATTGGATATGTGGCAAATATGCTTATCGCAGGTTGCCTCCAAACTGGTCAGGGATATGTTATGTAGGGTATATTAAACCGTTGTTCTTTTTGTTACCACAAGTTCAGGGAAATCACTTAGGAATCAAAGTATACGATGATCTAATTAGAGACAAGCCATCAATAGATATACCCCTAGTTAAAGGGAGCACCCAAAAGTGGGGAAAAGAACAATGGCCACCAGAGCGAATTATATATCACTATGGACCAGCCACTTGGAATCCTAATGAATTAATATCAGGTGCCAGAGAACCCATTTATAATTTAAATTGAATAATTACATTACAGGCTGTGTTTGAAATAATAACCAACCAGACAGCTACAGCTCTTGACCTTCTTGCTGACCAATCCACTCAGATGAGGAGTGTGATACTTCGACATCGGATGGTACTAGATTATCTATTAGCAGAAGAAGGGGGAGTGTGTAGAAAACTAAATTACTCAAACTGCTGTTTGCAAATAGATGACAATGGAAAAGTAGTGAAAGAAATAACTAAGGGAATAAGAAAGTTAGCTCATGTACCAGTCCAAACGTGGAAAAGATGGGAATTGGACATGTTTTCATGGTTACCTGGTAGTCTATGGATTAAACAACTGCTCTTTTTCCTCTTATGTGCTATAGCAGCTCTGATCTTTTTACCATGCTTGATACCTTGCTTAGTGCAGCTCATTCAGCATGTGATCAAAGGAATGCAAGTAGTAGCTATGCCTACTGATCCGGAAATGGCTATAAGAGGACAAAAAATCATGTCACTACAAATAATTACGAAACAAAAAAAGACCCAAGAACACACAATCCAGTCAATGATAACTAAAGTTTGTAAAGACAATTATTGAGAAAATAAAAAGAGGAGGGATTGAAAGGAATAAGGGAGTGTCTTTACAAACAAATGGCTGGTAAAGATAAGACCTGAGTCTGCTGGTAAGATGACTTTGATACTGAGAGATAGAAGAAACAATGGGTAGGCTTTCCATAGGAATTTCCCTAATTAGATTTACCTGAAACTGTGTTAATAAACTACAAGAACAGAGACACAAGAAGAAGAAGAAGAAAAAGGGAATGTATATTGGGGATGTCTGTATTGGGGGGGGTGTATATTAATTAGGCGTTCTGGGAAATCTGTACCTCTTGAGTACCTCAGCCAATGGGGAAAGAGAGAGGGAACCTGCGGCCGGGAAATTAGGATAAAAGAGGCTGCGTCCTCTATCAATTTGAGAGAGACGCCATGGGAAATGCCCATGACCTCTCCCTTTATTCATGAATAAAATTACAGGACTCCTCTGTCTCCTTTTTGGACATAAACCTCTGGCGTTTGTGGATTGATTTTCCTGACATAGCTAATTAATATCAGACAATTAAGTTTGATACTCAGTAAATTTATTACATCAAATATTTAGGAATCTGCAGCATGAAAAAGTTTGAAAACTATTGCTTTAGGTCAACCACAGCTATTGCACCTGAATCAGGAATTAATTTGGGGAAGTCTTCTTGCATGTATTATGCAGGAGGTCACATTAGACAATTACATCAGTCCCTTCTGCCCTTAAAAATCGATTAATATATAGTTTAAAACCCACTAAGGCCTTGTCACATTTATTTTATTTGATACTTTCTGTCTTTTGTTCATTCCTTGGGGATTTACTCCTACTTTATCTTTCTCTGTGTAGTACTAAGCTTTGAAATTCTGCAATTGCTACAGTACACCAGTCCCAAAGATTCTGATTCCTGACATAAATGCTTTATAGCAACTTTCTGGGCTGCTTTTATTGATGTTATGGGGTCTAGCATTGTATCACTAGCTGAGTTTTTCCAAAGCAAATATTTCTTTGATGGATGCATAAATTCCACGGGCACTGCAAGAAACACTGGTTATTAATGTTTATTTAATATGCATAATTTCAGTTCATTCACATCCCCCCATCTCAATCTGTTTTGTGTCCATTCATCAATTCTTCTTTATAGATTTAAAAAATGTCATGTTTTGTCATTCAGCAAATGAAATTAAAATCCTTTCTGGAAAATGTAGCTATGAATTCTGCCAGCTGTAATGATTCTACCAAGACTGGATTAATTTTCTTCATCCCTGTGGTAATAGACAATCTGTTCTTCTAATATGCATTTTACTCCATTGAAATTTTGTGTCTGGCCTTAAGCATCCACCAATGCAACACTTACTTCCCAAGGAAACATCACTTTTCTTTTAGCTATTTGAAAAATACCTGAATCAAATATAATTTTCATGATGCATTTATTAAAGTTCACAAATTGCAAGACTTCCAGGTACATTTTTGTATCCAGGTTTTCTAATAATCATATTAGCGCATATGCTGATACTTAATACCAGTGTGTTTAATGTAGATTTTAAAAAATAATTGTAATGCCAAGCTAATAGAAATGTTTTCTACATTTAAAAGGCTGCATTAAAAAAAATTGGAAAAAAAAGCCCTGAAGAAAAATTATAGACACTGATTAAAAATGTGCTGTATATTTATTATCTCATTGGAGGTGTATATTGACAGCTAAGGCAACATGGTATTTTCAATCCACTGTTGTACTCTTCACAAGGCCTGAACATGATACAAAAATGTAGTACTGCTATAGATGTTTTTTCCTCATAGGCCCAAAATGGCATAAGGGGCATACTACTGTGGTCCTACTTTCCATGAAAGGCCATGAAAGGTTATTTTGAGGCTATAATTATCTATGTAATTTTGAAAGAACTGTATCACTAATTGAAGAATACTTCCTAATTTTTTAACATTTGAAAGTCTATTTTAAATTAATTAATACTACAAAATTTTATTTTAACCCACAGAAATTTAGGTCAATATTTTCTTCCCTTTTGACATGTGTTTGTATCTCATCATACGTCAGTGCTAGCCTGAGAGTGCATCTACAGTGATATCCTGACCAGAACACGTGCAGACAAGCCTTACAGGTTACACTCACATTCATTTTGCATAAACTATTTTATAGTTGTGTTTAGTATTGAATGTTTGTTGAACAGTTGCATCAAAACAGTTGGTTTTTTGCAACTATGTTTTAATCTACCTTTTAGGGACTTAGGCTAGTGATTTATATATTAATTTTGCCTTACAGTGGTGGTAAAAGGAATCATAGAGTGGATAAAAGTAACATCCTAATGACATTTTCCCAAATTTACATCTAACTAGAATTGATTATTAGTAC